>CM014731.1:24551863-25273578 GCA_004329165.1 Spatholobus suberectus
GGACTATGGCCTATTTATAGGCAACCTTAGGGTTATCTTTTGGTGTTTCTATTTTAGCCTATCACAAAAATAGAATTACCTTTTAGTCTCTATACATTAAAGGCCCATATCCTATTAGACATATTAAAGCCCAAAATGCCCAAACTTTATCATATCACTTTTAATTGGGCTTAACCTTAAGCAAAAGTTCACAATACATAATTATTCACATATAAGGCCAACGTTGGATTAATGATCCAACATAAACTTTGGTAGCAGTGGAAGAAAAGCGTGGTCATTCTAGAGGTATATGGGCCTTAGAGCAAAAGGGATGCACTTTCTTAATTTAGTTGGTGGATTTAATGCCTTAATGTATTACCCTCTCGATTTCCCAGAGTAATCATTCCTGGTTTGTGTTAGGAGTTTATGCGAGTCCAATCTACTTAGTGAGAGAACAATTGTAGGACTACTTAGGCCATCAGCAAGACCTGATCACAAGGTTGTGCACACTTACTAGTGATTTTAATGAAATTTTGTCCTTTGTTGAGCAGCAACGAAGAGTTTTCTCATAGGATAAAGTTGATATGTTTTGAAAGGGGTTGATCGTTATGATCTAATGGATATGGGTTTTATTTTTGGAGTAGATTTAGTTGGTGTTACGAGTTGATTTAACCTTATAGGCGTTACCGGTCCCGAATTCATGATCTTCGCGCATGTTGTGCGGCAACACTCGCGTTTTATGCCCTTCCCAGGATTGAACCTGCGTGTTACCTTATAGGATTTAATGGGGCTGACCCTGACACCACCAGGCTGATTGACTTGGTGGTACCAGGGTCAGCCCCATTAAATCCTATAAGGTAACACGCGGATTCGATCCTGGGAAGGGTATAAAATGCAAGTGTTGCCGCACGGCATGCACAAAGATCATGAGTTCGGGATCGATAACACCTATAAGGATAACACCTATAAGGTTAAATCCACCCGTAACAGTTGGCAATGAAAATTTGGAAGGGCCCACCTAATCTTGAAAAGTATGGATATGAGAGTATGTGATCAAAATTAGAGATTGAGCTTTCCTGAATCTATAGTAGAGCACCTAATTTGTGGGCATTCCAATCATAACCCTCCGTTACTAAAGTGTAGTAACTCAATGTCTCCTAAGAAAGAAAAACCTTTCAGATTCCAAGCTGCCTGGTTACACATAAAGACTACCCCAAAATAGTCCAGTCTACATGGACAAAGGAGCGAAGTAATGTTGCCCGCTCTTTTCATAACGTTGTGCAGAATTTAGTGTCCCTTAACAAGGAATTCTTTGGCATTTTTTTGCCAAGAAGAAGTTGGAAGCATGCTTGAGAGGGATCCAAAGAATGTTGGAGACAATGAACTTGCTAGGCCTGCTAACTCTCCAACAAAACCTACTATAAGAGTATGAGGACATTCTCTATCAAGAAGAGACATTTAGGTACCAAAAGTCTAGAGAGAAATGGGTGCATTTGGGCAGCAAAAATACAAAGTTCTTCCATGCACAGACATTTGTCAAGTGCAAATGGAGCAAAGTCCATGGGCTATTCCTTCCCTTAAATGAGAAATGTATTGATCCTAACATCTTGCAGGCAGAGGCAATTAACTATTTCAAGAACTTGTTTTGTACAAAGGAAGGAACAGTTGGAGATCAGAAACAATCTTCTATGGGATCCTTGTTGGCAAAAGGAAAATTGTCCCTACTACAACCAATTACCAAGGAAAAGGTGCATAAGGCCTTGATAAGCATCAAATCTTACAAAGTGTTTGGACCTAATGATTTCGAACTGATTTTCTTCAAGAAGTTTTGGTTGGTGGTAGTGACAATGTATGACATTTAGTTAATGATGCTTTCACCTCTAGCTCTTTTGATTCAAAGGTGGCGGAGACACTTCTATCTAGTGCTATTCTCGAAAAATGAACATTCTAATACTTACAAGGATTTTAGACATATCACTTTGTGCAATGTGATTTGCAAGCTCATTTCAAAGGTGTTAGTGAATAGATTACAACCGCTGCTCAATGATTTGATTAGCCCCCTCTAGAGCAGTTTGATCCCAGATAGAGGTACTATAAATAATGCTATTGTGCTCTAAGAAATCATCCATCACATGCACAAGTTAAAGAAGAAAAAGAAGGAAAATATGGTCTTCAAACTTGATTTGGAGAAGGCATATGACAGGGTGAATTAGTACTTCCTAAAATAGACCCTGAGAATGGTTGGTTTCCTAAGTGACTATCTCTCTTATCATGCAAGAATCTTTTCCACTCCAATTTATCTTTAGTGGAATGGTAGTAGATCTTCAAGCTTCTCCCCTAGAGAAGGCCTAAGACATGGTGACCCCTTATTCCCCAATCTTGTACTCTACATGGAAAGATTAGGGGCAATGATTTCTACAGAAAATGACTACAGGGAATTGGGCCCCCATTCAAGTGACAAAAAGGCTTGCAATCTCCCACTTTTTCTTTGTAGATGATATCCTCCTGTTTGCCAAAGTTAAACCAACACGTCTTATAGCCCAAGTCCTTCAGGATTTCTCCACACACTTTTTAGGTTAAAGACTAGCTTGGAGAAGTCAAGAGCCTATGCTTCCCAAGGTGTTCCTTGCGAATAAAAGGAGGAAATCACTGATATTACCAATATTCAATTCCAAATAAGGTTGGGGAAAATATCTAGGGTTTAAAATGTTCTGTGGGACGCCAACCAAGGAAGACTATGTATATCCTAGATCGAGTCTCAACCAAGTTGGTCACTTAAAAGTGTCATCTTCTGAACAAGCCCAACGACTTACATTAGCTATAATGTAGTGTTATCCTCCATCCCCGCTTATGGTATGCAGATCAATTGGTTCCCGAAGTATGCTTGCGACCAATTAGATAAAACAGTCCAAAGATTCCTCTGGAAGGGAGCTAGTGACAAATGCATGAACATGTGCGTGTGCGTGTGTACATACGTCTCATATTATGATTGATTTAAATATTTTAGCTTAGTAATTATAAACAAAATAGCTTTGTTTCTCTCGTATCAATCTCATGATTTTACTTTGCATAAAAGTAAAACATACGAATTTCTCGAGATACATGAGCCATATTCCTTCTTAATTTATTGTCTACGCAATAAAAATATTGTCATATATTAATAATTAAGTATTGAATTTAACTCTATTATTAATAAAGATTTTGTTTAATAAAAATTGAACTATTAGTGTAAATATTGTTGCTTACTAGTATGAAACATTATATTAACAAATAATTCTTTTGATATAAAAATTGATATATATTATCGATATATTTTACTGTTGGAATAATATAATATAGTGTTAGTTTAAACTTCTAATATTTTATATTAATAATTTAAAATTTTATTTGACAAAAGTTATGATAACGAAATCATGCTTATAGCATTTGATACTTTTTTTTTGTTAATATATGATATATTAATTAGCTAGTGAAAATATGTCACATATTGTTTCGTAATTTTAGGTGTGTTATTCTCGATATTCGACGGATAGAAAATAAATACAGATCATGGGTTAATATTGGGTGAAGATTTTGTTAATTTTATTTTTCTTAATAATTATTACTTTTACATATATAAATATTTAGTACAATCGAATGCGTGAATTAATTGATGTGGGGTTGTTTCAGTTTGATTAGTGGTCTCGAGTTTGAGTTCTTAGTATACAACTGTGTTAAATATTTGAAAAGAAAGCTTTGCCACTCATAATGCTTTTGTCCAGCTCGAGCAGAATTGCTTTCAATGAAGGATACCTGCTGTCTATACTAAAAAAAGATATATAAATCGTAAGTGTTGTCGGTCATTTGTTTAAATTAATTTTAATTTACGATGAATGGTAAAATTTATAATTTGTTGTGAAATTAAATTTGAAAGAAGATTAAAATATTTATTAAAATACAAGCATGTGTTTACTTAATAATAGTCAATCACAATAAGAATGAATTGTGCTAAAAAGAATTTTACTATTATTATATCAAAAGTTAAAGTAATTATTTTGAAAAAGACTTTATCTTACTGATTTACACGTGTAGATTCTCATTTAAAGACAAAAAAATAAAATTAAAAATAGAATCATGCATTTTTATAATATAAAATTAACAGTGAAGTTCCACTCTGATACCAACAAGTTATTAAAATATATAGCATCAAATCTTTACATGCACTTTTCATTCCCAAGATATGCAATTACTAGACATGGCATGTCTCATCTTTGACCCAAAAAGACTCATGCATTTGATCAACGAAGAAAAAGTAGTCCTCAAATAATTTTACAGATTTGTGATACATTACTTACCACGAAGGATCGAAAGGAAACCCTAACGAAATAAAGACTAAAAATAGGATGAGAAGATCTCCACTTATAAAGTGTTAATTACTATATATTTTTCTTTTGGTAGTGGGGAGTGGTTATTAATTTGGGACACAGAGGTGTAACACAAGTATTTCTCAGAGGGTCATTTATCTTAGTATTACTTTCGCTTAACTATGCTTAATTGCGAAATTTTAATAGAATCCGGTGCTTAATACAAATATGATCATACTTGTCAATTAGTGACACATGATTAATATATGCCTTCCTCTTACCCTCCAGCTGATTTCGTATGGACGTAATTTTTAATCTAGGAAGAATCACGAGCCTACAAGAGATTAAGAGAAAGCTAACTTTCTCGGCCTTGTGGGTCTGTGCTTGGATGTGAAGTTTGTTGGCCAGAATGGCATATATATATATATATATATATGGGTGGAGATCAAGTTACTATCAAGAATAATTCTAGGTATAATTACTTTATTCAATAACTCTTAATATATATTAAATTTTAACAATCCAACCGTTAAATTTTTTAATGTTATGTCAATGATCATATATATATATATATATATATGGGTGGAGATCAAGTTACTATCAAGAGTAATTCTAGGTAGAATTACTTTATTCAATAACTCTTAATATATATTAAATTTTAACAATCCAACTGTTGAACTTTTTAATGTTATGTCAATGATCATATATATATATACAGACAGACATAATGTTATTATACTAATTAATTTATTTATTATTATTTTGTAAACTAACTTTTTCTCTTTTAATTTCTAAAAATAAGAACTTTATCTCTTTCATTATCTATTCTCCTCTAATTATCTCTCTCCCTTATCTCCTATTTTTGAAAAATCCATACATTTTAGTCATCGGAGGCCCTAGCAAAAGGCCCGTGATCAGAGGGGATGCCACCGACGACGAGGGGCAGGCCAACACACAGTGTGGTCGCGGGGGGCATTATAGCATTGTCAGACTGGTCACGGCATGGTGGGCTGACATTGTCAGCCGGGCGGTGTGTTAGTGGGTAGTGGAGTTGGACAAAGCTGAAATTAGATTTTATGATTAAGAAAGTAATAACATTCTTAACATGTGCATACACACACACACAAATATATATATATATATATATATATATATATATATATATATATATATGAAAGAAATGAAGATAAGGAGAAAATAAGTATATAATTATAATTTTTCCAAAAAAAAAAATTATAGACGAGAGTGGAACTAGATTCCCCCATTTCCCAACGGAACAGGGTTGCGTATGCATTTTTCATCCGTAGCAGAAATGCATGGGATTGGGTTCAATAAGTTACAGCCAATTTGTTGTTATGTAAGTAACATTACTATTTTTCTCAAAAAATAAAATAAAATTACTACTTGGCCTTTTAATGGCATCGAGAAATCTAATGCAAATATTTAGAATTTGCAATATCTCTCTTTTCCCCCAATAACAAGTTGATATAGAAACTATACACGATTAATAGGGATTCCACAAAAATAATGATTAGCCTTTCTACAAGTAGTAATATGTTTATTTTTGCTTCATAACATAAGCATTATAGTGCTCTCAAGCTTTCATTCCATTGTGCGTCCATACTCCACAGTAGGGTTGTTCCAATTTCATTATGCGTATTGACTATATTTCAACGTATCTTTTTATACAATGAATTCGTTTTAGCTTGTCATTTTATAGATTCACTGTGTTTTAATTCGTCTTTCCAAAGCTCATCTCATCATGTTTTAATTCATCTTGTATCAAAACCGACTCCATTTTAACCCATATCCAATCCCATATGTTGTTTGGTTTCATGTTTGATCCTATATGTAATTTGCCTCCGTCTATGATTCATAAATATAGTTTGGCCTCAAGTTTAATCCTAGATATGATGTTGCCTTCATTCTTTCCATTGGGTTATATTTTTAGTTTATTTTCTTTTTATATGTTTAATTATAACATCATTAAATTTTATAAAGTATCTTAATGCTTAAATGATTACATGGGAATTATATTTCCTGATTTTTTTCTTTATTGACTTAATTAAAATTTAATTTAATATCAGTATAAATAACGGATAATGTTCTATTGTCTAGCATCCATTGTATTATTGCAAAAAAGAGTATTTTTCAAAATATTAATTTATTTTTTTTCTTTCTTCATTCCCTACTAATTTCCTATGCTTTCAACAATATAAAATATAAAGTCATTTATGTTCTTTAACTTAACAATTTAAATATTTATGATAATTATTCATGGAATGATAAAGCTTTTATTATTAATTTTAGAGGAGTTGAATCCACACTTTTCAAAAGTTCACCGAACTTTTACTTGAATCCATCCTTCAAATTCAATGAACTCTTGCATGAAGACTTTTGAAATAGTTGATTAATGTTATAAACATGATTCACGTGATATCTGCGTTGCGGTGCTTATACAAAAGATTGTCAAATCGAATGGAAATTTGAGGACCGGGGAACGCTTAGCTTTAACATTTGGCAATCCAAGTAATTGGGAGAAAAATATTCGTCACCACTAGTCGTCTCAACAAATCAAATGAACCTTTCATTGAAATTTTAAACAAATATTTTGTCAAAACAGAGTCTCAAGTTCAAGACTTGATCATTGGATGATATATCTACTTCAATTTAATGCAGTGTTATAAAAATTTAAACAAATGGAGAAAATTATGTGTGTGTGTGTTTGGGGTGGGGGGAGGGTTGGTAAGCAAAGCTTTGGTAGTGGTGGGAGAGAAAGAAAAATATATTTAGTAATAAATGTGACCAATAATGTAATAGAAATAAAGAAAAATAAAAAAAGAATTAGAATATATTGATACAATCACATATTATTATATGTGATAATTTCATTAATTTTTATAATAATTACTTTAAAAATCATATCAAAAATAATTTATAATTAGCTATCAGTATAAAAATCTTTACACTATTAATGCATAAACTAAAAAAAAATGTGTGTAGAAAAATTAGAGTATGAAAAATTCAAATTTAAAAATAATAAAGACATTAAAATAGTCACAAGCAGATGAACGAAAATAACCAAGGAGCTTACATTCCTATAAGTTGATGAGGGCCATTAACTGTTTCCTGCTCTTCAATTCCTTGAAGCTATCAGATTCAACCAGAGAGACAAAATCCAAATTAAGAAAGCAGGAACACGTAAGGTATAATGGATATGGAGCTATGAATTGAAAGTGCGAAGAAACCATGAAGCTCAGGATGGATAGCACTAAAGAAGATCAATCAGCACGAATCCCCCATGATAGAGCAAATTAATAGAAAGACCATCCATGGCGCTATCCCTCCTGAGCTTTACAGATTCTTCCACCCTAAAAAAGTAGGAAGCAAGGAGAATAATGTGTTGGAGATATGTAATAATTAACCTTTTCATAAAGGCTAGCTATCATTATGCAACATTAAATGCTTCTGATCATGGTGGGGAGGGACGTAGCAGAGGTATTTATAGATGCAGAGAGAGAGCAGGGGACGTGGGGAATTCACAACTTGGCTATGAAACCACGTCATAAAATTAAGCTTTATAATTAATTAATATTACAACTAACAATTTCTTTTGGTTACATAAAATATGGAAATCAAAGAAAAGTTTATTGCATTCAAAATGTTAACAAAGGTTAGTCCAGTTAGGACGAATCGGACTCATATTCCACGAGGGCGTGGATTCGAACTCTGCTGCCGATATAAGAACCTTGTTGGTGGGTAATCTATAAGTTTCTTTGTAAACATTCTGAGTCTTGAGACCTGCCCTAGCCATGGTGAGCTTTAGGACCCAACTTACCTAAACTTTCTCATATAAAAAATAAATAAAATGAAGTCATGTATATAATTAATATTTGTTTATAATAATTAATACATTCAAATACTGATCAAAATAATAATACATACAAATGAAATATAAGTCGTGGTAACATTAATTGCTTTCAATAGTATAAAATATTTTAATGGTCTAGGGTGACAATTAAAGAAATTAATTAGAGTGACCTTTGAAATTGAGAAGTAAATTATGAAAAAATAAATTGTATTGATTAATTATTATTTTAGTATGATAGGTCAAAATTTAAATTTAATTTTTGAGTGAACTCACTAATTCCTCGATGTAATGAGATCGATTTAAGGGACTAACCTCTCTCAATAGATATTTTTTTATACACACAACATATGAACCTTATATAAATTTTTTTAGCATTAATAACTGGATATGTTGAAAAGATGAATAATGATTGAGGAAAATAAAAAATGACAAAACGTGAGATGGGCAATAAGTCACATGACATATTGAGAGTAAATTGAGAAAAAATATCTCTCAAGAATGAGTATATAATAAGTTAATTTGTCACGAATATTTTCAATTTTAAATAAAATTTACGAATAAAAATAAGCTTAAAAGATAATAGAAGTTTTATTATTAATAATAAATGTTTTATTTTATTATATAAGAATAAATTAAAGAGATTATATTTTTAAAATTGAGAAAAAAATATGTAAATAAATAATTTAAATCAATACATACAATCAAAATTAAAAATTTAACAATCAAATTTAAATTAAGATTGATTGAGATTTCAATAATTTTAAAATTCAATTTATATAAAAGATATTTTAGTTTAATGTAATATATCAATATTTAAAATTTAAATGTTAAATTAGAATTATTAAATTCAAAATAATAGTGTTTAAAAGGAATGAAAATTATAATTATAAATATTCAATTTTGGAAAAGCCATATGACTTAATACGAAAGAAAATAATTTCTAAAATTAATCTCATTTAAGAATAAACAAATGTTAATTAGTTCATTTCAAATATATAATTTAATTTTATATAAAAAATTAAAGTTTATGTTTATTACTTTTTAAAGAAAAATTGGGGGTGGGACCCTAGCTCGCCCCCATTGAATCCTTTCCTACGTGTCATGCACTGCATGCCTCTCACGCATACATACATTCATGTTGTACAAAAGCCAATGTGCCTTTTCATTTTGTGGAACTTTTCCTTTTTAGAGCTTCATATGCCCACTTATAAAAACATAACGCTTTGTTTGGTAGAGGAAAAATATCAAGGAAATTGAGAAGAGGGAGAGGAAATAAGGGGCATGTTTGAAATTGAGATTTTTTGATAGAGATGAAATATGAAGGAAATAAACATAAATTTAGTGGCTCCCACATAAAAAAATTTTGCTGTTGAGAATGGGAGGAATGGCATATAAATTGTGAGAGGTGAAGAGAGAGAGTAGGTTACATTGTTAGTTGCCTATATTAACCCTTTCATTGTGCCATTAGGGGTTTGCATAGTTCTTGTCTCAATTAAAGAAAAAAAAAAAAAAAAAAAACCCTGATTTGCTCCCACCATTGCCAAATTCATGTCGATTAAAGACTCTACCCATAAGTGAGCAACTATCATTCTTGATCTCCTTTTTGTTCTTCCATTCTATATTCCCTTTTTCCTCTTTTCCTTTCTGATAATGAATGCTCCTTTCCTCTTTTCCTCCAATCCTCTTTTTTGTGAAATTGGTTCTAATTTATCTGATAATTGGTTGTGTTTTATCTAATAATAGGGTTTGGTGCATCTCATAATCAATTTCTTTTGTCTAACAATCAACTTTTGTTATGTTGTTTTTATAATTGATTCACGTAGTTTGATAATCGATTCTCATTCTTTTTTTGATAATCGATTCTCACAGTTGTCATAATCTGTTTTGTGTATTAATAGAGTAAAATATTAGGAGAGTTTTTGATAAAAGGCAATCAAACCTTATCGTTATATATCTATCTAGCTATATATATATATATATATATTAATTGATTATCATTATTACGTGGCAATGTCTTCTCTCATAATGTTTATTTTTTTATGATTGGTTCCCTTACATTGTCAAAATTTCTCATAATTATTGTAATTTTGATTATGCGAGCTTGTTAGTTAGGGGTAATAAAGTTTTATTATCTTTCGTCTCATTTCTGTCCTCTCTTTTGATAGTAACCCAAATAAAGTGAGAAGAAATTCCAATATTATTTCTTCTCAATTTCACTTCTATTTATCTTAAACTAAAGAACTCAAAAACCCACACTATTTCTTCTTTATTTCTTTCCTCCCCATTTCTCTCTTCCCTATTTTCATCCACCCTATGTCTCTTTCTTCTACCAAACATAGTGTAAGGCATAAAGAAGAGGCTGATTTCCTTTAATCTTGAAGAAAAAAAAGAATGCTTTTTAAAAAAAGGTCTAGTATTTGACCTTTTTTTTTTAGTTTTTTAAAAGAAAAAGATGTGTTAAATATATTTAGGGGAAAATTCTTAAAAAATTAAGGAAAATAATGGTATTGCCTTTTGTTATTGAGAAGTAAATTTTTTGGCACCTTACCTTAAGTCACCTTGGGTCTATCCAAAATTTAAAATTAATTAGTGTTAAGACACAATGAGAAATAACATGCGACACATCATCATTTGCTTTTATAACATTGTCAAATTTGTTTTTGTTTCCAAATTTTGAAAATTTTAATATTTAAACATTAGGTGACCAATTACGAATGAGCATTGACATGTTTTCCTTGTATTTTATGTGAATGACAAATATGTCCTCTTTAATAAGGTTTTAATCTAAATTGTGGAGGCACAAAGAGAGGCAAGGAGAGGTGAGTGGAAAAAAATAGGGAATGGAGAAAGGGAACGGCGAAGATGATACCAACAAATCTATTAGTTCTGAAGGTGCAACTCCATCATCACTATCAAGTATTGTTCTGTATGCCTATATTTCCATAATTTTATTTAGTTAATTTTTGATGATTTATGAGTCATGTTCATATTGCATTCTATATACTTGATATTAAACAGAGCATATGAACTCTAAACGTCTTGTTTTATTATCTTTATGAATTTCAAAAGAATTTTTTATTTGATAAAAAAATTGTGGCTCAATGTTTGAGATTTCTACTGTTGTGGGGTATAAAGTTGTTTTAACAGCTAGAATCATGACAGTCACAAGATAGAACCATGACTGATAGGTCACAAGGTAACAACTTTAGCTTGCTACTAAACACTCACTCTCTATTCCCCCCCTCCTTTTGATGTGTAACTTGATTAAATTTTAGAACTTTCAAACATTAATTGTTTGTTAGGTAGGAGGGAATTTGTTTGTGTAAATTGAAATATTGTAAGTTTTCAAGGTTCATGTTGTGCCTTTGATTGGTTTATTCTCGAATAGAAAAGTCAAATGATAGCAAAATTGGGCCCAAAGTAAAATCACAAATCAAATATTTATTAAGAATTTGAATAAACACCTATGTTCAAAAATACAAACAACATAATTTTGTTCACAATTTTTTTTATCAATTTAGTTCCTTAATTATATGTGTCATTAAGTTAACCATTCTATGTCAAATTAAGAGAAATAGTGTGATATAGTCCTAATATGAAGAATAATGTGATAAAGTTATGCTTGCATTAGGGCTTAAATTGTAACATTTTGCATTATTTAGGAACAATGTAAAAAGTCCTTTGAGGGTTTACGTGATGACAACTTGAAATTTTGAAGGACTAAATTGAATACAAAAATATTTCAAGTTCTAAATTGATGACAGTTAATTCTTTAAAGGACAAAAATATGAATTTGTGCTTGAAGTTTAATAAGTGTTTATCATGTTAATATTTTTTATGTTCATTGGAAACTATTTCTGACCAATATTGTTCATGGAAGCTTTTGTTTTATTAGTCCCTTCAAGTAAGTGTATTTGTTTGATATTCAAACATTTTTTTCATTTTTGCATTATTTAGAAGTTTGATGTAACACCGTGTTTTCTTAATGCATGATTTAGTGGTTTAATAACTAAAAGTGAAAAATTAATATGTGACTATGGTGTTTAAAAACAAATAAATGAGTGGATTGTTGTTAATTGTTGTTGGATGGTGTTAGTTGTATGTTGTAAACTTGGAATTCCTATTTGAGTTCAGGGAATTGAGACAAATGCGCTTGAGCCAAATTAAGAGTGTTGTTGATATTGGTTTGGGTTGTTGAGAGAAAAATAGTTAAGTGAGAACCATTGTGAGTTTTGGAGAGTGAATAGACGGACCCTGAGCTTTAATGGGCCTGAAGCCTTGTAAGGCCCAGGGAAGGTTTCAAAATATAAAACCCCCTCCCCTTCTCATTTCTCTCATTTCTTCCCATTCCCCTCCTTCTCTCATTCTCCTGTCTCTCTTCTCTCACTCTCTCAAAATTCTCTCAAACCTACTGCGTAGAGGCAAAATTCGTAGCCTTTCTATCCTTTTGGTGAGGAGTGGTGGTTGCTCTGAAGGTTTGGCTCAAGAGTTGGGTTTTCTCACGTTTTTCCTTTTCCAAGGTTGGATTCGGAAGCTCCAAGAGGTAAGGGAAGCTTACACTTATATATTTGTGATATATGAGCATGATTTTGTGTGAATCTTACCTTGGATTCGTTCCAAATCTGGTTGTGCCTAAGTTGGGGTGCGTTTTAAACAAAGTGGGTTTTGAAAAGGGGTTTTCAAATTTTGTGGATGATTGATGGGAGAAATCAAAATGTAATCGGTTAAAAATGTATTTAAAGTGTCTAGAATTGTTTTGTGGTGCTTGAGATGGATTGATTTTGTCAAGAACAGCAGTGGGTCGTCTTCCCTGCAACTGTAGAAATCGCGATTCGGTGCCGGGGCGTCGGTTCATGTTGCCGAGCGATAGCTGACAGAATGCTGTCTGAAATGCTGTCAAATAGCGATGAAATTTTAGTTTAGCGACGAAAATTTTTCCTATAGCGACGGATTTTGTCGTCGGGCGACAAAAAGTTATGCCGGGCAACATTTTCGCTAATTTTCACTTATGTTCTTGGGGATGTTGGCGCCGGGAGACAAGTGTGTGGTACTGGGCGACAAAATCCCTGATTTTTCCCTATTTTTGAGATGCTTTGTGTTAATTTTGTGATGCTATGCATGAACCATTAAAGTTGAAATTTTAAGAAACATTAAGATGGGGTTGAATGCTATTGGTTTAATGTTTGGTGTGATAATTGGGAACTTTGGAAAAATGTTAAAACTCCACAAGAAAGGCCAATTCATATTGTATACTTGATTGTTGAGGATGTTTGTGTCATTATATAATGAATGGCCATGAGTGAGGTTGTTAATGGTTTGTGAGGTTGATTGTTTCAACCACTTTTAGATTGTTGGATATGTTGTTGAAGTGGGAGGTTGCTTAGATGGGACCTCCACATGTTATAATTCTAAACTGGATTCTTGGTTTTCTTTATTGTCGTTGTGGGGTTGTGTAATAAATTGTTGGAAAGCGGTAGTTGAGTGGAAGGTTGCTTAGATAGGACCTTCGCTTATAATGTATGATATTGTTCCTCTCGAGGTAGGTTGCTTAGATAGGGCCTTACATGTTGATTATGATTGAGGCCGGTTTGGGGCCAATATAGTGTTGATAGATGTTGAGTGGTAATGCGAGGTAGCTGACGATGGACCTCTTTGCCACTAGTTGTATTGATATACATATATATGTCGTATGTTTATTGGTTATGGTTGAGTAGTTGATGGTGTGTAGTACATGCATTCATGCATAGTTGGCGGCTGAGGTAGCAGACAATGGACCTCATGCCGGGGTGCAGGTAGGCACGTAAGTTGGATGGTGACTAGAGTTGGTACTCAGATAGGCCTCCAACCTAGTGCTGGATAAGACGTGGGGCAGCTAACGATGGGCCTTTGGGGATGAATGGATGTGCGACTCCGCAAGAGGCCAAGGCGATGCAGGCCTTGTGTCGCGGTAAGCCATCACCCACATACACTCATCCTGATAAACCACTAAGCTTATCTGCAGATCAGAGTTTGGCAATCCCTGAATGGTGCTTAGATAGGCCACAGTAAGGGGTGAGACCTGGCTGATCGCCTGATATGTTGTAAATCTCTCGAGAGTCGTGTCATCATGCATTGACATAGTTGTGGTGATTGTGATGAAATGTGGAGTCCTGAGTTAAGAACCCTTCTGTATGAATATTTTTGTGTGTATACGTTGAGGACTCTAGATGTATGATGAGGTGCTATATACTCGTAATTAAATGTTGTGAATTGTTGGTGATTACTCGTGACTAGATGTTTTGAATTGTTGATGATCTCCATAATTATATGTTATGCCTTTGTTTTAGTAAGCTTACCCTTGTCATGTTTTGTTGTTGTTGGTTATCCTGTTGTTGCTGCTTATGCTGATGTGCCTATGATGATCACGTCCTATGGCGTGGGAGCAGACGACAAGGCTTTAATGGACCCGACTGCTCAGAGATGATGGTGGAGTTGCTTGCGAGGCAACCCCTTTTGTTTTGAAAGTGTTGTTTTGTATAGTTTTTGTTTGAAGGGGTTGTATAGATTGATCAGCTATAGGGAGTGAGTTTTGTATTCCGTTTCCCCGACACTTGTATATTTTGATGTCTTTGATATGGGCTGGTGTTGTCCCATTGTTGATATGATATGATGATGATAGATATACCGATGTGCATGTATGGTACTAGGAGAGATAGATGGATCTCTTAGTTGATATGTACGATATATATATATATATATATATATATATATATATATATATATATATATATATGCTATGATTGATTTTATTCACCTGATAAGGAGTATGTGGTGTATGTCTAGTGGCGACAGTTGGGTCGTTACATTTGATGCTTGACCATATCATCATGAACAGGTGTTTGCAATGATCCAAAATTTTTAAATTAAGGGGTTCCAAACATTAAATTACATGATTTTTTTTAAAAAAACTATCAATGAAGAGTTAAGGCTCAAAGGTGGTATGATCCCAATACTAATTTGTTTGTATCTATCCTTGATAGTTTTATTTCATGATTGTGTGGTGTCTTTGAAATATCTATTTTTAGTTTGAGTATTAAAAAGCATAGTTGTTAACTTTACCTATACTTTTTATGTGGAGTAATAGGGCTTGATGTTTAATTATCTTTGAGTCTTGCTTTTATTTTGACTTACAACAACAATAGTAACCAACGTAAATCTAGAACTCTCTTTCATGAATTAAAAACAAAATATTGAGTAAGTTTTTTTTTCTAATTAAATACGTTATTCCATATTGATGTGAATTTGTCAAGGTTTCAATGTTACTTTTGGATGCGAAGGAATCTAAGACCAAAAAGATTAACATAGGTATACAAGCTTTAAAAAATATGATACTTTCACTAAAATTTGGTCATAAAAGACAAACCATGGTTACCTTCACAATCAACAAGTTGTTTGAACTTTAAGTAGTTTAATTTTAAAAGATTATTTTATTCATATATAATTAAGTATTATATAACTAATGTCATGATTGTTCCTCATAGAAAAAACTAGTGGACCAAATGTTGTTCAAAGTAGATAGTGTAGGTTTATAATTATACTATGAAATTACACATAATTTTCTGTTGTATCCAAATTTTTTAAGTTCTAAAGCTTTGGAAGCCAACTCTAACCACGATCCAAATGCTTCTTAAGAGGTGAATTTAGAAGAAAAGCATTTACAATGGGAGGATAAAGACACAAAAGAACAACTCACTTGTGGAGATATACACCTTAACACAACCAAACATGGTGAATATATCATTAAAGGGAACAAATCTACGTGTGAAGGTGTAGAGAGTAATTCTTGAGCAAAAATGGTAGAGCTATCCATATTTGATTAAAATGACCCCTCGAATTGTTAAGCAAGACCAAATTTTATTTTTGAGGTGTGCTATGTCAAAATTGAGAAAATGTTTCAACTAACTTTTAATAAAATTGAAGTCAATTAATGTTGTGTTAACTTGTGTATTAGTTTAGGCTTTTTCTAAGGAGGTATTTTATCTAAATTGAAAGTGGTTCACTTAACCATTAATTCAACAATTTTGGAGGAAAATTTTTAAGAGAGCAATTATGAAAGGTTAATCTCCCTAAAGCAATTAATGATGAATATAATCAAGATTTTGAAGCTTGAGTGGCTTATGTTTTGGCCATTGTAGTGGATCAATTGTTGGTCTATTTTTGAATGGTTCACGATAAGCAATAAAGTGAATTATCATTATACTGGAGGAAGAGCTATGTGTAGATTTCATTAATTAGGTTAAGTCCCTAATTCAAACATAACTACCTTGTATTAAGGCCTAAACACACTAAAAAAAGCCTTATATTAATGGCTTGGCATTATTTTTGCCTTTATATAATGTAAATTGAAGTGATAATATAAACATTACAAGTTTACACTCACAACATAATACATCATACAAACATAATTTTATTGGTATATCGATTATTAATATACTATCAATATATCAAATGGTAGTAGAATGCATGGTTCTATTAGTGTAGATTAACAAAGTTTATATTAATAATTTAATTTCTATTGACAAAGTTTATACCATTAAAACAATCCTATTGCCCATTTTCTTTGGTTAGTAAATGACATTTTTTGGTAGTGAAAAGATCTTGTAGGTGATGATTCTAGCAATGCATGAATAGTTCAATGAGGACACAGGTAATTTTTCAAAGGAATAACTCAAAAGGATGAAGCATGATTAGAAAACATACACCTAAAATTCCTACAGAAGGGAAATCCATAATTTCCCTATTGATCATGACAAGATGGAATTTAAAATTGACAATAATTAATATAATTTAGGAAGTTAAGATGTTATGTAGTTAGTTACATTGTAAATGCAAGGGCTTAGTTTATATAGCAGAAGGGTCTGACATATTTATTAATATTTTTTAAGTGAACATATGTTAAATCTATCATACACCTAACTTATTTTCTATACTTAAGTGCTTTTTGACAAAGGCACTCAATACTTTTCACTTGTTTCATAGATACAATATTAAGAAAGATTCAATGTTGGTTTGACATCAATGTTCACTTGTAACCAACCTCACTCTAAAACAAAATAATTAAAGACAATTGTAAAATTAAATGTCTTTTCCTCACTCTTTACTATGTTTACTCTTAATATTTCATTCTTTCAATTAGAAAGTCAACTTTCATGTGCTGATGAAAATGGAAATCTACTATTTATCAAATAATGGCATGATCAGGAAGGGTAAAACAAAATTTATCGTGAGAAATAATGAGAATAGTATTCCATTTTGGACTTGAGTATTGTCTTGGGAAAATGAGGAAGGAAATCCTTCTTTATTTCCTCATTTCCCATAATATTATTAGATATAAATGAAAGTGTACACCTATTTCTTTCGTTGACATTGAAAATCAACAATAGTTGTCTTATCATTTTTGGTGATATATAGGAAAATTGAAGAGAAAGATAGAAGAGAATAGTGCACTTTCGTGGAATGTACTTGAAACCAAAGCTAAGAAACTAAATATTGATGTTGTCTTTCTATTTCTTGGAGTGAAAAAAAAGGAACTATCAAGATGATACCAACAAATCTAATTGTTCTAAGGGCGCGACTCCATCATCACCATCAAGTATTGTTTTCTTTACCTATATTTCCATATTTTAATTTAGTTATTTTTTATTATTTATGTGTCATGTTCATGTTTCATTTTATATACTTGGTATTAAACAAATTATATGAACTCTAAACATCTTATTTTATTATATTTATGAATTTCAAAAGAATTTTTTATTTGATGAAAAAGTCATGGCTCAATGTTTGAGATTTCTACTGTTGTGGGGCATAAAGTTGTTTTAATAGTTATAATCATGACGGTAACTAGAGTCATGATTGATAGATGACAAGGTAACAATTTTAGCTTGCTACTAACACTTGCCCTTTATTTTTCCCCTCTTGATGAGTAACTTGATTAAATTTTTGAAGTCTCAAACATCTATTTGTTTATCAGGTTGGAGGGAATTTGTTTGTCAAATTGAAATATTGTTAATTTTCAATGTTTATGTTGTACCTTTGATTAGTTTATTCTCAAATAAAAGAGTTAATGATTATGAAATTGTGCCCAAAGTAAAATTCAAAAATTAAATATGTATTAAGAATTTAAATAAACACCTATCTCAAAAATACAAACAACATAATTTTGTTTCTAAAATATTTTTATCTAGTTCCTTAATTATACGCGTCATTAAGTTGGTCATTCTACATCAAATTAAGAGAAATAGTGTGACATGGTCCTAATTTGAAGAATAATGTGATAAAGTTATGCTTGTTTTAGGGCTAAAGTTGTAACATTTTACATTATTTAGGAACGATGTAAATATTCTTTTGAGGGTTTAGGTGATGGCAACTTGAATTTTTGAGAGACTAAATTGAGTAAAAAAACATTTCAAGTTCTAAATTGATGGTAGTTGTTTCTTTAGAGGACAAAAATATGCATTTTTGATTGAAATTTAATAAAGTTTTTTCATGTTCATATTTTTTGAATTTAATGGCCATGCACTGACAGTGTAAAGTAGTTTTACACTATCGACCAATCATAAACCACCATTTATTGTAAATTTGTTGACTTTTATAATAAATACTTTAAAAGTCATATTAATGGTGATTTCTAATTAGATGACAATATAAAACTTTTTACACTGACAGCGCATGACCATTAAACTCATTTTTTATATCCATTGGAAACTAATTCCTACTAATATTTTCCATGAAAACTTTTGTTTTACCAGTCCTTTCAAATAACTATATTTGTTTGATATTCAAATTTCTTTTATCTTACAATTATTTAGAAGTTTGATGTTTGACCATACCATCTAGGGGCTTATAATGATCCAAAATATTCAAATCAAGGGTTCCAAACATTAAATTACATGATTTTTTTTAAAAATATCATAAATGAAGGTGTTAAGGTTCAGAGGTAGTATGATCCCATTGCTAACGTGTTTGCATTAATCCATGATAATTTTATTTTGTAATTGTGGTGCCTTTGAAATATCTTTTTTTAGTTTGAGTACTAGAAAGTGAAGTTGTTAATTTTACCTATACTTCTTATGTAGTGTAATAGGGGTTAATGTTAATTATCTTTAACTTTTGGCATTATTTTGACTTAAAACAACAATAATAGACAACGTAATTCTAAAACTCTCATGAATGAAAAAAAAATCAATATTGAAAAAGTTTTTTTTCTAGTTAAATACATTTCCACATTGATGTGAATTTATCAAGGTTCAAAGTTACTTCTAGATGCGAAGTAATTTAAGACCAAAATGATTAACATAGGTATTTAGGCTTAAAATAATATGATATTTCTACTAAAATTTGGTCACAAAAGACAAACATTGTTTGAACTTTAAGTAGTTTAATTTTGAAGGATTATGCTGTTCATATTAAGTATTATATAACGAATGTCATGATTGTTCCTCATAGAAAAAAGTAGGAGATCAAAATGTTGTTCAAAGTAGATAGTGTAGGTTTACAAGCATACTAAGAGATTACGCATAATTTTCTATTGGATCAAAATTTCTTAAGTTCTAAAGCTTTGGAAGCCAGCTCTAACCACGATTAAGAAGCTTCTTAAGAGGTGAATTTAGAAGAAAGGTACTTAATGGGAGGATAAAGAAAAAAAAACCCCACTTGTGGGGAGATAAATCTTAAGACAACCAAATATGGTGAAGATACCATTGAAGGGAACAAATCTAAGTGTGAAGGTGTAGAAAGTCATTCTTAGGCAAAAAAGGCAGAGCCATCCATATTTGATTATAATGCCCTTCGAAGTGTTAGGCAAGGCCAAATTTTATTTTTGAAGTGTGATTTGTCAAAATTGACAAAAAGAGTTCAATTAGCTTTCAATAAAATTGAAATCAATTAATGTTGTACATTAGTTTAGGCTTTCTTTTAGAAGGTATTTAATCTTAGCTGGGAGTGGTTCACTTCACCATGAATTCAACAATTTTGGAGGAAAAGATTTAAGGGAGCAAGTATGAAAGGTTAATCTCCCTAAGGAAATTAATGGATGAGTATGATCAAGATTTTGAGGCTTGGGTGGCTTATGTTTTGGCCATTGGAGTGGATCAATTGTCGATTTATTTTTAGATGGTTCACGATAAGCAATAAATGAATTATCATTATATTGGAGGGGGAACTATGTGTAGATTTCATTAATTAGGTTGAGTCCCTAATTCAAGTCTTGATGCGAAGCTTTTTTTATTAATTTGGAAAGGAAATCACGATAGAAAAGGGTAAATAAAAAACTACTTTGTGTTAAGGCCCAAACACTCTAAAAAAAAGCCTTATGCTAATGGTTTAGCATTGGTTTAGCCATTGTATAATGAAAATCAAAGTGTTGATATAAACATTACAAGTTTACACTCACAACGTAATACATCATACAAATATATAATTTTATTGGTATCAATATATCAAATGGTAATAGAATGCATTGTTCTGTTAGTGTAGATTAACAAACTTTATGTTAATAATTTATTTTTTGTTGACAAAGGTTATATCAACAAAAACAATGCTATTGCCTATTTTCTTTGGCTAGTAAATGACATTTTTTTTTGTAGTGAAAAGAGCTTGTAAGTGATAATTCTAGCAATGCATGTATAGTCGATTAGGATACAGGCAAATTTTCAATGGGATAATTCAAATGGATGAATCGTGATTAGAAAACATATGCCTAATATTCTCACAAAAGGGAAATCCATAATTTTCCTATTTAGGTAGTGGCTTAGTTTAAATAGTAAAAGGGTTTGACATATTTATTAAATGTACTTTAAGTGAACATATGCTAAATTTATCATAAACATAACTTATTTTCTATAATTAAATTCACCTTTACAAGGGCACTTAATAATTTTCACTTGTTAGATATAGGCAATGTTAAGTAGATTTAATATTGGTTTGACATTAATGTTCACATATAACTAACGTCACTCTAGAACAAAATAAATAGAGACAATTGTAAATTTAAATGTCTTTACCTCACTCTTTCTATGTCTATTGTTAATACTTTATTCTTTCAGTTAAAAAGTCATTTTTCTTGTGAGGTTGAAATTCAATATATATTATTTACCAAATAGTGGCATGATCATGAATAGGGTAAAACAAAAATTCATTGTGAGGAATAGTGAGGATGGTTTTACATTTTGGGTTTAACTATTGTCTAGGAAAATAAGAAAGGAAATCCTTCTTTATCTTCTTATTTCTCATAATATTATTAGATATAAATTAATGAATATCTATTTCTTTCATCGACATTGGAAATCAACAATAGTTGTCTTATCGTTTTTTGTGATATACAGGAAAACTGAATAGAAAGATAGAAGAGAATAGTGAACTTCCTTGGGATGTACTGGAAATCATAGCTAAGAAACTAGATTTTGATTATCTCTTTCAATTTGCTGGAGTGTACAAGAATTGGAGGATATTTTATAAAAGTTACTGGAGAAATTTCATGGCATCCCAAGCATCATTATTGGTTCAAGCTACATTTTGTATGAAAGCTTATTCTCTCTTTAGCATATCTGAACAAAAAGTTGAGCAAGATTATTGCTACATTGAGGCGTACCAGGTTTACTATTTAGGGTCTTCTAATGGATCTTTGATAGGTGTTGTTAACAATAAACTTTTGCTAATGAATTATTTTACAAGAATAATGAAGACAATCAGTACGCCAACGCTTGAAGGTCATTTTGAGGATATAGCATGCATTGTCCTACATGCTTTTGTCAAAGGTTCAAAGGAATTTATCGTAGTGGTATCAAGTAATTGTTGTCAGAGTTTGTATATCTATCATTCTCAAAATTCTTCTTGGGTTACTTGTTCGACCAAGAGAAATCCACAGATGATAGTTGACTATTTGGTTTTGCATAACACTATGTATATTATCATTAACAAGGCCAAGATAGGGGTATTGAACTTGAATTCTTCAAGTTTGAAACTTCTAAAATTGAAGAATACTCCTAAGATAAATAACCTTTTTCTTAAGTTGGTTAGTTGTGATGGGCAACTTTTAGTGGTTGATTTTAAGCGCAAGAAAAGATTGAATGTCTACAAGATAGATTTCTCAACCATGGGTTATGTGAAGCTAGAAACTTTAGGAGACCTTACATTGTTTTATGGTTGGACAAGGTGCTATGCATAGAGCAATCTAGGGAGGTGGGGATATAATAGCAACTTTGTGTACTATACTGCTGGTTCAAAAGATGGATGTAAAATGTACTCAAGGGATACAAAACTACAAAAATACATTATACCTCCTAAACATCATGCTTTTCTTTTGGAGAAACCTATAGCATGGATTAGCATTTTCGATATCAACATGATGAGGTAGATTATTTTATGGTTGGGTAACTTGGTTGCTTGACACCATGCATGGAACTTGAGACAATGTGTATCAATCTTGTTCTTCATATTTTTCCTTTTGTTTGCTAATAATTTGACTGGATTGACCAAACTTATCATGTCATTTGTTTTCAATAAATTTACCCAGGTTGTTATTTGATATTGGATGGTTATTAACCTAATGATTTTTCAGTTTATCCTCTATATTCTCCAAAAATTTTATGCTTAAAAAAGCCATATAATTGTGTTTTATCAATTTCATTCAAGAGTGTCAATTTGTATTAAGTTTTTTAATTAATTGGATTGTTGGTGTTAAAGTGATTTGAGAATTTCATTGAAAACATAATGTACATGTTTATATTTGAAAATTGTCTTATCAAAGATAATGATATTGAACTTTATTACTAAATTTTGTTTCAATTTCAATATGTTCAAACTTTTTACAAATTTTGCTTTATTTTTCTAATTGGCAAAGTAATTAAATACTTCATGATTTTGAATAATATTTTATTTTATTTTAAAAAGAAAACTCAATATATGTAAGATTTCACGTTAGTAATTGTATATATTTGACTCTTATTCTCCTTAGTAACATTTTTATAGAATACAAGATTCAAAAATCTAATCATTGAATAACATGATATTATCTTGATGATCATGTATGTCAAATTTTAAATTAAGAGTGTGTTTGGCCCAACTTTTTTTTTAGCTTATTTTCTCCTTAAAATGAGAAGTTTGGTCAAATACATTTCATGAAAAGCTCTAAAAAAAATAAGCTGCTTATTTTCATAAAACAAAATTTGAAAAAAAGTAGCTTATAATTAAGTTGATAAAGGGCATTTCAACAACCATTTAGTCGATTTAGAGCAATCCTTCACAAGGACACTGGTTTGAAGATGAATTATGCTAAGTGTGCTTTGGGGATCATGGTAAGAAACTTCCTAGGAATTTTGGTACACCAAAAAGGCATAGAAGTAGACAAGAACAAGACAAAAGCCATCATGGAGGCATATCCCCCATGAAACATGCTAGAGTTGCAAAGTCTCATTGGGAAGATTAACTTTCTTAGGCAATTCATAGCAAACTCGGCTGGCAATCTAAATGGGTTCTCGCCCTTGCTGCAATTGAAAAAGCAGGAAGACTTTGTATGGGGAAAAGATCAGCAGGCAACCTTCGATCAGTCGCAAGGCTTCTAAAGCTTTACATATCAGCCACGGATGAGTCTATTAGATGCCTGCTCGAGCAGGATGTCGAAGATAGCACTAATGGTCTGTGTACTACTTGAGTAGGCTACTCCATGATGCTAAGTTGAAAAATTATGTTTGTCCTTGTACTTCTCTTGTGTAAAACTTGAATACTATTTGTTACCCAGGGAGGTATTTGTGGTTTGTAAACTAGATGTGGTTAAATATTTGTTGAATAAACCTGCCTTACAGGGATGACTAATGAAATAGGCCTTAAAGCTAAGCATTTTTTTCTCTTAATTGTTTGCCACTAAAAGCCATCAAAGGATAGGCCTTGGTCGATTTCTTGGCCCAACACCCTTGCCTTGAGGTTAAAGACCTTTTTGACAGGCTTGATGCCTACTTAGGGACAAAATCCTAGATCATGATGTTTGACGAATCCATAACCCATTTAGCTGCAAGGACAAGATTGGCCATTACTAGCCCGTGTAGCTAACTGAGGAAGTTTAGTTGTGAACTACCAGTCGATTGTTCCAACAATCAAGTCGAATACGAAGCATTGATATTGGCTCTAAAGATCTTATTAGCTAAAACCGCCTAATCGGTTAAGATATTAGGTGACTCCCAGTTAATAATCAAGCAATTGATTGGGCAATATAGATGTTGTCACCCTAACCTGGTACATTTACATAAAATGGTTGTCCATTTACTCAAACAGTTCATGGATGTTAAGGTAATATACGTGCCAAGAGAAGAAAATTAGGAAGCTAATAGCTTGGCTTAGTATGCCTCTGGATTTAAAGAGTTAGAGGTGTTGGAGGACGATTACTAGTGGCAAGTCGTGGCATCAAGTTGAATTGCTGTAGTGGAGCAGGATTGGCAACAAGAATTGATAGATTACTTGGATAACCCATCGGCTAAGGTTGACTTCACCTTAAGGAGGAAGGCCTTAAAATTCTTGTTACTGGATGGAGATATCTACAAACGAACAGTTGATGGTTTGTTGTTAAAGTGTATAAGTGTCGAGGAAGCTATGAGAGTAATGGGTGAAGTACATGAAGGCCTTTGTGGATCTCACAAGTCAAGACCAAAAATAAGGTAGCTCATTCATCCCCACAGCTATTTTTGGCTAACCATTTTAGCCGACTATATTAAATATGCCAAAGGGTGTGAAGCCTGCCAGAGGTTTGGGCCTTTGCATAGAGTTCCAGCCAAGGAGCTTCATAGCTAGATCAAGCCTTGGCCGTTTAGCGGTTGGGCCATGGATCTTATAGGGAAAATTCACCTGAGCTCATCGAAGTGGCAGAGTTTTATCATTGTCACTACTGATTATTTCACCAAATGGGTAGAAGCTCAGCCAATGGTATATGTTTCTTAGTTAGATTTTATTAAATTCATTTGAAACCAAATCATTTATAGGTTTGGAATCTTGAAAACCATCACGGCTGACCAAGGGACTATGTTTACCGCTGACAACATGGTGGCCTCTGTTCAACAGTTTGGGATTAAGCTAGCTAACTCTACACCCTACTATGCCCAAGTGCATAGACAGGCAGAGGCAACCAAAAAAATAATCATTCAAGAAGGCTGTTGAGGATACGTCGAGAAAATGGCATGAGGCATTGCCAAAAGTCCTTTGGGCTTACAAAAATACGAAAAATAATTAGGACACAGTTTTGCTGTTGGACTTAAACCATAAATCTCTGTGAGTGGTGAAACAAAATCAGTTATCAGTTGACAACTATCAGCGTTCTCTAATATTGGAATTGGAGTCAGCCAACGAAGATCAACTAATGGCCTTAGAGAACATTAAGAGAAACAAGGAAAAAATAGCTAGAAGCTATAATAAACACTTTCAATAAATAGCATTTTCCAAATGGGACTTAGTGTGGAAAATGATTTTGCCAATTAGTCTCAAGGACCCGTAATCCAGAATATGGTCTCCGACATAGAAGAGGCCATTTGTAGTTAGCCAAGTGTTGGCTAACAATGCATATAGGCTAGTAGACATGCATGGTAATGAACACTATAAATGTATCAACGTACAGTTTTTGAAAAAATACTGCCCTAGCATTCATGAAACTAAGTGAAATTGTCCTAACAGCTACAAGCCAGCTGCCATAGCTACCAAAGGCACAGTGGCCCAAGCAAAAGGAAAGTTAGTAATTCAAAAGGGAGAACAAACAAGGTGACTAAATTAGGTCTGTAGAGTTAAGTTATCTGCATCGGCTGCCTCTTCCCCATCGACTAATAGTGAAACAATTGAAGTTGCAGGAGCGGTCACTACTGATTGTTGAGCCCCCAACACCATTTGATAAAAGCTGGCCCACTCCATATTAGCATCTTGTGGGCTTTTGTTACTATTTTCAAGGTCCTCCAGGAAAACCTCCTTCTATTCGATCAAAGTACCTATTTCATCATCCAGCTTCAGGGTTTGCTAATATAGCTCAATCCTCTTATCGTTGTGCTCGTTCAAACGCACAATGGCACCAGTCAAGATGGGCTAAAGTCAGCCAATTTTGCGTTGAATTTTCTCTAACTCGGCTTGGAGTTCCGTCAACCTAGCAGTGGTTTTTTTCCTAGAGGCATTTATCGGCCTGCTGCCTTGCCTCTATGGTCTCAAATTGGGCTCCTACATTGGCCCTGCTAGCCTTAAGCTTAGTCAATCACTTTAATTCTTTGCCGCTTTGCGTCCTGTGCCGGGCATTCACCTCATACTTAACCTCTAGATCGTCTAAGAGTAAAGTAATTTGGCCATAGGCCATCCTGTAAGCCTCATTAACAATTGGAGAATCGGTGCATTGGCTAGTTTTGAGAGCGACAAATACAGAGTATGAACAGGAGTGGGGTCTTTGGGAGACGGAGCCGTAAACTTGTCATTGACATAACATTTGTGTTTAAGGAGAGGCGAGGCAATCTTAGATTTAGGAGGGCTAGTCAAAGGTGACTTCAAATATTCAGATAGTACTTTATTAGGAACACTTACAGGCTTCAAAATAGGCGTCCTGATTGCTTGGGCAGTAGTATCCGCAAGATCAGTGTGTGAGTCAATGGCTATTTTCTCCACCTGTCGAGGTGGTCACGGATCAGGATTAACTGAGGCGTCTTTAGAGTGCACTTGCTCATTTCCTTTATCCTTTTTCTTCTTCTTCTCGACCTACATTATACATGGTTAGTTGGTAATGATCAAAACCAGCCAAATGTTAGGCAAAAAAGGAGAAAAGCAGATAACCTCAGGGTTCTCAGAGTGATCCCAATGATGTTTGTGAGCTGACTTAGAAGCCGAGGTGGCAAGAGTTGTTGATAAGCACGTCATGTGAGCGGATGGTCTTGGCGATTGATTAGCCATTTGAGTTTTAGCGGGATCAGGCAAGCCTTCAACATCTATAACTTGGGGGAGCTCGATTAAGCTAACTGGCGAGTCTGGTGAAAGGAAAGATGATGTTATGTCTTGTGGGTCTGGTAAAAGGAAAAATAATGTTATGTCCTACGGGTCTAGTAAGAGGAAAGATAATGTTATGTCCCAACAAATGGAAGAAGGGGATTTCCTCTTATGAACATTGCATCTACAACCTAGTGACTGGTTGGAAGTTTGGCTAGACTAGGAGTAGGTTGATTATCTGATTCGTCAGAATGCTCATCTACTAGCGTGGTCAAGTAATCTTCAGCTACATGAGTAAACATAGTAGCTACTATAATTCCCCACCATTCTCGGAATGACTAAGTTTGTCGGGGATAGCTAACGAATGGATGAAAGACAAACGCATTTAGCTTGTGGGTCGTGTCCTCGACAGCCGTCATGATTTCAAAAGACTGGCAGGACACTTTAGTGGAGGACGATATCGCTACAGAAGAGCGGAAAGGTTTTGAAATGGCCAGCACCAGCCTAAATTGCCTTGCAAAGCACTGGAGGTAGTTGCCTTCAACAGAAATTTTGTTATTCCTGGCTGTTGGTTTAATCCCGCACAAATGAGCTCGAGAAACCAAGACAAAACCCCCATTGGCACGGGGTGGCCAAATTGTTTTCCTTGATCTGAAAGAGGTTGGTTCGGGTCAATTGGGTCCTGTCAGCTGTTGATGAAAGGGGCTCAAAGAATGAAAGGATGGAAAATCAGTCGAGTAGATCAAGTTTGCTATAGTGAAGGCTGAAGCCTTAAGAGTAGGTAGCCACAGTAGAGCCTGGGCATAGCAAGTATCATTCTGAGAAATGCTTAATGGAGGAAAGCTAGGATATAATGCCTCTAGGAAATATAGTTGCACCCATATGGCTAGAAACCAAAGAGGACCAACAGTGGTGTTGAACTCCTAGTTATCTCTCATATTATCAAGTAAGCTATAGATGCCATGAAACATGGTTGCTAAGAAAAAAGGTCCTAAGGCTAGCCATTGCCTGAACATGATAGCTAAGATAAAGCCACTATATTCAGCAGCAATGCCAACCGACCTTGTACAAGGAAAATATCGGCAAAACCAAAAGAGCAAGAAGGAGTTGTGTTCTCCCTTTGACACCACACCTGAGGATTTACCATTGGCCAGAATAAGCTTCTTGTAAGTGGATTCATGCTTAGAGAAGCTGATACCCAATTACGCTGAGTAGTCGTGCGCATGGTGTACAAAGAAAGCAGTTTTTCCCCTATGATGGGTAAGTTGAGAATCACAGCTATGTTGAGTAGGTAAAGGCAGTCGTGCCTTTGGGCAAATCAGAACTGTTAACAACTGTCGACCAAAACCCTAACAGAGTCCTTAGCATACTGCATTACTAAGGAAATTTGACAGCCAATAACATAATAATGTTGTAGATGCCCCAACCTTTCCAATCATCACCTTTGGTAGCTGCCACTCGAGTTAACGAGTTTGCATACTCATGGAGAACAGTAGGCCAAGTATGCAATTACATGGGAAAACTGTCAAATAGATAGTAGTCGCAAGTTATAAGAAGAGGGCAGCAATTTGGGGCAAGAAGGTCGTGGAAAGCTAATTAGTGGTCCTTCTTGAAGAAGTGAAACAAGGACCCAAGAGATATTCGTGCTCCCCAGCATCATCAAAGAGAAGCATTTGAACAGTTGAGATGGGCTTATTCGTAGGGGGTTTTGCGAGGTGTTCGAGGATTCTTTGTTGGAAGAAGATTCCTCTTGCATAAGGGATCTCTCTTAGTTTTGAGAATTAGACTGGGAAGTTAACGACATGCTTGAAGTATGGGGTTAGATGAAAAGAAGAAGTTAGAAATGGAAAGCAAGTGAGAAGTGACTTTAGGAGCTGGAAATAGTCGATTCAAGTTTGGGAGTAGAGGATAGCGAAAATAAGGAGGCAAATGAAGCAAATTGGATAAGGGATTCAAATTTTAAATACCCAGCAAAAGAGCTATTACATAGGGAAACCGCGATGCCGTTAAGGGGATTTAGCACAAGTAGTTTTTTTTGTCATCATTCTGTTGTTCATTAATGATATAGCCGTTACAAATTGAATGTCGCAAAAAAAGGAGGTAGTTATGTTGGTGCTAAAAATATGGAGATAGTTGTTTGCTATCAGCTATTAGACAGAGCCTATCGACTGACAACTAATTTAGCCAAGGGCCAACGATTAAGTGGGCCCTAGTTTAGGACAGTTGATTGCGACCCAAAGCCTAGTGACGAACCTATGCTATTAGAGGGAAAATTTGAAGGTTTAAAGTGATGTAAAGACAGTTTTAAAGCACACCTATTATGTATCCTGAAAAAAAAAAGGGTATGGGTAGTTACCTATAGGATTTTGCTGTCAGCATGGTAGTTTAGTGTTTAAATAGCTGGTTTTTTATGTAAAACAACTCCCTAGCCAATCAATCAAATTTATCCTTCCAGTTATTTAGCTTTCCGCAATTTACAACTTTATGATTTTATTTACAACTTTCTTTACCGCTTTCCTTTACATTTCAGTTGTTTACATCTTTTCTTTATCGCATTACAACTTAGGAGTAATGTAGCATAGAAACCTCAATCTTACGATTGCTAGAAAGCTCTTTAGAGTGGACTAGGAACCCAATCGAAAGATAGAATCCCTTCCTTGAGCCAATCGCATGACAAGGAGAATCATCCATTGGTGATTAGCAGTTTCAACAGCAAGTTAGGCAAATCTCTCACACCAACAAATTTATATAATTAACTGAATGTATATAAAAAAAACATTTATTTCCTACATCAATAGGGAATAAAATGTTACTTAATAAACAACATAAAACATCTTTAAAAAATAGCTTAAATATGTTTTTAGTCCCTCAAATTTGGGAAAAGTTTGTTGTTAGTCCCCTAACTTTAAAATTAATCTTTTTAGTCCCTCTAATTTGATAAAAGCCTGTAGGAGCTTATTGAGTTAACAATGCATCATCAGTTGAGTTTGGTGTGATGTTTTTATTAACATAAACACTAATAGATGGGTTTTATGTGATAGATTCATTAACAACGTTTGGGCAGAGGACTAAAATAGTTTCTTTTTCCAAATTACAAAGACTAAAAAGATTAAATTCAAATTTGAGGGACAATAAACAAACTAATCTCAAATTTGAGGGACTAAAAACATAGTTAAACCTTAAAAAATTATCTCCCCCACAAGGTCACACCCATCCTATTAGTTGAAAGCATAGGTGAGAAGTGACAAAAGCACAAGTGAAGGAAGGAATATAGCTAATTAGCCTTATTCAATACTTTTACACACACACACTTCAATTTTCAGTTTATCTATAACTAGTTTAACTATAACTAACCACTTTTAGTTTTGTTAGTTAGAATTAGTTAACTATTTCTGTTTTTCCTGGTTTCCTCTACCTTCTCCTATATGTATAAATGACCCTTAATGCACAATGTAGGATCATCAATTCATGAGTATACTATTCAAGTTCTTATGCTGTTTAGTTATTGTGGTGGGAATGTCAAATGATAGCATTGGATTTGCTCTATGACGTTTGAGTGGGGTAGTAGAGAGTCACATCCATGTTCACTTTGATGGGTTTTAATTATTGAATAATGTGTTGTGTCCTTCCATTAAATTTGAAGTCTGTGATGTGTTTCTTTAAGATAAGGGTAACTTGTGCCTTTATGGACATCCAAATGAGGCCTAGGAAGTAACTCTACCGACGAAGAAACTTCTGCCTATTCTCCCTGAGCCGACTCTTGGACTCAGTGTTGCTAAGGATGACCTGATTCCCAAGGACTGACTTACTCAGGTTGTTGTGCATACTGATTCTTGGTTGCTTTTTCAATACATAAAATTTCTATTGGATTTTTTTATTGTAGCATTTTTGCTCAGCATCTCCTGCAACTTGGCCTATGGTTCCTTTTACTGATGGTTTCCTTAGTTCTTTATGGTAGGGAGCGTTTATTTGGTATGATCAATGATCTTCCCACCCTTCTTGAAATTGTGACTGACAATAAACCAATTGAGGACAAGCCCACCGTGGATAGTGGAAGCAAATCTCAAGGAAGCATCAAGGTTAGTATTTTCCTTTTCTAATGATAATTGTTTCTTTTGACTAGTTCGGTATTGGTTAGTTCAAAGGTTTGGTTTGGTAATGCTTGTGCATACTGAAAGTTTTATAAAAAAATAATGATGAGAGTCAACAACATATAAGATATCAATGTCATTATATAAAATATATTGGTTTTATTTTGTTTGACAAACAAAATCATAGGTAGCTTCTAGAAGTATGTCCTAACATGTTTATTGTGAGAGTTGAGAAGAGTGATTCATGACCAAAACACAAAAAGTTACAGGAAACAAACCTCAGACATGCACCTGGACATATTGATATCTTTATTCTATTGTCTCCCTGTGACAATAGATAAATATAAACTAAACCTTAGTATTTTTGGCTCCTAAATTTGATGTCATTGTTGAACTAAGTTCAGGCACTTTCATTGTCACATTTACTTTTCCTAAGCATATGAAGATAATGAAAATTTAAAAACAAAGAGCAATATTTTATAAGTTGTTTTTGCATGTATTGCACAACTAGGTAAGGCTTTGGGTGTATGCAAAACCATGCTAAGCCACATCTCATATTCCACATATAATGCACTCCTGTAGATTTATTTGTAAAGATTTGGTGATGGCAAGTTAAAAGTAACCCAAAGTTTGCATATGAAGGTCATGAGGAGCACAACAATGAGCATCATGAAACACTTTGTGGAGGTTGTGGTGAAAATTACAATGAGGGTGAATTTTGCATCTGTTGTGACATATGTGAGACATGGTTCCATGGGAAATGTGTTAAGATTACTCCTAAAAAGGCTGAGGCCATAAAGTATTACAAATGTCCATCATGCTACTTTAGGCGGGGCAAGACCTAGACTAAAGTCAATGGAATGGGTATATGTGAGGTGTGTAACATCCTATGAGGCATTACCATAAATACATACTTTCTATTGCGGAAGACATAAATCTTACAGAAAATAAAACCTCAAACTTGTATTCAATAAATATAATTTCCTAATATCATGGGTACCCAAGGTACCTTACAAAACTTAAGGTAATAATAAAACATAAAGGTGCCTCAACATCTAAGACTTAGTCTTAAAACATAGTAATAAATATTAAAAGATAAGCCTAAAACATAAATGCAATGCTTACGAACTTCCTCCTTATAAGCAACTTAAGGCTCCATACCTACTCAATCTGAAACATTTAAACTTAAACTAATGAGATAAAAGTCTCAATAAGTGACCTAAGGACACTACAACATCATGCAAGCATATAATATACACATTGTTAGTTAACTCTCATAAATTATGACATTAGAGCTTATAAACATTAATAGCTATAATAATTTATACATCAATCATAGAATAAGGGATCCTTATCAATAATTCATAACACATCAACATTACCTAATTAAACGTTTCCTTTTCTTTTACTTTTCTTACCTATCCTATTAGTAGATTTGAGCTCAAAATCTCAAGGAGCGTCCCCTTGATTTTAACAAACAACCTCCCCTTACCAAAGGTTGACACCACCCTTTGAGGATTGAAGGAAACGGATATCCTTCCCTTATCAAAAGGGATGTTACATTTTAAACATTCTTTTTTTTAACATTTAACTTTTGGCCATCCTTTGATGACCGAAGAGGTTTCTACCCTTTCCTTGCTAAAGGAGACCCTTTCAACATTTATATACAACCATACATATCACATTGTATTCATTCATATGGGAACATTCATTTATAGTTATACGTATCACATTGTATTCATTCATATAAGAACATTCATTTATAGTCATACATATCACATTGTATTCATTCATATGAGAACATTCATACATATCACATTATATTCATTCATATGAGAACATTAATGCATATCACATTAGGAACTAACTTGGTCTCCAAGTTTCATACATAGAATAGAATATGACAAATTTTGATTCGATGATTACTTGAAATGATATTAAATTGGTTTCTTGTTTGTCATAACTTCAGAAGAAATTACGAACTAACTTGGTCTCCAAGTTTAATCATTTATATTTAGGACAATTTTACGTATTTTAGGAGCAAATTAATTTTAAACCAAAATAAAATGGAATTCCTTACCCCTTATGCTTTTTTGACTAGCATAAGAAAGGGGAGAGCATTTGACTTCATTAAATGTGATAAAGGATAATAATAGAGTGACACTTTGGTAATTTGGCAAGAAAATTTTCACTGAAAAGACAAAGTTTGCAAATCAACTTAATTAATTGTTAATCACTAATTAGAAAATTTTGTGACTCACTAATGATAATTTAAGTTATTTGGAAACAATTTAGAGTGACTTGGAATATTTTTTCAGTTCTCAAAAAGCTTTCTTAGTTACGTATTTTGGAATCAAATTAAAATAATACTATTTTAATCAACAGCATCCGAATTAATTAAAAATTATACAAATATCTAATTATAATTAGAAATGACTAATTATAATCATTTCCATCAATTTATTGGTTGTTTGCTCACTTTGTAATATAATTCTACATTGTCAGTTCACAACAAAATCTCGATTTCAATAGAATTTTTTGACTGGAACTTATACAGAAAAATCACATATATTTATTAAAGTAAATCTTTCATGAAATAAATAGCCTTTCCACCAAATGAATCCAAATATAAATAGCACTAACCATAGAGTACCAAGTACAATTGCAACGATTATAGAAACAATAACTTTATTTTCTCCATTTGAGCAAAGTCTAGAATCTATTCAAACAATTATTTCAAAAGAAATGATACAGATAAAACTTCAAATTAACAATTTTAGAAAAATATGAAAATAATAAACATAATATTATTTGATTGTAAGTTGGCATTTGAAAATATCTCAGGCCTTTTAGTCCTGTATATTTTTTTACTAAACTAATAAGGCATTTGAGGATCATTGATTTTAGAACGAGATAAAGATCACCAATCCAACTTACCCAGTGCTTGCTATAGTGGTCGACACACCAGATTTGCAAATCTATAGAACTCACCTTTGTGTCCTTTTGTCAGCAATTTTAGAATCTCTCCTAGCTTCTCTCTTTTCGAACATCGAGCACAATACTGAAATGAAATGCCAAAAACTTGATTTCACAATGAAAAAGCAATGTTCCTCTAGTTTGTGGTTCCCATTCTCATGCAAAATGGGTTATCAAATTCTAAATTATGCATTATGAAAAAATGAGTGGAAAAAGAGGAAGAAAGAATACCACCTTCCATTTCTGATGAGGATAGTGTGGGATAAGAATTAGACAATAGAGGGGTAAACGATTGGACAAGTTAATTTAGGTCAAAATTAGAAATGAGAGGTGGATTAGGCTGAGCATTTAGTAGAAGGGAGATGTAATAGAAAATACAATTGTAGAGAAATTGACACATGAGCAAATATGTTGACATGGCGAATAATAATATAGCAACGTGTCAGGGCATAGTTTTATAGCTCAAGATTTATATATTACTATAGTTGTAAACCTGTGTGAGGCACAAATTTAATTTTAAAAAATTATAACAAATTAATTTTACAAATTCGAGCAATTTTTAACTTATTCAAAAATAATTAAAATAAACATTAAGATTTTGAAAGCTTACAATGGTGTATTCATATTTGTAATTTAAATAAAATTTATTTTAATTACATGTAATTTATGGGATCAAACAATAAATTAATGCCTTAAATATGTTTTTCATCCCTGTAATTTAGCCTTTTTAAAATTTTTCAACCCTATAATTTTTTTTTTGAATCATCCTTATAAATTTCAAAATTTTCATTTTTAGTCCATGTCATCAAATTTCGTTACAAAAATGTTAATTTGTGACATCATAATCTCATCATGTGCCATCTCAACACAATGCCATGTCATCAGTGCCACATCAACAAAAAGATGCCATGTCATCAATGTCACGTCATTAATATGGTAGAGGGACTAAAAATGAAAAAAATTTACTTGGATTAAAAAAAGTGACATATTTGTAGGCACAAACAAATATTTAAGTCTTATATATAATATATAAAATTAATTTAAAATTAATATAAAATAAAATCCTAAATAATTATTTTAACAATCTTGCCCTTTTTCAACCTTTCTTCATTTTTTTACCCTATCCAACAATATAAGACCATTCACACATTAGATAAAACACTTTAGGCTCCCTCATTCATCATATACATAATTTCTTCCCTATTTAACACACACATACCTCACAAGAAAAAATACACACTCCAAGCACTCTCCACAAGAGAGCACATACACACACATGAATCATCAATTCATCACTTATTCTCTTTTTTATTTTCTCATTCAACACTCTCACACACTCATTTTTTTTTACACTCTCCCCCATTTCTTTTATCATCATTCACAATAGAGCTCACATAGGCACGACACATAGGCTCCTATCTTTCTCCTCTGCATAACATTATCTCTTTCTTCACTCACACCCACAATTGTTATTCCCTTTGCACCTACATCACCCTAATGCACTAGCTACCGTCACCGCTAGTCACGGTGCTACCACCAGCGAGTTTATCATGCAGAACCAACGTACACCAACACAACACCTTGCAACCATGGTTGTTGTCATTATATTATGGAGCTTATTACCATTACGTTATAGATATTTCATTTGGTTGATTTCTAAACATGATGAATAAGTTAAAGGTTATGTAGTTTAATTGTTTTTGTTGGGTATCTAAATCTGAAGTTTTCTATTCTTTTAGATGTTTATTGATGTGACATCGATAATGTGGCACTTTTTTGCTGACATGGCATTATGTTGATGTGGTACATGATGACATCATCATGACATCACCTTTTTTGTTGAAGTGGTATGTGATGACATTATCATGGCATCACCTTTTTTGCTGATGTGACGCAAAATGATGTCATCATGGCATCAGCAAATTAACATTTTTGTAATGGAATTTGACTGTAGGGACTAAAAATGAAAAGTTTGGACCTTATAGGATGATTTCGAAAAAAAAATTAAAGGGACGAAATATGAAAAAGCGCTAAATTATAGGAATGAAAAACATATTTAAACCTAAATTTATTTTTCTTAACACTTTAGATGTTTTAATTCCAAGAGTTTAAAATAATGTAAATAGGAGAATATAGTTGACTATTATGTTTGCTAAGTGGTTGATAGTTTCTTGCTCAGTTAAATGTGATATGAATAATACACACACACACACACACACACACACACACACACACACACACACACCTGTGTGTGTGATATTGATATATGGTAAACTCTTCTCAATTGAATTCTTTACTAAAAATGAAAAATTAAAAAAATTATAAACTTCTAAATTAAAGTAACTAATAAATCAAGAAAAGACTTTTAGAATCTTTAGTACCATGCAATGTCTTTGTTATTATATAATGTGAAACAGCATAGTGAATTGTTTAATCACTTTTGTTCTAAAATGTAATTGAGACTATTAAGTGAGGCATGGTAATAACACTTAATGATCAAACTTTAGCATATACCACCTAAAAGCACAAGACTTGTTTGCATTTAAATCCTATATTGTAAATAATATAAATTTTGATAGTAGTAGCATAATAGATTAAAAAATAATCATTCACGTTCTTGTAAAAATTAATATCTTTAGTATGCTTTTACATATTAAATTTATATTTGCATGATCAATAATTATACTCTATAAAATAATACAAATTAAAAATAAAATTTTAAAAATTTCAAAAAAAAAAGTTAGATATTAAGGGTTTAATTCATGTTTGACATTAGAATCAATCAACATATAGATGATATGTCCTACAAAATTAATAGAAAAATAAATGTAATTGTTTGTACAACTCAAATCAAATGTATAAAAAGAGCTATAATCCTTTGAAACAAAATAACATGGACTATAATTGATCTTATTAAAAATGACATTGATGTATAAGGGTAATAGTTGTTAAAGTTATTAATTTACATTCATAGTAAGATTAACTAAGAGTTGTTAAAAATAAAGTTAGAAAGACAATCAATGAGAGGGTGAGAATGTGTAAAATTTGCTTATGTGGTTAAATGATTAAAAATTCAAGAAACTTAGGTATCTCAAGAACTCGCATATAAGCTTTTATATATTATAAAGATAGAGATAATAGATAAATACATTAGAAAACCCATCATCATTTTGCCTTTGCTATGAGGTTTATTTGTATATAAACAAACTAAGTAACCTGGTTTTAACACCTAATGATGTGTTTAAAGCTTATTTGGTACAAACATTAACTGTGTATGAAAATAATTGACTAAAAACATGTTTAACCATTAGGAACCACTGTCCCAAGACTTGAAGAAATAATTGTTGCCTTGAATCCAATAGAAGTAACATCTGCTTTGACACTTTCGAAAACACATCTAAATATTGTAAGTTTTCATTCAAACTTACACTTCATATTTTCTCAATCTTGCACTCAAAAAGACAATCCAACATGAACCTTGTTCCAACATTGTCATCATTAGGATACTCTTGACTTGTTTCTTGGCCTTGTCGAATAATCATTTACAAAAGTTTTTATTTTGGAACTAGACATATGTATTGTCACTAACTTTATAAACAAATAAAGAGATTATGAGGAATGCTAGCAACATTTTTTTAAACACTCTCTTTCTAACACCCTCTTAGCTATTGGCTGAAGTTTATTGAAAATCATGAATTTTGGTGGGTCTCACTTCTCATTTAATGAGTCTCTCTCCTGATTTAGAAGTAGGACCCACCAAAATTTGTAACTTCTAATAAATTTCAGCTAATAGTTAAAAGAATGTTAGAAAGAGAATGTTTGAATGTTACTAGCATTCCTCAAAAGATCATTGTTGCGATGAATCCAAAATAAAATCCATGTAAGACTTATAAGATAATTTAGTTTAACCGAACATACTACTACAAAAATGAAACACAAAAAAGTAGAAACATCTATTCAGAAAACTATATTCATTAAATATACATCAGGTTTTAGAGTAATCTCAATATAGTTTTCATACTTATTTGACTTACATTTACTATCAGCATCAAACGACCAGAAATTTAGGATGCATAGCATAAACTTTTGGCAAAAGTACATGGTATACCGTTGAGGTGTTTTCTTTTAAACAAAAAAGATGAAAATCAAGGTTTTATTTTTAAAAATATTTAGATATTGACATGTGTGATACGTGGGTAAATTAGCAAATTATCTAAATTAGTGGTTATTAAAAAGTATATTAGAATATATTATTTTATCACCTGATGTGTTAGTTTTAAATGTGATTTCTTTGAACTATGCAAATTTTTTGGTCTTTACATTGAAACAACATTTACAACAATAATCTAACAATATTGAATCTCTTTAGCATAATCCAACACTATATATTTTTTTTTGTAAAAATTTTATATCTTTTAGTTAAGTTTTATAATTTAAGCATATTTTTCTTATTAGAAGTTTTTTAACAAATGAATAAACAATATGTTCATAATATATGAGTAAACTATATTCTAAAGTTTTGCACAACATTATTTTTTTCAATAGCTATACTTTAGAAACTCATATATTAGTATTTCATTCTTCATTAATGTAAACACCTGCTGAAAATAAAATTTTAAATGCATCATTAAGGGAAGAAATAAATTGAAATGAATCAAGATATTTAAAACTTATTTAATTTGTCTTGTCTTTATAGTAGGACTTGAAGCTTTGCATAAGTTGAATCACATGTTATATTGAGGTTCTTTTTTGCATAGTAAACTTCTTTTGAAAGAAAAAAAAAAGCATTTACAATTAAACACAACCAAAAGGAAGATGATTCATGAGAGAAGATGAAATGATCTTCGAATAGGTTTGTACATATCTATCAATAGCTCTTTTTATGAATGATGTAAATAATTTAACCAAAAATAAAAAAGATACATATATGTGCACAAATCAAATTGAACAATGTAAAGTAATATGTGTTCAAAACAACAACGATTGTGTTGGATACAAAAAATATCATGATCGTAAGGTGGAAGCACAAATACAAATGAAACAAAATTATGTGTCACTCTTGTACTATGACCATTTTGTCATTTTCCCAACTAAAGTGAATATAGCCTTAGTTTTTAAAAGAAAAAAAATGTTATTTTTCATTATTAAGATTGTGAAAATAGTTTAAAATGAATATTGAATTACTATTACACATTTTTAATAGGGTCTCTTTTAATGGGTTACAAAGAGTTTAACAATAGACTTTATATTGGAGCAAATCAAATGCGATTTCAAAGAATTACAAAGTTAAAAATTGAAAAGCTTGCAATTGTTATAAAAATTACTTATGTGGTCTAAAAAAAGTATTGAAAGAAATTGACATGAAAGTTTTATAGTCTACATTTGAAATTTAATACATTATGAACTAATATTTTGCTTTATGTAATGACTACTATTCAATAGTCAAAATAATACTAACCAATTTAGTACACATAATTTACTACATTAATACTCATTTTAGAAAGAAGGATCAAAGATCAAAGCTTCAATTTAGGGGAAGCAATTTTATTTGTTATGAACCTTTGCATTTATGTTCTAATTACCGTGACTCATATGAAAACACATTATCTTGATATGAAAACATCTTTTATGAATGAATGTCATATTTTGATCTCTCTGATCAAATTCATTATATGCCCTATAATTTGCTTAATCTATCACATGTTTATGCTTTGATAATGTTTATGCTTTGATATAATTCTTGAATATGTTACATTTTAAAAAGCTATACAAGTTTTTTATCATCATTAAAGAAATCACACATATGCTTTGAATTGCTTTTATAAAAATTTATATTTGTTTACTATCATAAAAAAAGCTAGGGAGAGATTATTAGAGCAAAGAATGTTTTATGCCCCCTCAAGTGTTTTAATTTAACCAAAAAAAAAAAGTTAACTTGTAAGACTAAATGATCTTTAATGTACAAGATGAAGTAATCGTCTTACTAAGACGATTGTGTAAAGCATCGCATTTTAATATAAATATATTGTCTTGCGAATATAGTTGTATGTATGGTTTTGCTATTTTTTCAGAAAGAAAAACATTCACAAAGTCTTGATAAGAAATGAAATATATCAAAAAAGTCTCACAAAATCAAAGACTTATGCTTACTTACTTATTTTTTTTTCCTTTCTCTTTTCTTCCTTTCTTTTTTTTCCCTGCACCAAATATTGTGGAAATAATGGCATATAAGTTCTAATTATTTTTTTGTTACTGTTGGCATATTAATTGCTTTGTTACCATTGGCATATTAATTGCTTTAATTGCCCATTCATTCATACCCATCAATTTTGTTTTTGTGTTAAAAGCTATTTAAAATTTTTCCAATAGTCTGATTTCTTAGGCATTGTATAAAAAGGAATAGCAAAAAGAGTCTTGACACCAAGAGAGATATTCTTTACTTCTCAATCTTTCTCTCTTTCTTTCTTCTATTCTTTGTTGTTTTGGGCATTGTTCGTGAGGCTCTAACGAGTTTTGGCCTCGAGTGCACTAGTCCAAGCATGCTGCTATATAAGCCTTAGGGAGCAAACAGGATTTTGGGTTGCACCGGAGGTCCACTGAAATTTGTTTTCAGGGCAGTGGCTATTGCCATGACACATTATTCCTTTTTCCTTTTTTTTAAATTTTTTTAACAATATTTCTAACAATCTAAAAGCAAATTATTTTTTCTTTCTTTTGATTGTGTTATTTTAATGGATTTGTTTCTCAATAAGAATGTCTTGTTTGATATGTCAAAATTCAAACTTCTTAATGGAACCAACTACAAGGAATGGTTACAAAGGTTGCTCATCATCTTTGAGCAACTTGAGGTTGACTACGTTTCAAAGATGCATCAACAATTCCCTTTTAGAGAAGCAATGAGGCTATGGAGATTGTAATCAAGGTAACCAAAAATTATGAAAAAAACAACAAACGAGTATGTCGTCATCCCTTTAATCATATTGTTAAGACAAATGATGACTTTATAACCCTCAAATGTTTTTGATAATAATAAACAATTAAAAAGAGCTTTTCAAGCAATCGTTTGGTTACTCGAATAAATTATATATACCCGCTATTGTCTGATCTATTGCTCGTTTACAGTCTTTTATCTTGTTTCAAAGATTCCAACAGTTAACTTCTTTTAGACGATGTTCTAAGCAATCTGCACATCAATCAGAGCGTAAACTACCTTGATATGTATGAAGCCTACATACCTACTCTCAAGAAAAGTTATCTTTATGCGTAAAAGAATGAATATGTGTGCGAATGTCAAAACGAAAAGCAAATATGTCCACTGTTACAAGATAGAGTACGAGAATGGTAAAGATAAGCAGATTGCATTATCTTATCAACGTGACAAGTTGGTGAAAGGAATTAAATGCTGCATTTAATGCTCCAACGACTCTATCCATTAGACGAAGGCTGTCTCCCGTATTCACTCACAACGAATACTTTTCTAGAGAAGCCTATAAATAGAAGAAGAGACCTTAGTCTCAAAGTTAGTTGGTTGATTTGCTGTTTAAAATATCTATCTTTCAAGGTCTGATATTGTAACAATCTTAAGTCTCTGCTTGTAAAAGTTTTTACTCGTTCCTCATTGTATACTCGTCTGCTAGACGTTAAATACAGTGAGATAACTCACAATCAACCTTTTTCTCAAAGAAATTGGTGGAAGCCTGAAGAGGCTTTGATTCAAAGAATATTTGGGTTTTTGCTTGGAGAGGCAAGTTAAAGACTACTTGGGTTGAGCCTAAAGAGGCTTGTTGAAAGAATACTTGCAACTTGGATAAGTTAGTGGAACTTGGTAGTTGCCAAGAACTGGGCATAGTCTCTGGGGTGAGACGAACCAGTATAACTCTTGTGTGCATTCTAGTTTCTTTTTCAGCATTCGTATTTCTTTCAAAACGTTTTTGAAAAACTCTTCTGTTTAATCCTTCAAACGATACGTCTTTGAAAAAGGTTTTAAAAGAGAAATTTGCTATAACACAATTCAACCCCCCCCTTCTTGTGTTATCTTTGTGTTTTACACATATGCCAAATAATTTTTTTTTCAATCTCTTTGTGTTGAATAAATTTGCAAAATCTATTTGAGAAAATTTGATTTATTATTTAGAAAAAAAAATTATCTAATATGCAAAGATGCAGTTAAAAAACTATTTGACAAATTTTGATTTATTATTTTAATATATATATTGAATTGGTTTGGTTTGAGTTATATACCAAACAAGATATCTTTGAGAAACTATATTAATTGCATGTAATATAAGAACCCTCATAAGAAATTAGATAAAAGTGTGGGGGTGTTTAGCTAAAGGTGGACTATCAGTTTTCAAAAGAACAAACATAGGTCCTAAAATGATTAATGTTGTATTTATTGGTTATCAAGGGTTTTACTCAGAAAAAGAGTATAGACTTTTTTATATTTATTCACCAGTAACCAAATTGCTACTATACGTGCTTTAATAGCTTAGGCTGCAATCCATAACTTGGTTATATATCAAATGGATGTAAAGATCGTTTTTTGAAGCGAAGTTTTAAAAGATGAAATTTACATAAAGCAACTAGAAGGCTTCATTGTGCTAAGACAAGAACACAAAGTATGCAAGCTTAGAAAATTTTTATGTGGCTTAAAACATGCCCCAAAGCAATGGAATGAAAAGTTTAATAACACATTGGTGGATTATGGTTTTGTAGTAAGCACTTGTCTTGTGTGTATGTAAAAATGGTATATTCTAATTATGTTATTATATGTTTATAAGTGGATGATATGTTGATATGTGGAACCTCTTTAAAAGTGGTAATTGAAATTAAAGAGTTTTTAATTTCCAAATTTGAGATGAATGACTTAGGAGAAGTTGATTTGATTTTGGGTATTAAAATATGAAAAACTGAAAATGGTTTCCCTCTATGCCAAGCTCATTATGTTGAAAAAAATATATTAGAAAAAATCAATAGTTTTGATGTTGTACCTGCTAGAGCATCATTTGATCCTAATATTCATATTAGGAAAAAAAATAGTAGAACCTATGTCTCTCGGTCTGAGTATGCAAAAATAATTGGTAATGTCATGTATTTTATGAATTATACTAGACCTAACATTACATATGTTGTAAGCCGATTGAGTGGATACACTAATAATCCTAATAGTGATCATTGGACTGCTATGCGTCTTCTAAAATATCTAAAGGGTACTATGGATTAGAGTTTACATTTCAATAAATTTTTCAATTGTCTTAGAAAGGTTTTGTGACTCAAAATGGATTTCAGGCAACGATGAGACAAGTTTTACTAGTGGGTCAAGAAGCAGAGTGGTTGAGAGGCCTAATGGCTAATATACCATTGAGGGGGAGACCTACACCTCCTATATATCTCAATTGTGATTCACAAGTTGCAATTGGTGTGGCTAATAACAATCGTGCCCATAATGGTAAGAGAAGGCACACACATATGAGATAAAGTGTTGTTAAAAACATAATTAAATTGTTGATATCTCACTTGAGTATGTGAAAAGTGAGAAAAATCTTACAGATCCTTTTATAGAAGGATTACCCCAGAAAATTATCTTGGATATGTCAAGGTGGATGGGCTTAAAGCCATGAGTGGAGGAAAGTATGGTGGACACCCAATTAGTGGTCAAACGAAGCCATATCAATACTCCTATGCACTACACTTCTCATCCCTATGGCATGTGGTAGTGCTTAATGTGAGGTTGAGCCATAAGCTCTTAATAGATACATAGCCCTTAATATGGGTGGTGCTATAAAGACACACTTGATGTCTCTACCTACAAGAGTGTGAAGGCACAGACCATCCTTCATGAAAGACTTAGGCTATCTGTCTAGAACACTCATGAGCAACCCAAGGTGCATATATATAAAGGCCTAAATTATTGACCAAAAAAATTAATTGCAGAGCTATCACAATTTTAAAGGTAGAAGTGTGTGTTGTGAGGGTCTCGTCTTAAGTCCATTAAGTTCAGAAGCATTTCACTTCTTGGACATAAGGTATTGCCTCACCTCATTACATGTTAATTCAATCCTTAGGACATTAACACCTAAGCACAAAAACTTTTCCTTGCCCAGATTTTTTTTTCTTTCACTTATCTGCCATTAATGGGGGATTGTGGAAATAATGGCATATAAGTGCTAATTATTTCTTTGTTACTGTTGGCATATTAATTGCTTTGTTATTGTTGGCATATTAATTGCTTTAATTAGCCATTTATTCATACCCATCAATTTTGTTTTTGTGTTAAAAGCTATTTAAAATTTTTCCATCGGTCTGATTTCTTAAGTACTATATGAAGGAATAGTAACAAGAGTCTTGACACCAAGAGAGATATTCTCTACTTCTCAATCTTTCTCTCTTTCTTTCTTCTGCTCTGTGTTCTTTTGGGCATTGTTCGTGAGACTTCAACGTAGTTTGGCCTTGAGTGCACGGGTTCAAGCACGCTGCTGTGTAAACCTTGGGGAATAAACTGAATTTTAGGTTGCACCAATGGTCCACCGAAATTTACTTTTAGGGCAATGATTATTGTCACGACACAGAATTTCTTTTTCTTCTTTTTATTTTTTTTAACAATATTTCTAACAAATGTAAGATTGGTTTTCCAACCCACTTCTCAATCATGATGAGTGGAAAAATTTAGCTGAAAGAATGGTAATGGAAAAGTCTGTATCTTTAATCAGTCAAGCACTCAAATTTGAGAAATTATTGCAATGTAAACCCGGACATGAACCAAAATGCAAGGCAAATATAATGGACCACACAATCCACGTATTACTGTCATGAAGCGTCTACGCTGCCTTTAACTGTGTTGCGGTTTCCTTTTTCTTTCTCATTGAATAATTCAGTAAAAGATCATCAATTATATAACCACGTCAACTATAAAATAAAGGACAACTAATCAACTATACATAGATTTCACTTTTTCAAAGTTCAAAATAAGTAATCAATTACTATAAAAAAAATAATAAGTAATCAATTATATAACCACGTCAAAAATACTCTTAAAATATTTATACCCGTGTCTTCTCTGACTTTCAGAATATGTTAAAAGAAATAATAAAAAGTTAAATTTATTAATAAATTTTTTTTGATAAAAAAATTTATTATACCTACACGTAGACGGGAATGATTTATAGTCTTTTTGGATGAAAAGGAAAAAAAAAAAAAAACGAATAATGATGTTTTTGTTATTTAGTTAAAAAATGACAAAAAAAGGGAAAATGATTTTTAAAAATAAAAATATATTTTTTTCTTATTTTTCTTTAATTTAAATTTCGATGTCTTTCCACTAAACTGCACATAGCGATAAGGAATCAAGGCATGGAAGTTGGAATGGTCGATATTTTTGCTTTTCATACTTTTGCAAAACTTGCTGGCTGGGTGTATTGAAAAATTAATTGATTTAATTGCACTTTTAATCTTGATATAATCTTCAATTTAATCCTTCCTTTTCTTTTTACCACCAAAACTAGTAAGACTATGTTTGGATGACAGTTACAAAAGTATTTTTGCGAATTTCAATGCACAAAAACAAATTCCAATGCAAAAATTACAAAAGAAAAAATTGTTATTTTGAAAATAAAAGTACTTTTGAGCTTTTCAAACTTTAATCAAACATGCACTGAGTCATTTGGCTTGTGCGTTTGAGTAATAGTATAAAAACTATATTATATATAATATTACTATATGAGTTAATTACATTTTTAGTCTACACCATTGTACGAATTTAATTTTTATTTTATATTAAATTTTTATTATTTTAATTTAAAAAATTAAAAAATAATATAAATATTATCATATTAAAATAAATAATATAGTATAACTGATTTGGTAGAAAAAGAATGGAAAGATGAGAAGAAAATGAGGTAAAAAAAGGAGATGAAAGAGAAAAGTAATTGTATGTTTATATTTATTGTATGAAAAAATATTAAAAGTTAATATGGTAAATTTATTTATTAAGTATTTTTATTTTAATTATACTAATTTATAAATTATACAAATTTATTTATTAAGTTATATAATTTATTTATTAAATAATTTTATTTTAATTATAAAAATTTAATATTTTTTTAAGCCTTCAATATTTAATATTTATGTTAATATTTATACAAATTATACAAATTTAATATTTAATATTTAATATTTAATATTTTTTACATTTATTTTAACTCATACAGCAATGTTATATATAATATAGTATTTATACTATAACTTGTCAAGTGGATTGGTAGCTTTGATAGCAAAAGAAAAGGGAAGTGTCAAAGAGTTTTGATCCAGTGGATAAGGATCCTCCCCATTGAAATTAACATGAGAGTGTCCATTAAATACATCTCATCCATTCATAATTTTTAAACATTAGTTTATAGTAATTTTAATAAAATAAATTAAATAACTTTAATGGTTGAGATCTAATCCAATGAATATGTTACCTCCCCTAATTCAAGCTCTATCACTTTTATCATTTCTAAATTATAAATCTTCTTACCATGTCAATGCCAAATCAATAACAATGTCAGCTATTCACTCAGCATCAAAGTGTCACGTCAAAGTCAATATGACCCATCATAGTCAACTAACGGGCAATGGATGGACTAAAATAGCTTCTTCTTCTTTTTTTAAAAAAGAAAAACTAAAATTGAGCAATTAAAAAAAGAGACCAAAATCACAAATTAAAGATTATGTGAGACCAAAGGTACAATTAGCTAATTTTTTATTTTTTTTTATTATTCAAAGGAAGGAGTCAAATTCCAATATCAGGATGTTTACAATAACTCACGTACACTACTTAACCAATTGAGTTAGACCCTCAATAATCAAGTTAAATTAGTTTTAGCTAACTTGACTATATTTGTTTTTAAGGAATATTTAACTTGACTACTTGAGTGTGCGTAAAGCACGGTTTTGACTTGACACGTAGCAAGACGTGTCTTTTGTGAAATAATTTTAAAGATCTGTTCTTCGATAAATAATTTTTGAAAAAAACAGCTTAAAATATAAATTGACTATAATAAAAGGTATTTATCATATACAAAAGTTATATTATAAAATTTCAAATGAATGATTAAGAACCCATCAACTTAAATTGTGATTCTGTAATTTTAGTGCATATTTAATTAGAAAATAATTTTAAAAATAATATGTTCTTTAACCTCTTAACATTAAAAAAAGTTCAAAAGGTAAAATAAAGAAAAAAAATGCAGCCCTCATGTAAATATGTCTGTGATTTGATTGCTGACTTTACAAACCCACTTGTCACTCGTTACACAGTGAGAGGAAAATTTCAGATGTGAAAATATGGTAATGGAAAAAGATGGATGTTCACAACGTCAAATACTCGACTCAACCTGTGTTCTGTTGAAGGGTTTGTCTAGTTCGGAAGCAGAGGGGAAGCCTAGAAAGGACAGAAAGTAGGAGAAAAGAAAAAAATGACAAATGATATAGTGTGTTTGAAAACCAGTTTGGATCTTATTCAACGGCAGTTTTTCGAATTCCAATGCACAAACGGAAAAATAACTCTAAGGATGGATTGGCGTTTAGTTGAACTGAACTAGTTTTTAAACACGTCCTGTAATTTTTTAGTTTGTTTAATAAAGAGAAAATGAAAGAAATTTTTTTTCTTATTTAATTGTGTAAAAAGTGGGAAAATAATATATTTATAAAATAATATAAATATTTAATATAAAAATTAGATGTGATAATATTGTTATTTTGTTAAAAATAATTTGAACAAAATTTATTACATGAAATATCTTTTTATATTATTATTATTATTGCTTGTATTATAATTTTTTTCAATAATTATTAGTTTATTATTATAAGATGTGAAATGAAGAATATTTTAGATAAATCATAAAAAAATAAAAGTTTTCCTCTTGTTTTCAATTCCAAGGGAGGAGGGAAAAGTTTTTTTTTATGCAGATCTCACTAATTTTTTTTTTCTTCTTATTTTTCATTCCCAATAAACGTTGGAAAAGTTGATAATATCTATATTTTCGATGTATGTATCTTTCTTCTATTGATTTTCTTTCTCTCAACATTATACCAAATCAAACGAAGTCAAAGATTCTAGGATAAAGAATTTAATAGAAATTAAAAAAATGTGTTTTTATTGGCATGGAGGAAAATTAATAGGATAAGAATGAATTATAAATAAGGGAAGAGATAGAAAGAGAAGGAAAAAAAATGGATAACAAATAGATGATGTAATAAAGAGAGATAAAAATAAAAAATAAATGTATTATTATAAAAATTTATTGAATGAATGATGATATTATTATATTTTTAATTAAGTCAATTTCAAATTTTATATTTAATTTTTTAAAATAAATAAATGAAGCTTGACTAATTTTTCTTTTTCACTAGTATTGTTTACACCTTTAAGTGTGTTGACGATTTGCCTATTAATATTTAATACGAGGCTTTATTTACACTTAATACTCTAATAAAAAATATTTATATTTTGTTATGTTACGAAGGACTTAAATATCATTTTATATCATATATTTCCTACCAAAAAATACTCTAACAAAAAAGAAAAATACAGAAAAAATATATAATATAAAATGATTTTTAAGTCTTCGCAATATAATAAAATATAATTAAAATGATATATTTATTGTTGTACTACCTTTAGTCCTTTACTACTCTAGACTCAAATATAAGTAAAATTAATTAATTTTTGTACTAATTAAGAAAGTTAATATCATTTCATTCTACTAATTAGATTTAAAAAATATTTTTTTTCTAAAGTGCCATTCATTGAAACTTGATATGAAGAATAAAAAAGAGTCATTGAAAATAGAATCTTAATTAATTGAAATGTTTTTTGGGATGATATCATTAAATAGGATAAAAATAGTTAAAATTTGCTTATATTTGAGTTCACTAAATCTTTTTTTTTTGTTGTTGCTTATAATTGAGTTCAGAGGAAGTACTCTATATAAGAAACAAATTAGTGAAATTTTTTTCTAATTATAAAAAATCTACACTTATTTAAATATATTAATTGCTAATATTTTTATATGCTTAATTTATTGTTAAGTCTATTGAGAAGACATTAACTTGTTCTCATGAAAGTAGATGTTATATTTGGATTAAAGTTGAAAAAATATTTTTGTGAATTCCAATACGAATTTACCAATTCCAATGCACAAATGAAGAAGAAAAAATTATTGCTTTGGAAGTAAAAGTACTTTTAATCTCACCTAACTAAAATACAAACATACATTTTATTAGCCTATTAACAATATAAGCCATACTAATTGGTAGGAAAAATTATCTCTTAAATTATAAACAATGTCATTATGTATAACCATCACTTAAATCATTTAATTTTATGGGTTAACTATTTTTATTAGTCTTAATAAATTAGTTATTTATTTTTATATAAAAAATTAGTATCAAATCACCCTTATATATTAAATGAGAATCTCTATCTCGCAAGAGAATGCTTCACTCTCTCCACTCTCTCTCACATTCACTCTCATTCAAACTTTGCCTTGTGGTGAAGCTGTGGCCTTCACGCTCCTATGCTGCAATTACTCTTTTCTCTTCATTTTAGCCAAAACAACTTCCCTATACTCTCTTCCGAATTGCAAGCTACTTCCTTATCTTCTCTTTTAAACTGCATGCTATTTCCCTTATCTTCTATGTGTTGTGGTTCTTATCTATTGTTCTTATCTTTTCTTTTACGCTTTTCGCAAAATTAAGATGAATCCTCAATTTCTATCTTCCTTAATCTTTATCTCAACATCTATGCAATTTATCTCTAGGTTTTTATTCTTCTTTCCTTATCTTTTGTAACTTCCATCTTTGAATATATTTTTGCTCCGAAAATTATCTTATTCTTCTCCCATGATTTCTTCTCTTCTTCCCTTATTTTTGTAACTTTGATATCTGAGAATAATTCCTTTATCTCTCTTTCGGATTTCTTGGGATATATTATCTTTCTCTTTTCAAATTAATTACCACTAATTTATTGGAACAAATTATCTTTATCACTTCTCAAAATTTGAATGATGGATAATAATTTTACGTTTCACTCTAATGGCTATAAAAACAGGGTAGTAAAAGTTTGTTCTCATCTTTCACTTCTTGGAATCATTCTTTTTGCACTTGTTGTTGGTATGGGTTGAGTTTTTTTTTTTTATGATTATGTTTTCTTTTTTAATTAATGACAATGATGAGACTGCAATTTGAGTGTTGAAGTGTTGTTTCTTTTCTAATTTTTTTGGTGGGCCTTTGCAGACAATTCACCATCATTCATCACTTTCAGGTAGAGTTTCTTTTATTGTGAAAAAGGAAGTATATATTTCTTTCTTATGATCCTAATACTGTTTTGTTTTCTTTTATTTTTCCTAGACAAGATGCTGAATTCAAATTTGTTGTTTTTGCCTTTACCTATTAGGTTTAGTGTTTGCATTGGATGACTTGCGTGTTTGATTAACAAATTTTGAGGAAATAATTATTTCTTTTAATCTTCTTGAAAGAACTTTTGAATGGAAGAACAATTATTTAAAAAATTGAAACAAACATCCCTAAACATGACCTTTTATGCAAATCACATTTAAATTAAATTTTGAGTTCAGAGATATATGCACGTTAAAAGTGCATTACAAACTTTTCACAAGCTTACCAATTAATAAACCTTTTTTTCCCATCACATACATATCTAAAATTTTAGGGTTCTGAGGAGAAGAGTTGTAAAGATCAATGTGTTGGACAATCATTACAAAAGGATGATGTAAATATCATAAGATATTAAACATTTCTAAATTTATCGTATATGTACATTTCGATCCATAATAATTTTGAGCTCTTTGAATTGCAGGATTGTATATCTATTATAGGTGAAAATAATTTTGATTTAAACTCAGACATGGATGTCACACCTATGAAGAGAACTCTTGATTCAAATCTTAACCACATTGATCAAAATGAAGATCCTCTCGCACAAGCTTCATCTACTGAAGGCTTGAAACGTGTCAAGATAGAGAATCCATGAATTTTATTTTTTTTAATTATGTTAATACATTATGTTGACAATTATTATATTAGAACATATTTAATGTTCTTTCATAAACAAGGTTATTAAATTTTATCGTGGTCATGTGATATTTATTTACTTTAAATATATCATATGAATGATTCTATGCATTTTTCAGGATAATTAATTAGAGTCATAAAATTTATATTTTAGATTTCACCTTTATCATTGAGATTCAATGTTTTTGTAAGTATATTTTTTAAAATATTAATATTGATTTTGCTGAATAAATTTGTTTTGTAAATCCTCTATATATTTAAGTTTCTTATGAAAGAATTGGTTGGAATGTCCACTTTTATTTTCTTGTCATGCATTTTGATAGTTACAACTATTAAACTTTATGTATTTCATTATGTTAATAATTATTATATTCATATGTGTTTAATTCCTTCTACAAATAAAACTATTAAACTTTATCTATATCATTGGATATATTTTTTTTAATTACATATATTATATGAATAATTTTTCACACCTTTTATGATAATTAATAATAATAATAAAATTTATATAATAGATTTGACCCGTGCAATACACAAGCTAAAAAACTAGTTTGTTGTTTTAATTGATTTCTCCATCGTGCACCGTTTAAAGAAGTATTTTTAGGTAATTTGAAATGCCAGAAAAACAGGCAATGTCTATGGTGAACCTATAAAGCATGTGGTTCATCTTTTTTATTTTTTTTAAAATAAGTTTTTTTTAAAATAAATATTTTTCTATTTTTTTAAAAATATTTTTTAAATATAAATATTTTTTTATTTTTTAAAAATAAATATATTTTTTATTTTTTATAAAATAATATTTTTATTTTTAGAAAAATAAAAATATTTATTTTAAAATAAATAAATAAATACTTATTTTTATACAAATGTTTTTTAAAAGTAAAAAAAATTAATATCTACCTTTCATTACTTTAATATCCCCTCTATACATAAATTAGAATAGTTACCTTGAATCAGAACATGTTTAGGGACTATTTTTCAAGAAAAGCATTTTTAGCTGGTTTTCTTCAAAGAAAGTGTTTATAGGAATTTTTTTTCAACTTGTTATTTATTTCAATTTATTATCTTTTTTATTTTTAGTTCTAAATTAAATTTCAATATTTTTTAAATAACATGATTAATGATTAAAAATAATCTTGTATCACAATATAAATTATTTATTATAAATCTAAAATATAATTTATATGTTCAAAAATATTTATTTATTACAAATTTTAATTATAATATTTTATATATATATATATATATATATATATATATATATATATTCAAAAGTATTTATTTATTATAAATTGTAACTATATAAAATAAATATTTATTCTATGCATTATGCATGCTAAAATACTAGTTATATCTAACAATTGTAAATATTGATTTACAGAAGGACACTTGTTCCACATCTCCACCTAGAAGCCGCCAAGACCGAGAAAGAGGAGAAGTATGAGCTTCCTTTTTCCATTACCAATTTCAACCAAAAAATTTTCCTTCCTTGTCACGCGCGTGACAAATTGATTGGAAAACTGAGCAATTAATCAAAGAGATCACTTGTCAGTCACATTACATTCTGCTTTCTTTTGGTCGTGACTTCAACATTTTGTTTGGAAAATGTAGCATGTTCAGACACTCAGAAATTTCGGCGATAAAAACTCACTTGAATAACCAAAATACAAGGCAAATGCAATGGACTATAATCCTCATATGAAAAGTGCTACTAACATATTTTTCAACATTTTTTAATATATTTTTTTATTATTGACTAAAATTTATAAAAAATTATATAATTTTGTAGGTCTCTTTTATTATTTAATAAATTTTACTCATGATTTTATAGTTTTAATAAATTTTAACTAATAATAAAAATATATTAAAAAAGATGTATTAAAAAGTATATATCTAACATTCCTCTCCATGTAATACCAATCAATGCGAAGCATGAGTGTGAATTTGTATCTAACTAAGATGCTATCCGTGTGGTTTTGAATAACATATCATAATATAATTTTTATATCTGTATTCATAAAAGGTTTTTTTTTTTTAGATTCATATTTGTATAGATAATAATTTTAGTGTCTATTTCTATATTTTGTGAGTATTAACATTCGAAATACCCTTTTTATTTAATGAAAATGTAAATAATAGATTTAAATATTCATATTTAAATCTATTATTTACATTTTCATTAAATAAAAAGGGTATTTCGAATGTTAATAATAAAGATAAAGGTGTTAAATAGCTGACCGATACTCTTTGTTTGTGAACTTAAAGAATAACTTTACAATTTTTGGGTGAACCTAGGGTACCAGTATCTCCCAACCAGAAGCTAAGGACTAATACCCTAACCCCTTGTTTGGTAGAAGAGAAATGAGTGAGAAATGAGAGAGAGAGGTGAGAAATAGGTTAAAAAATACTGTAGATGGTTATTTGGTAGGAGGGAGAGGAAAAAAATTGTGAGAAAATCGAAGTGGGCCCTATCAATTTTTATTTCAACACTGAACTGTGCAAAAATGCGGAGGGGAGAGCTGATTGCAACAATTTGTGGCGGTTTTTTTTTTCTGGCGGTTAAAAACCGTCAGAAAGTGTCAATTTTTGACAGCTTTTAACATTTTGTGGCGGTTTTAAACCGCTACAAAGTGCAATAGTCGACTATTGAAAACTATGAACATCCAATAGTCGACTATTGGTTCTGTAACTCGATTTTTTTATTAATTTTTTTATTTCTCTCTTTCCTATTTCTCTTAAACCAAACACATTTATTTCTCACCTATTTCTATTCACCTAATTCTCTTTTCTCTATTTCTTTCCACTCTATTTCTCACTTATTTTTTTTCTTCCTGCCAAACGGACCCTAAGAGACTGAGATTCATTTACAATAGCACTACCACACAGCCACAAAAATGAAAATGTTAGATAGTGACAGTAAATAGATGATATTTTCAATTTTAATATAAAGAAGATTAAATCATTAAAGATAGATTTGTAAGTTAATACAATAAAATTGAAAGGATATAACAGTAATATTATTTTTTTATTTTTAAATTAATATATTTAATACACGAGTATAAGATAAGTTGGATAGTAAAGTATTTATACTATTATTAGTACAGAGTCTCATAATTTTTTATGAGTAAATATCCAAACTCATTTAACGAGTAATTTACCTCCTATTCTGAGTATTTTTTGTGAATACGTATATGGATCTAATTGTTATTCCTACGTCGAATACATAATTTTTACGATGATATACTATTAAAAGTTTACCTTTTTTTTAAAAAAAAAAGAAGCTGAAAGATATACAAAACTATATAAATTAAGTTAATAAAATATTTTTAATACATGTATAATATGCGTGGACATTATTTATTGGTATCTAGTTAAAAACAATTTTTATTGGATTGAATACAGTGCGGACAAGATACGTTCGGTTTCGACATTCTTTTGGTTTTTTTTTTTTATGATGCACGGTTTGGACATTATTGATAAATTTGGTTTGACAACGAACATGACACGACTCTTTTTAAAAAATGTACTTTCTTAATTAACTTTAAAAAAAAACTTAAAATATAAAAATGATAAAACACACTATGGTCACCGTGGTGAAGAGTTTGGATAATTTGTACAAAATTCTAAGTTTAAATTTTGTTGCCATTATTATATTTAAAATAAAAATATATAAAAATGATAATAAAAATATTTAAAAATACAAATTACTAAGAAGCTTCTCCATGATGATCAAGAAGGAGAGTAGAAGGTTTAAGATTCATTAAATCCCTCCTTAATTTTTTTCGGTTGCACGAATATATTGAAGATAAAAGGATAAAAAAGATAGAGACAGGAGTGTTTATAATATAAAAATATTATAAAGCTTAATAAGCTGTGTTAAGAAGCTGAGCATATAAATCCAGATCCTCGATTTAGATTTTTTTTGTCGTGTGTTAATTATATTTAATTTCATTGACACACACACATGTTGTTTTCATACATGGGGGCATGTATGTGTGTCATATATTTTAGAAATTGCCCGTGTATGTATTAGTATCGTGTCCGATATCCTAGTTAATCTACGTACTTCTCAAAGTTATAAATTATAATATATAAATAATTAAATGTCCTATATCTTGGATTCCAGAGTAATAGAATACAAAAATGATTTTTGAACACCTAAAATCCTATTTGGCACCTAATGAGAGAGAGATAAAAAAAGAAAAGTACAGGTATGATCGATAAGTGATATAATGTGACAAAAAAAGAGAAAAAAAAAATAATGAATTTTAACAAAATATTTAGAAGGACATGGATCTTCTCTTGCAATTTTCTCTCTAACACCTCTCCAACACTCTATCTCTTTCTAACATTTTTTTATTTTTTTATTATTTTTATTCATTTCTCCATTCTCTCTCTGCCTTTTTTTTAAAAAAAAATTTGGCTGGAAAGGCAGCATTACAGAGACAATCTGTTTTCTGTTTAGAAGGGTAGGATGTCCAAAAAATCAATGCTCAAAAATATAATATTCCACAACTAAAATTAGAGTCAAGAAATTTAGAGAACCTTTAACAGATAAGGGAGAAACTGCAGGACAAGAGTAAAAATATTTTCACCTGAAAGAAATTGCAATATCTCTCTAAATATAAGAATTTACTCATTGAGAAAACCTCAGACCAAAACACTATTTTCACTCTGAATATTTTTTATCCTCATACTATTAGAATGCTACAAAAATTATGGATGCACTAAATGATGGAACAACTCTATAGGGTAAGAACGTTGTTCCTTCGACTTTTGCCACAAAAGTGGCTTTACCCACGTTCACACTATATTATTGGTCGGGTTGTCCTCTTGGCGTGTAGCAAACTTCAGTAGAATTGTGTTTTTCCTTATATCTTAGTTCTGGGTCATAAGATTTTCATCTTATTTCTTTTGGTTAGAAAATTAAAACGTTAAATATCATGGACCAGAAAAAGGAAATATAAGTTTCCATGCGTCAAACAACCAAGGAATATTCCCACCAAAGGAGGGCGCTTGCTATAAAATTCACGATTATACAAAACTTCCATGACATGAATTCTAAAATATTACATCATTCCATCTTTCTTGTTGCAGACTTTTACAGGTTGCAGAGGACTACTACACAAGTCTCGTTGGTGAAGGAATGCTTCTGGAGTCTCAGCTTGACTGATTAGTGGTTATGAAGGAGGCAAGGTTTTAAAATTAGTCCGCGATTTTCCGCTGCAACGTCAAGGTTTTCGGAGTGTCATTGAATGCAGATGTGATCGTATCAACCGCATTTGTCCGTAATTTCTCACAATATCAAGGAACGCGACGAAACCGCGACAATGACCGCAGTCTTTGAAGAGACTAATGTAGGTTGATCATGTATATTTCATTCCTAAGTAAAGTATCCAATTATATATCCAGGATTTGTCGTCAATAACTTGAAATTTTTAAGTCGTGAATACTCTAAATTTTGTGGCAATTATTCTGTGCAAAATACGAATCCAATTGTCCAAAGAGATTTCATTTCACTCGTTCTGTTTGGATCCTCCATTGTTAACCGAAAACAGTAATCTCGAGTTTACCTGATTGCATTGATCATATATACCTATCATTGATATATTTAATTTCCTGGCTTTACAGTTCTTGGCAACGAGGATTATGTTTGTGATGTGATTACTAAGATGGATTCATCAAAACTTTAAGTAGAAGAAGCTAAGAAAAGTAGAAAATCAAGCTTCGATTGAGAAAGACACATCTGTTATCTACTTTTATCAAATCACATGGTCATAAATGATTGGAAGGTAAAGAAAATTGAAATGACCAAGGGAATTTGAATAGTTTTTTCTTCTTTTTTTTTTTTTTAAAAAAAAATCATCTCTATGACATATATGCTTGAAACATGATTCTACCACCTGAGGTATAAAATTTAGCTGATGCGAGAGTTTGCTTATCATTTCTATCTCTAAGTTTAGTATTTTGCTTAATTTGAAAGCTTTAGATCAATGTTTAAATGTTACGTGTAGAGCTGCTGCTTTTGCATTTGTATATTTATTTGTTTACCAAAAATTTTTATTCACTGTTGCATATTGAAATTGTATAAAAACATTGGCATCAATCTAGTCAAATAAAATCTGTACTTCATTTTTTAAATTAGTTGTGTACACTTCATATATAAAAAGTAGTGTAGTACACGTGTTTTAAATTCAACAAAGATATAGTAGCTTTTCAATTTCATAGTTATTCATTATCATCATGATTCCATGAATCAGAATAGGGAGGAAAGGAAATGGAAGCCTACTGGTTTTAATTATGGTGAAATCAACATCGTGATGTTAATTATAGTGACCGTTTTAAATTACAGTTGCTGGAGTGTTTCAACTATTGAAATTGTGGGAAAATATGGATGCAAACAATATGGTACCAGAACCCGATATTTCAAAAACCATAATATTATTAAAGTAATTGAATATATGCTACTGTGCATTTAACTTCTTGATGTTACTAATAGCTGGACAATATCTTTATTCAAGTTGAACATTTTGTGTACTGATGAACTGTGAGTATCATGTCTTTAATTTAGATTTGCATAAAGTCTTTGACAAAACTAGTTCAATGGTGCATATGATCACTTTCAGGGAAAATTACATTGTATAGTGATAACTATAAGTTCTACTGGTGTTGGAGTATTGGAACAACCGTTTTTCAAATAAGGTATGCCTTTTAGCAATTCCTATGCAAAGTGTGGTTAATTACAAATTACAATCATTTACTATATCATGAGTTGAACTCTTATTTCTATAACTCTTGTGTTATTTCAGTTGCTTCCTTTAATGATGTCAACTGCTGTTTGGTCCATATGCCTTGTCTGGTTTCTTCTCTGCACTTCAAACTTATGGTCTCAACATATAACAACCACCTATGCATTAGGAAATGATAGTGATCATTCTGCATTGCTCAAATTCAAAGAATCAATATCTGATGATCCTTTTGAAGTGTTCAACTCCTGGAATAGTTCAAGCCACTTTTGCAAGTGGCATGGAGTCACATGCAGTCCACGACACCAAAGAGTTATAGAGCTGAATCTCACAGGATATCACTTGCATGGATTTATATCACCCCACATTGGGAACCTTTCTTTTTTGAGAATCCTCCTCCTCGAGGACAATAGCTTCTACGGTGAAGTCCCACAAGAATTGGGTCGTTTATTCCGACTACGTGTACTCTATTTCACCGATAACACATTAGGGGGAGAATTTCCCATCAACCTGACAAATTGCTCTAAACTGAGCAATTTAAGTTTAGATGGAAATCGTTTCATTGGTGAAATACCAAGGAAGATTGAATCCTTTGGCAATCTTAAAGTGTTGAGTATTCGTGAGAACAATCTAACTGGACAAATCCCACCTTCTATAGGGAATCTATCTTCCCTCACTCGTCTTTCCTTGAGTTCAAATAAATTGGAGGGGAACATACCAAAAGAAATTGGCTCGTTGAGAAACTTGAGAATTTTGGGTGTGTCAAATAATAAACTATCTGGTTATATTCCTCTTTCCTTATACAATTTGTCATTTCTCAATGTCTTCTCAACCACAAAAAATCATTTTAATGGTTCTTTTCCGGTCAACATGTTCCTCACCCTGCCTAATCTCAAAATTTTTACAGTGGGTGGGAATCAATTCTCAGGTTCAATCCCAACTTCCATCACTAATGCATCTGGGATTCAAATATTGGATATTGGTGGCAACCATTTGGTAGGACAAGTCCCAAGTCTGGGGAAGTTACAAGATATTTCAATTCTACAAATAAATTTAAATAATCTGGGTAGTAATTCATCTAATGACTTACAGTTCTTTAAGTCCTTGATAAATTGTAGTCAGCTAGAAATATTGGATATAGGCGACAATAATTTTGGAGGGCCTTTTCCTACTTCTGTGGGCAATTATTCCACCCTACTCACCCAACTAATTGTTGGTCGAAATCATTTTTTGGGAAAAATTCCTATGGAGTTAGGAAATCTTGTTAACTTAATTAACTTGGCTATGGAGGAAAATAGCCTAACTGGCATCATTCCAACTACTTTTGGTAAGCTTCGAAAGATGCAATTATTAAGTTTGGGGGTAAACAAATTGTTTGGAGAGATACCTCCTTCCATAGGCAATCTCAGTCAGTTGTATTACCTAGAATTATCATCTAATCTGTTTGTTGGAAATATTCCTTCAACAATTGGAAATTGCCAACATTTAGAATTTCTACATCTTTCAGATAACAACATTACAGGAGCCATACCATCACAAGTGTTTGGAATTCCCTCTTTATCAACTGCACTGGACCTATCATATAACTCATTAAGTGGCAGTCTACCAGCTGAAGTGGGCATGCTAAAAAATATTGATTTGCTGGATGTGTCTGAAAATTATATCTCTGGTGTCATTCCTGAAACAATTGGAGAATGCATAACCTTGGAGTATCTTTCTTTAGAGGGGAACTCCTTCCATGGAAGCATACCTCCTTCATTGGCTTCATTAAAAGGTCTTAGAGAATTAGACCTTTCAAGAAACAACTTGTCTGGATCAATTCCGGAAAGACTACAGAACATTTCTGTTTTAGAATATTTCAATGTTTCTTTCAACATGTTGGAGGGTGAGGTACCAACAAATGGTGTCTTTCAAAATGCAAGTGCAATTTCAGTGACTGGCAATGGCAAGCTTTGTGGTGGGGTATCTGAACTGAAACTTCCACCTTGCCCTTTAAAAGCTAAGAAAAAAAGAAAACACCATAATCTCAAGTTAGTAGCGGTGATACTGTGTTTGGTTCTTTTTCTTCCTATACTATCATGTATCCTCGGTATGTATTTGATAAGGAAAAGGCACAAAAAGTCATCTACCAATTCAACAATTGATCAACTTCCTAAGGTATCATACCAGAACCTACACCATGCAACTGATGGGTTCTCATCGCAGAACTTGATAGGAATAGGAAGTCATGGTTCTGTATACAAAGGAAGTCTTGATTCAATGGAAAGATTTGTTGCCATAAAGGTTCTAAACCTTCAACAGAAAGGGGCTAACAAAAGTTTTATTGCTGAATGTAAAGCATTAAGAAATGTTCGGCATAGAAACCTTGTGAAGGTTGTCACATGTTGCTCTAGTGTGGATTACAATGGAAATGATTTTAAAGCTTTAGTGTTTGAGTACATGTCAAACAGAAGCTTGGAGGAATGGTTGCATCCACAGAATGGAAGTGCAGAACAGCCAAGAACATTGAACCTTGAGACAAGATTAGAAATTGTGATTGGTGTTGCTTCTGCACTACACTATCTTCACCATGAGGGTGAGGAACCTATTATTCATTGTGATTTAAAGCCAAGTAATATTCTCCTTGATGATGACGTGGTTGCTCATGTGAGCGATTTTGGCATAGCAAGACTTCTCTCAACAACCAACAATTACCAAATTAGTACAAGTGGAATAAAAGGGACTATAGGTTATTCTCCCCCAGGTATGTTTTCATCTTATTTAAATGTCCTTTTTGATCAACGTTGTAAAAAATGGATTTGAAAATATTGATGGTTTCTAATATATTTCAGAGTATGGAGCAAGTTCTCAGGTGTCAACAAAAGGCGACATGTATAGCTTTGGTATTCTAATTCTGGAGATGTTAACTGGGAGACGACCAACAGAGGAAATGTTTAAAGATGGACACAACCTCCACAACTATGTTAAAATTGCATTTCCAATCTTGGAGATTGTTGATGCAACTCTTATCTCAATGGAAAATGAATGTCCTACAATAACAGTATCAGAACAAAACATCTCCGAGATTGTAGATCATTTGCATCCTAAGACCAAGAAGTGTTTGTTTTCATTATTTAGGATTGGTCTAGCTTGTTCAGTGGATCCACCAGGAGAAAGGATGAATATGATGGAAGTCACCAGGGAGCTAAATATGATTAGAAATGCTTTTTATGCTCGAGGGAACAGAGGTAATTATATAACTACAAAATATAGAGGTACCTTATCACAGTGCTAGCCTTATTAATTTATACAATTGCAGTTTCAGAATTCATGTCGTTGCTTTCAATTATTTTCCCATTCATTTGCTTTCAAAATTATTTTTAAAATAGAAACCCTGATGTTCATCTTTGTTGTTTAAAAGAAAATGCCTCAGCGTTAGACCATGTACAAACTTTGGCCAAAAGTTTATGCTATGCATCCTAAATTTCAGGCTCTTTGATGCTAATTGTAAATGTCAGGCAAGTAAGTGTGAAAACTATGTTCAAATTACTCAAAAACCTGATGTGTATTTAATGAGCATGGTTTTTTGAAAATATGTTTCATTTTTGTAGTTTGTTCGGTTAAACTAAATTATCTTATAGGTCTTACATGAATTTAATTTTGGATTTGTTGCAACAATGATCTCTATTTGTTTATAAAGTAGTGACAAAACATATGTTTGGTTCCAAAATAAATTTTTCTTTGTAGATGATTACTCGACAAGGCCAAGTAGCACGTCAAGAGTATCCTAATGATGACAATGTTGGAACAAAGTTCATGTTGGATTGTCTTGCTGAGTGCAAGATTGAGAAAATATGAAGTGCAAGTTTGAATGAAGACTTACAATATTTAGATGTGTTTTCGAAAGTGTCAAGGCAAATGTTACTTATATTGGATTCAAGGCAACAATTACTTCTTCGAGTCTTGGGACAGTGGTTCCTGGTAGTTAAACATATTTTTAGTCAACTATTTACATACACAGTTAATGTTTGTACCGAATAAGTTTTGAACATCATTCAGGTGTTAAAACCAGGTTACTTAGTTTGTTTATAAATAAACCTTGTAGCGAAGGCATAAGGATGTTTGGTTTTCTAATTGATACAAATTTAACATATCCCAAGTTACTCAGATGCTCACAAGATTCACGAGTTGGTTTGAAGTAACTGGATCCAGCTTTTATGTTTTGAATTGTATCAATCAACAGCATTCCAGTTCTTCATCTAGCTTTAGCTTTTACACTTCTTCATTTATCCTTTTGGCAATTTTATTGCTGGATGTTAGATATTTTCAATTTTCAACCAATTTTGATTTTATGTTTTTGTTTTTAATTGTCTTTACATCCTATATTCACATGGGACACACTTTTACATTATTGTTCCATTATTTCTTTGTACACTTCTACTTTCCCGCGCGTTGTGCTGGTCCAATGTCTCAGTTTGACGTTATATGGTGTTTTATTTAATACATGATTCATGCAAATGCAATATTATTAGTAGAATTATATGTTTCAAAATATGCTTAAAAATAAAAAAATAACTTTGTTAAGGAAAACTTAAATTAAAGGGGTACCATTTCCATGATTTACAACAAGTAGATCTAAAATTTTTGTCGAGTAATTGACAAATCGTTAGTTTGACTCAACATTTCACCTAATTTATAACTTATTTGTTTGTTAATTTGATCAAAATAAAAGTATTAATAATTAAATTTATATCACTAACTTATAGTAATTTTTTTTTTCAAAGACTCATATTTTATTATTTTTTATTTTTACCCTGAATATTTTAATAAAATTCTTCCTTTTTCTCTTGATTATTTTTTATTAAAAAGATATTAAATATTTATTTTAATTATTACTCTAATTCTACTATTTTTTAGGATTGTATTTTAATATTACACTATTTATTTTATTTACTACACCTTTAGACTATTTATTTTAATTTTTAATAAAATATTTCATCATTAAACAAAAATGATAAAAGTTCAAAAAGCATAGAGGAATGTTTTCAGCCAGGGGATACGGAAATGCAGAACGACCAGCCAAGAACGTCGAACCTTGAGACAATGTTAGAAATTGATTGTAGTGTTATTTTTGCATTCAACTATCTTCACTATAAATTTGAGGAAAATATTGTTCATGGTGATTTGAAGATAAGCAATATTCTTCTTCATGACGACGTGGTTGCTCGTATGAGCAATTTTGGCTTATCAAAACTTCTCACAATATTTAATAGCAACTTTCACAACACAATCAAGTCCATACAAACAAGGTGGACCCAAGCATAAGGCTGAGCAAGCCCGTGCTTTAAACTCCTTTAAAAAAAGTTGTTTACTATTAGTATTTTTATTTTTTGTAAGGTCTATAATTTTTTTTATTCTCTGTACTCAAAAATTGATTAGTCATTAATTTTAATTAAATAGATTGTCTCTTAATATATAATTCTCACCAAATTTAAAATCAACTAGTCATTAATTTTAATTAAATATATTGTCTTTTAATAAATTAATTCTCACCAAATTTAAAATTAATTAGTCGTTAATTTTAATTAAATAGATTATCTCTTAATATCAATTCTCACCAAATTTAGCTCATGCTCTTGAATTGGTTATATCAAAAGTCACTCTGTCTGAATTGGCTATATCGAAAGTCACTTTCTATATGCATTTTCAATTCATTGTTCCTAAATCATTATTTGCTCATCATACGTCTCAAGTGCTAGTTATTCATCAGTCATCATACATCTCAATATCGCAAGATGTCAAATATTCTTATAATTTCAATAAAAATATAATTATTTTAATGAAATATTGTTATAGTTTCTTTTTGTCAAAAAAATATATTCTTAGTAGTTTTAACAAGGCCTCATATCAAAATTCACTTTAGGCCTAAAATATGTTGGACCAGCCTTGTATATAAGTCAAATAGAGGGGACTATACTCTATTGGTTATGCTCTTTTAGGTATGGCTTGATCTTATTTTTATTTCCTTAATTTTGGATTAATCACTAGTACCCAAAATGTTTTTTACATTAGAAATTTATATCAATTTTTGAAAAATTGATGTAGTATATGAGATGGTAATATTTTGTAATAGTAGGATAGACATTCTAGATCAATTGCTATAGAATTAATCTATAAATCACTTTCTAAATTACTTGTAATAAGAATCAATGTGGAAAGTATTTTTTAGATCGGTTGTTTAGCAACCAATTTAGAATGTAGACACCTTTTGCAACATTTCAAATTCCTAACAAGACTTTTTTGATTTGTTAAACTAAAAACCAATCTAAAAAGTATTTTCTAGATTGGTTCTTGGTACAACCGATCTAGAATATTGATGCTCTTTGCAATTTTTGAAAATTTTTTTACAAGACTTTCTAGATTAGTTGTACTAAAAAACGATCTTTGCAATTTTGATGCTCATAGAACCCTTGCTCTTTGTCTTGACAAATCAAAGATGCCTTGAGGACATGATATTCAAGAGGACATTGAAAACACCTTAAAGACATTGGTGCTTTCTCTTATATAAGTATGCTTCCCTCTTCGTTTTCTCTTTGTACATTTCTTCATTTTCGTCTTTCTAAAAGTTTTTTTCTTCTAAGTGTGTTTGACAGCTTTTCAAACCCTCCTCATTTTTCAAACCCCAATTCACTGTAACAGGTTCTCAAATATTTTCTCGCTTTGATTATAACTTTGTCTTTCAAACCCTAGCCTCCACCTTTTTTCCAAACCCTAACCTTGTTACCTCTCTCTCTCTCTCTCTCTCTCTTATAGATGGCATATTGTGGTGTGGGTTATATGTGCTTTGTTTGAAAGCTTGAAATTGTGTGTTTGAAGTCTCCAAACAATGTCGCTAACTCGCTTAAGGTGTAATGGTTTGCTACATCAACAAAAAGATCATAAACCTTCTCTTTCTAGTTATATGTGTAACGTTCTGATTTTCAGTAATCTTTTTCAACTTGATTAATCAATATTACAAGTGAAACCCTAATTTGAGTCATAAAATTTAATTAAATGGATTTTTGTATAAATTTTAGCAATTAGTTTTATTGAAAGTTAGACTATATTGTGAAACATACAATGTATGCTTGTACTATTTTTTATGAGCAAAGGGTCAAAATTTTCGTGGAAATTATTATGATTGATCATTATTCTTCATAAATAAGTTTTTGTGAAATTTTATATTTACTTTGACACTACATGTTAAAATAGTATTATTTTATCCAATGTCAAGTGTGTGCTTTACAAGAAGCTTTTCTAAAGTTGAAAAAAAAACACTCTTAACCAATCCTTAACTATGTTTAATGACTAATTAGTCATTTCATGTCATTAACATGTTGATTAAGTCTCATTAAATCATTAAACTTAATTAATTTAATTTTTTTCACCAAAATAATATTATTTTATTCGATGTTGAGCATGTGTTTTACAAGAAGCTTTTCTAGAGTTGAAAAAAATACTCTAGACCGATCCTCAACCATGTTTAATGACCAATTAGTCATTTCATGTCATTAACATGCTAATTAAGTCATTAAATCATTAAACTTGATTAATTTAAAATCTTTCACCAATTTGACAACGCTACTTTTTGGTCCCATTGTCAATGTCTTACACATAGATGAAGGAGGAAATAATTCAAATACTCCCTATTGGTCCTCACCATGGTCGTAAAATTCAAGGAGGTTTATAAGGGAATCCTAGTCTTTTTTTCTGACACAAAAACCCTTAAACCTAACCTTAAGACATCACGCTTCTTATCCCCTCTTTTCGTTTGTGCTTAAAACACTCTCTACTTCTCCTCTCGTAGTTGCAACCCACTCCCTCCCCTTATCCCGTATTTTCTTTCATTCTCATTATTAAGAAGCTTGAAGCTTCAAGTTCTAAGGCGTTCCAATACTTCCAAGAGTAAGAATCACGAAGAAACTTCATCCTTTTTAAGGTTTTGGTGAGTTTCTTCAACCTTTCTTTCTCCTATGCTATACAGTTTTAGGTCCTAAAACTTGATAAAAACACAATCTTGGCTTAAAAAATTGAATAGAACTAATTTAAGCACCTTATTACAATAAGTTAAACTTGGATTTAAGCATTAAACATGTTTAATCAAAGTATAAGAGACTTAAAAAAAAGATTGTCTGGAGAAGAGTTAAATCTAGAGTAGTTTTGGATAATAATTAAAAATTTATTGAGAAAGGGATAAAACAATAAATTCGCTTTTGTAAAATCCCATAAATTAGAATAGTTATATTGAATAAGAATGTTTTTAGGAGTTATTCTTAAACGAGAGCTTTTTTAGGCCTTTTTCTTCAATGAAAGCGTTTATAAGAATTTTTCTTAACTCCTTATCTCTTTTAATTTATCCTTTTTATCTTTATTTCTAAATTAAATTTTAATATTTTTTAAAAAAATTATCAATAGTTAAAAATAACTATGTATCACAATATAAATTATTTATCATAAATCTAAAATATTTACATGTTAAAAATATTTATTTATTACAAATTTTAATTACAATATAATTTACACATTCAAAAGTATTTATTTATTATAAATTATAGTTACATAAAATAAACATTTATCCTATACATTACACATGCTAAAATGCTAGTTAATATTATGATAAAAATAAATTATTTTCGTGATATTTTAAAATTAAAATAAGAGAATTATAAGTATTCAAGTAAAATTTATTAAAAGAAAGACATTATAAATTTAAAATATAATTTATATATTCAAACATATTTATTTATTATATATTTTAATTCTAATATGATTTATATATTAAAAATATTTATTTATTATAAATTTTAATTATATTAAAATAAATATTTACTATAAAATTATAAATTTTTATTCCATCCCTTTCTTTTCAGCTCCAGCAGCACTCACTGCGCTAACGCCTTTCTCTCTCTCTCTCTCTCTCTCTCTCTGTGCCCGGTTCTGCGATCGCCGTCTTCGCCTTCCCCATTTCTGGTAAATTTTTTGTGTTGCATATTTGTCCGCCACACCCTACAATTTTTCTCTCTCCGCATTTTGTCTTAAATGCCGTGAACTATTTTTTTTTTTCTTTTCAATTTTCTGATTGTGTTACCACACCTATATTACTGTTTTTGTGGTTCTGTTGGATTCTGAATGTCATCTTGTAATCTCGCATTTGCCCATTCCAATTGTGTTACTTTTAGGTTGGAAGTTTAAAACTTCCCCATCTGATTTCCTTTAAGAACATTGTCAAATGTTAAAGTAGATTTCCTAACATTCTGGAAAATCTGTGCGCTTCGAATTAAAACTGCGATTCAGTACTTGAAATTATAATTTGCACTTTTTTATGGGTCTCTAGAAGAGTTGAATAATCAATTTATTGAACATGGATAATAATTTATTAACGAGGAAACTCTCAAATTTGTCCTAGCCAAGAATGCTTAAACCCTATCCCGGTTCCTGAGAATCCACGAGTTTGGCCATCTTGGTCCTTCTCAGGGGCTTGTATGTTTAGTGCCTTAGGGTTAATATGGTTAGACATTTGTGGTTCCTTCTAAACTAGCGAGTGGACTTTTTCCATTTTCAAGGACTGAGATTTCTACCCCTATTTTTTAGGACGAATTTGGAGATTAGGATCCGTTTGTTTTAAAGTTTCGTAGAATTGATTTTGAGAAAATTAATTTTGAACCATTGAGTGTGATTGGGACGTGTTTTTAAATTAATCTCCAGTTGGAATTTGTGTGACAGTGGGAGAAATGAATTCTTGTAGTTTGCCAAATGGGCACACACTTCTGTCCAAATGGGAAGCACTTGTATGTTCTTCTGCTTTGGATCCCTGATCCAATTCCAGTTGTTCATCCATGTTAAGTGATTTTAGGGTTTGTTTGTTTGTTTATGATATATGTATGGTCCCTGCTTCTGAATTTCTTTATGCTGTGAATTGTGATAGTTGGTTCAGCACCCATTGAACTTACAATTGAGTTTGTTGTGTAAATTAGTTGAAGGAAGATTTGTGTTCACTGTCCCTTTATATGCTGTATGGGCTGTGAATCTTTCAAGTGGTTTCTGTAAGGACTAATAACTGTACCTTTTTGGATTGCTGTGATTTTCAGTTTCTAGGTTAGTAGTCATACATTACCTGGGACGTTTCTTGTCTCATTTTTCTTGGCATGGATTCGTGTAATTCATGTGATTTTCAAAATGCAATGTGCTTACTTTTAATAGAAGAGATAAAGCCACAACTTTGTTTGTGGCTTCAGAATGTCACAACTGTTTGTTTGGAGCTATTGATTTGACTGATTGTCTTTGAGATGAATGGCACAGAACCAGAGTTGTGTTATTCTGTGAATGTATGGTTGTGTTACTTGAACGATTCCTTGTTTTATATGTGAATTTAACTATACTCTCGATGTTGTTGTTATATACTTCAGTCTTGCTTTCAGTTTTCCTAATTTTATAAGGAAGCTCGATATTCTTTGACCATAAATCATGGACTTATCTCTTATTTTTCTTAGGGTCACATATATCTTTAATTTAGATTAAGAACACTATAGACTGGATTCAGGAATATAGATCAGTCCATTATTACTTCACCAAGTTTCCCACTTTGTTTTACTCTAGTTTATTATTTTCTATTGAGCTTGCAATGTATGTAGAGATAACTGTTAACAGAATTAATTCGTGGGAGGATTTTGAGAAAGTAAGTCTTGACAAAAGTAATTTCCATGATGGAAGAGTAATCACCCGAAGTGGTCATTTAATTCATTTCAAGACAAGGTATTAATATAAAAATCACTTAAGGTGGTTTTTTTTTTTTCTTCTACAGGAATGCCTTTTTTCGTTTTCTTTTACCTAAGCTATACTTTATTCATTCCTCTCCTTTCCTTATCTTTGCTCTTGCTCTGAACTAAATCTCAGATCAATATGTCTCGAAGATATGATAGCCGTACAACAATCTTCTCCCCTGAAGGACGTCTTTACCAAGTGGAGTATGCAATGGAGGCCATTGGGAATGCTGGTACTGCAATAGGGATCTTGTCAAAAGATGGGGTAGTTCTGGTTGGTGAAAAGAAGGTCACATCCAAGCTGCTTCAAACTTCAACTTCCACTGAGAAAATGTACAAGATTGATGATCACGTTGCATGTGCCGTGGCTGGAATTATGTCTGATGCCAACATCCTAATCAATACTGCTAGGATTCAGGCACAACGTTATGCATTTGCTTACCAAGAGCCAATGCCCGTTGAGCAGTTGGTTCAATCTCTTTGTGACACTAAGCAAGGTTACACACAATTTGGTGGTCTTCGGCCATTTGGAGTCTCATTCCTCTTCGCCGGTTGGGACAAGAATTTTGGCTTTCAACTTTACACAAGTGACCCCAGTGGAAATTATGGTGGTTGGAAAGCAGCGGCTATTGGTGCCAACAACCAGGCAGCACAGTCAATTCTGAAACAGGACTACAAGGATGATATCACAAGGGAAGAAGCAGTTCAACTTGCACTGAAGGTACTAAGTAAAACTATGGACAGCACAAGTCTTACCTCTGAAAAGCTTGAACTTGCTGAGGTTTTGCTCTCGCCTTCTGGAAAAGTTAAGTATCAAGTTTGCTCCCCAGAAACCCTGACTAAGCTGTTGGTGAAGTTTGGGGTGACCCAACCAGCAATAGACACTGCTTAGCTTCTTGTTTCATGTTTAATTATGCCTTTACAATGCATTTGGAACGTTCTTCCTTTCAAAATAGACGTCAGAAAGTGTCCCAAGTTTATTTCCAAGTTCAAACTTATAAACATTTTGTATCTTGGTGATGCTAATTGCTTTTTAGTTCGTATTTATTCTTTGATTTTAAGGACTTGGATCAATGATATTTGCATCCGTTCATTGTTTGTGCTTTCTGTTCATTTTCCGTTTCTTGCCCGTAACTTGCATTAAGGGTGGTAGAACCAACGCATCATCTATCTTGTCAAGCAATTTTCGAAATGAGTAAATTTATCTTATTTTGGCTCTCTAACCGCGAACGCACCCTTTCTTTTTATAGTTAAAATTTACAAATCCTATACATGTATATATAAATTATAATATATATAAATTATGATAGTTCTCTTGAATATGAGTGTTTTTTAGAGTTTTTTTTTTTATAAACGAGAACATTTTTAGAAGGTATTTTTCAACAAAATCGTTTTTAAAAATTTTTCTTAATTTTTTATCTTTTTCAATTTATTTTTTATCTTTATTTTTAAATTAAATTTTAATATTTTTTAAAAGAAATTATTAATAGTTAAAAATAATTTTGTATTACAATATAAATTGTTTATCATAAATTTAAAATGTAATTTATATGTTCAAAAATATTTTTTTATTACGAATTTTAATTATAATATAATTTATATATTTAAAAATATTTATTTATTATAAATTTTAGTTATATAAAATAAACATTTATTTTGTGCATTTTAGTTAAATACCTAAACAAATTATTCACAAACTGCTAATGTTGAGTTTGTAAAAGTTGGGCTTGACTCATTTAATAATCAAGTTCAATTTCAAGTTTTAATTTGTTTATTTAATTGAATAAATGAACCTGATCGAGTACTTAACGAGTTGAACCTGAATAATTCACGAATAGTTTAGTTTAGTTCTGTCCAAGTCTTACCCACTTTTTGTGTGTGAATTCATGTAATTATTTGGCTAAAAGTTTAATTATATGCTCATTTCTTACTTTAGTAGTATATTATTATTTATTATTTAATATATTATTAAAATTAAGAATATACATTTAAGTATTTTTAGTTTAGCATATTCACTCATTCAAACTACCAGTCAAGTTTTAAAAATATTTTTCATTTGTTCAATTTTAAATGGGGAGGATGAAACATCATGATCGAATGAACAAGATGCAAATCGAAATCTTCTATGCATCTTAATCATTGTAGAATTGTCATGCAATCGTGTGTTGGTTGCTAGTCCAATGTTGTGCTCCATACGTGCTGGTCATTTCCAAGGGATGGTTTGTGACACAAAGTGTGCCTGCAATGTTTGCTTTTAAGCATAAACTTGTCTGCTTCTCTGTCATAAATGGAAGAACAAGCAGAGCTGGTCTTAATTAGAAGTATCCTCTAAGGGTCAACACAACGTGAATAATTCAAATCTAATTACCACATCAAAATACAAGTGCCTGAATGCACTGGTTACTCTGTATACTCATACAGTCATGATGTCTTTCCTGTTTATAAGTTCACAAAGACCATACTGGATGTATTGGCTAGAGAAACCAGACTCAATTTGTTCCTCTTTCACAGTTTAATGACAATAGCATATTATCTGGTAGTAAAGTACATCATGACCTTACCACTAAATTCATCAGAGAATATCACTTTAGAGAAGCTCTCCACGGAATAATAACTTGTTATCTAAAAATTCCCTAGGGCATAGGCATACACAGGCATCATTGTTCTTCTACAGTGTACTTGGTAGGATTGAAAATGAACAATGTAATATATAAAATGCGTAATTTGATACCATGCTAATCCATTTTTCTCCAATCCCTTCCCTTTAACTTATATTTGGCACCCTTCAATTACCATGAAGAAGCATGCTTGCATCTTAACTTGATTGAGATGGTTGAGTTCTTTGTCTTATAAATTGCAACTTACGCCTTTTAAAATTCTAAAACATGTCATTATGATGAGTATGAACTTGAGATAATTATATTTTTTCTGTGGATAATCTATGTTACTGTCCACTCTTTGTTGTTTTTAAAATATCCACAAATACACAGATTGGAAAATGTTAGGTGTAGGAATGTTTTTGGATATTAGTTAGGAGTGGCAAACGGATGGATCGGATCAATTTTTAGTCGGATTATAATGAATTGGATAAAAATAATCCATTAATATATTTTGATCTATTAAAAATTCATTTAAAAAATCAAATTCATCCATGATCCATCTAATAAAATCTAATCAAATCCATCTATTAATAATTTTTGATGGATGGATATCCAATTCATCCACAAAAATAATATATTTTAAAAATTAAATAATTTTTATTTTTAAAATATTCTCTCCCCCTCTCTCTTCTCTTTCTCTCTCCTCTCTCCCACTCTCTCTCTCTGTCCTCCCTCTCTCCAATTCTATCGTGTTAAAATAATATTCTTCTCAGTTACCACAAAATTTATGTTCAAGGAAAAATAGAAAACAACTACCAAAGAATCTTCAAAACGTAAAAACTTGCAATTTTTTTATCATATTTCGAAATAAAAACATATTTTAATAACTCTAATTCTGTGTAGGGAGAATCGACAAAATTTAAATATAATTTCTTAGCAATTCGCATAATAGTCAGGATGCAGATTTGAATCACTAACTAGCTATATCATAAATGTTTAGGTTTAAGGAATTGTTTTTTAAACCTAATTAGAAATTTTTTATTTTTTTAATGGCTACTCTATTTTTTTAATGGAAATTTGTTTACAAAACCAAAAAACAAATTATTTTGAAAAAAAGAACTGATTAGACATGTCGTTTTATTTTTTTTATCCAATGGATTTTGAAAAAATAGTGGATGGATCACTAACCATCCATAAAATTAAATAGATGGATTGGATCCAATCCATTATTTATTTTTTTGTGTAATGGATGGATTTACTTGTGGATGGATTGGATGGATGATGGATAAATAGATTGTTTTGCCACCCCTAATATTAGTGTTGTCGCTTAAACATGTTAAAGGAAAAATGAAAGTGCGTGCTTTACAGCATAATTGATTGTAAAATCATTAAATAACCTGAGATCAGATAGAATAAATGTGTCATTTTAACACAATTCCATTTTGCAATCTTAGCTTGCCATGTCAAACATTTGTTATTGACGGAAAATATAGGCATAAAGGAACTCATTCCACACATCAGGCACTCCAGGGAGGCACCAATGTATGCAATCTGCATAACTATTTGGGTTTGCTATCTGTTCTTGGGTTAGAGGGTCCCACTGCTTCCTGTAGATAGATGGGTGTCCTTCTTTTCTGTATTCTGAGAGCTGTGTGATGTTAAGCATTTGAACATTCAAACCTCTGGCTTTCAAATCACCAAGCACAATCTCCACCACACGCATCATTTTAGGATCAGACCCCTTCCCCCAATACCCCTCTTCTTCAATCATACCTGTTTCGCTGTAACAATTGTTACCCTTAGCTGCTCCCCATTCCTCAGCCCTGCAATTTTTTTGTTCAATTACAAGTTTAGTATATTCATTGATTCTAGTATAATTACAGAACTATTGCTTTATAGTTATGCACTGATATGTAATCTTGTTTTTAGTGGGATATTCACAATAGTATGAAGCATGTATTTCAATATTATTGGACAATTCTCTTGAAGAACTGAGATTTGAATTTGATTTTAAATTATTGTGATTATTATAAATGATTTTATTAGCATAATCAATTGTTACTTTCGAATTATGTGTGCTTTGTATATTGAATATAACTACTTATTGCTGAAGGAGTGTTGTGCTTGGGGTGACTGGTCAGTCATTATTGAAACTGGGTTGTGACTTGTGAGTTATGTCAACATTGAGGACGTTTATCGCATAAACCAATGTAATAAATAGGCTGAAGATTATAGCTGAAAAGTAATATATCATATGGGAAATCCTCATTATCTGTAGTCTAAAATGGGTGCAGAGGCGCTTTTTAACATTAGTTTATGCCTATGTCAATGTTTTTACATACAAAACTATATATATAAAAGGTGAGTTTGGTTTCCATTTCAACCACGTTGAACGGATCTTTTTCACTTTCTAAGACAAAAAAGTAGAAGGAAAAACTATAATAGATTGACGTTTAGTTAAGTTTAACTGAAAAACAAACACACACAAAGTCGTTTTATAATTGAGTTTGTTTTAGTATTGGTGGCTGGAAGTGGAACAAAAAAAAAAAACAAAAATCTGCCTAAAAAAATTCAAAAAAATTATTGTCTCACCTAAAATCAATTGTAAAGCCTTAGAAGCAAGATAGTTTTATTTTAATGGAAGCAATGCTTGGGATGACTGAGCATTATTTGAAAGAGTTTCGAAATTTAATTACAATGAGGATTTTTGCATAATCAAAGTAATGGGCTAAATTGTATCCAAACAAAAAAGTAATGCGCTAAATAAATATTATAGCTCGAAGTATATCCATCTGCTGTCAAAAATAGGTAAAGGAGCTCTTACGAATGGTAACAAACCTATTAGTTAATGTGTATGTGCTTGCATACAAAACAATAACCAATTGTGTAATTGTTAATTAATTGTAAAAGTGAATTTGTTGACTGTTGCAAAACAGTAAAACAGCTAAGATAACAGCATTTTTCCATAGATGATTCCGCTTTGTTCTTATACAATATAGAACAATCATTAAAAAATCTTCGAAAAGTTTCTACCAATAAAAAACACCTAACATCAATGGTATTCATCCAAAAAGCAAGATAATTTTACTTTTCGTAGAATCAAATGTGAAATTTGATTTTTATAAAATAATTTATATAACTCGTCAAGAGGGAGGGGGGGCGTCCACAACAAATATATTCTAAAGTTTAGGATAAATAGGACCCCTTCATGTGCATATAATTGTAAACGTGGTTCTCTCTCTAATGGAGGAATTGTATATAAAAAATTCCAACACAAATAATTTTTCTAACATATTTTAATTATTGAATCAAATCTAATTCTTATTCAATGACTAAAAAGGTTTAATAAATGTGAAACGTGACTTAGTGATAAAAAATAAATATTAAAAAACTTAAAAAGCATTCTGGTAATATTCCTTATGATAAATTAATATTTCTAGATTGTGAGATGGCGTCACTTTTTTCACTAAACTCGTTGTGGGGAACGCACTTGTCTTATAGATATGGTTACCATAAATATCAATGAGCAAATATGATAGAGTTGCTCTGAGGATACCTTTCATGAGTGGGTGACATGCTAACGAAAAACAAATGGGTCTTGTTCCGATTGACATGGACTTCCAACCAATCGGACCAGGTCCTAAGGGCTATTTCATAGACTCTCAACATTTCAACTCCTTTGTAGACACCATCAGGGTCTCCAAACGAACCCCACCTGCTCCTTGAAATAAAATTGTCACAATCAAAATCAATTTGTAAAGTGGATTTGGATGAATGATTGTGCGATGAATAGTACAGTGCAAACCAACACAATTATGTCATGTGGTGGTTGGAAATTGGAACTGTTGACATGCAAGTTAATTGATCAAAGGAAGTGATGGTTAGGTTAACTGCACTTACAGAGCATTCATTACTGGCCTTCTCCACCAGAGATAAGTGTTGAAAACCAGAAAGTCTGCATCAGTCCAGTACCTGGCGTGCTTTTCAATGGCCTTGACTCTCACAGTGCGTTCTGGTACCCTATGGTTTACTGGATCATCTGAGTTTGATTCTACTAGTAATGGGGACCAATAGTGCTCAATAGTTGCATTGTATTCCTTAATTAAAGGTGTCAATTAACCATATTAGCTATATATTTATTGCAAATGTGACATTAAGGTATTTTTTTAGTTTATGATAAAAATAAAATAAACAGTGGTATTTTTTTGGTACAGTGGTATTTATCAAGACTTAATATAACAATAGACAGTTCACAATGTGGTTTGCCTTTCTTTTTTCCTTCAATATTTTAGGAACATTTCATCTCTCTTTCTCTAAAGAAGCCTTGGCACAACGTTAAAGTTTGTTGCTTTGTGACTTTGAAGTCATAGGTTCAAATCTTGGAAACAGTTTCTTCACTTGTCGAAATAAGACTGCATGCATACATCTATTCTCGCTAGATTATCTAACTTCTCCTAAGTAAAAATAAAGTTAAACAACTCTATCAAAGATGATTGATATAAATTTTTATTTTATACCAATCATCTTTAAGTACATAGAAAACTGCACCAATCATCTATGATGGAGTTGTTTAATTCTATTTTTATTTGAAATAAGTTAGATAACCTCTTCTCTTATTACATAAGAACCTATGTGTACTGGGTTTTTCTCTCTTTCCTTAGTTGGTTTGAATAAAAAATAAAATCTTACAAAAGTGGTATATACGAGATTCGTGCGTTGGTCAATTTCATGTAAGGACGTTTCTCTAATCGATCTCTAAAATAGATTTTCCCCTTATTTTTCTATCTTACTAGACAATGGTCAAATAAACAGTTAAACACAAAAGAAGCAAGAAAATTGACGTCTATTCCTATGCTTGTTACGAGGGTGAAGACTTACTTTGGCCTTGAAAATGTTTAGTGAACCATTGGCAGAGGAATGCATGGATTTGAGGGCTTCGGGCAATATAGAGTCAACAAGGCAAACCATGGAAACCCATTGGCCTCTGTTGAGTGAATCCCCCACGAACACAAGCCTCTTGTTCCTTAGCCTTTCAAGCAATACTGTGGCATTGAACCTTATTAACATAGAAAGAACCACATTCCACAAAGCTCAAAAACATAGCCAAACCTGATTAAGCATATATATCATACACGTAGGTATATATAAACTGCAACAATCAATATTCAAAATTGGCATGAGAGGGAGATATTATTGAATGGTTCAGAATTATTACGTATTCATGGTCTCGGTCAATTTTTACTTGACACATAGCTGAGTTTTATTAAATCTTTTTCATAAATTTTCAACTAAGTGTGTCACATGAAGATTGACCAAAACAATGAACACATGGTGGTCCTAGGCCATATATAATAATTTCTCTATACAGAAGAGGAAGAGAGAAGAGACACACACCTAGGAAGGTCACACTGATGAGGCTGCCACCTCCAATTCTGGTAACTCAGGTCCTTCCTTCCAAACTTCTCACAAGCCAACTGATCTGACATGAACGTGCATTGGTGCTCTTTGTATAATGGATAAGATTCGTTATCAAAAACCCACTTGCCAGAGAACAAGTCACACTTTGACGATGTCGAATCATTAGAGGCATTTATTTTTTGAGATAAATGTCCTCCATCCTGTCTTTGATAAATGGTAGTGACAACTACAAGGGTGGTTAAGATGGCTATAAGAGAATGAAAGGTGTTTCTAATTCCCCAAGAACTCCATAGAACTATTTGGTGTGTCTTTGCCATTTTCATTTTGGCTTCTTCGTTCTCTTCCTGCAGCACCATCTCTTCCTCCTTTTTGAATCTTCATTGCAATCGGTTGGTGAGAAAGATTTTTATTCTAGCTTAGCCAACTTGTCCACTAAAAGTAGTAGGTAGAGTATGATGCACTTCGAAGCTTTTGTTGTTGATCATATTCCCATTGAAAATGGTACCATCTAAGTATTTGATGAAGAAATGGGGGAAAAAAAAAGTATTTAAAGAATCGAGCCACTTTTGTGACGATTAAACATGGATTTTAATTTAATTTCAAATATAAAAATTGAACGTAGTTAACCTAATCTTTAAATAAATTCTTCTATAGACACCGCAATAGTGCTATTTGCTCCAACATATGGATTTTCTAACTTCACTTTTTTTTTTAAAAATATTGTAAAGTCACTTCACTTTTTATTTATAACTGATAACAATGTTGAAACGAAAAAAGTAGACTTGTCTATTTTGCTAATTCGTCCCAAAAATTGAGATATTGCATTTATTGGTATTTGCAGCCTATATACAGTGTAAGACGTGAAGAGTCTGATTTAGTTAGAGTCTTAGAGCATGTTTTCTGCTGCAATTAATTTAAATTAAGCCTAGAACTTTTCTATATTTAGATTATATATTATATATATTGTTTCCAACTTTGGTTTGATATGACTATATTGAGGCCCATTTAACGATATAAATCCCATTAGGTTGTGTTGTTGACGTTTTCACAACCGAGAACATTGCTTGAAGTAAGCTCGAAGCCTCGTTGTGCTTTCTGCATGATTCAAATAAAAAACCAACTAACAATTGTCATATAATATTTCTCTATATTTTTTCATGGATATGCTAGCTTGACATCTCTATAGTGGATAACAGATAAGATATCCTTCAGATTAAATTTACTTGGTTGTCTTTAAACACACACAGGACAGAAAAGAAAGAAAAAGAAAAGAGAGAGAGAAAGAAGAAAACTTAGAGAAATGGTAATTGTAACATAAATGTTAGAATTTTCCTGTAAATTCTTGTGGGCTACAATCAATTGTGTCATTTTGTTTTGCTAAAAATAGAATAATATTATGATCCATTTGATGATACTTAAGCCCAAAAAATAATGTGATTAATTGTTAATGGGTTTTGGACACCTAATACTTATCCATGTAGGAAACAGTGTAGGCCTAACCACTAGGCCCATAATGAGAGGTGCTTAGAGTTAATAAATACCGTGGCTAGGTCCCCTTTGCCGTCATAACATTTAGTTGCTCTTTAGGTTTGTCCCATTGAAAACCTATAATTAGGAGCATGTGAACAGGAAAAGGAAGGCTTGGCTTCTGGGTTTCGAGAGATTGTGCAACGCGCAAACAATTTTCATCATCCTTGATTATGACAAGTAAGTAAATTTTATAAATATTATAGGTGTTTTAAATTTATATAAAATATGTGTCGTTCTTGGTTAGTTATTTTTCTTACAATAAATACAGAAGTTAGAATAAAGATATACACAATGGCTTAAGTAATTTTATGTACTAATAAAAAAATGGCAAAGAAAAGAAAAGATAGAGAGAAAAAAGAAGAAAACTTAGAAAAATGGTAATTGTGGCATAAATACAGAAGTTAGAATAAAGATATACACAATGGTTACGTACTAATAAAAAATGGCAAAGAAAAGAAAAGAGAGAGAAAGAAGAAGAAGAAAAGTTAGAAAAATGGTAATTGTAGTATTAAATACAGAGGTTAGAATAAAGATATACACAATGGCTGAAGTAAATTCACGTACGAATAAAAAAATGGCTAAAGGGTTCAATCAATTTTACTTGAAGAACAAGTGAACATTCTTAAATCAACTTGGTTATTGATGACTTTAGCACCACAAGGTCTTCACTTCTTTTACAAACCTTTACTCTTGCACTTCCCTACTTCCCGAAAACTTTCACCCTCAGTTACAGTTCGTGATTTAAGCAACCCGAAAATCTTTATGTAAGAAATAGAGGAGTTATTTGGAGTCTACCGCAATGCCGCGTATAGATGCCTCTACGTGAGACTGCCTTGTTTGCGAACCCCATATTCTCGCGCGCACACATAATTTTAGCATTAATATTGCATTACATTAAAATGACTCCTCCCCAATTGCTTCAAGTTTCACATTTTCAAATTTTATATGATAATGTCGTAGATAAGTTTTGTCTCTATTTCTTGATAAATATATACTAAATAAGAGAGCGTATTAAATTAATAAGAGAAAAATACAAAACTTGTGCATAACCCCTTATGTAACATAAGATATGATACTCTCCCATGCATATTTTGTACCCATACAAGTTATATGTTGGAAATACAAAGTAATTAAACTTGGTTTAATTAGCCATATACATGTATCTACTCAGCCATGTCTATTTTGTAGAATTGGGTGGGAGTAAGTTGGATGTGCACTTTATGAATTGTTATGTAAGGTGTTGTGTCATTTTCCTCTTGTAATCTGTCTTCTTGTCTAAACTCTTCACCTCTTGCGCTGCTGTTTAGATTTAATAAATCTTCTTTGGCTTTTCAAAAACAAAAAAAAAACTCTATATTATAGAACTTGTAGTTCCAAGATGTCACAGTTTTAAAGTATTTCTTATGCATATACGTTTAAAATATGGATTAAATTATATTGTGGGTCAAGTTCAATACATGATTCTAGACGTGCTCGTCTTATACAACTACAAATACTTTTGTACTTATATACTCAAACTAAGCCAAACTAAGCCAAGATATAAATTTAAAGTGAGTTGCATTTTAATGTATTGTCTCCTTTATCAATCTTGTTTTTCTCCTTCGAAGTGTTATCAAAAGTCAGCAAATCCTTTGAAGATGGCCACCTCCTCTTTTGTGGTTCCCAAAGTCAAAGGATTTCAATAATTAATTGGTATGCATGCTCGAGTGATGGCAATTATTGGTTGCCAAAATGCATAGAAATGATAGAAAATGCTTACTATGAGGAATAAGGGAATGAAGATCAAGCAAAGAAACTAATTGTGAAGGAATTGGAGAGTGGATCAACATACACTTAGAATAATTCATGATAGATGATTACATGTTTGAAAAATATTATCACAATGCCAAAACATGTTTGAAAAATTCTCCAAAACACTTGCCAAAGTTTTGTTGACACGGTTAGATGTGTCATTAGTTAAGAGTGAGTTTGAATATTTATTCATCAAGGATTCATTCATGGTAGGATTTGCAAGAATTTTGACATTTTTTAATTAAAAGAAGAAATATGATTAAAAATATTGAAAATGCTCATGTGGAGAAAAAACTATTCATTCACGCAAAAAAATTGATTTAATTGTTGTGATAATTAACAATCACAAACCTTAGAGACTATGACCATTATATTGATGAAATATAAGAACCTTTACATGTCTACGAAGAACAATAAGCTACTATTCAAGCTTTTCAAGTAAAAGCCTAGTAGGAAGATAAAAGGCTATAAAGTATAACATCCTAGAGGCATTACCATTAGTACCGTGCAACATCAAAGTACACTACACGAAATATTATAATACATCATCAATATTAAATAATAATTGTCATACAAGCAGTTCCGTGGGTGAGATTTCCCCAAATACTATCAAGTATTTCAAAATAAATACATTAAGTTACATGGAGAGGGTCAAGTCCAAAACACATCATATCTATCGCTTCAAAAATAGGAATTTAGAGGCTTTCATTTGAGCCTATATACACAATATGCAAAATAATCATTCTCCATACCAAAATACTCATGTCCTTTAACTTGTTCAATCTGGAACATAAAAACTAAACTAGTGAGAAAATGTCTCAGTGAATGCCCTATAATGTAACAATATAAATATATACAACACATAAGACACAATTGTATAAAACTTGGCTTGAACTTTTCATAAAACATAAGTTCTATAACTTTTGCATGCATAACTTTATCTTTCTTCTTTTTCCGTCCTACAGCAAAATATTGAACTCAAACTTTCAAGGAGTGTCCCTCTTGTCTTAAGCCATAACCTCTTATTTTCATCCCCCTCCAATCTGAGGAGCCTTTACCATTCTTTAGGGATAGGAAGTGATAAACCCTCAGTTGTTGTGATTGGCAAAGGGGATTTAGGTCTTTATTTGTTGAAATCAGCTTATCTTAATTCATGGATATTTTGACTGATTTTCCTCTATTTTTATGCAGGGTTAAAAGGAGCGATATTCTAGAAGAAATGACTGAGTTTATACCGCCACTAAAAAAGAGATGTTAGCAGTAATGCTTGTTTTTGATAAATTTAGGCATTATTTGATTTTATCTAAAGTTATTTTTTATTCTAACCACTCTACTGTTAAGTTTTTGTTGAGCAAGTAGGATGCTAAACCCTAGTTGATCAAATGGATACTCCTCCTCTAGGAGTTTGATTTGGAGATCCGGGATAAGAAAGGCTTGGAGAACTTGGTGGTGGATCACTTGTCTTGTCTAGACCACAATATGATGCAACCTGCTAATGAAGAGGAGATTAAAGAGTCGTTTCCTAATGAATGACTCCTAGTAGTCTCCTACATCTTCCCTGCTCCCTGGTATGCAGACATTGTGAATTACCTTACTTATAAGGTCTTTCCGAAAAACTACACCTACCAAGAGAAGAAGAAGCTATTCTTTAATATGAAACACTACTTCAGGGATGACCCCTACCTATTTAAGGTATGAGGAAATGACATAGTAAGGCGTTGTGTACCCCATAATGAGGTAAATTATATCCTTATTCACTATCATTCTAAGGAAGCAAGAGGCCACTTTAGGCCAACTAGAACTGCCTTCAAAGTATTGTAGCATGGTTCTTATTGGCCCAATATTTTTAAGGATTCACATAATTTTGTAAAGGCTTATGATAACTGTCAACATGTTGGAAATATTTCTAGGATCATGGAAAGCCTCAGAATAACTTGCTTATCTATGATTTGTTTGATGTGCGGGGAATAGACTTCATGAGTCCTTTCCCTAAATCTTTTAATAATGAGTATATTCTGGTTGCTGTGGATTATGTCTCTAAATGGGTGGAAGTTGTAGCTCTTCCCACTAATGATGCTCAGAGTGTGGTGAAGTTCTTAAAGAAAAATATTTTTACCCATTTTAGCACACCCCGAGTAATCATTAGTGATGGTGGCATGCACTTTTGCAATAAGCAGCTTGATAACCTTTTAAGTAAATATGGCGTAACACAAAACGTGGCTACTCCTTACCACCCATAAACTAGTGGCCAGGTGGAAATCTTTAATAGGGAGTTGAAAATAATTTTGGAAAAGACCATGAGTGCATCTAGAAAAGATTAGTCTTTAAAATTAGATGATGCATTATGGGCTTATAGAACTGCATTTAAAACTCCCACTAGCATGTCACCTTATAAATTATTTTTTGGAAAGAATTGTCATTTGCCTATTGAGCTAAAACATAGGCACTTTAGGCCCTTAAGTTCATTAACTTTAATCTTGAGCTTGTAGGTAAAATAGGTTGCTACAGTTGGATGAGCTCCATTGGGAAGCATATGAAAACTCCAAATTGTAAAAGGAAAGAACCAAGAGGTGGCATGACAGGCACATCCAGGATCATCAGTTCCATGTGGGTGAAAAGTAGAGCTGTCAAATGGGCCGAGCCAACCTAGCTCGACAGGCCAAGTATCAAAAGCGAGCCGGGCGACCTAGCCCGACGGGTTAGTATCAAAAGTGGGCCGGGCGAGCTGGGCTTAATTCTTGATGGGCTATGTTTTTTTTGGCCTGGCCTAGCCCAATGGGCCCATCGGGCCGGGCCAAAAATGGCCTGTGACTATTTTTTCCTTAGTTTTTGGTATATTTTACAAAGGAAAAAAACAAAAAAATATATAAATAGTACCGGGTTTCTTTCAGGCTGACTTTTTTGGGGCCTGGCAGGCTTATCGGGCCGAGCCATTTTGGCCTGATTTTTATTAGGCCAAACTTTTACTGGTGGGCCGGGCTAATTTTGCCATCTCTAGTGAGAAGGTTCTCATCTATAACTCACGCGTACACCTCTTCTCAGGAAAGTTATAGTTTAGGTGGTACAGACCATTTATGTTGATCCAAGTCTTCCCCAATAGAGTGGTGGAGGTTATTGAGAGAATGACATCACTTTCAAAGTGAATGGGCACCTGGTGAAGCACTATAAGGAGGGTATCCTCTAAGTCAAATATGTCAACCTTTTCAGAGATTGAACCCTCATGGGTCCTGTTAAGCTCGCAACGTTAAACAAGAGCTTTTAAGAGACAACCTATGATATCCTTTAATTGTGCTTATTTTCAGTTTGCATATTAGGACTTAGGCTTTTCTACATTTTAGGAATTAGGCATCAGCATGCATGCACAGTCGTGTTTCACCAAGCATGGTTGTGCATCATTTCCACCTTTCCATTATCGAAAAGTATGCATGACTGTGCTTAATGAAGCATGGTCATGCTTCATTTTTGTATCTACATCATTGTAAACTATGCACGGTCATGCTCCCTAATAGCATGGTTGTGCTTCATTCTCATTTCTTTGTCATTGAAAAAGATGCATAGGCATGCTTGGACATGCATGTCCGTGTGTAAGGGGCTCTCTAGTGCCCCATTCTAGAGGAATGCACGGCCGTGCTTACTACAAGCATAGCTATGCTTAGAGGTGGATTTCAATTTATAAAAAGAAGGAAAAAGGAAGCATGACTATGCTTCCCCCACTACTCCCCCTCCAGACTCCTCCCTTCTTTGTTCATTGCCTTCTGACTTGTTCTCTGAATCATTTTGCGTTACTATTACCAATAAATGACATCTCCCTCTCTTTTATTTTTCATTTCAGTTATCCCATTGCCCTAGGGGTTGATTTCTCTGACACTTCTTCTTTTCTTGCTTTACTGTAAGCACGGTCGTGCTCCCTGTTAGCACGGTCGTGCATAACCCCTCGACTTTGAATATGGTTGTGCTTATTATCAAGCATGGTCGTGCATGTTCATGCACCCCTTGAATGTGGCTGTGCTTACAAACAAGCACGGTCGTGCACAAGCATTCATTGTCGAACCTGGTCGTGCTTATTCATACTACTTTCAGGTCAGTTGAGCATGGTCGTGTTTAATGTCAGCACAACTGTGCTTATAAAAAAAAGATAAAAAATTATAAAATAAAAAAATTATTTCTCTTTTCTTCATCTAACCATCTTCTCCCCTTTGCCACTATTTGTTGTTTTATAATATCATGTCTTCTTGAAGGAAGTGTGTCCATGTCATTGGCAACTCCTCAAGGCAGAGGGGAGATCATCAGCCCGCTCCCCCACCCTTGCTAGCTTTGCCTTCAGCACCTACTCTAGCCCATGCTGCCCCCGTGCCATCGATTACCCACTTTATCATAAGCGCTACCAGTTGTTGATCACCTTCTAGTGGCACCCGACCAAATGCCTCAAGTCCTTGCAAATTATGACCTCTCCCAAGCAGTGGAGGGGTATATTACTCGCCTTGGGTGGCAGCGGGTTGCTGCCATCAGATGTGATACCAATTAAGAGCCCATATTGGAGTTCTTGACCACCTACTCCTTTATCATTAAACCAAATGATCCCTCTGACATTTGCATTTGCTTTCAACTATTAAGGGAGTCACAGAGCATAGACCTCACCGAGCTTAGCATTACTTTGGGCTTCAAAACATAAAATGTAGTTCTTACCCCCAGTATAGGTGGACCTTATTGGACACTCCCAACACGTATTTTGAGGCCTTCTTTTGGAGGCAGATCACTAGCAGTGGCAAGGCATATGACCCCCTAATGTCTAAGGCCAACGTGATTTCAGACCCTATTGCCAAGTGGCACATAGATGGATAGCTTAGTCCATTAATGGACAGGCCAACAATGATGGAGTCATCACCAAGCATGATCTCTTCCTGCTCTAGTGCATAATGGACGAGGATGGTCAGTGTTACAACTTTGCTATTCAACACTGTGTGGAGCTTGGGTAGAAGAAAGGAAAGCGCGCCCAGGGACACATTATTTTTAGTTCATTCATCACCCACCTGGCGTGGAACTTAGGCTATGTGCCTCCCCCTACTTCTACCCCATTTGCTATGGTGCCCATTGATCGACAGACACTATTTTAGATAGGGGTGCTACGCCATAACACTCGCAGTAACTACCTTCTTAATTTGGAGGCACCCCTTGCTGATGAGGACGAGGATATGGACCCAGAGATGGAGGCTACCCAGATACAGCAAGATGAGGAACCAAAAGTAGCGGAGTTTAAGCAACCCTCTCTAGACCCATAGGCAGATTATCAAAGCCTCTCTCAGAGGTTAGATCAATTGGAGCTAGGCATCACTGCCCGCTTTGACATGCAACAAGAGTACCTGTAAGGGTTATCCTAGATATTCGATGCTCATGCTACAAAGACAACAACCCTCTGTCTGAGGCCATGATAGCCATGCTGCAGCAGATCCAACAGCACCTTGGCCTTCCTCCACCACCTTAGTTATATCTCTTTGGGGAAGTTTATTCTTTATGTTTATATTATTTTAATGTTTTAGTCGCATTAGGGACCATGCTCATCTTAAGTGTGGAGGGATTTTTGTATATCAAACGGTGTATGCCCCATCATGATATTTATATATGAGTGTTGACCTCTTGCATTTGTTCGATCTAATTCTTTGTTTTTAATATTTCAAGAAATAAAAGGTTTGAACCATCAAGGAACCTTCCAAAAAAAATAAATTGATAAGCAGTAGTTTGACAACTTAAGTTGTTTGGGTTGTCTTCCCATTATGAGAGTTGATAATTAGTATGACTCTCAGTCTAAATGTTCCTCCACAGAGCTGACCCTCTGAAATATGAGATTTGAGCCATTTTGGGGTAACATTAACTAACACCTTGCTCTTTCTTGTTTGAGTGTGTTCTTCGAGTTGATGTGTTCTAGAACTTGTGTTAAAATGCTTTTTTTCTCAGTCTTGATCCCCTGCATGTGAAACTATTTGGGGCATTGTTAGGTAGTAATTTTTTTCAAGACCTCTAGATTTTGTGCAAATTTTCTTAGTAGTTGATCAAGTTGAGCCTGCATAATTGCTTTTCTTTTTTCACCTTAATGTTTGTTGGCTTGAGTTTAAAGGTAACCTTGTGAAGCAAGAATGGAGCATTTGATAAGGAGCAGGCCCCTGGCTAAAGTTTAATGAAAATTCACGCCTTCACAGCCCCCTTAGCTAAATGGAAATGCATGTTCTTTGCTATCCAAATTGATATATATATATATATATATATATATAGTAGTATAGTATGCGTGTGTGTGTGTGTGTGTGTGTGTGTGTGTGTGTGTACATACTATATACATGTATATATAAAGAAGGGAGAAGCAGGAAAAAAAAAAAGAAAAAAGAGCCAAAGTATAGTAATAAAATTCTCCCCAAAAGCAAGACGAAAACAGGGGCACAGGAGCAAGTGAATAAAACAAAAGAGCAAGGGAAGTTATAGCAAAGATGAAGAAGAAGGCCCAGGCTTACTCTTACAAGTTCCCAAGGGTTACTCTTCATGGATAAACATTCCTAACCCCTTTAAATTACCTTTCCTTCTTTATCCCAGTTGACATTTTGAGTCTGGCTATAAGCCCCTTATCTTTGCATGTTATGGACTAGATTGCTTAGGATTGATTGATATACAAGCCTATGGTAATGCATTTTCTTTTGAGACATGAGTGATTATTGTCTATACTCTGATACACTTGAGATTGGTGAGAAGAATGATTTTTATCTCTGTGAGAGAATCAATTTTTGAGAGCCCCAAGTCGAATTGGGCACTCAGTAAGATACCCTTAAGTGGAAGTTATCACGTCTATTACTGCAGGTTCTATGTGGTTAGTAGAAAGGTTCCTTGTTTGGCTAATTTCTTGGATTTCTTGAATCTTGTTATGAATTAGGACAATTGCTTAAGGGCAAACAATGCTCAAGCGAGGGAGGTTTGATAAACCCTTAATTGTTGTGATTGGCATAGGAAATTCGGGTCTTTATTTATTGAAATCAGCTTATCTTCATGGATATTTTGACCCATTTTCCTCTATTTTTATGCAGCGTTGAAAGAAGCGGTATTCTAGAAGAAATGGCTTAGTTTGGAAAAGGAATTGCTATTGCTGAAAATGCATGGTAATGCTTCATTATGCACGGCCATGCTACAATTTCGGGGTTACGCTTACAAGAAGATGCACGACTGTGCTTCACAATGTATGGCCATGCTTGGTTGATAGAACTCCACTTGCGAGAAGAAGCACGGCTAAGCATGAGTCATGCATGGCCATGCTTCGCTATGCACGATCGAGCTTCCATCAAGCCCATAAACGCAACAAACATTATAGATAGGAGGCCTACAAAATTGGAAGATACCTTTTTTCATATCTTCTACACCCCGGACTTTTAGTAAGGGAAGAACTTTCCAAAGCCTTAGAGGACTCCCCATAAACTTGGATAGATAGAGATTGAAGACTCCTTGTTCTTAAGGCTTATCTTTGATTTATATGGATCACATTATAGTGGGTTGTTCCTCTTTTGTAATGGAGAACTAATCCCCAGGCTAGGATTGTGGTGTTGCCACGCTTGAGAAAACCTAAAACCTTTTTTATATATTTGTTAATTTTATTTCCATTTCCTTTCAATTGAACTGCCTTAGTGTTCTTTAATTTCTTATTGTTTGGAGTTGATCACTCCTTGCATGTCTAAATCAATTAGTTAACTGGCGATCAAACCATAACTAATTGGTAGACCTCTAGGGCAATTGGGTTTAGAACGTTGAACGATCAAATTGTGAACTAAGCCCTTAATCAAATTTGTTCAGCTTCTTTGTTCTTAATCCTTTTCTAGATTAAATCACTATATGACCAACCAGGGATTTAATATAAGAAAGAGAGCTTACAACTCATGAACAAAAGTTGTGAATAAATTTAATAGAGGGAAGTTGACAATTAAGTTGGGAGTAAGATTACAATATAATTAAGGGAGGAAAGGAGTTTAAAGCATTGGTGAAACCATAATCCTAGGTTTTTATCTCATTGAAATCTAATTTTCCTTTAAGCAATCTATTTTTAATTCTTTGCTTTCAAACCCTTTTAATTTGAACAACCTAAACAACATAGAAATTTCTCTAAAAGGTACTCTATATCAATCCCTTAGGTACGATATATGAACTCAAGCCAATTATTATTACTGTAATGAGGTACGCTTGCTCTTAAACATGTTCAAGATGCATCAAAAAGTGACAAAACCCCGCTAATCACCAAGGAAGGTACCTCAAGTCTTATGCGTGCTTATCTTGATTACTTTAAAATACTTTGCCATCCTTTGGTGTTCGAAAGGGTTATTATCCTTCTTCTTCCAAAGAAGACTTCTCCCCATCCATTTATAAACATTAAATATCCTCAGGCAATGATACATAGGTTAAAAAAATTTGTAGACACGAGTAAAAACATGATAGAATTCACATGCTGTTCCAAGGATCTCACACTTAGCGCAGGCATGACCATGCTTAGCATTGGACCCTGACGCTTAATGTCTCCACACAAGGGTTCCAAACATGTTCTTTGAAAGTTCCACGCTTAGCACACAAGGGACCACGCTTACTGTGGTTGAGTAAGGTCTCCAAACTTGTTCTCTAAAGGTTCTCACACTTGGTGCAAGATGGTTGCGCTTAGCGTGATTTAGACACCCTCTCTAGAGTGTCCAGCACTTAGTTTGAGGATTTGTGCTTAGCACAAAAGGAGTTGCGCTTAGTGCATGTGCACTAGTTTTCAAACCCAAGCCTCACGTGATCTGCACTTAATGCCTTAAAGTTGCACTTAGTGCAGGCGAGCAATTTGTAGATCATGAAGGTTAGGAATCTGCTCACCCAAGGGCCATAAATGACTCCCAACCACAACCAGTTACCAAATCGTGCACAAAAACACTTCAAAAACATTTATAAATCTTAGATTTAGCATTAAAACAACTTAATCATGTAAAATCACCCAAAACTCCCAAATTCCCCATGTTAGGGATCAAAAACAAACTTCACATTTCAATCTTAATAAACACAATCATACAAAGGGAAAGGGAAAGGAAATGATAAGGATGCACTCACAAAGGAGTTCTAGGTGTGAGTATGGGTGTTCTTCTCCTCTTATCTTCTTTCTCTTTTCTTATGAATGGTGAATGTGTGTGTGTGTGTAAAGGAGTAGTGGTGGGGTCTTAGAAGGGCTTGGCCCTCTATTGGGCCTTAGGGTATTTCCTTTCTAGTTTAACATAACTCTAGCACACTACTCCCATAAAACATAGAGCAACCTTATATTCTATATATCACTTATTAAATAGGCACAGAACGGTATTTTATTCACTTCATCTTATTAATTCTTATTAGGCTAATCTTGGGGATGTTATAGAGAATACTAGTTCTTATAGAAGGTCATGGTGGAGATTTAGTTGTAGCCATAGTTATGCAAGAAGAAGATGCAGTTTGAACTCTAACAATAAAGAATTAAGGTCAAAAGCAATAAAGATTAAAAAAAAGGGACATAAAATTTATGGCTTCAGAAAAAAAAAAAAAGTGGAAAATAAGGAATGTATAATATTAATATCATAATTGCTATGAATATGGTTGGGATGTCGTAGACCCTACTACAACTACACATGCACAATATTTTTTCTTACACACTATTTTTTGAAGTTTTGATTAGTTTATATGGGCTATCCTTAGAAGTTTTGAACTAGTTTGTGGTCTTCAAAATTAATTAATTTTCACAAGAGTTCAGTGTACAATGTTAATTCTGCAGAAAAAGTTTTTCACTAAGAAAATTCATTATTACTGGCTACCACAAGCCAACTATAATAAAAAAAAACTCATTATAATTTGGAATTACCAATGGCTTTGAATTCATTGTTAGTAAATATTACCGATGACCTCGAAAAACCTGTTGTGAATATAGTGGGTTAAGCCCACTATAATCCTAGAGTAATAAGGTGAGAAGATTCGAATTTTTTATATAATTTACCATGGACATTTTTGTTGATAATTTGGCCTTTGGTAATACCAACAAGTACGCCCTCAATAATCTGTGGGTAAAAAGGTGAGAAAATTTAAATTTTTCAATACAATTTATAGTGGATTCTTTCTGTTGATAATTTGGCTCTCAATAATACTAATAGCAAAGCCTATCACCTTGGTAAGCTATTGCCTCACCAACTAGTTAATCAGACACAAGCCCCTCCTCGGGCAGATTCCTCCTTTTTCTCCTCAGCCTACAAGGTATCAGCAGTCGTTTCCAGTTGTTGTTCCCTTCCCAAGGGTAGGTTCTTACGCGTTGCTTGCTCATCCGCCACTAGAAACACCACTTCTTGTCCAACTTGCATGTGTAATGCATGCCACCAACATTCATCCTAAGCCAGGATCGAACTCTCCATAATATTCATAGTTGCATTACTTATAACTTCCTTATTCATTTCTCTTTCATTCACAGGTAAGAAGGATGCAAATTTCAAATTTTGATAGAATTTACAAAAGGTTTTTTTTTCTTTGTAATATACAACAGGTTATACCCATTGTAAATAAATTATATATATACACACATGCACAAATTACCTATATTATTTTATATATTTATCTTATATATATATTATTTGTATGTATAATATAATTAATAATCAATTATACAAAAAATAGAAAAAGGTTGAAACAAAAATGTAAATAATATAAACAATATAAATATAAATATAAACAATATAAAAATATCTATTTTTATAATTTTTCAGCAATTACAAAACAAAAGGGGGAGGAAATTCTCGCATTCTGTTTGATGTGTCTAAAAAATGAAAAAAGTAATTACTGATGGACTAATAATGGGCATTTGTCGGTAACTTATAATGAGCTAACCATCAATAATTTATAGTAGATTTAGCCCATTGTAATTGAATTATTAAATATTATATATATATATATATATATATATATATATATATATAATTTATAATTATTAATGAAATTCATAATTATTTTACACATATGTAAATTAATTATAGTGGGGTTAACCCACTATAATTATTACATAATAAATATTACATTATTGTGTATAATATATATATGTGTATATATATAATATATATATATATATATATATAAACTAAATAGAAAAATTATATACATAAAATTAGTATAAAACAATATATATTATTATAATTATTATTTTAATTTACATTTATTTAACATGTATATAATATAATTACCATAGGCTTAGCCCATTATAATTAAATTATAATTAAAATATTACATTGTTATATAATATATATAAATCAAATACATAAAATTAGCATAAAATATGTATATATTTATAATTATTTAAATCATATATAATAATATAATTCATTTACATAATATTATATTATTATATATATAAATAATATATATATATATAAGTAATAAATAATATTATATTATTGTACATATAATATATATATATATATATATATCATAATTTACTGACAAAAAGTTCCCTATATTTTGCTAGCGAAAATGGTGCTTGTAATGTCTTTCTAAATCAAAAATTTAATTCAAATTTCCTAATTGATGTTTACCGATGAAAAAAATTACTGTAATTTACTGGCGAAAAAATTCACTTTAATGCCCTCTATATTACCGCTGAAAATGTGGTTTGTAACGTCATCAAAACTTTAATTAAAATTTTGTAATTGTTATTTACCGATGAAAAAATACATTGTAATTTACCAATAGAAAAACCCATTATAATGTCTTTTTATTACCGACAGAAAAGTTGTTTGCAATTTACTGATGGAAAAGTCCACTGCAATGTCTCTGTATTACCAACAACCTTGAGACCCACTGTTAATGGTTTATTGTAATAGCAAGAATTCTTGTAGTGTTTGTAGCTAGCTTCCAATTTTTTATACATTACTATTGATTTCTCCCTTTTAAGTTCTTAGGCCTTTCGGTAAGAGTGAATCTAAGAAGATTATCCACTTGGTAGCCTGGATTAACTTTGTAAAATCTATACTGACTTCTTGAAAAGGTAAGCATATCTCTGTTTTGAAGGGAGAATAATTTTGATTAACTCGATGTCGAATAGCTTGTTGCTGTATTTCCTATCATTTTTTAAGTTACCAAAAGGTGTGCTCAAGAAATTAATTAGGACCCAGAGAAGAATTTTGAGGTTAGGTTATACAAATACAAATAAAATTGTTTGGATTAAATGGGAAAAAGTGTTTCTTGCTAACAAAAAAGAGGGGGGTGGGGAACTCTTGGAATTAAAACTATGGTCATTCAACCTTAGCTCGTTAGGAAAATGGAAATGGAGGTGCTTGTTGATACCAATGCTATAGGGAGAAAATTATCATTTAGGTATGGTCCTCTTTATTGTATCCTAGATATTTTTTTCTGGAATGATAAAATAAAGATCAATTTGGTGAATAGATATTGGATCTATAGAATACTAGTAAAATATTCTCCCTTTATGATTTTTGGATTCTATCTCAAAAAATCTTAGAAGTAAGGATAAGATTAGATTTTGGCTTGACAAATGGATTAGCAATATGTGTCTCTAAAATGTTTTTTTCCATTTTAATTTAGATTTCTTAAGATAAAGAAGTTGTTATTGCTAGCATGAGGGAATGGCATGGGGATGTTTGGCATTAGTCTTGGAGGTGAGGGAGGAGATTTTTTTTCCAATGGGACGAAGATATTGTTAGTACAAAGGACGATTAAGGACCCCAAATTATGTTTTGATTAAGCAAACAAATTATTAAGCTTTTTATAATAAGATTGAACATGTTTTATTAAAAGAAAAGGCGAAGCAAGATCATCTTAGTCAAATGAATACTAAAATGTAGTGCTTCACTCAAATGTTAGCATACATATGTGTTATTCAGGAACTAAAAAGCACAAACTCAACTTATAAGCTCAAAAGTATATTGAAGAAGCTTGTGAAAAAGTCAACATAGAAAGCTCACCTACTTTATGAAAAGGCGTGCCTAGCTACCACCACCAAAGTTCAACAATATACTTCTCTGTACAAAAGCCAATATGCTCTCTATGGCACGACATTTGATATGAGAAAAGTAAGACAAGCAAGTTGTTTATCATATCAAAGTAACAAGTTGGTGAAAAACATTTAATATAATCATTAATGCTCCAACATTCATTTTCTCTCTCTGAAGAAGAAGAAAGATGATACAAGGTAAAGTACCTTCAACGATATTTTCAAGAATGCCTATAAATACCAAAGTGATGAAGGCTTAAGAAGAACTTTTGGCAGTAATCTTGTGTATGCTTAAGCTTTAAAATGCTTTTTTCTCATTCTCTCATAAAAACTCTAAAACTAAGACTTGTACCATATTGTACATATGTCTATTTAAGACGAAGTAGATTGTGAACATTACCCTAACCTATTTTAAGTGAAAAAATGGAATCCTGAAGAGGCTTGGTGCAAAGAATACTTATAACTTGTTTAAGTTAGTAAAAAGTTGGTAGTGTTGCCAAGAACTAAATGTAATCTTAGGTTAGAGACGAACCAATATAAAAACTGTGTTGATCTCTCTTTTATATTTATATATGTTTTAAGTTTATCCTTCTTCAAACTTAACATGTTTTGGTAAAGCTTTTTACATAGTCTTTAAAAGGGGATAAAACAGTGTTTCTATCAACTTTTGAATATATCATCTGTTTGATAATACAATAAGTTGTGAACCAAAAAGATTTGCGAAAATTTCTTAAAACACAATTCAACCCCCCTTCCCATGTTTTCCTGTTTCTACAAATATATTCATAGAACATAGAATATGGTTTTTTTACCTCCTTTACTAAAAGGGAGAAAGATTTTTGGTATTGGAAAGAGGATGGTTCTAATGTTTATACTATTCATTTAGCTATCATTTTCTCTAGTCCTAATATGAGGTAGGTTCAGTTATTGACTATGATGCTTTGATGCTTAATAGAATATAGAAGTGTCCTGCCACTCTAAAAAATTTAGCCTTCTCATGGAGATTATTGTTGGATAGATGATTACCAACAAAATATGTTTTATTAAGGCGTGGGGGTGAATATGGATGGCATAGGGTTGTTGTGTCCATTTTGCAATATTGATCAAGAAGATGCACATCACTTGCTTTTTGTCATGTCCATTTTCAAACAAGATTTAGGTTAATACTTATGCTTAACTTTGTGCTTCCTCCTACATATAGGGAGCTTTATCTGAAATGGTCAATTATTGGTTGGAAAAAAAAAGAGGAAGTTCTCTTATATAACTAGTTATTGACCATCACGTTGCACGGGTTAAGAAATTTATATGTCATATTTTGAGGAGATTAAAATTATATAAATAGAGCATAATAGACATGTACTGATAGTGAAAAAGTGTTTACACTAGCAATCAATTAGAAATCATCTTTTGTATGTCTTTTAAGATAATTATTATAAAAACTAACAAACTTACCATATATGGTAGTTTGTGATTAGATGGCAATATAAAAAAAACTTTACACTATCAATGCACGTATTATTTAATCATATAAGTAAATAAATATTACCCTGAATTATTACCTTCAATAATTGTAAAATATTTCTTTACAAAAATATTTCACATGAAAATATTACTTTGAGTAAGGGTAAAACTAACAAATTCTTTGAGATGATTTTCAAGACATTTTTTAGACTACTTTGAATAAGATCAAAACTAACACGTTAATAAATCTTATTTTTTTTTCAATGAGGAAAATTGGATAAATCAATAGCTCATGGGAAATGAAGTCATAACAGAGCACAATCTAATAGTGAATTTGAAATAGAGCATGCTTGTATTCAAGCAAACCATTCTTTTAAACATACCATGACTTGCATTGCAATTCTTCAAAGTTGATTTCCTTCCAATTATCTTCAATGAAGGAAAAGCAAATCATTTATACATGCTTTCATTTAAAAATTAAAAGAATTAAAATTTTAAAAATGGGTAAAAAAACTAAAATGAATATACATAGGTGGACTTGGTTGAGGTTTTTATAGGAAGATGCACATTGATATTCTTACCATGATATTTTAAACAATTCAAGTAATAAAATTAATTTAAAAATCACAACATTCATTTAGCCTTGTACGTACAACTAGCAAGTACATTATCCGTTTCCATAAACTCCGTTGCTTCATCCTTATATTCCTTCAATAATGCAAGTAGTTCCATGAAGCTTTTATCATGCCATCCATTCCTTGCTTCCAAGTTATACAACTTCAACACTATACTAATAATCTTGTGTACTTAGAGCAATTTCCATACAATGGTTTCTATGCAGCACTTACCAACCTCAAACATTTTTGGACAATTCTAAATATTCTTTTCAACCACATTTGAAATCTCTTCAATTTGGTCATCCTCCCATCTATTTTTGTCAATATCATTTGATACATACCTAACACTATTTCTCATATTAATACCATCATCTCTTGTCTCACCATGTCTTGTCCAACATATACAACTTTGATTAATTTCATAACACACTAAATGTTCTTCCAACTTAGTCACAATAACCTGCCTTGCATAACAACATTGTAAATGGGTGCATACTATTCTAGTAGGATTTTTTGCATGGTCAACTACAAATCTAACAAACTCCTTCACTTTATCTTCATATTCTTTCAACAAAGGTTGACAAATATCTATTTTCAATCTACACTTTTCCAATTTACCAAGTTAATGATACAATAATTACTTTGAAGGTTCATGTTTGCATGTAATGAATACATACCTAAAGTCTATTTCATCCTATAAATTTTTAAATTCACATTACACATTGAATGACTCTCATTCTTGATGTAAGAAAATTTTGGTGATATTTTTCCTTAGTTCTTCAAGCCTGTGAGTTAGTCTATGTGGTATTATCACCTTGATTAAGTATGTAGCTAGAGAACAATGTCAAATTTGAACCAATGACATTCTTAAATCAAGAAGTTAGGCATACCATAATATACCTAATGCAAATTTACAATTCCAGACTGTTCACTTTTGGACAATCAACTCCTATATTATAAATTAGATATGTACTTTAGAGAGTGAGACTGTCACTCTTTTCACTCTCTTAATTAGACATTCTCAATATTTTTTTTTCTTGCCTTTAGAGCATTTCATACACTACCTTCATAACCAAGCAATTTTTTTAGATTTGTAGTTAGCGATTAATGTAATTTTCAATATCAAATCACTTCCACTCTCCCGTTTTAAGGGGCATTTTAATTATTCACTCAATAAAAATTACTTTGAAGTTTGCACTTAAAATATCATATTTTGAAGAGAATTTTGTCATTAACAAATTAATGACAATTAACACTAATTTATTAATGCCCAAAGTTGTCAAGTGATCAGAGGGTTGGATATGCACCAACAGTTTAAAATAAAATTGTTCTTGACACTTAGTTTATCATATTAAAAAAGATATTTGTGCACCAAAACCCTTGTATCATTTTTTACACTATTTTTTGAAAATAATAGAATACTTATTATCTGACATACACTTGTGTACATGTATGATCACACTTGTCATCATTTACATACACATGCACAACTCCCATGAATGCAGCGAAATGCTCCTGTCGTGCTTTAAGAAACACAAAAAAATTGAGATAACCATCGTTCCATCAACGAATCGATAAACTTAATATAATATTAATATCATATGACTAATTCTTTAAAAAAGCTAAAAATAAATAAATATTTGAGATCGTACTTGGCACTTGGCAGGCAATTGCTACAGTGACAGATAGTAAGTAACCCAAAAGAAAGGAAGAAACACCGGCTAGCCATATTGTGTGGTCAATTTCCAATTTCAGAATTATTTAACAATAATGGAACCATCAACCATAACTAATGCACCCAGAAATTAAATGTGGAGAGAGGGATAGAACAGGAGCAGAAGGTGGCCTGAAAAATGAAGATTGAAGAAAGCCAATTCAATTGAATAATGCCGTAGAACCTACTAAAAAAATTATACACAAATCAAAGATATCACTTTTTTCTTCTCTCATATATCTCCATCGATCATCCATCGTTTTCGTTTTTATTCCTTTTTGTGTGGAGCGTTTGCCAAGATGCTCTGTATATACATCTTATTTTTATTTTTATTTTCAACAAAGGAAAAAGTCAAGTATACATAAATTCTGAACACACAAATTTTACCGATCCAGAATTTAATCGCAAAAACTTCTTCAATTGGTGGATAAAATGATCTATGAAATATTTCCATCTACTACTGATTGAGCAAATAGTCATTTTAGTTTCTAAAGACGTTGTTACATTAGTTCCTAAATCAAAAGAAATTAAAAAAAAAAAAATCCCCCTAAAAGTGCAAATTGACAATCATATTAGTTCAAAATTTAAAAAAACGTGTGACTTAACTAATAATATTAACATATGTTTAGGAACTAAAACGATAGTAAATAGTTAAATTTAGAAATTTATTTGACATCTCAAGAACTTATTTTACATTTTCTTAATTTCAAGAACTAATGTAAAGCATTTACTCAGTACTGATTTAACTTGAGTGAAGGGTCTCCAATGCACTTTCTTATTATCTAGGTTGTTTCGAAAAATGAATGTGTATCTTTAAGTTATTAGTTTTAAATATAAAAATATTATATAAAAAATTAAAAGCAAATTCATATTTATTTATTCCCCTTCGAAACGTTTTTTATCTTTTAAAAAAGGCAAAATTGTATTTTTGGTCTCCTTATTTTTTTTCAATCCTCAATTTTAACAAGTCAGAATCAATATTAAATCACTAATGATCAATGCAAGAATTTTGATAGAGGGACCAAAATTACAAATTTTTAAAAATATGGGGACTAAATGTCTTTAGAAAAATATAGGAGACCAAAATTGTGGATTTTTAAAAATAAGAGGACTAAATGTCCCTAAAAAAAGTAAAATAACCAAAATTGCGGATTGAAAAAAATAACGAGACCAAAAATATAATTTAACCTTTAAACAAATATTTCCTAAGCCAGAAGTGGACAAAATAAAGGGTGGGTAGACCCTGCGCTTGCACAGGATGATACCAAGAGCATCTATCAAGTGCAAATGTTAACTTATCACCCACTTGCCCACCAACTTGCATAAACCGACGACGAATCGGTGATTATTCAAACAAACCAACCCATGCTGCACGACATTTCTTTTCTTCGGTTTTGCTTCGTTTTGATTTGATATCCCTTTCTGTTGAATTAAATAAAACCATTGTGGCTCAACAACAATCAAAATATAATACTATTAATATGCTGCAACTTGCATGTCTTTTTTCTTTCTCTGAGCAAATTATAATATTGTGATGGACTTGGCTTGGAACTAGGGGAAAATACATGTTTTGAAAAGCCCAAAAGAGTCACGTTACAGCAGAATCCAGCTAGATAGATATATACTCTTCGATGAGTTTTTTAATTTCTCTAGCTATCTAATTCAATGTAATTAATTAGCTTTCTTATTTATAATATAGATGTGGTAATGTCAATATAGTAGCCCAACTTGAATTTTAATATTGGGTGAGCGAAAGTGAAGAAATTTTTTGGGTACAGGTTTCATTTACTTCTTTATTAAGGTATAAAAGAATTCAAAGGACTACTCCTAAGAAGGTATTTGGAAAAAGGAAAAAAAAAACTATGGTTTACAATATAATAATCACACTCTATATAATATTACTCTGTCAAATGGGATGATTATTTAAAAGATAATTTTAAAAAATATATTCTACTAACTTTAATTTAAAAAAAGAATGAGATATATTTAATTAAGCTCCGTTGTTACTGTCAATCTACAGCACCATAAAAAATAAGATAACTATTTAGTAATTTATCTACTTTACAATTTTGAAGTTCTACACAATGAGCTATATCCAATTAAGCGCTGTTTGGTTTTCAAAGTTTTTATTTTTTTTATTTAAGGATCGTCTTTTTTATCTATCTATATGCATAGCTTCAATAAATTACTATTTGCTATTGTTCATCAGCCGCTTTTCCATTTTTTCCCCTTCATTTTTAATTCTTATTTAATAATTCATTTTATTTTCTCAAATAAGAAAACAAATTAAAAATTCAGAAAAAAAATATTTGGTTTTTTAACTTTATTTAAAATTTTGTGTTTTGAAAAATTGTAATGTTAATATTTTTGTGTTAAAATAAATTAAATTAATTAAAATGTGAAAATATTTTCTTTAAAATTTTTAGATTAGATCATAAAAGTAAAAAAATATATATAAATATAAAGAAATTTTTTCTTTAATTTAATCTATTGTTTTACCATTGTTTAGATTAAAAAAAATAACTATTTTAATATCTGAAAATATGACCATTTTTGGGATTAAACCATCTTAAAATTTTCTTCACTTCTTGTTAAGAAATATAAAAATTAATTATTTGTAGCCCCTCAAAACACTCTGAAGAAATTAAAAGCACACTATGTTTGTTTGGTTAAATGTAAGGATTAAAGATGAAAAATCAGGTACACATGACAGAAAGTGAAGGCACGAACAGAACCCATACCGCAAGTTGCATTGCCCCAGTCCCCACAACTAGCCATCGTCACATTCGCCTTAACTTCTGGGAGGTCATATTCAAAAGCTCTGCATTTCATGTGGAAACTTGTAATTCACACCACCATCCCCTAAGTTATATAATAACTACCTTACTATATCAATTCAAAAACAATACAAGCTCATGATTCAAACAATTTATATATCAAGATCAAGAACATAGTCGGTGGGTGCAATTCTTATCCCTTCCCACACTATATTTACAATATATAGAATAACATGCATTATAAAATTACAATAAGATTCTAATTAAGAATAACCTGTGTGTACTGACAATGTAATCTAATCACAAATAGTCATGAATGAATTACAATGACTTCTATTTTTTATTACTTAAAATTTATATTTACAATAATTTTTAATTGGTTTCTAATTAATTGATAACATTAAACTTGTTAGACTATAATACATAGACTTTAAACTCATTTTATAAAGATAAGTATTTCTACAAAAGAAACGCTAGCAATACATTCTTTGACAAACTTTTTTGAGTATACCTTCAAAATTATAAAACATTTCTTTTATTGGTTAAAATTTCTCAAAGATTATAAAAATTTATAAGTCTCACATCATATTTAATGCTCTTGTGATTTTATAATTTTTAATAAATTTTAATCAATAATAAAGCGTGTGTTAAGAAAAATTTGTTAAATAGTGTGTTACTAACACTCCTCACCCTTTCTACAATTGTATTGGTCACATGAAAATTACTACAATGAGAACAAAATATTACACCAACATTAGAGAAATTAATCCTTACAGAAATTAATCCTTGTTTTCATTTTCATTTTCTCAACAAAGAGAAACGATAGAATGATCACATAACAAGGAAAAATTAAGAGCACTCTTTTTTCCCCTCTCTCTCAGGCAACAAACTTACACAACCTTGTGATATTAATCAAAAAGTATACAACAACTAATCACTAATATTACATGCAAAAATTACAAAAGGTAAAAATCAAAAACCAAAAAAAGGAAAAATAAAATAAAATACGAACAGTGTTTAGCGTTTAAGTCATCGTTGTTGATGCAGTTTCGTTCTGGCCAAATTCTCGGCGAATTTCGCGAGCGATTGGAGGTTACATCGGAGGATGGTGTCGACGAAGTCGCGCGTGTCTTCGGTGGTGTTACCGGGGGGCACGTCGACGACGTAGGACTCGACGACGACGGTGCCGGCGCGGTGGTCGGCGACGGAGCGGGGGTGGAGGGTGGTGACGGAGCGGTAGTTGGAGAGGCGGTGGTCGCCGCCGACCATGCTGAAGCCGATGACGTGGCGCTCGTCGTCGAGGACGTCGAGGCGCTCGGTGCTGACGGCGGCGGGGAGGCCGGAGACGACTCGGACCTCGCGGAGCGTGCCGACGTCGCCGTCGCCGAGGATGACGTGGCAGCTCTTCACGAAGTGCTTGTAGGCCTGCGGGTTGTCGAAGCGCCGCACCACGGACCACACGGTGGAGACGGGGGCGGCGATCTCCTGGACCACGGCGGAGCAGCACTGGTGGGGCCCCACGGCGTGGGTGTGGTAGCGGGCCACGGCGTCGGGGACGGCGGCGGTGGTGGGAGGAGCAGGAGGGTGTGGTGGCATTTTCGTGTTAATTTGAATTTGATGATAATGATGACGATGACGATGTTGTCGTTTGAGGTTTGGAGTGGATGTCAATGAATGAATGAAAGGTTTTGTGATTTGAGAGAGAGAGAGAGAGAGAGAGAGAGAATGGGTTATTTTAAAGGGAATAGGGAAGTTAAGTGAAGTTGGATTGGAGGGACCAGTGCTACAGAACAGGTTTCAGTTACTTTTGCAGTTGTTGGGTTATTTATATAATCTGTAGCAAGTTGCAGGAGCAGACAGAGAAATGTTGAACAGGGAGAGTCGGCGGCTTCGATTTTCAAACTCTGAAAGGTTCTTGGAGTAACGAAGTTCATGTGAGATGATCATATTAAAACACAACCGAATTTTTAATGTCTCAATTCTTATAGGATTTTTTATTTCAACAGATTTTTTTTTTTCAAAATTTAGGAAACAAGAATGGCATTTCAATCTAAAGCAGAAAAAGTCTCCAACTCAAAGAACACTAACAAAGTAATAGAGGTACTTACATTTATCCTATCTCAAAAAGAAAAGTAAGAGCTGAAACCTATACTTATCAGATACAAGATCTTATATTGTTCTACTCAACCAATCCTTTAAATTTTTTTAACACAAATTTGGGACAGTAAAATGTGTGTGTGTGAATGAAAAAACAAATGATAAATAATAAATAAAAATAATTGTATATAAAGTCAATATAGTATCAATTTTTTGCATACTCTAATAACGAAATATGAATGAGGATCCTAATATTTAATTGTACCAATTCTTATAGAATTTAATTGAATTGAAATATACCAATAGTGTAAAAGTTTTTTACACATTCATCTAATCACAAATTGTTATGTAATTAAAAACTATTAATTTTTATAAAAATTACTTTAAAAACTATATTTAAAATGATTGTTAATTAATTTATATTATAAAGTTAATTTATATTATAAAAATATTTACATGAATAATGTATCAAAATCAAACTCAGTCTTATATGAATGAGAATGCTCTCATATTAATTTGGGTTATCTTATGAAGAAAAAAAAAAGACAACATAATTATAATAGAACATATTTTATATCTCTCTTTTCTTTTTTTGTTTAATTTTAATACAGTATTAATGTAAAGAATTTTATATTATCAAGCAATTAAAAATCATTTTAGATATGACTTTTAAAATAACTGTTATTAAAGTTAATAATTTTATCACACATAACAATCTATAATTATATGACAATATAAAAAAAACATTCACATTATCAATACTATTAAATAAAATTCTTTCTTTTATTATATCATTTATTACATTTATTATTTTGTTTATATGTTTCTTTCTTATCTCTCTTTTCTCACGACACATCTCAAGGATTTGAAAAAAAAATCTTTTGGATATTGAAAATATGTTAAACTTAGTTTTTTTCTCAAACAAGTCTGGAAGATGAAAGGCATTTTTGTTCTAAAGTTCCAATAATTTTTTTTTAATTTTTGATAAATAAAAAATTAATTTTCAACTATGAAACTACTCTTAACATTTAATATATATATATATATATATATATATATATTTAAAATTGAAAGTAAAAAATGTTAAAAAAATTTAATTTTTTTGGTTCAAACTAACATAGAGGTGTTCATAAACCAATCCAATCCAATAAATATCGGAAAAAACGATCCAAAAAATCAAAAAACAAATAAAGTGAAAACCAAAGAAACCAAAAACTGCAAAACCAAAATTTTTTGTTGGATTGGATTGAATTTGGGAAACCGATTCAATCTAATATAAATCAAACTTGTACGTACATACATATATATATATATATATATATATATATATATATATATATGTTTGTTTATAAATTTATTATACCATTCATGTTTATATTTTATTTCTTATATATTTATAAAATTATTACATAACTTATACATATTTATGAAAATTATATTTAATTAAAATTATTTTTTTGTGACTATTTGAATAAAGGTATATAAATGTAATTACCCAGTTATGTAAATTTATTTTTAATTGTTTGTATTTAAAGAGTTGTATTACTATTAGCACTAAATACTCCAATATTTCCACCAATGAAAGCATATGCACTCCAAAGATCGGGAGTTATCTTTGTCTTCGGTATAAGGTTTTTGTTTGGGTCCAATAGAGTATTATGATTTTTTTTATGGTTTTAGCAATTGACATTTCTTTGACATAGAAATAAAAAAAATTGGATTGCAATATGTTCTTAGATAAAGGTGTCAAAACGGGTTAACCCAACCTAACCCGCCCTCAACCCGTCAAAAAACGGGTTGGATTGGGTTGAGCCCATTTTTTGATTGGATTGGGAATCCCAACCCAACCCAACCCGTGACAGGTTGGAGGGTTGGGTTAAGTTGACCCACCAACCCATTAAAAAAATTATAAATCACTTAATTTTTTTTGTTTTAAATTTTTTTTCAAATTTTATTATCAAATATAAAATTAAAAAAGAGAAAAAAAATGTTATAACATTAGTAAATAAAAAAACCTACTTAATACTTAAGAAATGATCAATTTATCATAAACTTTAAGTAACAATTTTTATTTGTCCTAAATTCTAATGATCACCAAAATTTGCCTTTTTGTCTTAGGACTTCACATATGACATATTTAATATAAAAAGAAGCTATAATATCAAATATTACATGAACTATAATACAATCTCAACTCAAAGGCTCAAGTTAAAAAAATAAATAAAAAAAAAAGCCAACCTGACGGGCCAACCCAACCTAACCTGTCATTTAGCTTGTCGGGTTGGCAGGTTAAACGGGTTGCGTTATGTGGGTTGAAGGGTTGAACTACATAACCCAACTCAACCCTATCGGGTTATGCAGGTTGACCCGCTGGGTTGGGCCTATATTGCCACCCTTATTCTTAGACGTAATATAACTATGTAAAGATGTGTCGGTAAAAACCGAATCATTCAATCCAATTCAAATGGTATTTTATCGGATTGGATATTAGATCGGATTTTTTAGGAAAACAATCCAAATCAAATCGAGCTGTAAGTTGTTTTAATCATTAAATCGGATAACTTTTTGAATCAAAACTAATCCAAACTGATCCGTAAATATCCCTATACATTAATAATTCTTATTCAGAAGGATTACATGTTTGACAAAGTAAATAAGTTGATTTTTATCTTATTTAATTAACTTAAAAATTTATTTGATCAAAATAAAATTATTTAAAAACTTATTTTATTAGCTTATAATATTTTTTTAATTTGAAGCATTACTTTATAAAGTTTAAGCTTACAAGCTCTTAGCATATATTTTTTCTTATTTTTATCTTAACTATCTTATTAGAATCTCTTTATTCTTTGTATGTCAAAAGCCTTTGACACTCTTACTCTCACGTCTCTCTCGCTATTATAAAATATCATTTCTCTATAATAAAAAATCATCAATTATATATAAACCTATTTATATTTTAAAATGAGAATAAAGTTAAATTTATTATCCTAATTTAAAAATGATAAATTATTTAAAATAAATTAAAATATGAAAAGTGATAGCTATACACACACACACACACACACACAATTACAACACAAATAATTAAACACATCCTTTTATGTCATTACATACCTATCAACTAGTTCAATAATTAATTTTTACTAAATACTTTTAATTTAATTGGTTAAGGCTGTGTTTGAGGTGGTTGTAAATTTTTAATTTTTGATTTTCAACTTAAATTTGAAAATAAAACTTGTTTGGATAAAACAAGGTTAAAATGGTTTTTAAATCAAATTTAAAATAATTTTAACTCAATTTTGGAAACAGAAAAACAAGATTTTCTAATTCCAGTATTAAGGGCCCGTTTGGGGTGGTTTTTGGTTGAGTTTTGAAAATTTCAAAAACTACAACCAGTTTTTAGTTTTTAAAAACTAGTTTTAGTTTTTTTCTAATTTTTGGTTTCAAAATAAACTCACTTTGAAATTTCTTATTCTATTAAAATTAGTGTAAGAATATGTTTGTATAGTGACAATAGTGGTAGTAGTGACGACAACAATGATGTGGTGGTGGTAGTAATGCCGACGGTGATGGTTATGGCGGTGCTGACGGACGGTAGTTGTGGCGGTACCGGTGGTGATTGTGGCGGTGCCAATGGTGATTGTAGTGGCAAAGTCAGTGGTGGTGGTGACATTGCCTGTGGTGGTGGCAGCAGCACTGGTGGTCGTGATCGTGGTCGTGGTGGTGGTGGTGACGATGGTAGTGGTGATAAAGCTTATGGTGGTGGAGGCGATGCTGGTGGTTGTGGTAGTTGTGGTAGTGGTGATGGTGGTGGCAATGCTAGTGGTCGTGGTAGTTGTGGCAGCAATGATAATGGTGGTGGTGATGGTGCCGATGGTCGTGGTGGTGGTGGTAGCGGTGATGGTGATGGTGGCTGCAGAGATGGCGGCAACAATAATGGTGCGGTGACAGTGGTAAGTGACAATGGTGGTGGTTTTGGTGGTGGTGGTGGCAAGAAAGGCTATTGTCAAATATAATGATATGTATTTATTTTTGAAAACCAAAAACCAAATTCACAAATCCTTTTTTCTTGGTTTTGAAAATGAATGTAAAAGTGTTTTGAAATTGAGTTAAAAACCATTTCAACTCCATTTTTGCCAAACGCGTTTCATTTCGAAAATTGCATTTAAAAACCAAAAACCAAAAACTCGCAACCACCCCAAACGGGGCCTAAGGTTTTAGAAGTTGTCTCTTTTTTCAATACTTTCCTCCACACTTTTTCACCTCTCGTCCAGTCTTCTCTGTCACCTGTTCAATCTTTTCTTTCACCTATCCAGTCTTCACTAGAGGTGATAAAATGGGTCGAGTTAATTGGCTCGGCTCAAACCCATTTGATGAAATATAAGGCTTAAACTTTAAAATTTGAGCTCAAATTAAATCTAACCCTTTTTAGCTTAATCAAATAATGACTTGATTTAAGCTTAGCTTGCAAAATCCCATAGAAGCTTGTAAAATCACTTTTTTTTTACCAGAATTGATCCTTATTTTAGAATATCAAATTGAATCTGGACTTTTTTGTCAGACCCACTATAGCCTATGACCTGCATCAAGTCGAGTAGCCTATTTTGCTGCCTATAGTTTTCGCCTCCACTTGCTTAGTCTCCACATCTAGCCACCACACCCCCACCAATGGGCTTCGATCCCCCAGCCTCTCCACCACTTGCGTCCCTCCCTTAACAACTCAATTCTCTGCTTCTCCCCATCTATTTTAGCCACTACTTGTAACTCCCCCTTTCACAACTCCTTTGCCAATAGCACCTCTACAGCAATTTCTGCGCTCGCACTAACCCCAACACCTTTGTTGTCTTCATTGGTCACTTCTCTAGCTCCAGCTCCTGCCAAGCTCAAGAATAATGTTCTAACACTCTCCTCGTCCTCAGCTCTCGATCCTAGTTTGTCCATCAATTAGGTACTATTTCAAATGTAAATAAAATATTCTTTTCTTTCCTACTCTACTCTCACTCCAAATCCTCTCATCATAGCCTCATGTAAACAATCTCACATTTTTTTTAGTGAACTTTTTAAAAGAAAATTATACGATTAGCAACAAATTTTTAAAAGTGAAGAAAAAACTGAAACAATAAACTAAAAACTGAAAACTAATTTTAATTTTTAAAAAATTAAAAACTTAAAATTAAAAATCGCTCCAAACAATTTCAACTTTCTAATTCTAGCATCAAACTTTTAATTTTCAACTAACTAAATTATGTGCTAGTTTCCTCAAAGCCATATCAATCAAGCAAATGCTTATTTATTAATTTCTAAAGTCTAATATTAATATAGGTGGAGTTATTTAGGTTTTAAATACCACTTTGTTTTCTTTCCATCCCCACCCTATAATGATGTAATCAAGTCGATCTAGTAAGGTATATGAACAAACTGTATTTAAATCAATAAAGATTCGTCGGAATTGATTCAATTCTTATGATTTTTAGGCCAATCTAAAATAAACAAAGTTCACGTTATTTGGACTAGTTTACATTGAGTGACTAGGTCTATTGTATTTTTTTTTACTTTTCCCAAAAACTAGAAAAATAAAAAATATAACAAAAAGGAAAAAAAAAGAAAGAAAAAGTGTTTGTGTAATAAAAAAAAAATGTACCCATTTTGCACATTATTAATTGGATAAAATCTACTAATTATGCACCCAATCTGCACATTATTAACTGAATAAAATGCATTTGAAATGAGACAAGGGGAGAAATAATTATGAAAAATAATTCTAGTTAACGGTTTGATTTTTGATCTTATGTATCTTACGATACAATAAAGAAACCAAAGTCATATAATTTTTAAAAAAAATATTTTTGTGTTGGTATATTTTAATTAAATTTGGCATGACCAATTTGTCACAACTTAGGTTGACTCATTATAACATAGGATTAATAAGGCATCACACCTTGATTAATCTCTTTTTTATGTATTAAGAAAATAAGAACAATAATTATAACAATTTTTTTTAAAAGAAATTGGATATCGTCAAGTTGTCACAACTCAAATGTCTCATATTAAAACGTTGGATTAATAAGGCATCATGCCTCAATTAATCCTTTTTTTATACGTATTTGAGAAAATAATAATGATAGTACTTATTCATTTTCAAAAGAAATTAAGCATCATCAAAACGATGCAGATGTCCCAAATTAATTTATGGAATTAATAAGGCATCACGCCTAATTAATCCATTGTAACTATGATTTTTTGCTTAATTGTATTTTTAGTCTCCCAAGTATCGCGATTATACAATTTTTGTCCCGTAAGTTTCAACTATGCTAACTGTACCCTCAAGTTTTCTCCCATTTATAATCAAGTCTCTCCATCTAGATTCTATCCAATATTTAACAAAATTAGCTTACTTGACAAACTCGGTATGACATGACAATGAGTAAATACAATGTACCAACTAAAATGCACAAAATATTTGAACTAAATGACCTAAAATGGTGTTTTGGTTGTATTGACTTAATTGTCCTGTTGACGATGCTTGTGAGTAAATTTTTATTTTTATGATATCAATGAACAATAAAAGAAATGTATTTTCAATTTAAGCAAATTAATAACTTAAATATTGGATGAAATCAAGATCGAGGAACCTGATTGTAAATAGGAGAAAACTTGAAGGACTTAATTAACACAATTGGAACTTGGAAAATCAAAATTGCACAATTGTGACACTTGATGAGGGATTAAAAATGCAATTAATCCATGATTTTTTTAATAATAATAATAACAACAACAACAATAAAAGAAAGTAAAGAAAAAGAAGAGATACACAAGCTTATCTTAAGGTGACAACTCTTGATTGACAAAACACTTAAAGCAATCCACAATAGCTCTTGTGCCTTTAATTTGAAGCTCTAAGAGCAATAAAAAAAAAACTAAGGCATGAGCTTTATGTTTCACACTAAGCTTATATAAACTAGGGGTGTTTAAAACCAAACTAAACCATTTTAAGTTGCTAAACCAGTCCAAAAAAATAAAAAAAATGATCAAACAAGAAAATCAAAAACCAAAAAAACTACATTTTTTTATTATGGTTTGGTTCTATTTTTGGTTCCTATTGTGAAAACCAAATCAATCCAAACCATACCATACATTATACTTATATTGATTTTTCTTTTATACTCCCATATAATATCCCATAATCCTAAATTATGAGTTTATCAAATTTTGACTGTACGTGAGTAATTGCTTATGAATGATTTGTAATGCACTTATTTTTGTAAGAGATTCATAATATAGTTATTTATCATTTGTACTTTTTATTGTTCTATTGCTTGAAGTCATGTAAATGTCAATTCCAAAGCTTGATTATGACTCAATTAGTTATTAGATTTTTCATTGTGTCAATTTTTTTTGTTAGTTATTAAATTGAAAATAATTTTAAAAATCATATAAAAATAAATTCAAATTTTTTTAAAACTACAAAACCAATCCAAATTCTGAATCGCAAAATATTGGTTTGGTTCAAATTTAATATTGCATTCAAACCTAACCGCATATCATTTTTATGTTTGATTCAGATGGCTTTTTGTCCAAAAATTGAACCAAATCGCATTGCGAACACTCCTAATAAACTATTTTTTTGGGATCCTCCAAGTGTTTGGTGGTATTTTCTTTATACATGGGAAGTAATGAATGCAAAGGAATGATTTGTCTAATGTAAGACTTTTTAGGTGACAAAGGTTTAGAGAAAGTTTCTGTTATGGTTAGATAGTCTAATTTGGAGCTATTTTCAATAAGATAAAGGTTGGTTTTGATTTACGTGTTAGAAATATGAGTTGTAGAGTTTTCTCTTAGTTTTCCATTGATATAAAGAACACCTCAATTAGATATGTATAATCCATGATATAACCTAATCTTTGAATGCAGCCAACCATAGAAAAATTAGTTCATTAACCTTTTATTCTCTTCAAAAGTTCTTCCTTTCTTTTCTCTTTTCTTTTATATTTTACTCAGCCTAAATTGAGTGTTCACAAATATAATAATCAGCTTAGCATAACAAATGAAAAATAAATTACTTAGTTGGTTCCTAAATTATTTAAAAATTTTCAAATAGGTTCCTAAACTAAATTTTTTTAATGGGGTCCCTAAACTAAAAAAAATAAGTCCTAGGGTTACTTTCTGGCAACTTGAAATCGTCAGAAAATGACAATTTATAATGATTTTAGAAACCCTTTATGTTCTAACCCATTTCGTTTTATTCTTTATCATCAATCCAATCATAGTCCTAAAGAGTTAATTAAAAATAATAATAATAATAATAATCAAGAATCCAATTAATTTTTTTAGTTTAGGAACCTTGAAAATTCTTAAATAATTTAAGAACCATATGAGTAATTTAACCAAATAATTATTATAAGTGACTTGTTATAATTATTTTTATATAATATGGAATTGTTAAAAGAGTTTAATGGTCATGCACTGTCAGTATAAAAAGTTTTACATTGTCAACCAATTAGAATTCACTGTTAGTATGACTTTTAAAGTATTTATTATAAAAGTCAACAAACTTACAATAAATGGTAGTTTGTAATTAGATAACAATGTAAAACTACTTTACACTGTTATTGTGTGGCCTGTTTTCTCTTGTTAAAATAACTTAAACTTCTTCGAAAGAAACCTGTACATTAAGTTTAATTATTTTTTCCTACCGCAATGAATCTCAAGTTCAAATGGATTAATGAGAGCTAAAATTAAACATCTTCAAGGGGTAAAAAAGGTGTGTGAAACAATTATTGACATTATGGAAATGACAGCTCAGAAATTTCGTTAAGTCATGAAGTCTCGAATAAATGCCATGTTACCATGTTACCAGGTAGATTTATTCAAATGAATTAATCAACTTGCACGATAGGTCGTAAGCTATGAGATCAGATTAGTTTTACAAGCAGAATAAAGCATTTAGAAAAGCACAAAAATTCACGTATAACAGCATTCACAATTACAAACGTCATTGTTTTAAATAGGCATATCAATTATGAAAAAAGGGAGAAAAGTGAAAATTCAACCCCTTTAGTCCTTGACAGCTAAGCTATCATGCTTTGCAGATGCAGAGAAAGCACAATTTGAATCAGTTATCCTTAAAAGAATAATTTGTTAGACTTACGTATATTTATTGAGTCCAGTAACCCTGAACAAAAATTAACATTTTCAAGTCAAAATTTTGTTTAGATTTAAAATAGTTATTTAAAAATCAAAATTATCACAAAATTATTAACCTATCATAACAAAAGTTTTCACAAAAAGTCCTATGTAATCAATATTTCGTTGGTCTTAATAGAACTGGACTCAAATCTCTTATGAAAAGTATCAGGTTCAAATTTGCGGATAAAGAAAAAAGGTGATTGGGAGAAAAAGTTTCACTAAAGGTAGCCAGCCAAGTTTTTCAGTAAAGATTAGTCATTGGCAAAGTCGATGAATACTTTGCACAGATAACATAGTGAACAAAAAAAATCTCTATGTAAGTAGTAATTTTTTATTGAATTTTGCTATGTTATTTGCATATAAAAATTTAGAATAATTTTTTATATATTCTATATAACTTGAGTTATTTGATAGAAAAATTACACATGTATAGTTCTTGAAATAGTATAAAACAAGGTAACTTTTTCTTGTTAAATTTGGAAAATATAGTTCTAATTCTTAAATCTTAATGTAACATATATAACGCATGCGTGCCCTAGCAGTTCTCAGCTTTGACGCATTCCAATTTTCCACAATCCAAACGCAGCGTCGTTCATCGTCAATCTATCTGTATGCCTCAATTTGCAGGAGACCTTTTTGTCGCTTTAATGTGATAAGCCAAACTCTTTTTGTTGTTTTCAATTTTTTCGTCGTTCGAAAATTCAAAGTCTCAAACTATGCGTGACCATGGCACTGGCAAAGGCCAAATTCACACTTTGGAGCTTGGACCCGTTTTGGTGCACGTGAGGTGAAATTGATATCAACATGTGTTCCCCCCCTCGCCCATCCACTGCTACAGCTACTAGGCTATTAGCTACCAAGTTGGTATGTAAATGCAAGGGGACCATGCACGTGACAAATTCACTTTACTACTTTTCTTTCACAAAATTGTATATTTTTTTTCAAGAATATTACCAAGTTCCTTTAAGCTACTAGTTAAGAAATAAAACTAAAAAAATGTATGAGAAATATTATCAATATATACATTTTTTTTTTCAAATTTTTAATGCATTTGATTTCTATTAAAGGCACTGATTAATATAACTTTACTTTCTTATTTTGTGTATAATTTTAGATTCGAACTTATGATATTTCTTCAACTGTTAAAGCATAAAGTTCAATGGGTTTCGTATATCAACTTAATCGTTATTGGTGGGTCTTAATATTCAACCCAGTATGATTACTCAAAATGTCAATTTTTGAGAGAAATATTCTCATTTTAATCTAAATTAACTTAATAAGATTGTTATATATAGGTATTTACTAATGTACACACACTTATTTTTTAGTTGAATTAGCAAGTTATGACTACAATGTATCTTAAAATACACTATGGTGTAGCTTGCTAACGTACCCTAACTAAAAAATAAGTGTGTACGTTAGCAAATGTTTGTGGAGTTTGCTAACTTACACGCTCTTGTTTTTAGTTGGAGTACGTTAGCAAGCTATAACTACAATGTATCTTAAAATACACTTTCGGTATAGATTGCTAACGTATTTTAACTAAAAAATAAGTGTGTGTATGTTAACAAATTCCATATATATATATAAAGCCATGACAAATTCTATTAAATCAAGTCTAAAATTCTGAAATCTAATTCAACCTGCGCATTTTGATTTATTTTGAACTGAAAATGAACACTGAAAAAATATCATTTATTAACGGTTGCACATAAATTAACTTTTATAGTTTTTTTATTAATAGAATTAAATTATTAGTATAAATTTATTAACATTATAAATTTTATATTAGCAGTAATACATTATACTCTAACACGCAATTTTATTAATATAAAATAATTGTATATATTTACGAATGTAAGTATTATTAGTATAAATTTACAATTATTATACTACTACAGTGTTTATATACTAAAAAATTATATTTTTAGACAAAAAATATATATTAACGAAGACTACATCTATGACCAAAAAATGATAAGATTGTAAGTGTAAGTTGTAATTTTCCAGCATAAAATATATATTATAGTTAAGTTTATTATATATAAGGCTAATATCAATTGCTTCTTTTTTTTTAACTCAGGTATTTCCCGGTCAAAAGTTAAAAACTAATTCTTTGAAGTACTAAAATTTATTTAAAGAGTTTATCTCTCTCAACAAATATTCTTCCATACACACAAACTTAGAAATCAAACTCCTTATTAGTACATACTTAAAAGGCATAATTATCTACCAAAATTCACACTATGTTGGTGGCTAATGTCAATTGCTGGTTTCAGAGGTTATATCCCAGTCGCCTTCTTTTTTACTTTTTAAACAACTTGCATGCTTTTTAATATCAATTTGAGATGTATTAAGCAACTCTTTATTTATTTTAAATCGTTTCTTTCATTTTCTAAGAAAAAGGAAGTTCATATTCTCTTGTATCCTTTCGTTGTTTCATCCACTTGACTATCCAAATATAATAAACGTGATACCCAATAAGGCCCACCTGAAAAGAAGACTGATTCTATAGGTCCCCCACCCCAACTGATACATGATTAAGAAAAACCTTGCATAAATATCCAACTTGTGGATGATTCTCCGTGTCTAATTTTCTCCTTTATACATTCAAAAACTACGAAAAACACTACATTTTTAACGAGTTTCATAATATTTATCTTCTCATACCTGCTATTATTTTTGGTCACTTTCTCTTCTGTTAATAGTAATTTTTGTATACTATTTCACTTCGTTAAAATTAAGCAAACAACCTTCAATAGTACTGACCAAAGTTTAAAATAAAAATTATAAATGAAATCTTAGATGTATATTTTACAAGTTACAACTATACTAAATAAGATACTATGATGATCTCTCTTTTGAATACATTTAGAGAAAATAAACTATGTATCGACAATGTAAAATAGTTTTACACTATTATCTAATCACAAACTACCATGTATGGTAAGTTTGTTAATTTTTATAATAACTATCTTAAAAGTTATACTAACAATAATGTCTAATTGGTTGACAATAGTAAAACTTGTCATAAAACTCATACATTTATTGTTCTAAATGTTAATTAAGATTTAACATTACACTTTTCATATATTACAACTATTGGGGTCGGGTATGGGCTAAAACCCATGGCCCAGTTTATTTTACATGCAACTTATCATTTAAGACTAATCAAAATTGGAGAACTCTTTAAACGTAGGACTACAAAGCCTGTATATTTATTATTTGCTTAATTTGGTACAGCAATAAGGATGTGCAATGCCGTAGGAAAAACTTTTTCCTTCCACAAATCTTACCTCAAAGTGTTGCGTGGTAGGTAAAAGTTGTATCAATCAGATGCTTAACCCATGCATTGGGCCTTGTTATCTCACATATTGGCATATTACTTGCTACTGGGAAGCAATTCAAATTTTCGATTTCAAATGTTTAAGATATTATTTTAATTTAAAGATTTTGTTTTTATTTTAGGAATTCGTTTCCTCTTTTAAGATTAGGATGCAAGTTGTATAAATATGAGTTTTTAAGATGAGAAGAACCATCCGGCCTATAAAAGGGGTCACCACTTAGAGAAAGGCTGTCATGTGAAGAAGGGTTTTTCAAGTTTATCCAAAAAACTTGTAATGGGGTTGTTTATTTGGAATGAATAAAATAAAATGCTTTCATGGACGTAAGCAAGAGATGCTGAATCATATTAAATAAAATTTTGTGTCTTCTGTTATTTTTCTATTTTGTGTTGTTGTGTGTTTTTCTAACAGCAGTATCAGAGCTAATGGTTGTGCAGCCTGATGACCTGCTAGAGGAGGAGTATTGAAGCTTGATGAAGCTGATGGTGGATCCATATGAGATCCTTGTGTCAAAAGTCTTCTTGGTAATGAGAAGTCAAGCAACGTGTCTTGGTAGCTAACGACAATGCAAATATTTGTGTCGAAAGTCTTCCTGGTAATGGAAAAGTCACATGGCGTGTCCTAGTAGCTAATAGCAGTGTAAGTACAAGAAGTGTCACCATCTAATACTCGTGGAGTGGAGGCAAAACACACAGAGCGGAAGCAAGATTGGAGATGATTACGACGAGCATCCATGTCAACGAAAATTAAAAGAGAAAGTTGGGAAATTTTAATTGAAGGAGGAATCGTTGGGAAACAATTCAAATTTTCGATTTCAAATCTTTAAGATATTGTTTTAATTTAAAGATTTTATTTTTATTTTTGGAATTTGTTTCCTCTTTTAAGATTAAGATGCAAGTTGTATAAATAGGAATTCTTAAGATGAGAAGAACCACTAGCTTGTAGAAGGGGTCACCACCCTAAGCCTTTATTTGGTAGAGAAGAGAGAAATAGATAGGAAAGAAATAGGTGAGAAATAAGTTAGAAGAGAAATAGATAAAAAATAATTTAAACTTTTAGATTGTTTCTATTTGTGGTTTTGTGTGTGAAGAGGTGTTGTTTTCCAACACTTCATATGCGCACTTGAGATACTCAACAACCCTTGCTTAATTAAGGACTTGTTTGGCAAAATGTTTTTTATTTTTATTTTTTAATTTCATAAATAATTACTAAAATGTTATCTTATTTTTTATTTTGTTAAATTTTATTTTTATTATTTCTTATACAAATCTTTCATAATAAGAAACGTAATGTTTTATGATTATTTATTAAAATAAGAAAAAAAATAGAAAAAAAAAAAAAGCTCTTTTCCTTTCATTTTTAACATGAGAAAAATGTTGGCTTCATTTGGTTTAATAGAAAAGGGGAGGAAAGAATGATGATAGAAAGAAAAGATGCAAAAATTCAATCTTTCTCTTTTTGGTATGACATGGAGAAGGAAGGAAATAAAAAATACATGTGGGTCTTAGGTAAGTCTTTCCTCCCATTTTGGAAAGAAAAGGAGAGAGAGGTTTATAAGGGATTTAAGGCAAAAATACCCTTATTTATTCTACGTCTTTTCTTTTTATTTAGAATATTTGTGTCATTTTATATATACATATTTTTTTCTTTTTTTCACTTTTTATACAACCAAATTACTTACAAAATCATCTTTTTCTTTCTTTCTTTCTTTTTTCACTTTATTTCTTAAACCAAACATACCAGTCACCTCCCCACCCATCTCCATTCTCACTGCCAACACAATAGTGAACCATCATATATGGAAACAAAAATCAAACAAACCATTGACCAAAAAAATTAATTTAAAAACTAAAAAATGCATTTTTTTTTCTTTATTCTGTTTGATCCATTTTTTTTCCCACGTATTCAAACTAAACCAAACCACAATCGTACCAAACTTGAATTAGCTTTCCTATTTTAGCCTCATATAAACATGAGGTTATTTTGAGTTATAATTTATAATTTAGACCACTTTGAAATTTATGATGAGATTTAATATTTTTAACAAGGTTTTTCATATTTATCATGTATTTGATTTTTTTATTTAATAAGTGTTGTCTTTTAACTGAAAAATTAGCCAATTGAGGATTTTGGGCACGTTTAGAAGAATTTATTTAAACTTAGACTTTGTTTGGATAAATATCTACATAAACATTTATAGAAGAAAAAAAATAGAAAGTAAAATAAATCAAATTTCTTGCATAAATTAAAACTAACTTATACACCTCAACTTTTGAAGAAGTTGAATGAAAGAACTTTTATAAAAATTGAAGTTGTATAAGTTGATTTTAACTATGGGAGAAGTTTAATTTATTTTACCTTTTTATTTTCTTATCCTATAAATACTTATAAAAAAAGTTTATCAAAGTAGGATCTTATAATATTGGCTTGTGACTATTTTATAAGTAATTTTTAACTTATTCTCTTAAACTTTATATAGAAATTATCAAAATAAGTTATTTTTAATTTATTAGTCAAATTTATTATTAAACTTTGATTTGTTAAAAGCTTATTTTAGTGAATGATTAATTAAACTGTTTAGCCAATCAAATCCTATTTTCAACTTTTTCTTTGTTAATTCTTTTTATAAAATTGGAATTCTTAATCTTTACTTGCATACACATAGCAGAATATCGGATTTTTTACTGTGTTTCCGAAATGCGTCTTTCCAAAACTACTATTTAATTAATGATTACATGCACATAGGTACATATATATCCATCTTATAAGTTATTTAAAGTTTTAAAAAATTAAATCGTAAATATTTCCCAAATGCTCATTGTTGAGAGTAATTATGTTCAAAATTAAAATTTATCAATATTTATTGATTATCTTAAAAAAATAAATTAACTAGAATTGCTAGTTCATGCAATTATGATTAAATTCAAAGGATATATATATGTATATATATATATTATCTTAACAAAATAGTTTTTCCTAAAAAACACAAACTAACAAGCATGCTATTTGGCAAACCAAATTGCATAGTACTTCAATTTAATAGTCTAAACATTATTCTTGCATGCAAAACGGTGATTAGAGAATTATACATTCAAAAGGGAAGCCAACATATTCACGTACTTGGAAGAAAAAGAGTTGTGATATTTGTTGTGATTTTCATGACACAAATAGTATTTCAACGTTAGTACTATGATCTTTTTATTTATTTTTTTATTTTTTCGTATGAGAGCTAGTTCATCTCATGCATTAGAATTTATCGGTGACATTTGTGATTGCTTATGCTCATAAACTCGTAGGCAAGGATGGCAAAAATATTTATATCCTAGATATTCACAGATAAAACTTGTAACGGATAGAAGATTGATAGTTAAATGTGTATCCGTGGATAATTTAAACAAATATATATGTACCTATTAATAAACGGAGGCAGGGGCGGGCATTAAAGTACTTGTCCTGCTGGTACCCGTTAATAATAAAATTACTTAAGTACCTTTGTTTAAATATACAACATCACACAACACTTGTCTAGAATATTTAAATAATTTTAGTATAATTGTGTATAGTAAACGTGTAAAATATTTGAATAATTTCAGTTTTCTAACCATTAAAGTATTTTAAAAATAAACTGTCAAAATAATTAAAAATTATGATTAAAATATTTTATTGTTTAGTAAATATCCATGGAGTGGATATTTATCCAACAGGACGAGTAGCGAGGGACTACTTGTGCCCGCCCTGTCCCGTTGCCATCCCTACTCACGAGTCTATTTTTTTTTTTCATTCCCCGACGAACATGGGTCCATTCAATGTTTGTGGAGAGGGTGTTGGAGTAATTAGGAACTAATCTATTATATATTATAAAAAAAAGGTTTTATAATATGGAAAGATGTCACATGGCAACACCACATTTATTTTTTTCTGCCTAAATTCCACAGATTTTTTTATTCATATAAATACATTATTATATTTAATTATAGTAATTAAGACGTTTATAATTAACGCATTTATAATTACAATGTTTATAATAAGTATATATTTTAGTTAAATTCATCAATTAAATAATTATATCTTAAATTTATTTTGATTTTATATAACAAGAAAATTAACTTTTCAAATTTTATTGAATATTATTTATAATTAAGGTAATTATGATAATTATGGTAATATTTTTTATTATGATAATTAAAGCATTTATAATATATAATAAAATAATTTTCAATTTATTAATTGATTACTCCCAATACAATTATTAAATTACAATTTTTTTATTGCAAATAGCAAACATATTGCTCTACAAATTGTAATACAGGATATTATATTATTATCATGTTTGTAAAAAAACATATGATTATCAGTTTTTTTTGTGATTTTAATCAATCATTAAATCTTGAATGAATTTTGATGTTATATAATAGGATAATCAATATTCAAAACTTATAGAATGTTATTTATAGTTATAGTAATTAAGACATTTATAATTAAGGTGTTTATAATAAGTGTATATATACTTAAATTCATCAGTTACATAACTAAATCTTAAATATATTTTAATTTTATAAACTAATGAGATGTGACAATCATGAATTATTGATAGTATATAAATAATTATTGATACTTATCTATTATCAATTATCTATCATCTATTATAAAAAAAGGTTTTGTCAAATAGGCATATGTCATGTTGCATCACCATATTCATTCTTTTTTCATTTAAATTTCATTGATTTCTTTTAATTTATAAAAAGCACAATATTATATTTAAGTATAGAAATTAAGATAATTATAACAAGTATATATTATAATTAAATTAATTAATTAAATCATTAATTTTACATAGATTTTGATTTATATAATATGGTAATCAATTTGATAAATTTTATGGAATATTTTTTATAATCATTGAAACTTTTTGTTTATTATCATGATTTTATATTAATTACTGTAAATTACCATAAATATGTATAATAACAAAAATTATGATAATAAATTGTTATATTACCTTAAATATTAACATCATGAATAATAATTATAGAATTTTTGGTCATGTTTTATACTTATTATCACCATTTTATTATTTTATGATTTTATAATGATAACAGTATTTATGTATTGTAATTTTATACTTAATTATTATATTATATTAAATACAAATACTAATATAATGAAAAATAAGAAATATTTTTATTCTATTATATTTTAATCAATCAATTAAATCATTAAATCTTATATAAATTTTGATTTTATATAATACGATAGTCAATTTTTTAAATTTTATGAAATGCTTTTTATAATTATGCTAATCAATTATCAAGTGATGAAAATAATAAATAAAATATATTATTTAATTATGATATATTTAATTATGATAATCAATCATAATTTGAACATTCTAATTGATAATGCAATAATTATATATTTTGATTCAAAATAATTGATATTGATAATACTAATATATTTTTGATTCAAATTTATAATAGATTTAAATTAAAAAAAATCACAAGATTTATTTTAATGTCATAATATAAATAAATTGACAATTTAGAATAAAATTGGAGTACAATAAAATTTGAAGTGATGTAAATACGTTTATATATTTGAGTACAATAAAATTTAGAATAAATTGTTTGTTATTAGTTTTAGTAATTACCATTGATATATGTGATTGTTTTTTTTACTCAAATACTTTTATTATTTTTATATATCAATGATTTATTGATGATTTATCATTCATTATTTTATTACCTATTACATATTACTTATAGACGAGGCTTGAATTGTCAAATGCAAACTTTTTAAATGTATATATAGGGGTGGTTGTGTGTTAGTGGGTATTCTTCATTTATGTCTTTCTTATTAGAGTAACTAATATTCTCTATCATAGTTCATAGAAGACTATCGTAGTATATTGTAAAAAGAAGATCCAGAGGCGGTTTTTTGCTTGACTAGCTTTGTAGACAATGTGATAATTAATCATTAAATTTTCAGATTTGTTTAGAGTTTTATGTCTTATTTCTCTTCTTCTTTTTTCTACAATTGAAATGACATGCATTATTTTATATATTTTTAGCAATATGGCGAGGTGGACAAAGACTTCAATGAAAAACTTTTTGTTGTGTTACTTTTGAATGGAAGCTCAATTGGTGAGTTTCAGCATTGTATTTTATTCAATTCAATTTAATTCATTCATTGTATTCTATAGCACCTTACATTGTTTTGCTTAATTTTTGTTTCATTATTTCAATCATAAACGTTAACTTATGATTTTTCTACCTTCATGGGCTACAAAAATTGGTCGCAATTGAAAGAAATTTCGTGTTGCTGATGGATTAAAGAAAGACAATAATTTATTATTCAAATTTCTAAGTGAAAATATAATTATTGTTAATCTATACGAAGTCGGTGATTAGTTGTTGTTTTTTTCTTTCTATTTGTATAAAGGTGGGAATATATGAATTTGAATGCAAATTTTCTTAATATATATAAGGTAGTATTTTATTTTATTTTATCCTCCCTTACTCTTTGTTGTAATGGGTTGTTCTTTGTCATTGAAAAATGACTATAAGAATAATTATGTTTATCATTGGGTTATATATGACACTAGCTATGCACAATTCATAATTCATATAATAATACACAATATATATTTAATAATAATAATACACTTTTAATTTGATAGTTTCTATATAAGTTGGAAATTTTCGTAAAACAAATTAATGTAATTTTGGAGATGAACCATCACTAAACTTCATTCTTATTATCCCTGGATTTCACTAAAAAATATTTTTGAGAAAAATGTTTTAAATTTTATAAGTTAAACAATCAATAATTTTCAAAGGAATTTATTTCACTAAAAATATTAAGTTTTCCTTTTGTTTATTTAATAATAATTTAGTGTTTATAAAAAATGTATTTATTAAAAATATAACTTTATGGTTAGAATAAAAAATTTAAATTTATTAAAATAAGTGTTATTTCTGAAATATGCTAAAAGTTATATGTGTTTATTTGTTTGAAATATTAATTCATTTACTTACTTTCAAACCATTTTGCTACTAGCTATTATCTTAGAAATGTTTATATTGATATTCTTCATTATCTCTTTTAATTGGGGTGGTTGAAAATGGACGTTTGTTCATGCACAACTTTTCATTGAAGAGATTTCCATATTTAATCTTAATGATGTTTATTTATAATAATCTCATTGATATTAATTGAAGACAATCGATTGGTTGAAAAATAATTGATATTCAACATTGTTAACAAAACTTTTTAATAACCATTTGAAACGTTTCGAGCCATATAAAGTGCTTAAGTTATTTGTATTATAAATAGTGTATCGACATAAATTGTTTGAATTATTTAAATTTCAATCAATATAAATTAATTTCAATCAATTTATATTGATTTTATTCTAAGCATATATACGTTTCAAGGTAAATATACTATTATAAGCAATCAATCAATGTGAATTATTTGAATTTTAATCAATGCAAATTGTTTTCTAATTAACATAATTTTTTTAATTTATAATCAATATAATGATAATTCATTCAAAAAATAATATATGCATTAATTGATTTAGAAATACTTTGGAAATGATGTAAATACACTGATTGATTTGAGTGCAAAAAAATCTAAAATAAATTTATTGACATTGGTTTTAATAATTATTGTTGATAAATTTGATAAATTTTGATTTTTAAATTTATTAGTGTTATTCTCACTTATTTATCACTAACAAGACATGTTAAAATTTGTTAGTATTATTATTTACCACTAATCAGGAATGTTTCTTTTTTAAAATTTAATTCACAATAAAAATGTCATTACTGCTTTGATTCTAATTCTATTAATCATTATATGCCATATATTACTTTTGTTTTTATATTTTAATATATATATTATATTTATTATTTATATTGTGATGGGTCTTTTTACTAATCAAAATTATGGTTTATGAATATTAAGACAAATCAAATAGTATAGTTGATTAAAAAGACAAGAAATTATTATGGCAAGGAACTTTAATTGATAAATTTTGACATAATGATTGATTATAATATTGTTGCATGGATTGTAATTTTAATTGTTTTTATACATATTTAAATATTTATATGCATATCTATGAACTTATATTTTTTAAAATTTTAAAAATAATAGAAAATAAATTAAAATTTATAATAATATAAAAAAATTATAAATTGTAAATCTAATACCTATGCAAGTCACGAGTTATTATACTAGTAATTATATAAGAAACAAATCAATCTCTATATTATAAATTTGAGTTTTTATTTTGATATAGTTGTAATTATTTTATTAAATCATATAATTTCTCTTACATTAAATATTTAATTTTATCTATAATCTTTTATTTCTTTTAAATATTATTTCATAATTTAATTCCAAATTCAATTGGGTTTAAAATCTAAAATTTGATATATTGTACTAAATTGAAGACATTTTTCTATTTTCAATAAACTGAATTTTACAATTATTATAATCTTAATCAATCTTAATTTAAAATAAATTTTAAAATGTGCACATCATATCAATGAAGATTATAAGTTTTAATTTAGTAATTTATTTTCATAATGTCTTTGTCAATGTCAAAAGTCATATTTTTTTATTTATTCCTATTTAACATAACAGAATATTTACTATTAGTAATGAAAATATTTATTATTATTTTGTTTATAAATTTTATTTAAATTTACTCATACAATATACGAGTTTTTTTGTTCAAGATTATATGAAAGTTATTGTACGAAAAATATTGAAAGTATTTAAAATTAATTATGGTTAAAGAGAAGAAAAAAAAAAGATAAAGTTAAAAGGTTAAAAAGATAGTGGGTAAAATGCAGTAAATTTTATTTATTTTTCCATTTTCATAAATATACTCTCATATTATAAATATGAATCATCGTTCTTGAATGAGAATACTTGTAAAACTTATTATCATTCTCACAAAGCACGTGACTTATCCTATTCATTGAGTATTTATTTTTATTTTTCTATTAATTTGAATAATATTTCTTAATTTAATTTTAAATTTAATTTGATTTAAATTTATATCCTGACACATTGTATTAATTTGAATATATGTTTCTTTTTAGATACATTAATTTTAAGATTATTGTAATCTTAATCAATCTTAATTTAAATTTAATTTAAATTTTAAATTTTGACACACTATATCTATAACAATTATCATGATAATACCCACTTTATATTTCCACATTTTTTGAACTATTTTGTCCCTTAATTAACATTATAAATTATATCACTATTATGTTCTTTTTTTTTTGGTACAAAAAGTTGTCTTTTACAGGAAACAATTTTGCTCGAGGCAAATAAGATCACTATAGGTGACGAAACTTTCCTTCCAAGTATTTAACACAGCCGCATACCTTGGCTCAAATTTAAGACTGCTAGTTAAGCTAAAACAATCTTGCACTAGTTGATTCACACACTCAATATTATGTTCTAATTGCATATTAAAAATCACTCCATTAACTATATATAAAATCCAATTTCAAAATAACTGTATACTTTCATTTCCTATTTATCCTCCATCATCTTTCTCTTATTTTATTTTTTAAAAATATAGAGAGACACAAAGTGTCTCTTTTCCCCTAGTATTAATAAAAGTGAAGTCTTCTAATTTTAATAATTTATCTCCATAATTCCCTCCTCCATTAAGTCTTATCTCTTTAATTTATTCTTATTTAATATAATAGAATATTTATTATTATAATTAAATTTTTATTTATATATTTTAATTTAATTTAAAACTAATTATTCAGTGCCAATTTAATTTTTTATATAGAAAATTAATTTAAATTTAAAAATACTTGTGCATGGAAAACTTTAATTTAATACATTGAAGTAAATGGAATATTAATTTTCACATATGATTTATGTAACATCCCCAAATTTTGGAACTATATAAATGAGAATATAATTATTGTCCAAAATGTCTATAGGTATTAAATAATAGTTACCCTTATATTAGAATATTATAGGAATAAGATAATAGGATCCTGAACGAGACTCTAAGTCCCAAAATGGGCCGGAGGCCCATCAAGTCCACACATACACACGATATATATAGGAGAAGGAAGGGAGAATAAGAGAAAAAAGAAGAAAGAAGAAGAAAGGAGAAGGAGAAGAGGAAGAAGGGAAGAGGAGCAAAGATCTCCAAGCCCTGAAGCTCATCTTCGTGCATCCCTGAGGCGAGTGCTTCCTCCTTATCCTCCCTTACCCCTTTAATTGTTGATTGTATCCCTTCTTTCCTTTAAATCCCAAGTTGGGTTTTTATGGGTTTTTGATGACTAAGCATGATTAAGGGGTTTATTTGGTAGATTAATCGATTAGAAATGAAGTAGAAGTATTTTAGGAATAATTTTGGTGCTTGGAAGTGCTTGGGTGGCCATTGATGGCCGTAAGCAGATCAGATTTTGCGAAAATCGAGACCTACAAAATCGCTGCTCTAGCTGAGCGAGCAAAATACTAGCCGAGCGAAAATCAGAATTTTTAGCTAGGAGTTTTATGTAGGCTCGCTAAGCAAGAATAGGTCTCGCTAAGTGAGAGTTGAATCTAAAAAGCGTATGATTGCACCCTTGTTTTCTATGCTTGTTTTTATATGTTTGCCATTGGTTGCTATGTTGTGTTGTATGTTTGATGATGATTAGTTGAGTAGTTGTAATATATTGCATTCATATGACTGTTGTATCTACCTGAGATAGTTTGTATGTAATGATAAACCCTATGTAACAAGACATTTAAGATACTCAAGATATCATCAGATGCCTCCTTAGCAAAAGGTGGGGATTTTCCCCTAAGTTTACGAAAGGTTTTCATGAAAGGAAAGGTTTTAAGAAAGGAATACATTTTTGAGAAAATCATATGTTTTCATAAAAAGATGTTTTAAAAGGAAAGCTATGCTTTCAAAGAAAAATATCTCCTTAGTAACATTAGGACTTTCTCGGTACCGGTCATGTTCGAGTCACACCATCGACATACTATGGTGTGTAAACCGTAATAAGGATTTTGAGGTTACTAAGGAGAGATGAGGTTTTATGCAACTCTAAGATGAGTTGTAAAAGGAAAAAGGGCTAGGAGGCCCCTCATCAAGGGAAGGGTCCGTCATCCTTTAGATGCTAAGGGAAAAACAACATCCTTTAGTAAGGGAAGGATGGGTCCTTTGATTAGAGAAGGACATAATCATTTTTCAGTAAAGGAAGAATGGTAAGGGAATTGCTTCGATAACGGAAGTGGTTCAGCCACTTGGACTAGTGGTAGTAAGAGGTCAAGCAAGAGGGACGCCTCTTGATGGTTAGAGCTCAATCAAGAGAAAAGACGATATACAAGTGAAACTTAATAGTAAAGATAAACAGAACCACACAAAATAGAAATAGAACTAGGATATAAATGATGTGAATGCCTTCGTGAGGCATGTATGTTTCCCTGTGGGGTATATGATGATGTGTATGCTTAGTCATAGGTGAATCTAGTTAAGTCTAAACTAGGGAACCTATGTATTTAGTGAGGACACAATTTATGTATAAGTCCCAAAAAGGGCAAGAAAAAAGAAAGGAAAGGTTAGTCCTCATTTAGTATTATGGAAAGTAAAAGGTCTAGAGAAAATAATCTAGAGTGTGAAGTCCCCATTAAAGCAATGGGAAGATAGTTATTTAGTGTGAGAAATGGTATGGGTTAAAAGACTCGAGGCTCAAGCCCACTAAAGATTAGCAAGCCCTAAGTTGGGCATAGTTTATGAGAATAAGAACGAAAGAGGTGAGAGACTAAGGGTTTTAGCAAGAGGTAAAACCATGAGAGTATGAGAAAATGATCTTTAGAATAGAGGGTTAGCCTAGAGTCCTTAGAACACTCACTAAGACAATATGTCTCATCCCTTTTATGTTTCATGTTTTTACAAGTCGAGCAGGTGAAATTCTCTTGAGAGTAGCTTGGAGCATAGAGCTTAGAGCCGCTATAAGGGGAAGAGTTTATAAGCTTTGGACCTCCCAATATCTGGGAATTAGTTTATGTTTATGTTTTTTTTGTTCATGTATTGTATGGCATATAAGTGCCAAAAGATTTGTAATAGCTGTTTTAAGTATGATTACGTAATCAACGTTTAAGTTTTAGTTTTCGCATAATTTCTCTGATATTCTTATATTCTAAACTCTTGTGTTTTAGTAATATAAGCAGGACAAAAGGTAATGCTCTTTAAGGGTGTTACAATTAAAATTAAATTAAACTACGAATTTAATTAGAATGTAATGAAAAGTGTAAAAAAAATGATACCAACCTTCAATCATATATTGTCATGTATGGTATAAATTTTTTTGTAATAAATACTTTAAAAGTCATATCCAAGATGATTTTTAATTAGTTAGCAATGTAAAAATCTTTAGCGTGATAGTCTATCAAAAATAAACTCTTAAACTATATATATATATATATATATATATATATATATATGTATATATATTGTTATAAATTATATTACACAACTTGAAGAGTAGACTTTCATTGTCCCCAGTCTCTCAATTATACATTCTTAATATTTCTTCTCTTCTCTTGTTTAGATTTGCATTTTATACACTACCTTCATAACTAGCTAAAAAATTTGTCTATCAAGTAATCTCAAACTACAATTCTTTTATTTTTATATGTAATTCTATATACTTAATCTTCTTAATTGTCTATTAGGCTATAATTATACTTTTAATTTATCTTCTTTTATCTCCATTTGTAAAATGTATTTCGATATTTTGTTTTAAAAAAATTGTCAATAGTTAAAAATAACCTCATATCACAATTTAAATTGTTTATTATAAATCTAAAATATAATTTATATATTTAAAATATTATTATAATTTATTATGATATAATTTATATAATAAATATATTTATTTAGTATAAATTTTAATTATATAAAAATAACACATTTATCCTGTGTAATGCATAGGATAAAATACTAGTTGTTTTACAAAAGCATTTGAATGTTTAAATTTTTCTTTTAAAATAAGAAATTTAGGAATAAAAAATGAATTAAAAGATATGTGGATAGTAGATGAGATTAGGGAAAAAAATCATCATAAGAAATTAGGGAGTAACCTTTACATTATATGAGCTTTTTTTATAAAATATTTTTATTCACGTTTCGAAACTTTATCATTGAAGTAGCTTTTAAGTTAATAATCTTTTTTAATACAGTTAATGAAAGTTCTAACTTTCTATTTTTAAAATTTAAAAATTTTGTCTATATTAGCTGCTTATTTTCATTTTATCAAAGTTTTTAAAATTGGATTGACAATTAACCAAGTGAAAGTATTGATTCAAGATTTGGTGATTTGATAGTGATTGAACTAATAATAATTAAATATATTATTTTTACTTTTTAATATTATATATTAAACAATATTAAACAAAAATAATATAATATTTATAATTTTATAATATTAAAAATTAAACTTTACTTATAAATATACAAAATTAAATATGAAACTAAATTAAATATAACATAACATTTAAATTTAAAAACACATGACAATATTTATTAACAACCGTAATTAAAAACTAAATAAATATAATTGATATAACTATTGATTATCATACTAGAATTGTATCAGTTATCATAAAATTAAATATTTATAATTAAAGAAATGAAAAAAAATAAAATCCAAATCATGATTGGTTTTCCCAATTTTAAATCGATTAATCAATTTTCCACTAATTCTTTACAAAAACCAGTTTCGAAATTCACTGAACCAGTCTAGCGACTGGTTTCTCGTGTGGACGGATTAATTTTTAATGTATATGAATAGAATTTTCCATTGTAAATTAGCATTTAAAATAGAAAAGAAATCCACCTGCCAAGGTTATTGAAAAAGCTATCTGTCTATTTTTGCCCTTGGTACATACAAAGAAAAATAGTTTATTTCAGTAAGCAATAAAATAATAAAGTTAAAGCACCCTGAAGTTTGGTCAGCGTTTATACTTCTCAGAATTTCTGAATTCTGAAGTTGTTTATTCTGAGAAGGAAGAGAGAAGAGTGAACAGAACGCAATGGATGAGATATTGAACAAAGTGGGGTCATACTGGTTCTCCCAGAAGGCCAGCAAGGAGTTTAACTCTGTCGGTGATGATATCAATGTACACAATACAATCCTTAACACCCTTTTTAATCTTTTTCAATTTTTTTTCTGTTTTCTTTTGGTAGATTCATTTTTTCCCCCTTTTATTTGGTAAAATTTCTGTTTTTGTCTTTTTCTTTTTGGTCTGAGTACTTGAATTTTATAGTTCTGGCTGTCATATTTGTCCCTCTTGAAAAACAAAAAAAAATGGAATTATAATTTCTTGCTTAATCTGGGAGTCGTGGTTTCGGTTGAGGGTTGAAGTTGAACTTAATTGTTGATTGTTCATCTGAATGAATACGCACAGGCATGCCCTTTTGGGATTCTATGAAAAGGGAAATTTTTAAATGGTGATTTTTTATTTTTATTTTGTTTTTAGGAGGAGTGTGAAAAAGGGTTTGGGAAATTGGTTTATGTGTGCTAAAGAAAATTTAGGTCGGGTATGGGAGGTGGGATGTGTACTTCTAGAAGGTAAAAGCATGGTGCACGAAGTGAATTTGAGGTTTTTTGTTCATATAGAGGTGCACCCCTTTGGAATCAAGCTGTGTCACCTTCATCAATCTGGGTATGAGTTTTGATAACAATGTAAAAGTCTTAGGTAGTGCCTCGTTACTGTGACTATAATTCTCTTCTTTTACTCACCCACGATGAATTTACTTGTAGGGTTTGTCCATTTTCCCTTTTTGGTTACTTTGAATTCTTTATTGAACAAAACCAAGGGTATTTGGTAGTTAATGTTGAGTTTGTTTTTCAAATTCTCCTGTTTTGATACGTGGAGTATCTTTGACATAAATCTCGGGGAAGGTGGAAATGTTCAAATAAGATATTCTTTTCTGCTGATTTGTCAATGCATTACCAATAGGATAAGTGTAGCAAATTAGCTATGTTTGCTTTTGGATTTGAAGCTGAAACACTGCATTGGAATTGAAAAGAAACACTGTCTATACATGTGTAAGAAATGTTTGTAGGTACTTAATAATAAAATACTATGGTTGTTGTACCACATCACCAGTTCTGAGATTTTGCATTGAAAACAAATTTTTACTGCATTGTTTATGGTTTTGGTGAATAGAAAGTAGGCTATAAGTCAAAGTATAAGGTGAGTGAAACATTGGCATTGGGCCCAGGATTAGAGGTCAATTATCAGCATTGAAAGATTAATCAGATGATTCTTTTATTGCGTGGGGGACATGAGATTAAATAAGAATTGGGCAATGTGAGGATATATTTTTTAATGAGGAACAGGTAGTATGAATGCCTAGAAAGGAAAGTTAGGTTGTGAATGAACAGAGGAATAGAGAAGCTTTGTAACTTGTATGTATAAGTTGATACCATATTGTGTGAGATTATGTTTTCTGGAATTGTTTTGAGAAATTTTTAATATATATCAGTGATTCAGGTGCGAGATACACCACCCTATGACAATGATGTTAATTTTGATTAACCAAGTTAGTAGTGTGAGTATCACAGTAAGTCCTAATGATTAATGGTATGTAATTATCTCAATGCATGCTTAAAGTTAGTTTTGGTGCTGACAGGTATTTATTTTTCTTCATTGGAAATTTTGAGCTTCACTTAATATGGGCAAAATGTGTTGGCTTTTTAATGACTTAATGACTTTAGTTCTCTAATTCTTTCTGCTTTGGGTGTTGAGCATAGAAGATTTCTTTGATATGAATATTAGGGATGATGCAATGCTCAAGATTGATTTAGGCCCTTGCTGATGAAAGAAATCATTGGTGCATATGGGGCAGTAATGTTTCCGATAGATTACAACAAATTTTGAGAAAATATTTCATTGCTTATGTTTATATTAACACCTTTTCCATTGTTGATTAGTCACTTTCAACCAGTATTGAAGGGGGAACCAAATGGTTGGTCAACAAATTAAAAGGTTTGTAACTATATTATTTCTATCATTCTATGTATTGTTCAAACATTTGTACAAATATAAGCTATGAAATCTGTGCTGTAGTGGGGATTTCTTTTAATTTAAACTCATAATCCCTAATAAATAAATGCATCAAAGTTTCAAAATCCTTTCTTGGATTATAGCCAAGGCCGTTAATACATATTTCAACCAGTCTTATATGTAATTGATTTTCATTTGCCAGAACTTAAGGGGATTCTCCATGATGAGTGGACTGCACTGACATTTGGAAATTTAGTATTTTGAAATATATATATATATATATGTATATATATTTTGAGGGGGCAGGTGGGGATGAGTTATTATTTTAGTCTAGTGTAAGTAAGGGCATATATACTTGCACTACTTTTCCAGAAACTACTTTGGCTGAAGAACAATTAGATACACTGAGAAGGACAGCAAAACATTCTGAGCTGGAATTAATGTAACAAACATGCATTCTCATGTATGATCAAGTCATCTTGTACAATAAATCTTTTGAATTTTGATATTTGATCATTCCTTAGGTAATGTAAGTTGTGGAAGTAGGATATTTATATTTGATCTTTAGTACATGCAAATTACATATTGAATTTACTAGCATCCCACTTTTATGAATTTTAAAACCATATTAGCCCTTTCAAAGATATTTCATAAATCTTCTCCACCCATTGCTTTCACCAGTTATTGTCATCTCAGGCTTCCTATTAGCAAATCAAATCAAAATAAATAAGTTACCCTTCAATCACTCCTCCTCCTCCTCCTCCTCCCCCTCTCCCCCCCCCCTCCCCCCCCCCCCCCTATTTTGATTATTAATATTAGTCTCTTAACTCATAAAAAAATCGCTTCACAGGAAAGATGCAAAAGCCATTAACGGAGTTGCTAAAGGAGTATGATCTACCCATAGGAATCTTTCCTCGTGATGCCACAAACTACGAATTCAATGAAGAAACAGGAAAGCTTATTGTTTACATTCCTCAAGTGTGCGAAGTCGGCTACAGGGATTCGTCAGTCTTGCGTTTCTCCACCAGTGTGAGTGGTTATTTGGAGAAAGGAAAGCTAGCAGACATAGAGGGAATGAAGACCAAAGTGCTGATCTGGGTAAAAGTGACCATGATTTCATCTGAGGGATCAAAGCTCCATTTCACTGCCGGCATGAAGAAAACAAGGAAAAGGGAAGCATATGAGGTTACTAGAGATGGTGTAACCGTAGATAAATTCTAATATATTATCAACCAGCTCCTTTTGTTAAGTAGTTTTACAATTATTAAAATAAATTGTCTGTTCTTGTGGACCATTTTATTCTATTAGTATTAGATATGAATGTAGTGAACTTGGCACTTGGTAGGAACTCCTCTTGTTTCTTTGTTGATGATGGAGTAGTTTCAGTTTTTACTGTTTGTGTTTTTTAAGTTTTATACCTAATGTCACATGGCTTTATTAATACTGGAACATATGGGCAAGTGAACAACAATATTGTCACAGTATTATTTTGGTGCATCGACTCTCCTCTAGGATATTGACTTCCGTGGCTGGGGGCTATTAATTGCGTAGAGAATGGTTACGATGTCAATGGCACAATTAAAACGTAGACACTGTCGCATTAACATCATAATAAAGAAGTATACAAAATATATTGGTCGCCTTTTGGAATTGTCTAAGTCTCTGTCTGGAATTGTAAGCCAATGTTTTTTTATTACATTTACATTTAATATTGTATGTGTAATAGGATCTACGAATGCTATAGTTTATAGCAAATTGTATTTGTGGAAGTTTGATGTGAAATGTCCTCGTCAACGATTCAGCATGTGGAGCAATGAATACACGATACGATTTCCCTATGAATTTGCCATTTTGCAAAATGCAACAGAAGGATGCACCAGCCGGGAATCGAACCCGGGTCTGTACCGTGGCAGGGTACTATTCTACCACTAGACCACTGGTGCTTGTTGACAAATGGTTGAAAAATATATAAATATAGGATCAATTAAAGGAGGTAGCATTCGTTGATACTTAAATGAGAATCATAAAAGTTAACTAGTTCAGAAAGTTCCACATCCTATGCCAACTGATTGATGGAAGTAGAGAAATAATCTGAACTCTTAAATGTGTAATGCGTGTTTAGAAATTTTGATGTTTGAGATAAATTTGATACGTGAATCTTACTTTAATATATTTCATCAATTTTTATTTTACTCTTCTAATTTTTTAAACTACAAAATTGTTAATTAAAATTTTGTAATCAAACAATTTCAATATTTCACTGTATGATAATTTATTCAATCACTATCTTGTAATATGATTGATCTCAAATTAAATCTAAAACATTTTAATTTTGAAAAAAAATCATTTCATAATGACAATAATTATAAATATTATTAGTAATATTCTATAAATATTACATGTATTTAAAAAGAATAAATTTTTTAATATAGTTTAATACTTAGTGAAACTGGGTTCGAATCCCTTAAGGAAGGTCTTAAGTTCTAGTCTTGTGGATGAAAAAAATATGATTGGGAGAAAAGACTCCGCTAAAGGTGGTCAGTTAAATTTTCTGGCAAAAATTAGTTATTGGCAAAGTTAGTAGATACTTTGTACCAATAACATGGTAACCCCAAAAATATTTATAATAGAAAATTAATTTCTTATGTTAGTATTTCTTTCAATACATTCAATTTAGGGGGAAAAAGTCAAGATCACTAATATCAAATTAATGCCCACTAAAACATAAACTTGTTTCAAGGTTAATATAATTTTTTTTCCATTCATTCTCTTTTAAAAATTTCAACTATTGGAATTCAAATAAAAAAGTCAAAAGTGATTTCATATTTTAAAAATTGTTCAAATAAGCTATAAATAAAAGAAAATAAATTGATTTGATATGTATTCAAAATAATCAAAACTAAAAAAAGAATCAATCTTCAACTAAATGTGTGATATCACTATTATCATTTTTATTAAAAAGATTTTTTAAGGATCATACTATTTTGATTAAGTTTAATCTTTATATTCATTTCAATGCCAATTTTTTTTTTATTTGAGTGTTGCAACTGGGGTCACGACAGGATGACAAAAAAAGAAATGAAATCAGAGGAGTCGCTATCAAAGTTTATTAAGGAAAACCTTGGAAAAATCTTTTAAAAGAAAAATAGTTTTTGAAACCAACTATGGGTTTAGGAGTTGGTTACGCATAAGGAAGGTGCTAACACTTTATGACGTTCGTCATAAAGACATTTACCCTAATTAAATGTGTAAAATTGGATAGCTTTTAAAATATTTTATTTTACCCCTTAAAAAAATATTTTATTTATTCAAATTTTATTAAAAGAAAGATCAATTTTTATTTTTTTATTTTTGAGATCGACAAGAGTGGGATCCTGCTGCTACGTATCCTCAGGTGTAATAAGGAATTAAACTCACGTAGTTCTTTGGGTAAAAAAATGTTTGTTGGTTAATTTTTTATTTTTAATATTTTAAAAGATTTAATTGATAACCAAATAGGAAGTGCATCCAAAATGATTATTACTAAACCTTTATTAAAGAAAAGTTTGTTTTAATTTTTTAGAATTTTTTTATTCAAAAGGCTTTTATGATAACCAACTAGGAAGTGCATCCAAAGTGATTATCATTTCACCTTTTAAGATTTTTATAATAGTCAAACAGGAAGTGCATCCAAAATAACTATTATTAAATCTCTTTTTATGTTTTTTTATTAAAATATTTGCGTTATACATATTATATATTTGTTTAAAAAATGATAACCAAATAAGAAGTGTATCTAAAATGGTTACCATTAATGTTTTAAAACTTATTCCAAATAGGAAGTGAATCCAAAATGGCCATTATTAAGTTTAGTTATTTTTATTATATATATATATATATATTAAAAAGGTAGCGATTCTAGTTGAAGGATCAGAAATAAGGAATTCTAATTTATAAAACATAAATTGGGCTTAGCCCAAACTTAGGCACCTGAAAGCAAAAGAAACCGGAATGGGCCAGGCCCAAGAATCTATCCCACATGCTGGAAAGGGTGAAGGGAGGTCCTCTTAAAAAGGGCGAATGGGCCAAGCCCAAAAATATGTCCAACAAACTGGAAAGGGTAAACTGCGTGGCACCATTCTGCTACCCTAAGGGAAATCCGAACTGCAGCAGCACGAACTCAGATCACGAGCTGCAATTCTGGCGATAGAGAAGGAGAATAAAGGTTCATTCCTCCCAGTTTCACATAGTAGCCGGTGAGGGTGGCGCAAGGACGCATGCGTAGCGGTCAGAACAGTTTGGCTTGGACGAGTCTGCACTATGGAAGTGCCGAGAGGTAGAAGAGTCTTGAGAACCTTCGATCCTGGTTTCCTTACGACGAGAGCACAGGGAGTATTGGGGTGAGAATGCTGTTTCCAGTTTGTATTGCAAAAATGCACAAGGAATAATGAAGATCGCGAAAGCTTTACGGTGATGCGAGAGAGAAGCTCGCGCTATGACGCGAGGAACAGGGGAACGAAGAGGTTGCTAGAAAGTTTTAATGATTTTCGCTCTTTTTTTTTTTTTCTGAACATACGAACACGGATAGGTATTTTGGTCAGTGGGATGATGAATGCTTATTTATGCTATTGGATCTAGAGTCCGCGAGCAAGGATGAAGATCTGTTTGTCTTATTTTGCTTTTTTTTATTTTTTTTTTGCCGTAATCAGGGATTATTGTGGGGATAGTGTGTATCTCATGTTTGTGTGTGAATTTGTAGTGTGGTGGCCTTGGGAAGAAAACAAGCTAATGTGCTGTGTCTGTATTTGTGATTTTGAAATAAAATGAAATCAGTGCACTATTGTGTGAACTGTATAGTGCTTGTGATTTTAAGAGTAAATTGATAACAATGCCTTAAGTGCATAAGTGTATCATACTTGTGCTTTTGAAAGAAATCTGCAACTAGCGCCTTGGACAGGTAAAATCGAATGGAGAAGACGTTTGTTACTATTATGAATATGAACCATGGAATTGCATCACTTCACAGATTCATGATTTCAACGAACAACAGAGAACAAATGTATCACTATGTCACGTGAAGGGAGTCAAGATTACAACCAATAATAGAGTATATAGCAGACTGGAATACCTTCGTGGCTTTCTTAATAACAGTGATCTCTTTCTCTTCTTCCTCTCTCAATCTTGCTTTCTTCTTCTCCTCTGTTTCTCCACTCTCCTCTCCCTTCCCATCGTCTCTGCTTCCCCTTCCTTCTACTTCTCCACCCTCCTCTGCTTCTTAATATCCAAAACGTGAGCCCCAAGCTAGCTCCCAAGGACGTGAGTCCCTCTTTTTTTTATAGGCAACGCAAATCTGTTACCTCCCCTGATTCTCGATCCTTCCCTTTTCATTTAGTATCTTTTGTTATGAACATCTAATAATGATGTATGACTATGGATCAAGTGAAATGAATATGAAGCTAACGATTTTTAGTGTATGGTCTGCAATGTACGTATGACGTTGTGGATGATGTGATTAAAACGTGAAGGAGTAGCAAGAAACATGTGTGAGAGAAAGCAAAAACGTGACTTAATTTTCTTTTATTTTCAAATTAAAATTCAAAATACACTTTTTCAATTATTATTATTATTTTAGCTCAGATTTAGGCCTCTTCTTTTGTGGGCTTGAAACACATTTAACTCAATGGGCCTAAGGCAGAACTCATATAACCACCGCCCCCCCCCCCCCCCTTTTTTTTTATCTTTTGTTTTTTACTTAAAGTGGGCCTAGCCCAATGTTTCCCTTTCATTTCTTCTTTTTCTTTATGAATGGGCCTACACATGCAAGCCCAAAACATTTTTTTTTACAACCCAATTGCCTTTTTTTTAAACTTTTTTTTAATTTAATTTAATTTAAAAACATTTAACCCGGATAAAATTAGGTATTCACATTGAGTTCAAAGCAAATGTGAAATAATTTCTTTTATAATTTTTTAAATGAATAATAAAACTTCTTAAATATTCTACAACACACACACACACACACACATATATGTATAGATATATACACACGTGTGTGTGTGTGTATACATGTAGTTAACACTCCTCTTGTCTCAATTGATGAAATTGTAGTTGTGATTTTGTCTTTCGTGAACTATTTACTTTTTGGTTATTTAAGTGTTGCATTAATTCATGATTATATTGTTTTTAGGTCTCCTCTTCATGTACCTCCTCCGTCTTCTAAATTTAAAATTTTTACGAACTTTAGGAAGGTTTTTGTACCATAAACTTGCTTCTAATGTTCTTTTTGTATATAGTTAATTTTGTCTTGTTTAGTCGTATATCAAGTTGATTGTTAGTTATCATATTAGTATTCTTACTTATCCTGTGTGCATTTACTTAATAATTGTTGTTGTTATCACTGTCGTCGTCACTATTATTTTGGCTTTAGTGTAATTCCAACTAAGAGTAAGCATAGGTCAGTGTGGTTCACGTTTAGGGGGAAAATCCAATTCAATGAATATTGATTGGTTCAATTTAGTTCAAATTTGCATTTTATTCAAACCCAAACCAAACCAATTCAATCACAAGCAAGTTGATTTGATTCAAGTCATCAGGTTGGTTCATACACACACACACACCGATATATATATATTAAATCTCGTTTTGTAAAAGATGAAAGAATACATATACCTATAATAAGAAATGTATAAATTTGTGATGAAATTATTAAAAAATATACGAAGTCTTTATCAAACAAACAAGACCCCACTTTATTTGTGGATCATACCATAATACCGTAACAAATAAGGATTAGTAGAAAATGATTATCAAGATTTAGGCATAACAAAACTTTTTTTAAATCATATTCATAAAGTAGCAATTTGATACTCAAACCAACTGGGATCAGCTTTAATTGGTTTGGTGTAGGTTAGACTCTAACATGAAAAAAAAAAAAACGAATTATTTTAATTGGATTGATTCATTTTTTTGGATTAATCGGGTACAGCAGAGCCAATGCTCACCCCTAAATCCAACATTTATGAGATTAGAATATGAGCATTGGTTTTGGCTTAATACTCCCACAACATTTTTTATTAAAAAACTAGGATGAAAATGCCATCCTTGGAAGAGTCCAGTAGTTGTAGCTAGCTAGCTAGGTGGGGACTTGAGTTGTATCTTCATTAGAACTATGGTAGACTTGGATGAAGTTTGTAGTTTAATGCAAGGATGGATCCAAGGGGGAGCGGGCGTGGGTCCTGACCTTCCTCCCTCAAGACCCTTTTATATATATATATATATATAAGGAGAAAAAAGAAGAAAAAAATCAAGTTGTAAACATAAAAGTTTCGCCAACAAAAAACACGGGCTTGACATCTCTCTGTGCATGATCGCTGCATCAAGTATCTTCGTTCCCTTTCTTTTTATTTTTTTTCCTAATTATTAGTATTAATATTTTTACTTAGTTTAATATTTGGTCTCATTCCAAAAGTGTTCGTTGATGTTGATGTGCGTCGTGATTCTTGTGATATCTCTGTGATATTTATATAACCTATAATTATATGTGTTACTACTATATACAAAGCTTCCCTTGACGTGACACTCATGCGAATTTTTATAATGTCATTTATTGTTTCTTTTTATTCAATTTTATCCGATTGTGCTAAATGTTAAATTTAATCTATTTGTTTACATTTTATCCATGCATATAAACTACTGGGGTTATCAAATAAAGAACTGAATCAAATAATAAAAGTTTAAAATATAAAAAATGTCCTTTTTACTAATAATATAACCATAAAAGTTATTCTAAAATCTATATTTCACAAGTACAATGAAATAATTAAAATCCTTTTTTTTTTTATCTTAACCAAGAATAATGATAAAAATAAGATTTTTAAATAAAAAATGATTAGTAAGATGTAACATCTTTTTTAACCTTTAAACTCTTGAGACACTAGTTGTGACAACTAGATAATCCTAAGACATTCATTTAGTTATGCTGTAACCCTAGTTGAAAATACCATAATCACTTAGAGTGCAATGAAAAAACTGTGGCCAATCCATAGCTTAAACTTAGGTCATGATTTTTACACATCTAACCACAATTTTTTATTGCGGCCTAAAACCAAAATTGTTATGGTCATAACTTATGTCTTTCCCATCTCTCTACACAAGGAGAATACAAACTGACTTTGTTGTGGTGGTGGGTGTTCTTGTTGTGCCTTGCACTCATACTCAAATAGAGAGTGTTTGTGGTGTGAGATTGAGTGTGTGCATGGGGGAACAATAGAATACTTGAGCAGGTGACAGGTCCTATCTATAGTTTTACACATAAAATTAATAGTTTTAATTCTTTGTAAAACTAGTAAATATTTTTGTGAAAGTCATTATTTATTATAAGTTGAATATTTAAATAATTGTAAACAAAGAAAAAAAAAATTCAGCCCCCTTTGATAAGTTTCTAGATCCGTCCAAGGTTGACTGCATGTGATAATATACTTATCATAACTAAGGTGAAGAGCATAAATAGATTTCTTTTGTCACTCATAATTATTGTAAGATGAGATCTAACGATAACTATGTTAGCAATCAAGACGTCTATTGTCAACATTGAGGGAGGACCTATGCTCAGGTATAGGGCACACAAAATAAGAGAGAAATAAAAGAAAAATCTCTTGGTCTAGATGTTAGGTTGTCAAGTGAGAGACGTTGAATGAAATAACAATAAAAAAACATAAAACATAGAATATTCAGGTTTATCTATTAGGATACTTGGGTCTAAAAAATGAACTTACTACTCAAATTAAGTTATATTAATTTATAAATCTTTTTTAACTAATTATGTCTAATGATCTAAACTAACTTAAGTTTGTCAGATTGATTTAAATTAGATTAATCGTATCATTGGATTGATATAAATAACTAATCGCCCATAAATTTTACTTTTACATTTTGCTTATTTTTTTTACTTGACCAAATGTCTCTCATTAACTTGTCTAAATTCATAACTTCAAAACTAACAAAATAATCAAAGAGCTTGTTATTTTTTTTTATTGTTAATCATAAGTTTAATTTGATCATATTATTTTATAAAATATTGTTTGGATAAGGTAGTTTAGTTAATTTTTTTTCAACATAAATAATGTAGGATTTAACTCCTTTATAGCGGGTAATCCACTTTTTATAAAGTATGAAATGAAGAGTTAAAATCATTGATTAAATTACTAACAATTGATCAATATAGTTGTCTAAATCTCAGTCATTATTTTTTAAATAATAACTATAATTTCTTAGTTCAAAGGAATTAAATTGAACTCAATTCCATTTAATTTATATTCAAATTTTAATTTTGTCAATCTAATAAAAAAAAGCACCCAAATGACAATTTTTGATTTTTTTAAATGTTAAATATAAAAAATAATGATTAATATTTGATTATTTTGTTAAAATTAATGTAAAATGACATTTTTTTTTATTTTTGTGTGTATGTGTGTGTTGGGAGATAACAAAACAAGAAAAAGACAAAAAAGGGAAAAACAAAATTATAATCAAGGGAATACTACCCTTGATTTGCAAGTTTTGCAAGGTGATATGCACACCAATATTGAATAAAAAGGCCAAATCCAAGAGGGGAGGTGAATTGGATCTTTAAAAGTTTTCAAGAACCCCAAAACATTTTCAAAGATGAAAAGCTAGATTTTTTAAAAAACTTTGAATCAACTTGATTTGGTGATATGAATGTTGTAGAATGATAACAAATATCTTGATTTTACTATGCAACCATGAACAAGATTCTCATGAATTAATATGCAATTGATAAAGAGACCAAGATTTAATTTATGTGAGGAAGGGTAGAGAAAAGAAAAGAACACACAAGATTTATACTGGTTCAATCACCACCACTGTGATCCGCATCTAGTTTTCAATCAAACTGATTGGGATTATTACTATATAATTCAATTTGTTTACAAGCACACTACACAAACAAAAAAAAGAATTACACACAAATATAACCCAAGATCAAGTTTCTTGAAAACCTATTAAAAAAACTTGAACAACTTCTAGTGGAACTCTACCACAAGAGAGACTTGAGAAAACCCTTCTCAAGAATGAAAATTATACAAAAGTAAAGGTTAGATATCACCTTAATTTGTGATGAATTAAAAACAATGAAGTATAAAACAAATTCACCCAAAAGATGATTTCTCTTTATCCTCAAGGATGATCCATGTATGAGCTCTTGATTTTGATGCAAAACTTGTTGTAATGATGAAGGAAAAATGTGTTTTCTCTCTAGAAAAACTCTTACAAAAGTTTGGAGATTGGAAGCCATGTGAAAAGATTCAATAAGGTTCGCAATTTACAGAGAGAAAAACTGTAATAACTAGTTATTTGGTCTTGTAATAAGTTATTTTGTTCTTAAAAATATGGAAATGGAACTTAGAACGGAAATAACTAATTATTTTCCTTTGTAAGTAGTTATTTGCACATAGGTTCTATTTCATCTTACTTAAAATAATTGGTTACATAGTTTTGTAACTAGCTATTTTTGTGTAGAGAAAAATCAGCTTTTTAAAATGCAACTGGTTACATAATTATGTAACTGATTGTAGCAAAACATAACTGATTACACAATTTCGTGACTAGTTATAACAGCAAAGTGTAACTGATTACACAATTTCGTAACTAGTTAAAATAGATTGATTCCAACTTTCCAATGTGCAAATTAACGAAATTAATCGACTACGAAACTAATTTAACTGATTAAATTGTTTCTAAACACAAGATTTAATTCTTCAAAAGCTTTAACATATAGCTATCACCTCTTATCAAGTTAAAACCATATTTTAACCATTTATTTCTTCTTGAACTCAATTTTAGACTTATGAAAACATGTTATCACTTGTTAATCCTTTAAGTCTTAAATTTAGAGCTCATCACCATCAAATCATCAAAGATAAAGATCAATCATGCATGACACACAACCACACACACATAAACACACAATACAACTTTATACTCATCAAGAGGCTAAATCATCAAAACTCTATTAATACTTCTTGGGGGCAAGAATAATTCTTCTTCTTGCTTTTTCAACCAATTCCCTTCATGAACCTTAACCTGCCATCGTTGAAAAGGGAGGTCCTAAATGTTGTGAACGATGGTAGCATGATGGTGAAATGCTATAGATGTCCTTGAATGAAGTTTAATGTCTGGCTAAAATATGAATAACAGGTAATATCTTTTAACTTGCTATATAAAAAAAAAAGCTTTGTAAGGGATTTTGTTCTACACTTGCTCTAATCCACATGATTGGTAAGTAGGAGTGTCAAAACAAGTCAACCCAACCCAACTCGCCCTCAACCAGGTGAAAAACGAGTTGGGTTGGGTTGAACCCATTTTTTTGATTGGGTTAGGAATCCCAACCCAGCCCAACTCGTGACGGGTTGGGTTGGGTTGACCCACCAACCCATTAAAGAAATTATAAATTGTTTAATTATTTTTTGCTTTAAGTTTTTTTCAAATTTTATGATCAAATATAAAATTAAAAAAGAGAAAAATGTTATAAAATTAGTAAATAAAAAAACCTACTTAATACTTAAGAAATAATCAATTCATTATAAACTTTAAGTAACAATTTTTATTTGTGCTAAATTCTAATGACCACCCAATTTTGCCTTTTGGTCTTGGGAATTCACATATGACATATTTAAATAAAAAGAAGCTATAATCTCAAATATTACATGAGCTATAATACAATCTCAACTCAAAGGCTTAGCTAAAAGAAAAGAAAAGCCAACCAGACAGGCCAACCTAACTCAACCTGTCATTTGGTTCGTCGGGTTGGCGGGTTATGCGGGTTGGAGGGTTGAATGTCATAACCTAACCCAACTCATTTTATTGGGTTATGCGGGTTGACCTACTAGTTTGGACTCGTTTTGACACCCTTATTGATAAGCTTATAAATGTTGATTTTGTGAAATCGATTTCTTCCTAACTCTCCTAGACTTTGGGCAATCCCTGGCATAGTGAAGAAAAGACTCTTCCTCTATGGTGCAGCTTACATTCACTAGATTGAAGGATGATTCAATAACTAAGGGTTGAGTAGGTAGGAATCGAGTTATGTCAAGCCAACCAAATGAAATGCTTTATTTTTCTTAGAGCTCGCAAATGTCACTTTGTACCAATGCCCATTTAACTAGACCTTTCCAACATTGGTTTAGTTAGGTCTATCTCCACTCAAATACGTGCAAAATTGCCCCTTTGAATTGTTAAGGTATGCTTATTAACCTTGATAGCGTGACCTATTATCAAGGCCATGACTAGAATAAAGCTTTCTTCATAATACACCAAATTAAGGTTGAGAAATCAAATCTAAATCAGAATATTCACCTTTGCCGCAGTGAGATAAAATATGGGCCCGAGTGAGTAACTGCCGAATAATGATCAAATATCATCTCATGGCCTTTAAATGCCACCTTTATCTTTGTCCTTTTACAAGTCAAATTTAACCATGTAAAAACCATGATCGAAATCCAGTATATCAAACCCCTATTCAAGCGCCGTAACCTTATGAATTTTTCCTCTAGGACATTGTAACCAAATGTTCTTTCTTAGAAGTTTGATCACAAGAGCATCCTTCCATAGGCTACACAAATCTAGAAGTACCTTATCATCAAGGTATACCTTGAGAAGCAAGCTGTTTCTATCTTCATACTTTATTCTAACCTGCTATTGTGATATTAGATCAATTTTCTCCCTCACATGCAAGGCTTGTTAGTTTCCCAACACTTTATCATGAAACGAAACAATGGTGAATATTGTTGCTTTGATGGTTAGGCGAGGATGGTGTTTATGGTTGTGTTCCTATTATGGTCGTAGAGAAAGCAATACCTTCCATAACATCTCTTTAGTCAAAAAATTTAGCAGAAGTTGTCAAAAGAAAAAAAAAATGGATTAAGATTTGAATTATAAGAAAACAGTTGAACTGAACTGAATCAAGATCACGTGTCAAATTATGCCTGAATCAAACACTAAAACCTTACAGTCCACCCCTATCTTTTGACAACAATAACTAAAAGCACCACACTCCTACTATTCACTTCAATTGTCGCCTCTGGTCACTGGAACCCTCGTTCTCCACCCACTATGTCCACCGCCAAATCGCACAACTTTCGCGGCTGCTGCGATGACACTGAAGCCAACGACGAGGACGGTGACACCCTCGCCACCACTACCACCCTCCCCTCCAAGCCCCTTTCCTTCGCCAAGCTAAACAAGCCCCAATCCCCCAAGCTCCTCAGCTTTGCCGACGATAAAGAAAACGAAAACCCGCGTCCACATATTGTAAAACCCCAACGTTTTGCTATTGCCAGCAAACCCTCCTTCTCCTCCTCCTCCTCCCACAAAATCACCACTCTCAAAGACCGAATCACGCATTCTTCTTTTTCCCCTTTGATCCTTTCCAATGTCCAACCCCAAGTTGAAACCTACACCAAAGAAGCCCTCTGCGAGCTCTAGAAGAACACTTGAACCTTGGTCATTGACAGCAACTCCTTTCATCCCAATCCCAAACCGCCCTTCGAACTTGTCATTGTTTTGAAGGGCCTCGTTAAACTTGTAGCTTCGGAGCCCTAGGGTCAGGAATCCAACTCCGAAGGGGAGCACAAAGAGGTTGAAGCCAAATTGGCTTCTGTAGGCACTCAAAACAGAAAGGACTCACTCTTTCTCGACCAAGAAATCATCCAGGCTATTTGAGCCAGGAGGGAGTACTTCCGACAAGTGCGCCCTGTTGTGCTAGATTATATCTCGTTGGATGGTGGCAGCAATGATGGTGTTGCTAAGGGGTTGAGTGAGGAGGAGCTAGAGTTTCAGGGTTAGATTGTGATGTTTGTGGAGAAGGTGGAAGGTGGGAAGAATGGGGTTCTTGAGGAGGTGGAGGAGAGAAGGATGGATCATGTGAGGTTAAGGGGTGAGGAGGATGAGGAGAAGATGTGGGAAGAAGAGCGGTTTAGGAAAGGATTGGGGAAGAGAATGGATGAAGGATTTGGTAGGGTTGATGTTCCTGTTATGCAAGGTGCTCAACAGCACATGCTTGTTATTCCTTCTACAACAACTGTGTATAGTGGTGTTCCAAGTGCAATAGCAAGAATGGTGTTGGTGAGTCCCAGCATTGGAGGTGCAATTGAATAAATGCCAGCTTTGGATGTCATGCCAATATCGCAGCAAGCCGAGATTGCTAGGAATTCTTTGGTCAGGAATGTGAGGAGGCTTAAGGGATGGATTACATTTATCATGTCCATAAATTGGTTGTATATCAGGCTGAGTTGGTACTTGTCAAATTTGTGATCTTACTTGTAGTTAGGCACTTAGGCCCTAAGCCCAAAGTTTAAGGTGGTGTCATAACCTATCCTAAATTTGTTATTGGGCCACCTGTATTTGTTTATGTTCTAGATGTGTATTCCTAGGCTTGAAGGGTGTTGTTATTAGGCCACCTAATTTGTTAACTTTCAAATGTCAAGTGGTAGGTGTGAGGGGGTGTGTTGAGATCCCACATTGACTAGATATATGGTTAATGTAGTCTGTATAAAGCTTTGGTAGTCCTCATCTTATAAGCCGATTTTGTGGGTTTGAGTTTGGCCCTAAGCCCACATTCTATTAGTTATCTTGTGTACATGATGCTTGCATTATTATTATCATTATATTTTGGTGATGATGTTTACATTGTTATTAATTAAATTAAAATAAGTTAGAGCCAATAAAAGTACCGATGTATAACTTTGGAGTCTATAAATTGAATATATTCTTTTTCTTTGTGATATTTGCACCATCTAGGTATGTGTCTTCAATTTTGCTGTTAGAACTTAGAAGTTGTAAAACACAAAGATAACACAAGAATTGGGGGAGGGGGGGGGGGGGGGGAGAGGGGGTTGAATTTTGTTATAGCAAATTTTTGCAAAACCTTTGTTAAAGACATATCATCTGAAAAATATGATCAAAGAGTTTTTTTTTCAAAAAACGTTTTATAAAGCATATGAAAGTTGAATGACAAACTGGAATGCACACAAGATTTATACTGGTTTATCTTACCCCAGAGACTATGTCCAGTTCTTAGAAACAACCAAGTTCTACTAACTTTTTCAAGTTACAAGTATTCTTTCCACAAGCCTCTTCAGGCTCGACCTAAGTAGTCTTTTAGTTGCCTCTCTAAGCAATAACCCAAGTATTTTTTGAATCAAAGCCTCTTCAGGATTCCACCAATTTCTTTGTAAAAGGTTTACTCGTGAGTTATCTCACTGGATTTAACGTCTTATCAAATGAATATACAAGTGAGTACAAAAAGATTTTTACAATCAAAGTATACAAGAGAAGAGCTTTTTCGTTTCTAAAAGATGTTATGATTTTTTAGCAACAACAACTACACAAAATAGGTCTCTTCTTCTATTTATAGACTTCTCCAAAAGTATCCGTTGAGTGCTTTGCAGGAGACGGCCTTCATCTGATGAAGAGAGTCGTTGGAGCATTAAATGCAGCATTTAATGCTTTTCACCAACTTGTCATATGATAAGATAAAGCAGTTTGCTTATCTTTTCTATTCTTGTACTCAATCTTGTAACAATTGTCATGTCCGCTTTCCTGTTCTAACATCCACACACACATTCTTTCTTTTTTGCTTAAAAGAGCTGACTCTCTTCGAGAGTAGGTATGTAAGCTCTATACGTTTCGAGGTAGCTTACGCTCTGATTAATGTGCAGATCATTTTAGAACGTTGTCATCATCTAAAAGATTTGTTAGTTACAAAATTTATCTAATCAAAAGATAAAGACGATTATTCATTTAAAAACATCAGACAATTGTTTGTGAACAAAAGGTCAGATGATTACGTAAAAACATATATATATATATATATATATATATATATATATATATATATATATTAACTGTTTGTTATTATCAAAATATTTGAGGGTTGTAAATCCGTCCTTTGTCTTAACAATCTACCTCTTTTTGATGATGATAAACAACTATAGTTTTCGTAAAAAATTCTTATATGAAAACGCTTTTTGGCAAGTTAATTTTAATTTCAAAAGCATTTTTCATATAGGTATAATTCAGTTAAGCAGATGTAATATCATAAGAAAATATGCCTAGACGATGTAACTGAATGAAACTAGACAATATTTGCAAATGCGATTCATTGTATATATAAAAAAATTAATAAAAATTTATATTCATACTCCCCTTAAAATGATATTCCGTCTATTTAGTTATATATACTTCCTGTTGTCTTTCCCCTTTCTATCTTATCTCCCCATTTTGGCATCATCAATCAGAAGATTCAGAATCTGTAAGAGTGAATGATGAGCCAAGTTCATCTTTGAACCGTTTAGCCATTCGGAAGATCAAAGCTTTTACCTGTTTGCGCTTGTGACGCTCCTTCATCAAATCAGCTTCAAGACGCTGCACAGTTTATTTTAACTCAATGAAAGCTTGTGGCAGTTCTGAAGGGTCTAGAGCAGGGACATAACTTGTTGCTTCTTCGACTGGTTCTTCTACAAAACACAAATTAAATACATGGGGTACAGGAGGACCACAAAACCAGAAATGGCCACAAGGTAGAAAGATCTCAAAGGAGTCAGAAGAGAAGAAGATATAGGTTTTAGGAAGGTTTATGGACAATTGGTTTTGGAGGTTGGATGTACTAGTGGAGGGAGACGGAGAGATGTGTATCCAGTGACCTATCGGACGAATGACAGTTGCATGAGGAGCGGCGTTCGAGTAGCCATGAGTCTAGGCGAGCCTAACTCAAGGTCTAGACACCTTCGTTCACAGATAGTGTGCTGCAGAGAAATCTACATCTTCTCCCGCGGGAAGTTGTTCATCACTCTTCCTAACTCCCAATCATCATCACCAATCCATCATTCTTCAAAATTCGAGCTATCTTCTGGACGGATGGCGAGAGGGTAAGTCTTGATCATCCCATGATAGAACGGATATTTAATCTTGGGCTTGTAGTTGTACATCCTGCACATGATCAGATACTCTGAGTAGTTACACTTCAACATGAAATGGGAGGTGTGGCAAGGAATCCCGCGTTGTCTCTAGACTTCATATCCAGCAGGAAATGTTGTTCTTGTTGAGGGCGAATATATGAAGATTGGAGCATCTAATAGGGTATTGTACCCTTACTTCCAGATGTAGGGAGTGATGTTGGGCTCATAAGAAAATGCTGGGGTAGCTTCTTCTGGAATTAGCGACAACTTCTCAGCATACCCATGACGCATTAGAAGTGGCCATTCTTCATTGACAATCTTCACCCACATTTGCCAGTTATTAACTTCACCCAGTTCATAGTTGAGGACAACTTTGAGTGTTTCTAGGTCGAAGGGGTCTAGAGTCTGGTATTCTTTTGTTTTTCTTATAGGGCTAGACTCAGGCTGCTCAAAGTATGTAAGTCCTTGTCTGTTGAGTCGTTTAGACGGAGGTGTTTTTGAGCGATAAGTGTTTGGTGATGTTTTGTCTATCATTGGTGCAACTCTTCCAAATGAAGTTCCTTTTGCTTCTGGTTTAGAGAGTGAAATAGCCTTTGTAGGCTAATCAATGCTGGGTGCGGCTGTTAAGTCTATAGAAAGACGGTTGAAGACTTAAGATAAGGAAACAGATTGTGGAACTTCCCAGAAAAGAGATCTAGGTAATCTACCTCTTAAGGTAGCAGCGATTTCCTCGAGTCAACAACTTTTGCGCTTTAGGCTCTACAAAGGTTGTTTGCAGTGAATGTTCAATCGCAGATTGAAGCACTGATTCCTCAATCTATTCTTACTCTTCCTCAGCAAGTTCTTTTTCTTCTTCTTTCTTCTTCTTCTCAGCCCATTTTGATTCAGCTCTAACTTTTCTGAGTTGCTTTTCCTTTTGAGCTCGAGTCTTCGATACTAGAATCTTTTTGGATTTTGAGGGCTTTTTAGAAGGTTGGGCAGATGGAGTGGGTTCAGTAGCGGTAGGTGGTGGAAGTGGAGGTTCAAGAATGGTTGTGCTTGGAGTAAGAAGAAGAAAATACTTTTGACACTAGGGTATTACCGTAACTAAGCTTAGCTTTCTAAGAACAAAAAAGAAAGACTTAAAACATAGAAACATGTTAAAGCGACTCATAAATATAATTAAATATTATATACAAACAATACAATGAGAAAAATACATGCCTAATACAACTCATCTATCACTCGAAGGTGTTGAATAAAACATAAAGAGGAATATAAGAAAACAATATAAACTAGACTACATCTTCTTGCACGTGACTCCAAGCTCTACCTGTATATGTCTTCACTTGTATCCTGAAAAAAAAGGAGAAACTTAAAGGAGTGAGACATAATGTCTTAGTGAGTGCTCTAAGAGTTCTACAGCTAGGTTAGACTCTTCTACTCAGACAACCTTCATTACTTATCTCTCATGGCTTTAGCCTCACTAGGCCTCTCATAATAATCCATACCTATGATTGGGTCTACACCTTTCAATAATCAGTGTTTCTTGTTAACTCCTCTCTCATTCTCATAATTGTTATACAATCTTACTATCTCATTCTTAACCTAAGAACTCTTTCTTACTCAAAACCTTCTCTAGTATTTAAACTCTTCATGTTTAGATTTTACTCTCCTTCCTTTTTATATTTAAGGTTATTCCTAGGGGTCAAGTCTAAGGTCACAAACGTTGTAAAATACTTTTGACACTCCCTTAACTCTCACCTTAATACCCTTATTTTGTTCTCTCTTACTTGTCTTATACCTTTCTATTACGTTATATGAGGATTCACTCTTTCTCTATCTTATTCATAACTATTATTATCCAACTAGAACCCTCATAACACTATCCTAGGGCCTAGACTCTCACTTATCCTTAAGGTAGCAAACACAATTTTAATTACAAGCATACATTTATTTCACATCTTTTGCCTAGTAACTAGACATACGCATCGTTTTGTTTCATCAAACAAGCATAACATACATTCATAACATAAGTACATATGCATAATCTTGACATTTCATCACAAGACACAATTACGTTTTCACATGTGTTCACATTACATCAATCGCTCATGAAGGTCATACAGACTTCACATAATTACAATTGTAGCACACTTCGACATATCACATGATAACAAGATACATATGCATGCTATGTTCCTAAACCACTACTCATGCACATGTGGCACCAACCTAAACTTTTCAGAAAGTAGACTAGGAGTAAATGCAAGCCATAAGAAGCGTCATCGGTACCGATGCCTTCGGCTTTCGCACCCTTAACTAGCACTATATCCCCCGGTGATTAGTCAGGGTTACCCAATTTTGCCAGTACGTCTTGGCTCCATGGGATCAACATGGATCATTAGAGTTTTCCCAACCGGATAACTCCCAAGGCTAAGGTTAGACAACCCATCACTGCCTCCACTAGGCAGATTCCTACATACTTTCCTCATCACATAACTCAAATGTTATGATGCATAGTCACAAATAATGCTTACAACTTTTTATAGACTTTTATCATGAAACATTGACACAATTTCATATCACACTAAGTTTTTTCAAGGTAAATAATAATCATACAATATAAACTCAACAAGGCATAAGAAAACAAACAATAATGAGTTAAAAACTGGAAAAAAGAGTTCATAAACACAAAGAATGGAATAACAAAAGTTGTATCCGCCTAGTAGGACGGAAGTCTCGCTAGGCAATCCATCGAACCTGCCCAGCAGGTTCGTGTCGAAACCCAACCCACCCAGCGAGTCCGCGCGCCTAGCGTCAATGCAGAATCTAGTTTTTGAAGGAAAGTTGCTCAGCGGCTATCTAATCTCGTCGAGTGGATCCGAGGTACTAATTTTAATTTATTTTTCCTATTGTCTTTGGGTTCTAAATGCTTCAAGATAAATAATTAGATTCTTAATCACTCTTCTACATTGATAATTGGTCAATCTAATCTATAATTTCCTTACTCCCTCACAATCCCCTCAAAACCCATCAAATCCTTAAATTTAGGTATAAGGAGGGAAAAAGATAAATAGATGAACAAGAATGACATAAAGGATGATGAAGGCACGGGGGAGAGCACTCACCTTTATGGACATGCAAAGCTGAGTCTTAGGGTTTGAGTCCTTCGGTTTCTATTCCTCCTCTTTCTTTTTCTCTTCTTCTTCCTTTTCTCCTCATACTCTCTCTACCTTCTTTCTTCTTCTATTTTGTGACGGCTAAACCTAACCCTCATTCTCTATTCTCTTCTTATAACATGTGGGTGGGTATGTGGCTTAGTGGGCTTTCGTCTCCTATTGGGTCCTAGATGCTCTTTCGGGTTCTATGATAATATTTCTATTAATTTCTAATGTAAAGGTGTTAATAACAATAACACTAATAATAACAAAATAATAAAAACAACAACAATAAATATAATAACAACAACACAACACAATAATAATAATAATAATAATAATAATAATAGTAATAACAACAACAATAAATATAATAATGATAGGAACAATAATAAGAATAATAAGTGATCTAATAATAATAACTCTTAAAACGTCTTTTGTCTAATAACACATGGGAAGGGTCCTACTAAGACCTACCTCGTGGTTTATTTCTAGTACTTGAAATTTGGGGTGTTACATCTTCTTGAGTCAACAGCTCTTGCGCTTCAGGCTCTACAAGGGTTGTTTGCAGCAAATGCTCAATCACAGATTAAAGCACTGCTTCCTCAATTTGTTCTTACTCTTCCTCAACAAGTTCTTCTTCTTCTTTCTTCTTCTTCTCAGCCCGTTTTGATTCAGCTCTAACTCTTTTGAGTTGCTTTTCCTCTTGAGCTCGAGTCTTCAGTACTGGAATCTTTTTGGATTTTAAGGGCTTTTTAGAAGGTTGGGCAGATGGAGTGGCTTCAATAGCAGTAGGTGGTGGAGGTGGAGGTTCAAGAATGGTTGTGCTTGGAGTAGGAAGAAGGGTGTTAATGGGAAGGTCATCATTTCAGTCAAGTTGGGGAGTTGGTTTGGATCTTAGACGAATGGTTAAGGGTTTTTGTTTTTTGTGAGGGGAAGACAATGGTGTTTAAGGTTTGGTCTGTTGTAGTTGAGAGTCTGGTTGTGAAGGTCTTTTGATGGGTAATTTAGGTTTTTGTGGTTTAGTTTGTTTGGGTTATGTTTAGGATGGTTGGGGTTTTGTCTATGGTGGAGGTTGAGTAGATGCAGTACCAACAGAGGAGTCAGCAGACGATCCCACTCTGAATGCAGTTCCAGCAACTTCTTTTGGTGGTTCTTCCTTGATCAATGCCAACTCTGGATGTCTAGCTACGTATCTAGAGAAGAGATGTGTAATCCTCATCTTCCTGATGATGGATACATCGATCTCAGAACCTTGCTTTAGCTTCTCTAGCCCAGCTTCTTTTATTCCCACCAGACGAATGATTTTGGTGAAGAGCATGGCGTAGGGAATAGGATGCTTCTGCTTGCTTTGGGCAATTTCCTTTGACTTAGAGAGACAAGATCTTTAGTTATCCAGGATAAGCGTATGCAGGTTTACCTTCTGACTAGTCAGCATCTTGTATATGCAGAATCTGTCCTTGGAGGTTACATTATCCTTTGAGCCTTTCCTTGGCAGGATAATGTACAACAATACATTATGAATCAGTCTGCATTCAGGCTTCATGTTTAAAGAGTATAGAAACCTCTTCAGAATATCCTTGTTGTCAGTTTGGGGTTTGACACTTCCGTAGAGAGCCAGATCAACTGTTGCTGGGGTGACAACCTTCTCCCAATCCTTAGTAAAAAGATCACCTTCCTCTTTATAGTCAGACGCTGCTGTAATGATGTCTGTTGAGATGATGATAACTTGGTTGTCGATGGTTCCAGTGATGGTTCCGTTTACTTCAGACGCAGAAGCCTAGAAGTACGCATATGGTGCATGGTACCATGCAGTTCGTTTCTGTACGAATGCTTCCCATCCGACATTCTGGATGTAGGTCTGCAAGGGAAATCCTTCGTTTTCAGCTTCTGTAGGTCAACCCACTTTCCAACAACGAAGTCACCTTTGGGGAATCTCTCCATGGGTATAAGCTGTTTCTGGGTGGCCATGAGTGCAGGTTTGAGAGAAAGGGATTTGAGAATAAGAATGGGAGAGAAATTTTTTAGAAGGTTCAAACAGTTTTCAGAGAGTGTGTAAGTAAAAGAAAGAGCAGCTATTTTGAACAAAAAAGAAGGTTGAAAGTACTAAAGAGACGTGCATTTATGACGACTTGATGTGGCAAGGGAGACGGCGCACGTTTCTTGGGTGGTTATCAAGAGTAATCATTAGGGGAAGTATCAGACTAATAGATTTAAAAACTTTTCATATTTAAAGACAATTGTGTCAGTAAGATGAAATAGAATTAAATGTAAGATGGTAAAGAGTAAGATGAAACTTAAGTGATTGTTCAAGACGATGCATGTAAGACATTTTATTCTTGCAAAACTTTCATGTGCAAATTTTCTAGAATGAAGTTAAAATGTTCTTCTGGTAAAGCTTCTATAAAGATATCAGCCCATTAATGGTTTGTATTAATGAACTTAATATCAAAAACACCTTTTTGAGCATAATCACAAATAAAATGATGTCTTATTTCTATATGCTTAGCTTTAGAATGCTGAATGGGGTTTTTAGATAGATTGATTGCACTGGTGTTGTCATATAACACAGGAATGTTATGTTCAAAGCTAGAGTAATCTTCAAGTTGATATTTTACCCATAGGAGTTGTGAGCAACAGCTAGCAGCAGATACATACTTTGCTTCAGCAGTTGATAATGCAATTTAATTCTGCTTCTTGCTGGTCCAAGATATGAGACATGGTCCGATGAAGTGACATCCACCACTTGTGCTTTTTCTTTCAAGTCTATCACCAGCATAGTCTGCATCACAATAACCTACTAACCTGAAATCTTTGTTTTTATCATAGAATAAACTAAGGTTAGGTGTACCAACAAGATATTTGAAAATTCTCTTAACAACTTTTAAATGAGACTCTTTAGGGTTAGATTACAATCCGGCGCATAAGCAGACGCTATGCATAATGTTTGGTCTACTGGTAGTTAAATAAAGAAGTGAGCCAATCATACCTCTGTAGACAGTCTGGTCTACTAGTTTACCTAATTCGTCCTTTGTCATGACGACAGACGAATGCATTGGTGTGCTCATAGGTTTTGACTCATTCATCTTATATTTTCTAAGCAATTCTTTTGTGTATTTTTGCTGATGAATGTATATACCCTTCTCTTCTTGTTTAACTTGTAGGCCAAGGAAGAATTTTAATTCTCCCATCATGCTCATCTCAAATTCACTCTGCATCAAATCTAAGAAATCCATACATAGAGTTTCATTAATAGCTCCAAAAATTATATCATCTATATAAATTTGAACTATAATGAAATTTCTGTTGGATTCCTTTCTAAAGAGAGTTGTGTCTACTTTGCCTCTTATAAACCCATTTTCAATAAGAAAATTGCTCAATCTGTCATACTAAGCACGAGGTGCTTGTTTAAGACCATATAAAGCCTTTTTAAGTTTAAAAGCATGGTCTGTGAGGTTTGTATCCTCAAAACCAGGAAGTTGTCTAACATAGACTTCTTTCTCAATAAAACCATTTAAAAAGGCACTTTTTACATCCATTTGAAAAAGCTTAATATTTTTATGAGCAACAAAGGCAAGCATAATTCTAATGGCTTCTAATCTAGCAACAGGTGCAAAAGTTTCAGTGAAGTCAATACCTTCTTGTTGATTGTAGCCTTGAGCCACTAACCTTGCTTTATTTCTAATTACCTTTCCATTTTCATCGAGCTTGTTGCAGAATACCCATCTTGTTCCAATTATGCTTTTGTGCTTTGGTTTTGGGACAAGAGTCCAAACATCATTTCTTGTGAATTGATGTAATTCTTCTTGCATTGCTATCACCTAGTCATCGTTTGTTAGTGCTTCTTCTATCGTCTTGGGTTCAATTTCTGAGACTAGGGCATAAGACGCTGGATTCTTTAGTGATGACCTTGTCTTAACTCCTTCAGTTCGTTCTCCAATAATCTGCGGATGATAGGTAACGAATTTCCAATCCTTGTGAGATCCCTTCATCTGATTATCGATTTGTTGTTGAGAAGTCTCTTCTGATTCTTTTACTTCATCTATTCTTGTTTGATCAAACGGTCTTATTTGTAAATCTGCAAAATCTTCTTCCAAGTCTGATAGTCTCCTATCAGGGGTTAGTGTATCATTAAATTTAACATGAATGGATTCTTCTACAACAAAAGTTCTAGGGTTGAATACTCTAAATGCTTTTGATGTGTCGGAATATTCAAGAAAAATGCCTTTATCAACCTTAGAGTCAAATTTTCCTAATTGATCTCTAGTGTTGAGAGTATAACATTCACATCCAAAAGGATGAAAGTATGAAATGTTAGGTCTTCTACCTCTCCACAATTCATAAGGAGTCTTTCTAATTATTGGTCTGATCAATATTCTGTTTTGAACATAGCATGATGTATTTACAGCTTCTGTCTAGAAGTACTTAAGGACTGAATTTTCATGGAGCATAGTTCTTGCCATCTCTTGTAGAGTTCTATTTTTTCTTTCAACTACCCCGTTTTGTTGAGGTGTTCTCAGTGAGGAGAAGTTGTGGAAAATTCCATTCTGTTCATATAGGGATTTGAACTCATCATTTTCAAATTCAGTTTCATGGTCACTTCTAATTGCAGTAATACAAAAACCTTTTTCATTTTGAACTCTCTTACAGAATATTTCAAACACATTAAAAGACTCGTGTTTGTGAGCTAATAAATAAACCCATGTATATCTAGAATAGTCATCAATAATGACAAAGCCATATTTTTTCCCACCAAGACTAAGAGTTTTGTAGGTCTAAATAAATCCATATGTAGTAATTCTAATGGTCTGGAAGTGGAAACAACATCTCTCGATTTAAAAGATGTTTTGATTTGTTTCTTTTTTGATATGCTTCACAAAGAAGATGAGTTTTCCAAAAGATCTCAGGCAATCTTTTCACTAAACTCTTTTTATATAGTTTTGAAATATATTTCAAATTGATATGCCCAAGCTTTTTATGTCAAATCCCTTTTCATCTTCTTTGGTCATTAAGCAAGTGACATTTTGTTTGTTCAGATCTTCAAACTCAATCTTATACATATTATTATGTCTTTTGGCAGTGAAAAGAATAGATTCATCACTTCTTTTGACTATGCATGATTCCTTATTGAAGGATACAATAAACCCACTGTTACAAAATTGACTTATGCTAAGTAGATTGTATTTTAATCCTTCAACACATAAGACATTATCTATAGATGGAAGAGGGGGCTTACCAACTTTACCTATACCAATGATTTTTTCTTTTCCATTTCCACCAAAAGAGACTGTTCCTTCATGTAGTTAGAAGTCTAAGAACATAGACCTTTCTCCCGTCATGTGACGTGAGCATCCACTGTCTAGGTACCAAAATGAATCCCTCCTTTTTCCTATTAAGGATATCTCAGATGTTACTTCCTCAATGTCTGCCATGAGACAAATATTAGCCTTTTCATCGTCTAAACTACTAGTGTTGCTGTCCAGATCTTCCCAGGTGGGTAAGAGGTTTTTCTTCTTGTATCTTTTCTTTGAACTCCATCCTTTCTTTAGTTTGGGGCATTCAGCCTTAATATGTCCAAGCTTTTTGCACTCAAAGTAGATGATCTCATTATTCTCTTCATGAAGAGGCTTTCTATATCTAGTGTCCTTCTTTTTGGAGAATTGCTTAAATCTTTCTTTCTTCTTGAGCATCTTTTTGAATTTTCTAGTGATGACGGAGATCTCATCGTCTGTTGAGCAATTGGAGTTTTCATCTGAGATTTCGAATTCTTCAGACTGGACCTTCAGTGCTTTGTTTCTGACTTTCATCTCAATCTTTTCGTCTACTATTCGACTTGATTCTCCAATCTTTAGAGCAATTGAGTTATTATTCTTGACTTTGTCTTTTTTGAAGAGATGAACTTCATGGACTCTTAGAGCTCCCAATAACTCATCCAGAGTTAAAGTCTTCATGTCCCTTGTTTCAGCTATGGTTATAGCCTTGGGCTCCTATACTTTTGGAAGACTATCCAGGATTTTAAGATTGTTCTAAGCCTTAGAGAACTCAACACCAAGACTTTGAATTCCATTTAGAATTATTAGAAATCTTCCAATATTTCATCAATGGTCTCAGTCTCTTTCATGGTGAACATCTCATAGTGTCTTTAAAGAGTTGTTGCTCTCTTGAGACGAACATCTTCTGTGCCTTCGTGCATTATGCGTATAGCATCCCACATTTCCTTAGCAGTTCTACAGCTGCAAAATTTATTGTATTTAGTTTTTAATAGGGCACAAGTTATAATATACTTAGCTTTTGCGTTTTGTTGTAACATGTTGTAGTCATCTTGATTGTATTCGTTTTCTAGCTTGGTTACAACATGATCTCCATGTGCTATGATTCTCCAGATATTATAGTAAGTGGACATGATGTACATTTCCATTCTATCTTTCTGGTAAGCATAATCTTCTCCGTTGAAGGTTGAAGGCCTTGATAGTGAGGCTCCTTTAGGAATGAACTGTCCTTCAAGATTTGCCATGCAGATCTTTGCCTCTGTCACTTGTTAAGGTGCTCAACCCTTAGAGGCTAAGCTCTGATACCAAATTATAAAACACAAAGATAACACAAGAAGAAGGGGTTGAATTGTGTTATAGCAAATTTTTGGAAAACCTTTGTTAAAGACGTATCGTCTGAAAGATATGATCAAAGAGTTTTTTTTTAAAAAATGTTTTATTTAGCAGATGAAAGCTGAATGACAAATTGGAATGCACACAAGATTTATACTAGTTTGTCTTATCCCAGAGACTACGTCCAGTTCTTGGTAACAACCAAGTTCCACTAACTTTTTCAAGTTACAAGTATTCTTTCCACAAGCCTCTTCAGGCTCAACCCAAGTAGTCTTTTACTTGCCTCTCCAAGCAATAACCCAAGTATTCTTTGAATCAAAGCTTCTTTAGACTTCCACCAATTTCTTTGAAAAAGGTTTACTCGTGAGTTACCTCACTAGGTTTAACATTTTATCAGATGAATATACAAGTAAGTACAAAAAGATTTTTACAATCAAAGTATACAAGAGAAGAGCTTTTTCGTTTCTAAAAGATGTTATGATTTTTCAGCAACAACAATTACACGAAAGAGGTATCTTCTTCTATTTATAGGCTTCTCCAAAAGTATCCGGTGAGTGCTTTGCAGGAGACGACCTTCGTCTAATGAAGAGAGTTGTTGGAGCATTAAATGCAGCATTTAATGCCTTTCACCAACTTGTCATATGATAAGATAAAGCAGTCTGCTTATCTTTTCTATTCTTGTACTCAATCTTGTAGTAGTTGTTATGTCCACTTTCCTATTCTGACATCTGCACACACATTCTTTCTTTTTCGCTTAAAAAAGCTGACCTCTTCGAGAGTAGGTATGTAGGCTTTATATGTTTCAAGGTAGCTTACGCTCTAATTGATGTGCAGATCATTTTAGAACGTTGTCATTGTTTGAAAGATTTATTAGTTACAAAATTTATCTAATCAAAAGATAAAGATGATTATTCATTTAAAAACATCAGATGATTGTTTGCGAAAAAAGGTCAAACGATTACGTAAAAACATATATATATTAACTGTTTGTTATTATCAAAATATTTAAGGGTTATAAATTCATCCTTTGTCTTAGCAGAAGTCATTACAATGAAGTCCAATAAAGGTCAAAATTAGCCAAGTTGAGGGACTCATGGCAGTTGATCACATGAATTATGTTCTTAATTACATTCAAAAGAAGAATGTGGGCAAACATCCAACTTCAGTGGAATAATCATGCTAAAAATTTACATGTAACTAAAGGACATAAGAAGTTAGTTTGTGTACTTCACTGATAGCCTGAGATCAGTATGGCTTATTTTCTGCTAAATACTCAAATTGAGGATGAATACACTTATCAATTATGCTTGATGCTGTATGACAAAGGTATGCTTGAATCTTGTTCTATAATATGTGACTTGTGAGAGTGTATAGAAACATAACCTTAAGGAAAACTGTCCAAATTCTGCATCAACTTAAGCTTTTAAATCTTTTGAAACAAATAAGTATTGGAGCTAATGGCGGGGAATGTGCTAAGTTATAGTCTCATAGAGAACTACTTTTCCAACTTGTGAACAATCACTAGAAAGCTAGGTACTTATCCTTATTAAGTCTAAAACCATGTGACTGTGAAAGTAAAAAGTTTATGGTGGCTAGAAAGTATGGATCATATGGGAAGATAATTAGTGAAAATAAGACAAAACTATGGAATATAAATGATTAAAAGGTACTATAGATCTCCAAAACTTTCTAAGATGTTTCATATTACTGTACAGTGGAGTTTTTACTCTTTTTTCTACATGAAAGAAGGTCTTAGCAACAAGATTGGGTTTGTAGGTTGCATATAGTGTTAATTAAAGCTAGTACAGTGAGTTTATAGCAGTGAAATTATGTGAAATATCGAGAATTAGCCGAGTAAAACTCATTGTACTCAAATATAGGCACTAGACCAATTTATTTGGGGAACTTTTCTGCATAATTCATAATTCTAATACCAAGCTGTAGTCAATAGGTCAGCATTAACACAAATTAGGGGAAATGACAAACCTATATTGTTGAAAAGGCATCTAGTGAGTACAATGCATAATTGCAAATTGATGTGGTAAATAAGCACTTTATCTGGTCTTGGATTTCATCACTTGAACCTAAATCTAGGGAGTTGGTAATTGGTATTGTAGAGCACAAAGATAGCACAAGAAAGGGGGTTGAATTATGTTATCTCTGATATTCTAAAATTTCGTTAACTACGTATCGTCTGAAGTAAGATCAAAAAGATTCTCAAAAACGTTTTGTAAGACAAACGAAAGCTGAAAGACAAACTGAAAAGCACACAGAATATATACTGGTTCATCTCACTCCAGAGACTACGTTCAGTTCTTAGCAACAACCAAGTTTCACTAACTTTTTCAAGTTACAAGTATTCTTTCCACAAGCCTCTTCAGGCTCAACCCAAGTAATCTTTCACTTGCCTCTCCAAGCAAACACCCAAGTATTCTTTGAATCAAAGCCTCTTCAGGCTTCCACTAATCTCGTTAAGAAAAAGGTTTACACGTGAGTTACCTCACTGTGTTTAACGTCTTAACAAACAAACATACAATGAAGTATAAAAAGGATTTTACAAACAAAGTTTACACAAGCTTTTATTTTAAAGAAATTTATGATCAGCAACAACAACAATAGCAATGACAACAACAACAACAATAACATTCAAAAGAGGTCTCTTCTTCTATTTATAGGCTTCAGAAAGAAATCCGTTGAGTGCTTTGCAAAAGAGGGCCTTCTTCTGATGAAAAGAGTCGTTTGAGCATTAAATGCAACATTTAATGCCTTTCACCAACTTGTTATATGATAAGATAAAGCAGTTTGCTTATCTTTTCTCTTCTTGTACACAATCTTGTAGCAGTTGTCATGTTCGTTTTCCCGTTCTGACATACACACATATATTCCTTCTTTTTTGCTGACTGTCTTCGAGAGTAGGTATGTAGGCTTTATATGTTTCGAGATAGCTTACTCTCTGATTAATGCGCAGATCATTTTGGAACATTGTTATCGTCTGTAAGATTTGTTAGTTACGAAGTTTATCTAATCAAAAGATAAGATGATATCCATTTTAATAACATCAGACGATTGTATACGAACATATGATCAGACGATTATGTAAGGACATATATAATTTTAACTGTTTGCTATTATCAAAATATTTGAGGGTTATAAATTCGTCGTTTGTCTTAACAATCTTCCCTTTTCTGATGATGACAAACAATTATAGTTCTTATAAAACATTTTTCTACGAAAACGCTTTTTTTATGAAAACATTTTATGTATGTGTACTTTAGTTAAGCAGATGTAATATATATAAAGAGGTAACTGAAGGAAACTAGACGATATCATTCAATATGTAATTTATCATTGTATAAAAGAAAAATATACTCCCCCTGAGATAAATATCTTTATACTCCCCCTTATCTTCTATTTTTCTCCCCCTTTTGGCATCATCAATTAGAAGATTCAGAGTCTGAAGGTGTAGATGATGAGTCGATGTCACTTTTGAAGTGCTTGGCCAGCTTGGCTAATAGAACTTCTGCTCGTTTGCGTTTCCTACATTCTTTCTTAAGATCAGCTTCAAGACGCTGCACAGTATGCTTTAATTCATTGAAAGCTTGTTTGTCGTCTGAAGGTGTAGGTGCAGAGTTGGTAGCTGCTTCATCACTGGGTTCCTTTACAAAACATAAGTTGAAAACATAGGGTATAGGAGGACCACAAAACCAAAAGTAGTCGCAGGGTAGAGAGATTTCAAAGGTTTTAGAGGAGAAGAAGATATAGATTTGGGGTAGGTTTATGGATAGTTAGTTTTGGGGGTTGGATGTAAGGTTGGAGGGAGACGAAGAGACTTGCGTCTAGTGACTCATTAGACAGAGTGCAGCTTCATGGCTTAGTAGACTCTTCTCTTCAGTAGACAGACCAGAGAAGTGTTTTAGTGCTTCAACATGGTCTTGCAACCTTTTGCGGTCTATGCTTCGAAGAGTTGCTTTTCCTTTAAGTTTAGTCAGCTGTGCAGATGATAGAGCTCTTTGTTTGATCATCAAGTGCCTTCGGGGGTTACATCTGAACTTTGGTTCTTTTCTTTTCCCCATAGATAGATTTTGGCACGGATAGTTCTTTTGACAGCAAATGCGAAAGGTAGTCCATGGCTTCATGAGGAGCCACATCCAAGTAGCCATGAATCTAGGCGAGCCTAGTTCAAGGTTTGGACACCTTCACTCACAGATTGCATGCTGCAAGGAAATCTGCATCTTCTCTTGCAGGAAATTATTCATCACCCTTCCTAATTCCCGGTCATCATCACCAATCCGCCATTTTTCAAAATCTGGACTGTCTTCTAGGCGGATGGTGAGGGGCTAAGTCTTGATCATCCGATGATAGAACGGATATACGATTTTGGGCTTGTAATGATACGTTTTACACATGATCAGATACTCTGAGTAGTTGCATTTCAGCATGAAAGGAGAGGTGTGACAAAGAATCTCATGCTGTCTCCAAACTTCATATCCAGCTGGAAATGTCGTTCTGGTTAAGGGTGGATAGACGAAGATTGGAGCGTCTGACAAGGTACTATATCCTTCCTCCCAGATGCATGGGGTGATGTGCGGTTCATAAGACATGGCTGGGGTAGCTTCTTCTTCAATATCAGGAAATTTTTCAGCATACCCATGGCGTACCAGAAGTGGTCATTCTTCATTGATGAGAGTCGTCCACATCCTTGGATTATTTACTTCGCCCAGTTCATAATTGATTGTAGATTGAAGTTTCTCTGGGTCAAAGGGCTTTGGTAATTGATATTCTCTTGTTTTTCCAGTTTGACACAACTCAGGCTGCTCAAAATAGGTCATTGTGTGCCTTTAAAGACGTTCAGACGGAGGCGTTTTAGAGTGATAATCTTCTAGTGCTATTTCATCTGTCATAGGTGCAGCTCCTCTAGATGAAGTTCCTTCTGTTTCAGGTTTCGCGAAGGAAACAGAGAGTGAAACAGCTCTTGCAAGCTGATCAACACTAGGTATCGCTGTTAAGTCTACAAAAAGACGGTTGAAGACTTGAGATAAAGAAACAGATTGTGGAACTTCCCAAAAAAGATATCTAGGTAATTTACCTCTTGAGGTAGCAGCAAAGTCCTTTAGAGTCAATAGCTCTTGATCTTCATGCTCTACAGGGACTGTTTGTAGCAAGTGCTCAATCATAGATTGAAGCACTGCTTCCTCGATCTGTTCTTGCTCAGCCTTAGCTAGTTTCTTTTCTTCTTCTTTCTTCTTTTTCTTAGCTCGGGCTCTCTTGAGTTGCTTTTCTTCTTAAGCTTTTGTTTTGGGTACTGGAATCTTTTTGGATTTTGAGGGATTTTTAGATGGTTGGGTAGATGGAGTGGATTCAGTAGATGTAGGAGGTGGAGGTGGTTATTCTGATGGAGGGGCAGGAATGGTTGTGTTTGGAGTAGGAAGAAGGGTGTTAATGGGAAGGTCATCGTCTGAGTCAGGTTGGGGAGTTGGTTTGGATCTCAAACGAATGGTTAAGGGTTTTTGTTTCTTGTGAGGTGGACACGATGGGGTTTGGGGTTTGGTCTGTTGTGGTTGAGGGTTTGGTTGTGAAGGTCTTTTGATAGGTAACTTAGGTTTTTGTGGTTTGGTCTGTTTGGGTTGCGATTGAGATGGTTGGGGTTTCGTCTGTGGTGGAGGTTGAGTAGACGTAGTACCAACAGAAGGGTTAGTAGATGATCCCACTCTGAATGCAGTTCCAACAACTTCTTCTGGTGTTTCTTCCTTGATCAATGCCAACTCTGGATGTCTGGCAACATATCCAGAGAAGAGATGTGCAATCCTCATCTTCCTGATGATGGATACATCGATCTTAGAACCTTGTTTCATCTTCTCCAACCTTGATTCTTTTATTCCCGCCAGATGAATGATTTCGGTGAAGAGCATGGCATAGGGAATAGGATGCTTCTGCTTGCTCTGGGCACCTTTTTTCAACTTGGAGAGACAGGATCTCCAGTTGTTCAAGATTAATGTAGGCAGATTGACCTTCTGACCAGTCAGCATCATGTATATGCAGAATCTATCCTTGGAGGTTTCATTATCCTTTGAGCCTTTTCTTGGCAGAATAATGTGCAACAAGACATTGTGAATTAATCTGCAGATAGGCTTCATGTTTGAAGAGTACAGAAACCTCTTCAGAACATCTTTGTTCTCAGTTTGAGGCCTGGGCATTCCATACAATGCCTTATCGACAGTTTCTAGGGTTATGACCTTTTCCCAATCTTCAATAAAGAGGTCACCCTTCTCTTTATAGCCAGACGCTGCTGCAATGGTGTTGGTAGAGATGATGATGGCTTGATTGTCGACTGTTCTAGTGATAGTGCTGTTAACCTCAGACGCAGAGGCCTAGAAGTAGGCGTACGGTGCATGGTACCAGGAGGTTTTCTTCTACACGAAGGCTTCACATCTGACATTTTTTATATACATTTATAGAGGGAATCCTTCTTCTTCAAGTTTCTATATGTCAACCTATTTTTTGGCGACAAAGTCATTTTCTCCAAATCTCTCCATGAGCACAAGCTATTTCTAGGTGGCCATGAGTTCTGGCTTGAAAGATTAAGGTTTGAGAGAAAAGGCGAGGAATGGGGCTTGAGTTTAGAAAGCTTGAGAAGTTTTCAGAGTGAGTAAGTGATAAAAAGAGTGGTTATTTTGAATAAAAGATAAGGTCAAAAGTACTGAAAAGACGTGCATTTATGACGTCTTGATGTGGTAGGGGAGACGGCGCACGTTTCCTGGGTGGTTATCGAGAGTAATTATTAGGGAAAATATCAAACTAATGAATTTAAAATTTTCATATTCAAAGACGATTGTGTCAGTAAGACGAAATATAATGAAATATAAGACAATATAGAATAAGACAAAACTTAAATAATCAAATAAGACGATGCATGTAAGATGTTTTATTCTTGCAAAACTTTCATGTGCAAATTTTCTAAGATGAAGTTAAAACGTTCTATAGGTAAAGCTTTTGTAAAGATGTCAGCCCATTGATAGTCTGTATCGATGAACTTAATATCAAAAACACCTTTTTGAACATACTCACGAATTAAATGATGTCTTATCTCTATATGCTTAGCTTTAGAATGCTGAATGAGGTTTTTAGATAAATTGATTGCACTAGTATTATCACATAACACAGGATTGTTATGCTCAAAGCTAGAGTAATCTTCAAGTTAATACTTTACCTATAGGAGTTGTGAACAGCAACTAGCAGCAGATACATATTCAGCTTCAGCAGTTAATAATGCAATTGAGTTCTGCTTCTTGCTGGTCCAGGATATAAGACATGGTTCGATGAAATGACATCCACCACTTGTACTCTTTCATTCAAGTCTATCACCTACATAGTCTGCATCACAGTATCCTACTAACCTAAAATCTTTGTTTTTCTCATAGAATAAACTAAGGTTAGGTGTACCAACAAGATATCTAAAAATCCTCTTAACAACCTTTAAATGAGACTCTCTATGGTCATATTGAAATCTGGCGCATAGGCAGACGCTATGCATGATGTCTGGTTTACTAGCAGTTAAATAGAGAAGTGAGTCAATCATACCTTTATAGATAGTCTCGTCTATAGGGTTACGTGATTCGTCCTTTATCATACTGACAGACGGATGCATTGGTGTGCTCATAGGTTTTGACTCATTCATCTTATATTTCTGAAGCAATTCCTTTATGTATTTTTGCTGATGAATGTATATACCCTTCTCTTCTTGTTTAACTTGTAGGCCAAGGAAGAATTTTCATTCTCCCATCATGCTCATCTCAAATTCACTCTGCATCAAATCTGAAAAATCCTTACATAGAGTTTCATTAGTAGCACCAAAGATTATATCGTCTACATAAATCTGGACTATAATGAAATCTCTGTTGGATTCCTTTCTAAAAAGAGTTATGTCTACTTTACCTCTCATAAACCCATTTTCAATAAGAAAACTGCTCAATTTGTCATACCAAGCACGAGGTGCTTGTTTAAGACCATACAAAGCCTTTTTAAGTTTAAAAACATAGTCTGTGAGGTTTGGATCCTCAAAACCAGAAGGTTGTCGAACATAGACTTCTTCCTCATTGAAACTATTTAAAAAAGCACTTTTTACGTCCATTTGAAAAAGCTTAATGTTGTTATGAGCGGCAAAGGCAATCATTAAATTTAACATGGATAAATTCTTCTACAACAGAAGTTCTAGAGTTAAATACTTTAAATCCTTTTGATGTGTTAGAATATCTAAGAAAAATTCCTTTATGAACCTTAGAGTCAAATTTTTCTAGTTGATCTCTAGTGTTGAGAATGTAACATTCACATCCAAAAGAGTGAAAGTATGAAATGTTGGGTTTTCTTCCTCTCCACAGTTCATAAGGAGTCTTTTTAAATATTGGTCTGATCAATATTCTATTTCGGACATAACATGCTATATTTACAGCTTCTGCCCATAAGTACTTAGGGGCTAAATTTTTATAGAGCATGGTTCTTGCCATCTCTTATAGAGTCCTATTTTTCCTTTCAACTACCCCATTGTGTTCAGGTGTTCTAGGTGAGGAGAAATTGTGGAAAATTCCATTCTTTTCACAAAAGGATTTGAACTCAGCATTTTCAAATTCAGTTCCATGGTCACTTCTAATTGCGGTAATACAAAACCCTTTTTCATTTAGCAATCTCTTACAAAATATTTCAAACAGATTAAAAGACTTGTGTTTGTAAGCTAGGAAATAAACGCATGTATATCTAGAATAGTCATCAATAATGACAAAACCATACTTTTTCCTACCAAGACTAAGAGTTTTTGCAGGTCTAAACAAATCCATATGCAGTAATGGTCTGGAAGTGGAAACAACATCTTTTGATTTAAAAGAGATTTTGATTTGTTTCCCTTTCTGACATGCTTCACAAAGAAGATAAGTATTCCAAGAAATCTCAGGCAATCTTTTTACTAAACTCTTTTTATATAGTTTCGAAATATGTTTCAAATTGATATGTCCAAGCTTTTTATGCCAAATCCATTTTCATCTTCTTTGGTCATTAGATATGTAACATTTTGTTTGTTCAAATCTTCAAACTCAATCTTATATAGATTATTATGTCTGTTGGCAGTAAAGAGACTGGATTCATCATTTTTTTTACTATGCATGATTCTTTGTTAAAGGATACAATAAATTCACTGTCACAAAATTGACTAATGCTAAGTAGATTGTATTTTAATCCTTTAACATATAGGACATTATCTATGGATGGAAGATGAGGCTTACCAACTTTACTTATACCAATGATTTTTCCTTTTCCATTTCCACCAAATGAGATTGTCCCTTCATATGATTAGAGGTCTAGGAACATAAACCTTTCTCCTATCATGTGACGTGAGCATCCACTGTCTAGGTACCAGAATGAATCCCTCCTTTTTCCTATTAAGGATATCTGCAACAGGAATTATTTGAGATTTTGGTACCCAAATGCTCTTGGGTCCTTTAGTGTTGGTCCCAATGATCTTATTTGACCTTTGTTTCCTTTTATGTTGACATCTTTGGAATGAATGTCTAAATTTACCACAAAATTTACAGAAGGTTGAATAAGATTTAGAAGACAATGGTTTAGTACTTTTGTCTTCTACAAATCTAATCCTAGATTTGTCAGACGGAGATCGTCTATGTTTTAGAATCATTTGAAGTTTTGACAATCCGTCTACCAATTTGGTCAGATCGTGTTTCAGACTAATGACCTATTTATTTAGTTTATCAACTTCAGAAAGAAGCATTGCCTTTTCAGGATTTGAGTATCTCATTTTCTAAAATAGCTTCTTGATATTTTTTATACTCAAGAGCAATCTTGTGTGAGTTAGCAAGAAGAGTGTCATATGACATATCTTCATCATCAGACTCAGATTCACTGTCATTATACTTATGCAGAAAGTTATTATAATCAGAGTTTACCTCAGACGTTGCTTCCTCTATATCTGCCATGAAACATATATTAGCCTTTTCATTGTCTGAACTGCTACTGCTGTTGTCCAGATCTTCCCAAGTGGGTAGAAAATTTTTCTTCTTATATCTTTTATTTGAACTCCATCCTTTCTTTAGTTTGGGACATTCAACCTTAATATGTCTAGGCTTTTTGTACTCAAAGTAGATGATCTCATTATTCTCTTCTTGAGGATGCTTTTTGTTTCTAGTGTCCTTCTTTCTGGAAGATTGCTTGAATCTGTCTTTCTTCTTAAGCATCTTCTTGAATTTTCTGGTGATGAGGGAGATCTCATCGTTTGTTGAGTAGTTGGAGCTTTCGTCTGAACTTTCAGATTCCTCATATTGAACCTTCAGAGCTTTGTTTCTTTCTTTCGTCTCAATTTTTTCGTCTGCTCTTCGACTTGATTCTCCAATCTTTAGAGCAACTGAGTCATTATTTTTGACTTTTTCTTTTTTGAAAAAATGCACTTCATGTACTTTTAGAGCTCCTAGTAACTCATCTAGAGTTAAGGTCTTCATGTCCTTTGCTTCAGCTATGGCTGTAGCTTTGGGTTCCCATACTTTGGGAAAACTATCCAGGATCTTGAGATTGTTCTGAGTCTTAGAGAACTCAACACCAAGACTTTGAAGTCCATTTAGAATTGTTTGAAATCTTCCAAACATTTCATTAATGGTCTCTGTCTCCTTCATAGTGAACATCTCATAATGTCTTTGGAGAGTTGCCGCTCTCTTGAGACAAACATCTTTTGTGCCTTCATGTGTTATGCGTATAGCATCCCGCATTTCCTTAGCAGTTCTGCAGCTGCAAAATTTATTATATTTAGTTTTTGATAAGGCACAGGTTATAATGTACTTAGCTTTTGCATTTTGTTGTAACATGTTGTAGTCATCTTGATTGTATTTGTTTTCTGGCTTGGTTACAACATGATCTTTATGTGTGATGGTTCTCTAGATACTATAGTGAGTGGACTTGATATACATTTCCATTCTGTCTTTCCAGTATGCATAATCTTCTCCATTGAAGGCTGGAAGCCTTGACAGAGAGGCTCCTTCAGGAATGAACTATCCTTCAAGGTTTGCCATGTAAATCTTTTCCTCTAACACTTGTTAAGGTGCTCAACCCTTAGAGGCTGAGCTTTGATACCAAATTGTAGAGCACAAAGATAGCACAAGAAGGGGGGGTTGAATTGTGTTATCTCTGATATTCTAAAAGATTCTCAAAAACTACGTATCGTCTGAAGTAAGATCAAAAAGATTCTCAAAAACGTTTTATAAGACAGACGAAAGTTGAAAGACAAACTAAAAAGCACACAGAATATATACTGGTTCGTCTCACCCTGGAGACTATGTCCAATTCTTGGCAACAACCAAGTTCCACTAACTTTTTCAAGTTACAAGTATTCTTTCCATAAGCCTCTTCAGGCTCAACCCAAGTAGTCTTTCACTTGCCTCTCCAAGCAAACACCCAAGTATTCTTTGAATCAAAGTCTCTTCAAGCTTCCACCAATATCGTTAAGAAAAAGGTTTACGCGTGAGTTACCTCACTGGGTTTAACGTCTTAACAGACAAATATACAATGAAGTATAAAAATGATTTTACAAATAAAGTTTACACAAGCTTTTTCTTTTAAAGAAATTTATGATCAGCAGCAACAACAATAGCAATGACAACAACAACAACAATAACATTCAAAAGATGTCTCTTCTTCTATTTATAGGCTTCAGAAAGAAATCCGTTGAGTGCTTTGTAGAAGATGGCCTTCTTTTGATGAAGAGAGTCGTTGGAGCCTTAAATGCAACATTTAATGTCTTTCACCAACTTGTTATATGATAAGATAAAGCAATCTGCTTATCTTTTCTTTTCTTGTACACAATCTTGTAGCAGTTGTTATGTTCATTTTCCCGTTCTGACATACGCACATATATTCCTTCTTTTTTGCTGACTGTCTTCGAGAGTAGGTATGTAGGCTTTATACGTTTCGAGATAGCTTACGCTCTAATTGATGCGCAAATCATTTTAGAACGTTGTTATCGTCTGTAAGATTTGTTAGTTACGAAGTTTATCTAATCAAAAGATAAGATGATATCCATTTTAAAAACATCAGACAATTGTATACGAACGTATGATCAGACGATTATGTAAGGACATATATAATTTTAACTGTTTGTTATTATCAAAATATTTAAGGGTTATAAATTCGTCCTTTGTCTTAACAGGTACTCATTTTTCTACATAACTTAAACCTTTCATGATGGACATATCTGTCATAGTTTAACTAAAGGGTTAAGCTTGTAGGGAATAGGGAAAAACGATGTAATGATCTTGTTAAGCAAAGTTTAAGTACTAGGACTGGTGTTGGGAGGTAGAGCTATCCCCACTTGACCTTACAAATATCATTGGGCAACTGTGAGAGTATGTTAGGTAGAGATAGGTATGAACCACCTAACAACATGTACTACTGTCTGAATCTCCCTAGACAAAATATGAACCTCCAAGGAGTGGAATGATGTAAAATTGGGCCCATAGAAATATGTGTTATCTTGAAAATTGCCTTTTTGTTTAATTTAAAAATTTACTTGAAAATGTGATGCTAGCTATTTGGTAGTAGTTGTATGTTTGATTATAATGAAACATTGTTCAAATGACTAAATTACTCAATGAATCTGATGTAAATTGTATTAATTGACACATGAACATTGTAGTGACTATAGTATCTACATTTTAATCATTTATGATTACAGCTAGAAAAATTTACTTACCATAGACTATTTGGAATTTGAAGGAGTTCTCACTCCCATGATATCATATGTGTTTGTTTTGATATGAATATGTACCAATAGGCTGCAAGCAAAACTAGGCACATAGGAGATGGACTTAGCCAACAAGTAGATTATTGACTTCTGCATAAGCAGTGTTCTCCATGATTCTTTTGTAGATATGTGTATGGGAAACTCATTTTTTTTCTTTCATGATATAGTTTCCTTTGGTTTAATATGTATGAAGGACAATGTATCCAATTAGAATTTTGTTTATATTAAGTCTTTAAATTGTTACAAAAACAACAACAAAATGTTTTAATCCTTGAAACCAGTAAATTGTTTCATTTGATAACTGTTTAGAATAATGTTAGTATGGGTGTCACAGTCACAGTTACCTTGAATATTGCTCTAGCATGAAATGTATACAAATTTATCTTTTATTGGATTGATATGTTCTCTTAATTTCTCATTTTAAAAAAAAAAAAATTCATGACAAGAGTCCCATGTCAAAACTATGTCATTATTAAGTAAAACTGATGAAAATTTGTCTGCCTCCCTTTTGATCATTATTGCACTTGAAAACTCTTTGGTAGTAGCTGATGAGAAGTACAAGTTTATGCAAAAGCTTCGAAATTATGTCACAAATATATGTGACTTTTTACAGGTGATTGTATTTCTTGTATTCTTTTGTCTACCTAGTTCCTTATCCTTCATAATTAAATATAAAGTGGGATTGGGTTCCACTATAATATTTCTTTATGTTTTCATTTTCCCCCCTCATATCATTAGTTTTGCTTCTTTTTCTTCTTTCCTACATCTTTTTGTGTTTACTAATATGATAATGAGGTGCCTATCCTGCTTTATGGTGGTGGTAGTAATGTTTTATGGAGATATGCCACTATAAAGTTTTATGGTGTATTTGAATAGAGTGCAATATTCATAGTTTGAAGAAACTTCTTAGTCCTTTGATTTGTTATGGGATAGAATTGGTCCTCTCTTTGGTGCATAGTTGCTTCAAGGGATTCTACCTAATATATATGCAGGAGATGAGAGCTTTAATGCAATTTGAGGAGGATATCTTGATATATCCTTGTCTTTGTATGTACTACTTTCTCCTCTCTAATAAATTAAGTACTAAAAGCAAAACTGTACGTAAAAAGTTTGTGAGGTAGACATCTATGAAACATGTTTTAATGGATGGGGCACTTAAAGGAATCAACTGGGAGGATATACAAGAAGTTTTCTAATGTGGTTATTTAAAGGGGAAAATCTTCAGGTCGAAGTGATTGCTGTTGTCCATTTTTTTCGATGACTTTGTTGTCCAAAATGTTTATGACTTGTGGAAGGTGTTTTGAGTTTTGACAAATTAATTCTTGTAGAGCTCAAGGCATAAGGACAACAAAACATCATTCTTGGTCGTATAGGTGGAATGGAAGATAAATCTTCATTGTCTTAATATGAAATTATCCTTTGGTGGACCAGTTAACCATAAAATAGTTTATCTTAGATTCTTAGTAGAGTACACAGATGTCAAAATCATAACCCTACTTGTAGATACATGTGCTTTTACATGTTTGAAAGGTTGGAGCAATCCCGATCCCTATTATATGCTGAAAAATAAAAAAATTACCTAAAATTAAAGACATTCATAATTAATGATCAAACGTTAGAATTTGAAAACTAAACACACGTCCATAACAACAAATGTTAAGGAATCAGATAAGTTCAAGCCTCTAAGACTTAAAGCAACCAAATACTCAAATTCAAATAAAAGAATGTTCTTAACAATACTAGAATGGGGTTTCTAATCAAATTAAATGACAAAGTGTGTGAAATCAAGAGGGATTTTTGCTCATGGATAGAATAATGGCTGAGATGACTGCAATTTCATGCAAAACTGGCCATGATTTATGCTGCTACAATCGTGACACAAAACTGCTCTGTAGTAGGCCACTCAAAAGTAGCAGGGGGCCACAATGCGATACAACTATAGTGGCACTATCATGTGGGATTTGACTACTATGCTATAAACTAATTGGAAAGCATAACAGTGATGCTTCTGATAATGTTGAAGAATATGTATTTTCATATTGCTAGATATTTAAATGTTGATACTTAATTATCTGCTTATCATTTGCAAATGCTTTTATGCATGGTATCATTTATTAAGGTTGTAACTAAAGTTATACTATGTCTTTTATTTTAGCATAAAGCTTTTTACATTGAGGAACATGAAGAGCAGATGAAGAAACTTCATGAAGATTGTGCATCAACCATTTTTAAAAGAAGAATCGCTAATAATGATGATGAAATGATCGAGGTAAAAGCAACTGTAAAAGTTGCAATGTCAGTTTTAAACAAGAAAGGTAACAATGTGGAAGCTGCTAAATGTGCTACTCAGGAAGCATTTGCTGCTGTAAAAACATAAAGAGACCTACCAGTGAAGTTAGACAAATTTGGTAGAGATTTAAATCTTGAGAAACTGATGCAAATGAAAGTGAGGGTTGAGGCTCATCAACGCAAGAAGTCACAAGCATTTGATTCTAATAAGCTGGTGTCCATGGAATTGGACGATCATAAAATAGAGGGTGAGTCAAGCACTGAAGAGAGTGATACTAAGAGCCAAGTATATCAGTCATAATGTGATTTGGTGCTGCAAGCTGCGAATGAGATTTTCAGTGATGCTTTTGAGGAATATTGTCAATTATCCTTGGTCAAAAAAAGAATGGAAGAATGGAAAAGAGAGTATTCATCAAGCTATAAAGATGCTTATATGTCATTGAGTCTTCCACTGGTCTTCTCTCCATATGTAAGATTAGAACTCCTAAGGTGGGAACCACTTCACAAGGGTATAGATTTTCAAGAGATAAAATGGTATTGAACTATTCCTCTGTGTGTGAGTGTATGTGTGTGTGTGTGTGTGTGTGTGTGTATGTGTATGTGTTTGTTACTATTCTTGAAACTTTTTAGAGGCATTATCGGGGTCACAGGCTTGTTTTTATTAGCCATTTAATTGCATTCCCTAGCTTGATTAATATAGATGCATATTACGTGAGTGTCCTTTACTTTTCATGACTTTACAATATGTATTGAGTTTTTTTTCTCTCTTTTAATATTCAGGTTGTTGAAAATCATAACAGAATATTCTACATTTATTGTTTATAAGCAAGAAATCTTTGATTTAGAGGAAAAAATATATCCTCTAATTATTTGTACTTAATATAATAAGCCTATATAAACTAATCACCGTCGTGTATTCTAACACACTGTATTCAGCTAATTATGTCTCTGTTTGTCTCTCTCTTTTAACATGGTATTAAGAGTCTGGTAAAGGCATCCTAGAACCGTGCCCACCCTATGGGCCCACTATCCCTAGTGACAAATTTTTCTTTTGGCAACTGTGTCTCATTTCGGTTTGCCCTTTTGACCTAACCGCTCTTCGCCCTTTCGTTTTCTGGCAAGTTTCTCTGGTCACTGCCCTCTATCACCAGCTGCTGTTTTTTTTTTCCACGACCTTTCAAATCTATGACACCACCATTGGGTGCGCTATCAGCCGATCTACACAACCCAAGAAGCTGCACCTCTAACCACATCTTTACACATCCTCACACGCTTGTTTTCGACGCACCAAACAGGACATTGCACCGGAGCGTGACAGCGCATGATGACTCTGTTTCGGCCGTTCTTTCTGGCGCTATGGTCGCCATCTTCTATGCGACCTACCCTAGTGGTCCCCAAGCTTTTCAGTTCACTTTTGACAGCTTTGCATGTGCATTTTCACGGTACTATTTTTTGCGTTTGTTTTCCTTTGGCACTTTTTTTTTTACTATGACTACACTTTAGTTGCACACATTGGTAACTCATTTGCTTGCCTCTCTCAATCTCCTTCCCTTGGTCCCTGGGTCCTTGACTCTGGTGCTTTGTGTAACACCCCAAATTTCAGGTACTAAAAATAAACCACGAGGTAGCTCTTAGTAGGACCCTTCCCATGTGTTATTAGAAAAAAGACGTCTTAAGAGTTATTGTTATTAGATCACTTATTATTATTATTATTATTATTATTATTATTATTAATTCTTAGTTATGGTGTTGTTATTATATTATTATTATTATTGTTATTAGTGTTATTGTTATCGACACCTTAGTATTAGAAATTAGTAGGAATGTTATCATAAAACGCAAAAGAGCATTTAGGGCCCAATAAGGAATTAAAGCCCACTAAGCCACATACCCACCCACATGTTATAAGAAGAGAATAGAAACAAAGGGTTAGGTTTAGTCGTCACAAAATAGAAGAAGAAAGAAGTTAGAAAGAATGAGGAGAAAAGGGAAGAAAGAGAGAAAGAGAAAGAGAAGGAATATAAACCGGAGAACCCAAGCCCTAGAACTTAGCTTTGCGTGCTCCTAAAGGTGAGTGCTCTCTCCTGTGTTCTTCCTTGTCCTTTATGTTATTCTTGTTCATCTATTTACCTTTTCTCCCTCCTTATGCCTAAGATTAGGGATTTTATGGGTTTTGAGGGGATTATGAGGGAGTAAGAAGTTTATAGATTAGATAGTCTTTGGGCAACTTTTCTTCAAAATTTAGTCCACGTTGGCATTGGGCGCACAGACCCACTGGGCAGGGTGCAACACTCGTCGAGCGGGTTGGGTCCTGATGCCGACCCGCTGGGCAGGGTTCAATACTCGCCGGGCAGATACAATCTTTGTTATTTCGTTTTTTATGCCCATGAACTCCTTTTTGTAGTTGTTAATCCATTATTACTTCTTTTCTTATGCCTCGTTAGGTTTATACTTGTGATTGTTATTTACCTTGAGAAAATTGAGTGTGATATGAACTTATGTTAGTGTTCCATGATAAAAGCCTATGAAAAGTTGTAAGCATTATATGTGACCATGCATCATAATATTTGAGTTACGTGATGAGGAAAGTATGTAGAAATCTAGCTGGTGGAGGCCGTCCATCTAACCCTAGCCTTAAGGGTTATCTGGTTGGGAAAACTCCAATGGTCCATGCTGATCCCATGGAGCTGGGGCGTACTAACAAAATTAGGTAACCCTAACTAGTCGCCGGGGGATATCATACTAGTTGAGGGTGCGAGAGCCGAAGGCATCAATACCAATGACGCTTCTTATGGCCGTGCATTTACTCCTAGTCTACTTTCCAAAAAGTTTAGGTTTGTACCACATGTGCATGAGTACTGGTTTAGGAACATAGCATGCATATGCATCTTGTTATCGTGTGATATGTTGAAGTGTGCTACAATTGTAATTATGTGAACTCTGTGTGACCTTCATGAGCGATTGATGTAATGTGAACACGTGTGAAAATGTAATTATGTCTTGTGATGAAGTGTCGAGATTATGCATATGTGCTCATGTTATGAATGTATGTTATGCTTGTTTGATGAAACAAAACAATGCGTATGTCTAATTACTAGGTGAAAGATGTGAAATAAATATATACTTGTAATTAAAATTATGTTTGCTACCATAAGGATAAGTGAAAGGCTAGGCCCTAGGATAGTGTTATGAGGGTTCTAGTTGGATAATAATAGTTGTGAATAAGATAGAGAATAGGTGAATTCCCTCGCGGTGTAATAGAAAGGTATAAGACAAGAGAGAATGACATAAGAGTATTAAGGCGTTAAGGGAGTGTCAAGAATATTTTAGAATGTCTGTGACCTTAGACTTGACCCCTAGAAGACAACTTTAAATATCAAAAGAAAGAAGAACAAAATCTAAACATGAAGAGTTTAAATACTAGAGAGGGTTTTGGGTAAGAAAGAGTTCTTAGGTTGAGAATAAGATAGTAAACTAATATAACAGTTGGAAGAATAAGAGAGTAGTTAACACAGGAAGTATTGGAGATTAAAAGGTGTAGACTAAACCATAGGTATGGAGAATTATGAGAGACCTAGTGAGTTTAAAGTCATGAGAGATAAATGATGAAGGTTGTCCGAGTAGAAGAGTCAAACCCAACCGTAGAGTCCTTAGAGCACTCACTGAGACATTATGTCTCATTCCTTCAAGTTTCCCCTTTTTCAAGATACAGGTGAAGACATGTACGAATGGAGCTTGGAGTCACATGCAAGAAGACATAGCCTAGTTTATGTTGTGTTTTTGTATTCTTTATATTTTGTACGACACCTTCGAGTGATAGATGAGTTGTATTAGGCACATATGTGTTTTTTGGTTGTATTGTTCATATATAATATCTAATTATATTTATGAGTAGTATTTGCATGTTGTTTCTACATTTTTAAGTTTTTTTTTTTCATTCTTAGAAATCTAGACCTAGTTACGGTAATACCCCTTAGGGTGTTACACTTCGAACCACATTTCTGGTAATCGTTCTCTTCTCTTCTTTTTCTACATCTAGCTATCTACCTAATATTACGTCTGCTAATGGCTCCCAAACACAGTCCCAGGGGATCGGCACTGCCCACCCCATTCCTTCCCTGACTATAGAGTCTGTTCCTTATGTACCTGATTGTCCCTTTAATCTTCTTCCTATCCATCATCTTACCCATTCTCCTAATTGTTTAATTACCTTTACTAAAGATACTGTTACCTTATAGGACCAGAGTTCAGGACAAACGATTGGTGTCGAATGTAAGTCTAATAGTCTCTACTATCTCTCCGCTCCACTATAAGCGTGCCTTACCATAGCCTCTCTGCTCACCAATCATGCTCAATTGGGACATCCTAGTCTTCCTCACCTTCAAAAGTTGGTTCCCAGTCTCTCAAAGTTGTCTAGCTTACCTTGTGAGTCATGTCAGCTTGGGAAACACATTCGTACCGCATTTCCTAATCGTGTCAATAAACGAGCTACATCCCTATTTGTTTTAGTCCATTCAAATGTTTGGGGTCCTTTACAGACTGTTACCCCTTCTGGTTTTAAGTATTTTGTCACTTTTATTAATGACTTTACGCATTGCACATGGTTGTGTTTGATGAAAAACAAGTCTAAATTGTTCTCTCTATTTGAGCAGTATTACCATGAAATAAAAACTTAGTTTAGCGTCCCTATCCATTGTCTACGTAACGACAATGCTCGAGAATATTTATCCCATCCATTTCAGCAACTTATGGCGTCTAAAGGCATTCTTCATCAAACATCATGTGCACATACCCCTCAACAAAACGGGGTTGCCGAGAGCAAAAATCGACTTCTCATTGAGACAACTCAGACTCTCCTTATCCACGACAATGTTTCATCTTGCTTCTGGGTTGATGTTATCTTATCTGCCTGCTGTCTTATCAATCACATGCCATCATTTGTCCTCAACAATCAAGTTCCTCACTCAGTTCTATTTCCTCATACACCTTTCCATTTACTTCCTCCCCATGTCTTTGGATCCATCTACTTTGTCCACAATCTCTCTCCAGGACTTGACAAACTATCCGCTAAGTCTATCAAATGTGTTTTCTTAGGTTATCATTGATCCCAGAAAGGCTATTATTGCTTCTCTCCAACTCTTAACCAGTACTTTATTTTTGCTGATGTTACTTTCTTTGAGTCTATTCTATACTTTGAGTCTGCTACCTCCACTCCCAAGCTAGTTCCTACTGTCACGCTTCCTTTTATTCCACGACCACCTATCTCACAGGATGTTCCCTCAACGGATCCACCAACGATGCAACGTCTTCAAACATATCAACGTCGCTAATGCACTATTATGGTACCTACTCCTACTGTTAAGGCCATACCATACTCTCCTCCGACGCCACCTCCTTCATCAACTCCGGGCTTGCCCTCTAACATTGATTTGCCCATTGCCCTACAAAAAGGTACTCGTTCTACTCATAATCCATCTCCCCATTATGTTACCTTAAGTTATCACCGTCTTTCCCCTTTGCACTATACCTGCCTTTCTTCTCTGTCCTCTGTGTTTATTCTTAACTCTCCAAGTGAAGCACTATCCCACCTGAAATGGCGGTAAGCAATGATTGACGAGATGTGTGCTCTCCACAATAGTGGTACCTATGAATTAGTTCCTCTACCCCCTGGGAAATCTCTCGTTGGGTGTTGTTGGCTTTATACCTTGAAAGTCAGTCCTGATGGCAAGATTGACCTTTTTAAAGCCTGTTTGGTGGCAAAGGGTTACACTTAGGTGTTTAGACAAGACTGCACTGACACTTTCTCCCTTGTGGCCAAGATGGCATCAATCAGACTCTTACTCTCCATTGCAACCATTTGACATTGGACTCTCTTTCAACTTGATATTAGAAATGCTTTCCTGCATAGCGATCTTGAGGAGGAGGTATACATGAAGCAACCACCTGGTTTTGTTGCTCAAGAGGAGTTTTCCACCATGGTCTGCCAGCTTTACAAGTCCTTATATGGACTTAAGTAGTCTCCTCAAGCTTGGTTTGGCAAATTCCGTACTGTTGTCCAGTAGTTTGGTATGATATGCAATGAAGCCGACCACTCTGTATTCTATCACCATTCACCACAAGGATGTATCTACCTCATTGTGTATGTGGATGACATCGTCAGAATAGGAAGTGATCAACATGGCATACTCCAATTGAAGCAATATCTCTCACGCCAGTTCCAGACTAAGGATCTTAGCAAGCTCCGGTACTTCTCTGGCATAGAGGTAGCCCAATCCAAGGATGGTTTGGTGATCTCTCAAAGGAAATATGTCCTTGACATCCTTGAAGAAATTGGTCTATTGAATGCTAAACCTGTGGACACTCCTATGGATCCTAGTACCAAAGTGCTACCCAATCAGGGGGAGCCCTTATCGGATCCAAAGAGATATAGGAGGTTAGTTGAAAAACTAAACTACCTCACAGTCACTCGTCTGGACATTACTTTTGCAATTAGTGTGGTGAGTTAGTTCTTGACCTCTCCTTGCCAGGATGATTAGGATGCAGTAATACTAATCCTAAAATACATCAAAAGTGCTCCAGGAAAAGGACTCATTTACGAAGACAGAGGACATGCTCAAATAGTTGGGTACTCAGATGCTGATTGGGTTAGTTTTCCCAGTGATAGGCGATTTACTTTTGGGTATTGCGTAATGTAGGGGCAGGATCCGTGGATAGAAAATTTTGTATACTTAATCTAATTAATAAGAACATCAAATTCAACAGTTGGATTGGTTAAATTTGCATTATACAAAAAGTTATTGAAGGTATAATTTGACTAACTCTTACACCTGGTGTCAACGAATCCTGCCCCATATATATATTATTTGTATTCGTAAAAGTTCGATGTGAAATGTCATTGTTAACAATTCAGCATGTGGAGCAATACACTACGATTTTCCAAATGAATTTGCAATTTTGCAAAATTGAAAACAAAAAGATGATGCACCAGCAGGAATCAAACCTGGGTCTATACCGTGGTAGGGTACTGTTCTACCACTAGACCACTGGTGCTATTTTTGATAAGATTGACAAATGGTATTTAATTGTTCCAAGAAATTAGCTATCCAACATGGGATTTTCCTAGTTAATCCTCAGATAACAAATTACTTCCATTTCCCCCCTTGTAACATAAACAAAGCATTCTGGATATACAACAAATAACAATGATATGATTAAAGTTCCACATCCTATGGCAACCTAGTGATGCAAGTTGAGAAATAATTTTAACTCTTAAATGTATAATGTTAGGTAAAGTATAAGGTAAGTAAAGTCTTTGCTGGATACTCTAAAGTACGTATTTTAAGTGTAAAATTAGTAATTATTAGCATTTGTTACTTAAAAATAATCAAAATTAATAATTAGCATATAGATAATTTTAAGTGTAAATATTTTTTAAAAAAATAAATAAGTTCACTATTTTATTATGATACATCTCTCTTTCTCTCATAATTTGTAACTTATTTGTTTATTTCATTAGTTGATTTTGATTATTTTATTAGTCTTAATTAGCATATATATCTTCTATTATTTATTAATGCAAGCATTGAAATAAAGCAAAGCTATCAACATACTAATTGTGATAAATGTTAATTATCAACACATATAATGCTTATGGAATATTGTCAACAAATCTTGCTTTACACATATGTTGATTTATTATTAATTGGAAAATAAATACCAAATAAAATTGATTATAATAATTTAATAAATGATTTTATATTTTAAAACTACAAGAAATTATAGGTAGCCAAAAGTTGCCGATAATTGCAAAACATAGTTGGTATCAATGAATTTTTCATAGCTCATCAACAAACAAATTTCTATAAAAAATATATGGGATTTTTTTTCAATGACCAAAATGAATTTCTTGTTAATATTGACGATATAACTGTCGATAAGTTGGTCCACAATGGATGACTAAGTTATGAAATTTACCGATGGCTATTGACTATTAGTACCTACTAACAATTATACTACCAATAAATGCGTAGAAATTTTCAACGACATTTACTGATGACTTAAGTTGTTGATAACAATTGAGAATTTCTTAACAGTTGTTAGTGACAATTTGGTTGTTAGTAATCGTTATTTTTTTTTATAAATTTTTAAATTATTGTTAATTTTAATTATATTATATTATATTAAAATAAATTACATTGAAATAAATAAAACATATAAATAATAATAAAGATAAGAATCATAAATATGTAAATAACAATTGTTATTACAATATCTGAAAATTACAATATATAAATAAAAAATAACAAATAAAAAACTTAAAGGTCTAGGTATTCATCATAATTCTCATCAGAGCAATCATGGTTATGGTCATGGTTTTGATCATGATGAGGTGATAGCTACTATAGTAACAGTAATATCTTTTGCAATTATTGCTCTCTTTACTCCATAGACTTTTTTCGCACCCTAACATCCGTAATCTTTGAAGACTAATTAGACTAGGGCCTAAAGTTGGAGGAAGTGTGGGACTCCTACGCGAGATGAAAGACTTTGGGTTGGTAACTTGCACTAAGGTTACTAGTACAATAGATATGTCTCATTGTCCTTTCACCAACCACATCTACTCACACCTTCAAGCATTCCCACTTTTGTTGCTAAGGATTTAAGGAAGTTGTCGTCTCATTTAGGGCTGTTTAAGACTGGGACAATCTTTCCTCAAAATTTGCCTATAAATATAAATATTGTTAAATAAAATTAATTAGATACAGATTTAATTTTATATGGTTTAAAGTTAGCTTACTATAGTTTGACAAGAGTGTTCATCTACAAACCCTTTAGACCCTTTTCTCATGACAGTAGTCTAGAAAACCTTGTTAATGAAAACTTTTCTCTCAAGTTGCCTCATCTATAAATGAGAACTATATACACACCATACAAAATGCATTTTCACCAATAGTTATGAACCCCCAATGGAGGGATTAACCCTGCTTTGATGCTAGAATCCTTTTTGCTTGTTGCCACACCTTTTTAAAATCTTGTGTTGCCCAATGACAACAAAGGCCTTCCCATGTAGACTTGTTTATCCAATTAGGGCATTGACCCTTTAATTTTATGGGCAATACTAAGCATATTGGATAGGTGTCATGAGCTTTTATGGTTGAAGATTTTTTGAACGAAAGACTCATCCTCTTCAAACCATGTCATATGGCGCTAAATAAAAAATTAAATTAAAAAAGTTAGTGCATATAATATATATATATATATATATAGAAGCTAAAAAGCTAAGTAAATAATAAACCAATTTTCAAGCACGTCCACGAGGATCTCATCCTAAGATGAGTATGGTTCCTAAAACTTAGACTAAATCCTTACACCTTTGGCTTGGGATACCTTATTACGTAGGGTAAATATGAATAATTATAAAATATAGTTAATAAAATAAAATAAAAATTAATTAAGTTACATAATTAAAAACTTAAGCAAATAATTCTTACCCCCTTCCAACAAGAAAGACAATTAGATAACCATCTTCAATTGTTTGAATCTTTTTATCGATCTACTGATCCTACCCCCACTAATAATCCTCATGATCATTAGTAAAAATGTCATTGTTAGGATGATCATCTTGTGATAATAGTAAAAATGATGGAAAGTCTCCATATAGCAGTTACTAGGCTTGAGCATTGGTCGGTTTTGGGCCCATAACCCCCTATCCGATGAAAACTGAGCATATTCAAATTAGGCCCACTACTGACCGACTATTACTTTGTATAAGCCAGGTGTCGGGCCTTAGTTTTGCGGGTAAATTAGTTGGGTATATTCGGGTTAATGGCACCAATTTCACTGCCATCTTGAATGGCTTAGGTAAAGAGAGAGAGAAAGAAAAAGAAAGAAAGAGAGAGAGAGAGAGAGAGAGAGTTAAAGGTGTTTATAGAGGGAAGAAACATTTAGAAATAAAACTCTTGAAGGATGCTTGGTACGAAGGAGAACAGAAAGAAAGATCTCGTACTCTGTCCCCTTGGTTATGCCACGGAGAGAGGAAGCCAGTGGGGCAATGGCGAAGCATATGGGCTAGACGTGGTGTCGCTATGCTCAAAGATGGAAGGCAGAAGCATTGTGCAAAGACTAGAGAGAAACTTTCATTTCTTGCGTATTAAATGGAGACCCAGATCCAAATTTGGTTAAAACTTATAATTTTATGTTTTTGAGAAAAACAAAATATCATAATATTGTAAATAAAGTTGATGTAAGTAAAGTAGAAGTGGGGAGGCACTGCACTACAAAGCTATTTCTTGGAGACGTGGTGGAGCAGGTGCTGTAATGCAAAGTTGCCTCGTGGAGTGCATTGTAGTAAAAAGTCAAGTTTAGTTGTTTGAAATTTTTCAGTTTTTTATTAATTGTTACTTATTCGATCAAGTTCGATTTTCGGCGAAAAAAAATTCGTAAACCAAACTCGCTCATAATAATCCATCGGATAGCATTTTTCTCACTCGTTGTACCTGCTTGCCGGCCTGAACCCGCCCAATAACCTTTTTATTTTTTCGGTTTGTTCGGATGTAGGTTGGGTCTCGGGTTTTTGCTCACCCCTAATAGTGACGGTGGTGAAGCAGATTAAGTACTTTGTGTTTGGTTAGTTGTTAGCGGTGGAACAACTGTTGTAATTATAAACATAGAAGGTGATGCTTGTGCAGATGTTGATTCTTGAGTACATTTCGATGATTTTGAACAAGTGTTAATGGAGGGATAATATGCACAAATAAAACTTGCATACACCTCATTTTCTTGCTCATACTTCTTACAACCTTAGTCTTCCCTTTATCAATATTGCAAGCACTACAAGTAAAATAGTGATCGTTTGAACTGCCTCTAACTTATTCATATAACTTTTGTGAATTTTCACATTTCTTATGGACATTTGTTTCAAGGTGTCATATTGCATTTCTAGGAATTATATTCCCAAGAATATTATAATTAGAAATGTTATTTCTGGATATATTTAAAAACGTGTTTGATTAGATTTTAATATTCGAATATTTTTTAAAATTCAAAATAATTTTAAAAAAAAAAGTAAAAATGGATGTTACAAGTGTGTTAAAAAATAACTTCTCATATTCACATAGGAATACCACTTTCTCATCTCTCATCATGAGAATAAAAATGTAAGAAAGCATGATAGTACAACTTTTCCAAGAATCAACAATACCTGTGAATAATTTTTCAAAGCTCGTGACAAACATTAGAAGTTTACATTCCCATGTTAACAATTTCAAAAATAATTTTTTAATCTATGAAACAAACATACTCTTATAGTAGAGGAAGAGTAGGATTGTCTTCTTGCACAAGTTCAATGCCACACACACACACACACACACAGAGGGTGGTGGGGGTGGTGACAACATCGGTAGTGGTGGTGGCAATAATGGTGGCGGCGACCGTGGTGGTAGTGATGGCGGCAACGGTGATGACAACAATGGTGTGGTAGTAGCGGTGGCGATGGAAGCGACAACAATGGTGGTTTCATAAGATTTGTTTAATTGAGTTTTAATCTCAGTCAGTTCATTGTTTTTAATTATAATCTAATAGCTACTATTAATTGTTCTCATTTCTCATTTAAGAAGTTTCTCATTTGAAACGTCCTTATATATATATATAGGGTCAGAATCCGTTGACATTAGGTATCAAAGTTAATCAAATTACACCTTTAATAACTTTTTGTATAATGTAAATTTAACCAATCCAACCGTTGAATTTGATGTTCTTATTAACTATATTAAGTATACAAAATTTCATAGAATTTCAAAACTATTTAATACTTCATCACATTACTTTATTTTAACGTATAATATGATATTAAAATATATGTAAATATTCAATGTTAGATAACATATCTAAAAAGGTCCAAATGATGTGAAATTTGATATACATGATCATGAAGATAATATCACACAATTCAACGTCTGAATTGGTTAAATTTGTATTCTACAAAAAGTTATTGAAGATCTAATTTGACTAACTTTGACACTTAATGTTAACGGATCTTGACCCATATATATATATGTATATCATTGTAATACCACAGTTAACTTTTACTGATGACCACATGGTTGTTCAAAACTCCGTCAATAATACTCAATTTTTTTTGTAGTGGTCCAAAATGTCTAATTATTTTTTAAAATAAAATAATAATAATAATTTTAATCAATTATTTTAATTAATTTTAAAAAGCCTCATCTTGATGCTACGCACAAAACAGTAACACATTATCGTCTACGGTTTATGGAAAAATTATATACAATTTAAAAGAAAGTTATAAATGTTTCTAATAAAAATGCATGGCGAGATGGATATATAACTACACGTCGTGCCGTTAATTCTCGAACTCCAGAAATCCTCATCCTTCGGTGTAAGCCATTGGATGCACTATTAGTGATTCAGTGTCCATTGTGTCAGTAGTATTACTCTCCAAGAAACATTGACAAAATGACAAATTGATTGACCAGTGAAAAATAATATACCATTATAGCAGAACAATCTGCTTCATGTATACATATAGGAATCGTCTCTTCTGATTAAATATCACCACGACCCAATATACAAACCCCAACCATAACTCAAAAGTTGTATCTCAGTTATTGTAGCTATAACTGAGTAATTCACTTCAATTGGTTGCCTTCATTCCACAAGATAAGATGCCAATTTATTGTTTTGAATTTTTTGTACACTTCAGCTATTATCATTAAGTTGTTGAAAGAAAGATTTTGAAGCTTCGTAGGTAGACCAACAGATTGCAGCAGCAGGTGCATGGAATAGCATCCTAGGTATATATCCCCTCATAAGACCCCGATATCCATCTTTCCTTATCACTGTTTGGATGACATGCCCAATTGAACTGCTAGAAAATTTATCGCATCCACAGACACCCTGAAAAACAGAACATCAGTTAAAACAAAAAATTAAGAAAATTATCACTATTAATTTGTGTCAGCTAACCAACATTTTATGTACATAGTTAACATGTATTAATTTAACAGGTATGGAATCTCATATCTAGAAGAAAAAACATTATCTTTTAATTTTTAACATAACTAGTGACGCTGACGCATCAATATGCCTCTTACGCCTAAAAATGGACCTTATTGGAGAAAGATCACTGATGGTCCTGTAACGTGAGCCGTTAAATTGGTTTAAAATTATATCAACGGCAGGCAACGGAGACAGGTTACTCACCCAACAGGTCACCCATTGAAATTTATTAAGATAAAATAAGTGTGCTTGTAGTAATCTTTTTCAATTAAAATTGAAATTTTACTTGAATAACACGCATATGTAAATCGATATAAATCACTGAGGTAAAATGTCAATTTTGATTGGGGAATAATATTACAATCATTTAAGAAACCACACTAAAGTTTGTCCAATTTAATAATTTGAAGCTAAGGGTTGCCCCTTTAAAGTGAATTTAAATCACTATATATCAATTAACAAAAGAAAAAATAGGTCATGCACTGATAGTGACAGTATAAAACAGTTTTACACTGTCATCCAATTATAAACCACGATGTATAGCAAGTTTATTGACTTTTACATTAATTATCTTAAAAGTCATACCAATGATAATTTTTAATTAGTTGACAGTGTAAAAGTTTTTACATTGATAGTGCATAATTATTAAAATCTTAACAAAATTTGATCTAATTGATAAATAATTGTGTTCCTTAACAATGTTGACCAAGGTTTCGATTTCAAATTGTGTATATAGAAAAGATTTTATTAAAAAAGTCAAACCTATTTTACGCTATGTTTGTTATGCAAGAAGTAGTGGGGAAGTGGAGTGAAGAAGAAAGAAGTAAGGAAAAGCATACGACTTCCCTTTGTTTGATTGCACAAAAGTAAAATTGAAATATTTAAAATTTTAGTAAGACCCACGCAAGTGCGTGGAAGTGAAGGAAAATAGCCATATAATTGATTATATGTAGCACACATATTCGATTATACAATGTGTATAATCAATTATATGAGTAACCCATATAATTGATTATTATCTCCCCTCCCCCTAATCAAGTTAATCGACTATTATTAAATGCTTCTGACTTATATTATAATAATAATAATAATAATAATACATGAGTTATAGTAAAAAATGGGGAAAAAATTATATATAGTAAAGGTAAAAAATAAGCATTTTTATAATAATTTTTATTTCTTTCTTTTTAAAAAAATCAAATAATCTCAAAAAGTTAACTTCTACTTTATTTTTCTTCAACTAAACAACATCTATTTTCATTCTATTTCTTTTCTCTCCACTTCTTTCCTACCTACTTCCTCTCCCTGTATTATTTCTTTCCTCTCTACCCAACACACTGTTAGTTATTTTTCCACTTCAAATGAATTAGTTTTCTTAGTTAAGAAATACCCTTTGTGCACAAAAAAGAAGATATAAACATTCTCAGTTTCTTCTACTTTCTATTCTTTTTTACTCTATACCCTTCCCGGAGTGGAGTTAAATCTAAAAACCAGTGCATCCTAATTTGAGTTATTTTATTCTTATAATTATATTTTATAAAAATTTTTTAGCTCTTTTCATTATATCATTCATTTCACACTTTTTTTTTTTTTCTATCTTTTTCCTAATTGTAAAGAAAATCATAGAAAACATGAGTAAGTAAGAATAAAATTTCTCCTCCAATTTTAACTTAACAAACGGTTCATAATGAAAAGCTTCTATTAGTTTAGGTCCATATTAAGGAAAATACTAAAAGAACCGATTAATTCGATCAACCGGCCAAGTAACCAATTTATGTATCATATTAAATCGGATATGTATGTAACTTGGTATGAATTAACCTTAAATTGGACTGAACCAATTTTGAAAACTATTTACTTTATATGTCATCATTGAAAATCGAATCTATTATAATACTTGAGAAAATATGTTATGCACTAACAATGTAAAACAGTTTTACACTATCATCCAATCACAACCCACCATTTATGGTAAGTTTATTAACTTTGATAATAATTATCCTAAAAATCACACTAAAACTTATTTTCGATTAGTTGACAGTGTCAAATTTTTTACACTAACATTGTATAGCAATTAAACTCATAATACTTTTATCTATTTATTATGTTTTAACTTATTCAGAAACCAAATTTAAGACCTTAGCCAAATTGATAACCAAACTTAGTTTCCATAAAATATAAAAGTATATATATATATATATATATATATATATATATATATATATATATATATATATATATTCTTTCTAAACAATATTTGTTATCTCTCTTAAGATATTTTTTGAGAAACTATTCTTTTACAATAAGATTATACAAAAATTTATACAATTATAAAATAGATAAAATCAGAAGAAAAAAGAGTGTAAAATAAATAAGTAATATAATAAAAGGATAAAAAAATGTAATGTTATAAAGAATATTATAAAAACATGTTATATAAACAAAATAATTCTTATTTTAAAAAAAAATATTCATGCACCTTAAGCTAATACATCTAGAGAAATAAAGAGAGAGAAGAGAGAGAAATATATATGTGATAGGTAATATAATATAATAAAAAGAGAAATAAAAAAAAAATAAAGTGTGTCAATTAAGTATATATATACTATGTACATGTTCATGTATCATTATTCATTTTTTACCTCTACTCATACATGTATCAATAAAATAATAGTAAGAGTTTAATTTTTATCCACTCTATCATTATAAGTATGATTTTTAAAATATTTATGATAAAAATTAACAAACTTATCATCATATATAACAATTTATAAATAGATAACTATTTATGATAATACATTCTAATTAAATTCAGTAATTTTTTTTTCAAAATTCATTAACCAAAGAATATTAGTAACACACAAAACTTACGTATCGAAGAAAACTTCCTACCTGGCACTGCAACTGAGTTTTAACAACATCAAGCGGCGTCGTGACAGCAGCAGCCAAGGCTCCCGCAGCAGCCCCCGCCGTGGCATGAACCACCCACCTCCCATCATCCACCGCTGCCTTCCCCATCCCCTTCTTCGCTGCCTCATAAGTCGCGAAGTGCACCGCCGTGAACGGCGCGTTCATCACCACCGTCGTCCGGTACGACGCGAAGAACGCCCCCACTCTCTCCTCCATTGCCACCCTCCTCACGCAATCAACCACCCCCCTGTACGGACTACCCCTCAGCTGCAGCCTCTGCTTCACCACATCCATTGGCGTAAACACTGCGTCACTCGCCACCGTCGCACACACCCCACTAACCGCATGCACCACCGTGTTGTTCACATGGCCAGTCCAATGATGAATGAGACCTAAAATAAATAAAGATTTTGTTATTTTAAATGAAAACGTTATATGTTGAATTTTTTGCTTTATATAGAGTTTAATAATTATATACTGTGAGTGTAAGTTTTATATTGTCAAATCATTATTTGTATGACTTTTAAAATATAATAAAAGTCAACAAACTTATTATACATAATAATTTATAATTAAAAGATAGTATAAAATTAATTTACACCATTAATACATAGTCTATTTTCTTTAATAAAAACTAATAATAAATAATTTTTTATTAATGAATCTAAAACTAGTTTTAGATTTAGTAGTCTTACTTTTGGGTTGCTCCTGGTTGTTCAACTTGTTCATGTCACTTAACCTTTGTTTGCAAAACTCGTACACGGAGAAGTAAACTGCATGAGCGGGCCCTGCGCCGAGGCCCATTGCGCCAATCCCGCGGTAGAGCCCCTTTGGGCCTTCAAGTTTTATGATCGAGCCCAAGGATTGTCGGAGGCCGAAGGGGTGGGCCCGGCCCGGCCCACTGAGGGCCTGCATGCGGGTCTTTAGGGTGTCCACGGGGAACATGGCGGTGTGTTCCACGGAACCGGCTATGGAGCCCGCTATCATGTACTGCCAGAACACCAAGCCATCGTGGGTTGGTGTCGATAAGTGAAACTCGGTGGGGTTAATGGTGTGAAAGTTTGGGGTAGAGTTTGCGGCCATTGTTAGGGTGAAGCGTGAGTAAGGGAGTGGAATGTAAAGGGAGATATTATAGAGTGGGGTGAATGATTGGGCTGTGGAAAATGGAGATCGCTTTCGGAGGAGAATATAAATGGCTTTTCCTTCGCTATGCACGAATCTGTGTTTTTATTTAAAGTTTGATTTTGATGCAATCTTTTATATATATATATATATATATATATATATATATATATGTATATATATATATATTTCTCATATATGTTTTCTTTATGAGACAATCCTTTCAAAGTACATTTGTTTATTAAATATAAATACCTCTTCCAACAAGGATACAAACTTTGATTCATCTGGTTTTGAGGGACTAGTTCATTATGCTAAACTTAATTAATTCTTGTTCGGTTAATGTAAAAAATTTATACCTTATCAACTTATTAGAAATTATTATAAGTATGAGTTTTAAAGTAATTAATGTAAAAGTTTAATGACTATGCGTTATCAGTATAATCAACTAATTAAAAATCACCATTGATATGACTTTTAAGATAATTATTGTAAAAGTTAACAAACTTATCATATATGGTGATTTGTAATTAGATAACAATGTAAATCTATTTTACATTGTCATTGCATAACCCATTTCTTTTAATATAAAAGTTAACAATTTCTCACATATAACAATATATAATTAGATGATAAAGTAAAAAACTTTTATGCTCTTGTGCATTCTAATTAAATTATTTTATCTGTTTATTTATTTTAATTTTGTCTTGTAGTGAATTGTTGAAAAAATTTGTAGTGGAACGTGAGAGAATAAAGGGAACGATAGTAGCACGTATGGAAAAGGAGAAATCGAAAGGAGAAAGGAGAAGTAGAGTTTTCTTTTGAAAAAGTAGAAGTCCAAAAGATGGATGATCAATCAGAATTTGAGAAACACATTTATTTATTGGGAAAAGTTTGGTAGACATGAAACTCTATTTAACACTTAGAGGGGGAAAGAGAGCAAAGAAAAAGTAGTGTACATATAAATATAATAGGTGATATGATATTTTGTTTTTTTGGTACATAATAAGAAATATGATATGATATGATAAGAAAAGAAAGATAGATAAAAAAAAATAATAGGGTGTTGATGTAATGTTTGATATATAGATGTGTCTATATATTATCACTCTTATTTATTTACTTGGATTTGGATTTGTCTGTGTGCAAATGTAATATTTTTTAAAAAAATGTTATTTGTACAACATATTGTTCCATGTTCATACACTAACTTATACAACAATATTTTTTTGTCTTTATCTTTTTCTATCACATCATTTATTACATTTCATGCTTTTCTTTCTTTCTCTCTTTTAATTATAAAATCTCATTATTTTTAATAGATGAACATGGAACAATTTCTAACAATTATGAAAATGGTTTTTAATTATACATATGTGTGTGTGTGTGTGTGTGTGTGTGTGTGTGTGGATTTGCTAACGTACACCCACTTGTTTTCTAGTTGAAATACGTTAACAAGCTACACCATAGGTATATTTTAGGATATATTGTAGTTATAGATTGCTAACGTACTCCGATTAAAAAATAAGTGTGTATACATTAGCAAACCCCACAAGCATTTGCTAACATACATACACTTAATTTTTAGTTGGAGTATTTTAACAAGCTACACAATTGGTGTATTTTAAGATACTTTAGAGTTATAAGTTGTTAATGTACTCCAACTAAAAAACAAGTGCATATATGTTAGCAAATCCCATATATATATATAAGAGCAAGATTCGTTGACACTAGGTGTAAGAGTTAGTTAAATTACATCTTCAATAACTTTTTGTATAATACAAATTTAACCAATCTAACCATTGAATTTGATGATATTATCTTTATGATTATCTATATCAAATTTCATATTATTTGGACTTTTCTAAATATGTTATCTTATATTAAATATTTACATTTATTTTAATATCATATTATACGTTAAAATAAGTGATTTAATAAACTATTAAATAATTTTAAAATTGTATACCAACGGTATATAAAAAAATGTGAGCTAACATGGTGATACTTTTATCTGTTTCGTTAGATGACACTTGTATCGTTAAAGTTCAGCTACTCTCATAATTGCAAGGATTAGCAATGACAGCCATAACATTAAGTCAACACACAAAAACGTCCACCCATTAGGTAGTCTATTACTACTAAGTGTCTATAATTCTAATCAATACTTATATAATACATCTCAAATTTTATAATTTACAAGAAATAATTAATAAAACTTAATTACATGTCATGGGAAGATTAATGGAGACCATAGTAGTCTAGAACAACCTAATAATTTCTCCTAAAATTGGGGTGGATAAATATAGGCAAGGGAAAATAAAAAGAAAAAAGAAAAGAAAAGAAAAGAGAGAGTGAAAGATATATGATAAATATTATGATGTGAGAAACAAAGAGAGAAGTAAAAAGAAAAAATGAAAAAGAAGAGAGATAACAGAAAAAATGAATGTATATTTATAATTACAAAAAATGACAGAATTTGACGTTATACTATTTCTCCGTGATTAGAGTGTCATGTCAATTATTTTCTTTCTGTCTTTTTCACAAATCTCACCCTGAAAAAGGTAAAAGAAAGAAGAGAACCAACAAGTTTTTACATTCTTTTAACAATTATGAGAGTAAAAGAAAATGTGAGATAAGATATATAATGTGACGGAGACAAAAAAATAATATTATAAAAATATATTGAATGAATATAATATAACTCAAGAAAGAATATGCATTATACTTCATTTAAATGGATGACACAACGTGGATAAATCTAATTAGCTACTATACCAGAGCTAGCCTAGGAGATGTGACAATCCTTTTTTCATTCAAATATCTACGAAGATGCTTATGCTTCGTTTTGATTTATCACTCAACATTCCTTCATAGAAGCAAAATTGATATCCTTTTTGGGAGCTCTCAATTTCTGGGTAAAAGCGGATTCCATAAGCTCATGGACACGTTAAGGGGTGATTTATAAAGACGTTCCTAATTTCATCACGTTTAAAAATTTACCTGATTTTTTTTTAATAGTCGCATCTTAATTATAATTATTTAGGGTCCATATATATGTATGAAACTCATTTTGACTCAGTGAGTAACTTCATACACTAGGAAAAATCAAAATCTTACTAGTATACTATCCACAGTTATCAATTTCAGCATCTATCTCTCTCTCTCTAGATCTCTCTCCTTATAAGAGTGTTTTTACTTCATCATTAGGCCAACCCCTCTTAGTCTTGGTATTTTCATGCAAAGCAAGCAATCCCACTAAACTTGGACTCATATCATCAGTTCATAATTTCAGCATTTCACATCGGTACCAAAAGCTACTAATATCTTCAACAAGGATGCTTTACCTTTTTTCAACTTTGTGTGGTCATGATCGATCGCATGGTATCCATAAGCATATATAGCAGCATCCTTTCAAAGCATTAGCTTCAACATCCTAGCAAACAAAGAGCTGGAATTTCCTGAAACTTACCCTAGTTTCCCACCCTCAGCTAACGACAAAAGCCTAAAAATATAGTATATTGTTGTTTAGATATCTCTTGTATAAGTAGTTTGATTAAGCAGTGTGGTATATACTAATATATTCTCATTTTGAATTTCCCCCAAATACCTAACATATTGGACTATCCATGTGATTAATTGTGATGGATAATTTTTACCCGATTTATATTATTCATATAACAATTTAAAAAAATACTTTTTATATGTTTTCTCTTTTAAAATTATCATTTTATGCTAAACTTCTTTCTCTTTGTTGGACAAAAAGTTGTTGAAAGAAATTATACCGATACAAATTGTCTATCTACTACTATGTACTTGTTTATTAATTGAGGTAATAAATTGGAAAATTAGCAATAGTAGGAAGGAATTTTTCTTCTCATCCAAAAATCTTATACCCTATCTTGTATTCTCTCTTTTTTTTCTCAAGCACAAATACATAGGATTTTGGGGTGCGAAAAAATCAGAATTCTAATAGGAAAGGTTAAAGCTAAAAATCTAAGATTAATCAACCCTAGTTTATTTACATTCTAATTTTTACACTCATCTTATACTTTTATTTATTTTTCACTTCCTTCCTCATCATTTCTATTACCTTTTTTTCTTCCATTTATATCTTTCTTTCCTTAAAAAGTACATCCTTTGAGGGTAAGAAAAAAAAATTATTAAAAAAATAAATTCCGGACTTTACGACTAACTAGAATTTTTATTTTTTATTTTTGAGTAAAATCCACTTTAACAAAGTGGTTTGTATTTTTATAAGCAAGGTCTCTACAAAAAGTTGTACCCGTCTAGTAATAATAGGCTACAAAAGATTATGTGTTTTAAGCACATTTTTCAACACACAACTATTAAGTAAAATTCTTATAAATCTTCCTAAATAATATGGATTCCATTCATTATTTAGTGAATTCTATATATAGTTTAACTAATAATAAAAAAATAAAAATGTATAAAGTCCCTTAAACTCTGGATCTTTTACAAAGTGCCACCATGACTTTTAAAATTATCTCAATTAATTAGTCCTCAAATTTTAGTGAGTCATACTTGTCCCATATACATTTAAACTAAAAATAAAGATTGTGTTGAGAAAATATGTTGCTAATTAACTACTTTAGTGGGTCCCATAAGGGACATTTAGAAGAGTTTCTTGGAATTTATTAATTTGAACTTATTTTATCATATAAACATTGGAACTCAAAATTAAAGGTATTTTAATTCTAAAGGGCTAGTTAAGTGAAGTAAGACAGAATCTTACATTTAACAAGTTGTAAGTTTAAACTTTTATTTATCTCTTTAGATGAGGTAAATATAAGTTTTCTATAAACATTTCTTTGAGTTAATTTGAAAGCTTTCTTACCTTGAACTAGGACATCATCTTCTTTTCTTAAATTTTTTTACACCAAAAAAGATGTTTGGTCAATATGCTTTTTTTAGCTTATTTCAATTAATCTTTGAGGTAAAACTTTTCAAAATAAGCTAAAAAAAACTTAAAATATAGTTAATAGAAACTTCCATAAGCTTAACCCATCAAAAAAATAATCTCATTCAATTAAATGCTTATAATATACACTCTTTAATAAGTTTCAATTAAACAAATACTTAATTAAGTTGCTTATTTAAATACGTTATAATCCTCTTTTTGTGATAGAAAACTTTTACCATTGTAATTAGAAAATGAGTAATAAAAAATGGCAAAGCTAAAGAGCATAAAAATAAAATAGCTTATATTTTTATGTTTAGAAAAAAAAAAAAAGTCCCATTTTTTTTCAAAAAACTAGTGGGTTCCATTTCATAAGTTTTTAGAGAAAAAAATATATATACCTGTCCTATAATAATAGGATACAGGGCTCAAATATCTTTTTGGTCCCCTCAAATTTGGGTTCAGTTTTCTTTTAGTTTTCTAAATTTAAAGGTGATAATTTTCATCTACCTATTTTGGAAATAGTCCATTTCAGGTCGTTATTAGGGAGACTAAAATGATCACAAAAAAATAACCTTAAGATTAAAAGTGCGCTAGTTTCAAATTAGAGGAACGAAAATAATCACTTTTAAATTTGGGAGACCAAAAAGAAACTAAGCCAAAATTTAAAGACCAAAAAGATATTTAAGCTAGCAATTATGAAGCGGATCAAAGAGTCACGCAAGAAGGAAAATTAAATTATGATCCGTGATAAATTTTGACCTAACATGCAAAATTAAGTTTCTTTCGATTTGTTTGCTCAAGGTTCTCATTAAATAATAAAAGTCATGGGAATTTAATATAGTGAAGTGTAATACAATTAAGCATAATGTTCAACAGTAGGATATGATAACTAGTATTCAAGAATTACGCTTCTTGAAGATATCAGAAGCAAACTTGTTAAAATAGATTGTTACTTTGCTTTTGGACATAGATTCAATTTAGATTTTACTGAAACTTTCTAGATATGATTCTTAACTAATATAAAGGTTGTGTGAGTTGTAAAAATAATGTTTTACAAACAGTCAGCTAAAATCCAAGCCATTATGGAGTGGTCAGTACCTCACACAGTCAGTGGTCTACAAAGATTATTAGGGCAATCAAGGTTCTATCGCAAATCTATTAAGGGACATGTTGCCATCGCCCACCCACTAAAAGATCTCCTTAAGAAAGATAATTTCAATTGTTCCTCTGAAGCTCTGCACGCTTTTGATAAGCTAAAACAAGCAATGGTTGGTGCTCCTAATTTATCATTGCCAAATTTTAGAACACCATTTGTGGTCCAAACATATGTTCTAGCAGGGCCATAGGGACGTTTTAATTCAATACGGTCATCCAATCACATTTTTTGGTAAGCTCTTTTGTCTACGTATATGGCTAAGGCTTCTGCTTATTTATGAGAATTTCACACCATTACAAGTGCAGTAAAGTGTTAGAGGCAATATCTATTGGGACATTTTTTTTTATCATTTAAATTGATCAAAAAAGTTTAAAGGAGCTACTACAAGTGATCCAAACCCTGTAACAACAACACTATCTCTCTAAGGTTATGGGGTATCATTATTAAATCCATACGTGCCAATTGCACCTAATGTTATTGTCGATACTCTAAAAGGAGTATTTGCCAATCAAAAAAATGGATTGACTTTGTCTTTTATTAATAGTGTCTTTTATTAATAATAATATGAAATATGAATCAGTTAGATTTTAAAAGGAGTTTGTTAGAAATCTGTTATTGGCCTTGTTGGTTGTGTGCGTTAGCAGCAATGTTTTAGGATAGCAATGTAAAAGCATCATGCTGCTATATATATATATATATATATATATATATATATATATATATCATCTCAACCATAGTTTTGAATAGGAGTATTCATAAACCGATCCAATCCAATGAAAATCGAAAAAACCAATCCAAAAAACCGAAAACTGAATAAACCGAAAACCGAAAAAATTGAAAATTGAAAAAACCGAAATTTTTTATTGGATTGGATCGGATTTCGGATTTGATTTTGAAAACTGATCCAATCCAATCCAAACCGAACTTATACATACATATATATTTTCACTTGTAATTTTCTAATATCACTCATGTTTATATTTTTATTTCTTATATATTTGTAAAATTATCACATAAATTATACTTGTTTATAAAAAATATATTTATTTAAAGATAGTTTTTTAGTAACTATTTGAGTCAAGATACATAAACATAATTATTAAGTTGTGTAAATTTATTTTTAATAATATATATTTGAAGAGTTATACTAGTATTAGTTATATAATGACTCATTAATAAAATATTTGATATTTTAAATTATTTTTTAACACATTTATTATATATCATATTATTTATTTAACATTTTTTTAAAAATAATAGTAAGATTAAAACCAAAAACCGATCCAATCCAAACCGCTTTAAATTGGATCGGATTGGATTGGATTTAAATTTTAAACCAAACCGAGTGGATGATGAAATAACAAACCAAAATGATTGGATCGGATGGTTTTTCTCTTCAAAACCGATCCAATCCAATCTGCGAACACCCCTAGTTTTGAAAATCGGACTAGTCCGATTGGAAACCGATCTAGTTAATCGGAACTCTAAAAAACTGGACCATTTCAAAATTGATGAGAACCGATTAAGAATTGGTCTAAAATCGAACAAAAATAGGTGTAGAAAATCGGTTTGAACTAGTGATTTCCAAATTTTTAATTTTTTAAATTTAATCTAAAATATTTTTAAAATAAATAAAAATACATATTTAATAAAGATTATAAATAGATATAAAATGATGTTTTATTTTAATTTTTAGTGTTATAAAATTATGATATTATATTTATTTAATATTATTTTATATATTATATAATTATTATTATTATTTTATTAATACTGATTCCACCATGATTCAACTCTGGTTGAATCACTGAACCTTAAACCAGTACTTTGATTGGTTCAATGACCAATCTAATCTTAAAAATATTGATCTCACCTTTTTCTTCTAGGAGTCTGCGTTGACCTCAAATCAGAGCCAATTATCTCATCATTATACCTCTACATACTTTAATAGCACAATCTTATATTAGAACCGTTGTTTAATTGAAAATGTAAATTAACATTCACCCTCATGGTATCTTTAAAAGAAAGGAAGGATAATGATTTTTTTTTAATTTATGAGAAAATAAAAAACAAAAAAAAATGATTTTTAGTGTTGGAAAGCTCACATCGATTAGTGATATGACCAAAATATAATAGATAAATAGCGGACAACTCTTACCTTACAAGTTGGTTTTGTAAGGTTGAGTTAAGCTCATGACTCACATTTTAAGATGGCATCAGAGTCTATCTTAGCGATTACTGTTAGGCCTATCAGGCCACCCACTATCGAGTCGTTATCGGACCACCTGCAGATGTTCAGTCTTGCAAACTTCACGCTCAAGATGTCTAATCCTTGACGTGAGAAGGTATAGCATACACGTAAGGGGCAACCCTTACCTTATAAGATGGTTTTATAAGGTTGAGTTAGGCCCATAACTCACATTTTACGATCTAGGAAAAAAAACAACTTTTCTTTTTAATTTTAATTTTTCTTCAAGTTAAATTTATTTATTTATTCATTTTCTTCATTTTTCATCCATGTTTCCAAAACATATTATAAATAAAGGACTGTTTGTTTAAAAGTCGAATATAATTGATTTTGATGTAATTAAATTAATTTTAGTCATAATTTTAAATTAAAAGCATGTTATAGTAGAAAGAATTAATTCGATTTGTCGGCTTAAACATTTGGGTGTTCATTTAGAACAAATTAATTCTCCTTAACAAGAATTAGAATTCTGAATTTAAAGACTCTAATTATTATTTTTATGATAAATTTATGTATTTTTATGAGATTCATAATTTTTTAAATTAGAATTTTAAAAACATTGACAACTTAGCTTGTGTTTGGTTATGCGGTGAGTTTTGAAAAATTGCATAAAATAGTTAAGTACTTGGCTGCTGGACATTGTTGCTTCAACATCAACGAAAAAATTTAATTGTTTTTGTTTTGATTGGCTTAAATTAAACCAACTTGCTTTTCATCAAAGAGAAATGTTAATAATACATTATTTAATACATTTTTCTATTAGAGTTTAGTGACTATGTACTTTTAGTGTAAAAAGTTTTACATTATTAATTAATTAGAAATCACCGTTAGTATGATTTTTAAGGTAATTATTGTAAAAGTCAACAAACTTACCATATACGATAGTTTGTGAATGGATGACAGTATAAAATTACTTTACACTGTCAATACATAGTCTATTTTCTCTTTTTATTATTGCTTAAAATTTGTTGAAAATTCCAAAATTATATGAATTTCGCCCCTTATTTAATGAACTCTAACAATGATTTTGTAGTTTTTAATAAATTTTGACTAATAAAAAAATATGATGGAGAAAATATGTTAAAAAGTGTGTTAGCGACACTAGAAAATATGTTAAAAAGTGTGTTCGCGACACTATCTTCATCAAATTAATTTGAGTTGAATAAATTTTTTTTAAAAATTAATTCAAATCAAACTAAACTAATTAAAGATAAAATTTAAAGAGTTTAGTGGTCATGCATTGATAGTGTAAAGTAGTTTTACACTGTCATCCAATCACAAATCACTATTTATTGTAAGTTTGTTGAGTTTTATAATAAATACTTTAAAAGTCATGTTAATGATGATTTGTGATTAGATGACAGTGTAAAACTTTTTACACTGACAGTGCATGACCATTAAACTCAAATTTAAATACAGTTCTTTATATACTATTGATATTATTCTTCAATCATAATAAAAGTTTTATTTCAATAATTTTTATGATAAAAATATACATTAAAAAATGAAAAATACTATTTGTCATGAAAAGATTTTCATAAAAAGCTAATAACACTCCACATTAGCTATTCGTACTTTTTGTGTGTTTTCTTTTGCTACTACTAGCATAATAACCCGTGCCATGCACAAGGTGTTAAATTTATAATTTATAATTTTTATAATATTGTAATTATTTAATATATTTCTTAATTATTTTTAATTTATAAAAAAATAAACCATCAATTTGGTCCTTAAAATATTACCCTCTCTCCTAAATAGTCTTTAAACTAATGAAATTATATAAATAGTCCTTAAAGTATTAGAAATCATATTATATAGTCTTTCAAGTATTGAAAAATTCTTCAAATTAGTCCTTCACCAAGGACTAAATTGATGGATATTCAATATTTTAGAGACTACTTATATAATTTTATTAGTTCAAGGACTATTTAAGAGAAATGGTGATACTTTTATGTACTAAATTGATAGTTTATTCTTTATAAAAATATCTGCTAGTAAATATGTATGTATGTATATGTGTGTGTGTGTGTGTGTATTCTTATGGATATTAATATAAATTCAAATAATTTTATATTCACACACATCTTACATTATTTTTATTTATAAAAATACATATTTTAAAAAATATTACCCTTATCAATATATTTTGATTTGTATATAACTTCAATTTATAAAGAATTTTAATAAGATATATTAATATTAAAAATATTTTAAATTAAATTTTATCATTATTAGTTTTTTCTTTAAAAATGAGTTTAATAGGCATTCAGTGTCAGTGTAAAAGTTTTGCATAGTTAATTAATTAATTAATATATATATATACATATATACATATATACATATATACATATGTACATATGTAGACATGTGTACATATATATGTACACATGTATGTACACATGTGTACACATGTGTACACATGTGTACATGTGTATATGTATATATATATATATATATATACATATTAATTTTAGTCACCCAATTGGAATATTTTTCTACGACAATGAATATTTGTTTTGTTATTTTTTGTCCTACATCAAAGTTATTCCTTTAAATTAAAGGACACTATTACTTAATTTTAAAGAAATATATAATGTGCTATAGTCCTGACATTGATTTTTGGAATATTTTGAACCAATCATTCTTGTCGTTGTTGTATGATACCAAGTATGAGATACTACATATATTGCTTTAGATCTTAAATATTACATTTTATTTGAATTTTTTTTTATAAATATGTATGAATATAGAGTAGGCTTATATACATTCATACATATTAATCTTATTTTAACACTTATATGAATTAAAAATTATAAGTAATTATATTTTGTAGTAATTGATTTATCATTTAAATCTCAGTTTTTATTAGATAACAAAAATAAGAGAGAAAGATAACATCAATCATATGAAAAACCAATTAAATTTATAAGGACTTGAATAAATTATTGATGTTTAAGTATATGTTTTATTATTATTTTTTTGTTTCATATGTATAGTAATTATTTATTACGGATATCATTTTAAAATTTAAAACTAATTAAAAGATTTGACAGCATTATGTAATATCTTGTTCCAAACATAATATTCATGATATACAAATTATTGTTCTATTAAAGCATTCTTTTATTAATCATTGAAAATATATATATATATATATATATATATATATATATATATATATATATATAATATGAAAATTGAAAACCAAAATTTTTATAAAACTTAATAAATTATTGTCAATATCATTATTATTATATTAGATTATTTTATTTCATTTTATTAAATGCACAATTAATTACAATATACTTGATGATTTACCTATGATTCTTTTTTAATTTTATAATAAATTAATTTTTTGGCATAAGCATTATAATTAATTTGATCACGATATTTTTGACGTGAATCATATTGATTTTCAACATAAATTTTGATGAGTTTAATGATCATGCACTATCAGTGTAAAAAGTTTTACATTGTTAACTAATTACAAATCACCATTGATATGACTTTTAAAGTATTTATTATAAAAGTTAACAAACTTATAATAAATGGTGGTTTGTGATTAGATGACAGTGTAAAACCACTTTACACTGTCAATGCATGGCCTATTTTCTCAATTTGAATATATTGAGTACAAAATTATAAGAATATATTGTCTATAATTTAATGTAATTAATACCATGTAAAAATGTAATTTTTTAATAATATAAAAATGTTATTTATATTTTACACTTTGAAGAAAAGTGATATATATCATAATACACTATGTAGTTATATGTCGAAATAAATTAGTTTTAATTTGATTTAAATTTTTGTCCTATATAAGTTAAAATAAATTTAAATTTGATTTAAATTAATTAAAAAATTATATTTTTCACAACTTATTTGTTATTTTTTGGGTAGAGATCATATATATTCTTTATTGGAGACAATCATGCTCAAACTAGATAGGATCACTATAAGTGACAATTATTGTAAAATAATTTATTTGTTATTTTCAATTTATTAATTGATTTTTTTAATTTTATTAAAATAGATTTATAATTTGAGTGTGATGTTTTGACTATAAATTAATGTAATAGAATTAAATTTTATTTAAACCAAAAATATTTTTTATTACTTAACATTTATTAATTTGTTGTTATGAATTAAAATGATAACAATTAATTAAATTGGATAAAAAAATTATTATGACAATAATAAGTGACATATAGGATTTAATAAATAGAAAAATTCTTTAGATGTTTTCAAATTTTTAAAAAAATAATGATAAAGAGAGTATCATATAAAAATTATTAATATATTTAGCAATACATATTTATTTGGCATATGATGTGTGAAATATTAGAGGGAGGGAATAAGACTATTTTTGCTTCACTATAAGATTCTTTTTTAAAAAAAAACTTTGTAAAACTCCTTTTTTAAGTCTTTTACTCCGATCTATCTTAATATTTGAAATAGTAAATTCTATAAAATAATGTTAGCAACTTAGGATGCAAGCTATTTCAAATACTAAATATTATAAAGAAGAAACATAACAAAAGATGAAACTATAAAACAAAAAAAATAAAATGAATCAATAATATAAAAGAGATACAATAAAAAATGAAGCAAATAAAATTAAAATATGAAAGCTCTAAATTTTGAAGATTACACAAATAAGTAATCCTAAACAATGATGTTTACAATGGAGTTAAAATTGAAAGACACATTACAATAGAAAAAGGAGTTCTCACAAAATTAGATATTCACTCGATAAATTATATATAATAATAATTAAAAGTTTTACCTTAATTTGAATCTGTTGTAACTTAATTAAAATATACACAGATCATAATTACCTTAATTAATTCATATCACAATATATATTTGTCATAATTACCATGATTAATAGAATTATGTATTTTAACGTATAAAAAAGTATTTTTTTAGCAATATTTAAAAATTATATTTAATAAGAAATAAATTATATATGAAAAACTACATATAATTATCTCAATTATATAAATTTAGTAATTACATTAACTAATTTAATTACATCAACAAAATTTTCTAACAAATTTAATAATACATTAAATAAAAAACTAAATTATATATAATATGTGTTACATGTCTCTCATCTAATAATATACGTCAAGAATTTTCACATTAAATCAGATCAAATTTACATTAATTTTTCTTAATTTATTATTCAAATAAAGGATAATTCTAATTTCTATCTAAATGTTTAAGTTTCTTTAATCGATATTAAATATAATTGAATATTTATAAATTAACTAATTTAATTATAATTAAAGACAATGACCTTAATTATATATATTTATGACTTATATTAATTACTTTAATTTTACATTTTAAATAATACATTTATCTTAAATTAAAATTATCTTACAATCTTTTTTAATATATATATATATATATATATATATATATATATATATGTCATAATTGTATTATTTTATTCAAATTAGAATATATACCGATTGTAATTACCTTAATTATTATAATTATTCAAATGGACAGGGATGTTAATTCCATGTGAGTTTGAAGCAAAAATCAATTTATTTCTATTTAAAATCCTATTTATAATGAAAAGTCAACAAAAAATTTTGCTTCATTACTATTTTAATAAATCAACAGTGCATATTTAGGTCAAACTAATCATTAATTATAAATTAATCATCTATTTTAAACTTTGGTCCATCAAAATGCTGCTAAATTATTTTGAATTGATGTGTAATAACTAAATAAATAAATAAATGGTGCAATAATAAATGAAAATTTTAATATGAAAATAATTTAAATGTAAATTCTATATTTAGATCAAAATTAATGATGCTTTTTAAATTAACTGTCCTTTTGAAATTTAAAATTATATTAATATTGATTAATTCAATTTTGTAATTTAAAATAATCTAATTACCTTTCTTTAAAATAATTTCATTACCCTAATTAAAGTACATATTGATCATTATTACTTTTATTAATTCATATCACAATATATAATAGTCATAATTACCATGATTAACAAAATTATATATTTTAACATATAAAAATAGTATATTTTAGAAATATTTAATAATTATATTTCATAAAAAATAAATTATATAACAATTACATGTTATTATCTTAATTATATAAATTTAATAATTACATTAATTACTTTAATTATATCAATAAAAATTTTCAGAAAATTTAATAATACATTAAATAAAAAAACTAAAATATATATAATATGTGTCATGTAACTCTCATCTTAGTGTACATGTCATGAATTTTCATAGTAAATCAATCAAATTGACATTATTTTTTTTCTTATTTATTATTCAAATAAAGGAGACTTTTGCTTTTTATTCAAATGTTTAAGTTTCTTTAGTCAATATTAAATATAATTAAATATTTATAAATCAACTAATTTAATTATGATTATGGGCCATTATAAATAATATATCTACGATAATTAAAAAAACATTACTATCTTTCTTAACAATATATATGTCATAATTGTGTTAACATATTCAAATTAGAATATATTTCGATTGTCATAACCTAAATTATTATAATTATTCAAATGAACAGGGATGTTAATTTCGTGTGGATTTGAAGCAAAAGTCAATTTATTTCCATTTAAAATGCTATGTACAGCAAAAAGTCAACAAAAAAATTTGTTTCATTTCTATTTAAATAAATGAGTATTGAATATTTAGGTCAAATTAATCATCAATTTTAAATTAATTGTCCATTTTAAACTGTGGTCCATCAAAATGCTATTAGATTATTTCATGACACGTGTAATAAATAAACAAATAGTTCAATAATAAACAAACAATTTAATATGAAAATAATTTAAATAAAAATTCATATTTAGGTCAAAATGAGTGGTCCTTTTAAATTAATCATCTATTTTAATTTTAAAATTGTAATAGTCAATTTAATTATGTAATTTAAATAATCTAATTACCATTGTTTAAAATAATTTTCATTACCTTAATTAAAATATGTAGTGATCACAATTACCTTAATTAATATCACAATATAATTAGTTATAATTACCATAATTAATAGAATTATGTATTTAAACATATAAAAATAGTATTTTTTAGCATTATTTAATAATTATATTTCTTAAAAAATAAATTATATATAACAATTAGATGTAATTATCTTAATTATATATATTTAATGATTATATTAATTACTTTAATTATATCAATGAAAAATTTCAACAAATTTAATAAGACATTAAATAAATAAATAATTTATATATATACATGTTATGTGTCTCTCATTTTATTATATGTGTCATGAATTTTCACATTAAATCAAAATTAGTTTTTTCTTAATTTATTATTTAAATAAAAGAGATTTCTACTTTTGTATTCAAATATTTAAGTTTCTTCAATCAATATTAAATAGAATTAAATATTGATAAATTAGCTGATTTCTAATTATGGGCAATTACCTTAATTATATATGTTTATTAATTACTTTAATTATACACTTTAACATAATATATTTACCTTAATTTAAAATAATCTTAATTTCTTTTTTCAAAAAATATATATGTCACAATTATCTTAATTAATTCACATTAGAATATATACAGGTTGAAATTACCTTAATTATTATAATTATTTACATGGACAGGGATGTTAATTTCGGTGGATTTGAAAGAATAATTAATTTATTTTTATTTAAAATGTTATTTATAAATAAAAGTTAACAAAAAAAATTGTTCTATTTCCATATAAATAAATAAATATTGTATATTTCTTTTGGTGATTTGAATATTTGTAATTAATTGAATATTGCATATTTAAGCAAATTAATAATCCATTTTAAATTTTGTCCATTAAAATGCTATTAAATTATTTCAAATTGTCAAAATTTGTAATATATAAATAATTATGTGCTAATAAATGAATAATTTAATATGGATATAATTTAAAAGGACATTCCAATTATATAAATTATATATAATAATTACATGTAATTGGTATATTGTAGCGGATGACATCCTTGGTTGTTGTGGTTATCTTTATTTTGAATGGGAAGTATTAGGATGTATAACCTGTTTTGTAATTCAAGAGTTGTTTGGTTAAGTGGGGATCTTAGTTTTGGTTGGAGGATGCTGTTGTATATGTTTTTCATTAGGGGTGTTGTACTCTTGTTTAGTCAGACTCAGTGTTACTTAATATTGAGTACTTCTTGTGCTTAATATCAGCCTCTTTTTTAATATATAAATAATTTTGCTAATAAAAAAAACAATTACATGTAATGATTTTAATTTTAATTATAAATATGTAATAATACATTAACACCGAATCAAATGACCCCCAATTGATGATTCAAAATTTAGTTTATTAAGTAAAATCATATAAAAATGATCACATTTGCTTTAAAGCCTAGTTTAGAATATCCTCTTCATCCACACTCTTATTTCTCTTTTGAATTCTATTGAATTTGTATAGGTAAAAAGAATAAAAATCTTAGTAGATCAAATTTGAAGCAATAAAGAAACAAAATAATAAAAACTCAAATAAAGAGGAAGTTAATAGTAAGTTGGGATCTTGAGCACCATCTTTGCTTGCATCCTTAATGTCATTATCTTGACTGTTCATTCTAGACTATATGCTAAGCAAAAACAACATTAACAAACAAATGAGAGGGGAATAATAAAACATAAAAGTGAAAAAAAAATTAGAATTTTCTCAAATGGAGAAAATGCAAAAAAAAAAAAAGAAGAGAAAAATTACCTAATTTATATGCATCTCAATTTGACAATATATTTTCTCACCTTAATAAAGACATGGAAAAGATATAGGCAATTGACGAAATCAATGCAATGGATGACTATTCAGAATGTGTAACAAATAAATATTGTCATTGAAAAAATGAGAGGAGAGTTTAGGTCTCTTTCGAATAGGCGTCCTTTTTTCATTTATTTTTTCCTTGTTCGTCTTTTATCCTTTAATTCTGTTTGAATTTCAAATTAGAAACTTTAGGTACTAACAATTCCCGTATAAGTGTGATTGTGAAATTGTGCTCAATTAGAATATACAATAAAAAAATAATTTCCTAATTTGCATGTCATAATTGTCCATAAATTATTTTGTGTGCAAATAATTGTCCATAGATTAATTTGTGTGATAATGAATGTGAGGCCGACATATAAGTAAAAAATAGAGGGAAACGTTTTGGTATTGCCAAATGGGATAAGATTCTATGTAAAATTGCTCTAGAGATTGACATGTGGAACTTTCCTATTTAATATGGATATAATTTAAATGAACATTACAATTATATAAATTATATATAACAACTAGAGCGTGAATTCGTGCGATGCACGGGTAAATTTTGGGAGAAAGTAATTTTTATATGTATAAAGAAGTATATTAATATTTTTATATTGCTGAAATAGATCTCATACCAACTAAAATTTCTACAAAAAAACACTTTTAATATATAAATTGTGTTTTGTTTAAGAGAAAATAAGCTATGTACTGACAATGTAAAGTAGATTTACATTGTCTTCCAATTACAACTCACCATGTATTATAAATTTATTGACTTTTATAATAATTACCTTAAAAGTCATACTAACAGTTTTTGATTGGTTGATTGTGTAAAACTTTTTACACTACTGATAATGCATGACCATTAAATTCTTTTTTAATTCATAGGTATAAGAAATTGCAAATATTTAGATATAATTTGGTATATTAATTAAGTGTAAAGATAAAGTATAAAAGGAAGACATTTATATTAAAATTATAATAACAATGAATTTAAAACGCATTTAATTAAAATAAATATATTAACATTAAATATAAATACATTTTTATGAAAATATAATATGTTCATATAACATGCTTTTTTTGTGTGTGTGTCTAATATTTTTACTTTGACATAAATTTTTTATCACATGTAATGTAAATATATTTGTCTCTAAAATTTAATATATTTTCAAATATTTCTTTATTTGTAAAATATATTTACCTCTTGTGATCTATATATTAATTAATATTTTTATATAGTTTCCATCTCCATGAAATATAAATATTTACCCATATAATTATTTATATAATATGCTTTCATCTCATATATGATGTATGTTGTGATATAAATATTAATAATATGTAAAAATTTGTCTGTATGAGTTATAATAATTTACGAACCTAATTATTTATATATTAATACTTATTTTAAAAATTAGGTTGATTAATATAAGCTTAAATTGTCATAGGCTTGAATTCAAATAGAAATCTTAATAATTCCAACATAAATAATGATAATAATTTGAAGTCGCAAAAATTGCAAAGCATGTGTTCTATTGAGGCAATCAAAAGACGTTAACATCAACGAATTACAACATTTCTTATCATGCATTATTGTTGCTGCTTCTCTCCAAGGATGGTAGCTATCTATAAAACAGTGTTATGAAACTAAGGTATACTTCATCAACAAATGTTATAATCCAACTGACTACGTGCACTATCCAAGATTTATTAAGTGCTTATGTTGCTTCCTAAAGGTTGCCAATTACATTATTAATTTGATACAAAATGATATGAGAAAAATATCTTTCCTAATGTTTTAATGCTATAAATTTGAAACAATTAAAAAATAAAAGAAAAAGATTGGAGAATAAAGAAAAATGAGAAATAGAAAGTCAAAGAAAAAGCCTACTTAAGCCAAAGTGTAAGCAAGAGTCAAATTAACTTCATCAAATATTTTGCAAGAAGGTATAAATCGACATATAGTATTTGAACCCAAAATTCAATTTAAAATTTTAAATTAATTAAAAATTTTAACTCTAAAGTTGATATACCACATAATCTAAATTAATATAAGAGCAATTCATATTTCATAAAAATCAAGAAAAAATTAAAAAGATACAATCAGAACATAAAATAAAAAACAATGAAGAAAGAAATAATACAAATGAAGATTCCAGTGTATTGTTATTTATTAACTTTACATTGTCAAGATTTTCTAATCAATTCAAATTTAACCCCTTTCATGAAAGTTAGGTACTCTGATCCTTAGTTGCTTTGTCTCAATATCCCTAATATTTATTGAAATTTTTTAAAAATAACATTGTTGCATCATCCAATACAAAAAATTAGCCCAAGAAAAGGTTTGAAAAATAAGGAAATGTAATTATTATAAAACATAATGCAAAATCTTGCATCTAGAGCAACTTAATTGGTTCATCAAACCATGGAGACCTAAAGGTGTTGTGAAGAATATAAAACATAAGCACATTTTTACCTAAAAGCTAAAAGTTAGTATTCATAAATTTTCACCCACCAACTATTGTAAATGCAACATAGAAACAATGGTATACCTAATGATATCCCAACTAGCCAAGGGCAAGCAAAAATCACGTCCAACACTATCCAAAGACCAATATCCCTCTTTTTTTGGTGAAGAAATAAAATTTTCAACAAAAATTGAAAAACAAATCAAAATTATTATGGATCATAGGTTACGTTGTTTTGGAACAATGCCCAAAATTCATTTTCTTTTATTAGATTGTTTGCTTCTCTTCAACTTCATCAACGCAACCTTCAACCTCGCCACCATACCTTTCAATGACTATTCTTTGCTCTTCAAAGATATTAACAATGTTTACTCCTTCGATGGCAATGGCGTACCACTCTCCATTAAACCAACAAATCCATAAAACACCCAACAAAAACCTTAAAATCACGGAACTTAAAAGAACAAATAAGATTCCAAAGCTCATTGATCGAATTAAAGAGGAAAAAAAAAGGAAGTATAAGTTTTACCTATTATAAGGGTAGCAATGAAGCCAAAAGAAAATGGGAGAACACATCTAATAGAATAAGGGATATGTAAAAGGAACGTAACAGGGTGTATGGGCTTCAATGAAGACGTGAAAAGTCAGATGAAGAGAATAAGAATGAGAAAGAAATGCTTATTTGAGCAAGAGTATTAGAATGGTAGTTAAAAAATAATTAGAAGAGGAAGGGGTGCATTGGTATATACATTAGTAGTGCATTAATTTAAAGGTTAGTAACAATGCATTCAACTTTACAATTAATGGTATTCTAACGGTGCCAAATTTTAATTCCAGCTAATGACTAATGAAAACAATTTTGAATTAATTATTATTATTATTATTAATTAGTACAATTCAACATTAGGTTAATTAGTATAATAATAATTTAACCTTATTTTAGGCAAGAAAAAATTGCTGAAGATACTACTTTATATATATATATATATATATATTAAGATAAATAAATAAATAAATTGGCAATCAATTTTCATTACCTTATTTAATACCTTAATTAAAATAATAATCATTACCAATATTATTATTATTATTATTATTATTATTATTATTATTATTATTATTATTATTATTATATACCAATAGATAATTAAGTAGCTATTTTAATGATGAACTCTTAAAACTGCTTAAATCAAGTTTAAGGAAATAAGTAGTAATAATGTCCATGATTATTGATTATTTATTTATTTATTCAATTTGTTTCAAATTCATTCAAATTGAATAAATTCTACTTAGCTAATAATGTGGATGTTTAGTAATAATGTGGACATTTATTTACTATTATAATCATTCAAATTGATTCAATTTGATTCAAATTAATTCTTTTCTTTAATTATTATTCACTAATGTGGACGTTTATTGTTTATTTATTTATTATATCATTCAATTCAATTTTGCACTAAAATTTATTTTTGAAAACAATTTAATATGAAATTAATATAAAATTATTGATTGATTAAAATCAATCAATAATAGGAGAATTTGACTATAATAGATTAAAATACTAAAAATTAAAATAAATTAATATTAAATTAATATAAAATTTATGCTTGAAATTATTTATGCATATAAATTAATGTGAAATTATTGATTGATTGAAATCAATTCAGGATAATTTCCCATTTGATCTAAAATAAAATATTACTTAATTTATACTAAAATAAATTAATATGAAATTTGTACACTAATTTATTTTTAAAAATAATTTCATACAAAATTAATATGAAATTATTGATTGATTAAAATCAGTCATAATAGGAGAATTTGAATATAAAGTATGAAAGCCTAATGTCACCAATTAATGCCCCAGAAATCCTAATGTTACCAACTAATACCCTAGAAATCCTACAAAACTTTTCTTTTACTAATAAAATTATAATTACTGTCTACTTCTTTTTATATGAATACTCAGTGATGATTTAATTAAAGTCATACCTCGAAATATAAAATATGGACTTCTATTTTGGGCTAGTCAAATTGATTCTATATAATATAATATAATATAATATTTATTTTTTTATTTATTATTACTAAAATAGGGATGTTTAGTAATAATGTGGACAATTATTGATTATTTATTATTCAAATTGATTCAAACTCATTCAAATTGAATCAATTATACTTAGCTAATAATGTGAAAGTTTAGTAATAATGTGGATGTTTATTGATTACTATATTCATTCAAATAGATTCTTTTATTTATTTATTATTTGTTAATTGTTAATGTGGACATTTATTGTTTGTTTATTTATTATATTTTTACTTATTTAAGGAAAAAATAATGTTTCAGATCAATAAATATTATTGATTAGAATCAGCAAATTATTTGATTTTAAATTATAATTTCAAGTTTCAAATAATTATTAGTAATAGATTGTTTAGATTTGAATATAAATTATTAGAATCAACCAATTATTAGTATATTATATTATATCATTCAATATTTCAAATCATTATAACTAATTAATATATCCCACCAAATAGAATCAGTCATTTTTTATAATTTCTCTTTGGATAATATAATTTTTTTGAAGAATCGATTAATCAATTTATTTCTAATAGAATTAGTCAATCTTTATATATATATATATATATATATATATATATATATATAATATTTGTTTAATTAGTTATATATTTTAATTAAAAAATAATTTATTATTTTTAAGAATATTCTTATTTATTTAAGAAAAAAATAATGCTTCAGATTAATAAATATTATTGATTAGAATTGGCAAATTATTTCAAATTTCAAATAATTATTAGTAATAGATTGATTAGATTAGAATATAAATGAGTAGAATAAGCCAATCTTTATATATATCGTAAATTATGATGTCGTGGTCTTTTCTATTTACATAATATAAATTATTAAAAAAAATGTATTTCATTAGAATTAGCCAATCTTTATAATTCTCTTTACATAATATAATTTTTTTCGAACATTCCATTAAATAATTTATTTCTATTAGAATCAACCTATATTTATTTGTAAATAATTAGAATATATTTGTTTAATTTGTTATATATTATAATTAAAAACTAATTTATTATTTCTTGAGGAATATTCTTATTTATTTAAGGAAAAATATTTATTAATGCTTTAAAAACCCTACAAATTGAATCAAATTTATTCAAATTAATAACCTAAAAACCTTACTATCGCTTATTAATCCATAGTAAAACCCTAATGTCACTCTTAAATGTCTCAGAAATCCTAAAAATCTTACTTGTCAAATTTCAAATAGTTATTAGTAGTAGATTGATTAGATTAGAATATAAATGATTAGAATAAGCCAATCTTTATATATAACGTAAATTATGATGTAGTGGTCTTTTTTATTTACATAATATAAATTATTAAAAAAATGTATTTCATTAGAATCAACCAATCTTTATAATTTCTCTTTATATAATATAAATTTTTCGAACATTCCATTAAACAATTTATTTCTATTAGAATCAACTTATATTTATTTGTAAATAATTATAATATATTTGTTTAATCTACTATATATTATAATTAAAAACTAATTTATTATTTCTTGAGGAATATTATTATTTATTTAAGGAAAAAACATTTATTAATGTTTCAAAAACCCTACAAATTGAATCAAATTTATTCATATTAATGACCCATAAACCCTACTGTCGCTAATTAATGCATAAAAAATCCTTAATGTCGCTCATAAATGTTTCAGAAACCCTAAAAACCTTACTTTTATATATATAAAGAAAGATTACATAAATTATGTATAACAATTACATGTAATGATTTTAAGTTTAATTATATATATTTCATAATACATTAACACCGAATTAAACGACTCCTAATTAATGACGCAAAATTTAGTTTATTGAGTAAAATCATACAGAAATGATCACATTTGCTTTGAAGCATAGTTTAGAATATCCTCTTCATTCATACTCCTAAAATATATAATAATAATTATACACAAATATCTTCCCAAACTATACTTAAAATATATAATAATAATTATTTTGGTCCTTGAAACTTATACTAAATTATTGTCATAAATAATAGAGTGTAAGTAAAAAAATTATTGATTAAGTAAAAAATATTTATTGATTTTTATTTAAGACAAAATTAGGGTGAATGTAAGCAAGAAATTATTGATTAAGTATATAATTTTAAAAAAAATAAAAATACTCGTTAGTTTGTCCTTGATTTCAAAAATAATTTAGAAAACTATATAATTATTCTCGTTAGTTATTAATAAATAATTAAGTCAAATGACCAATAGAATTTTTAATTATAATTAAGGTAGTTATTTAAAAGGTAGGTTTTTAATAAAATTTTGAAATTCAAAATTCAAATATACCTATTTAAAACTCATTAATGTAATAATTATAATGTTATAATTATGGTTTGTAACCGAATTAAATATTTACGAAACACTATATAACAACACATGTCATCTGAACCTCTCTGTAAATGACACATGTCATCCAAACCTTGAAAGTTACTCTTGATTTGTCACGTGTAATTCGAACCTATAAATTGATACTCAAATTTATTTATAATGATGATGCAGCAGCTCTCTTAAAAAATTATGTGAATTACTAAAATAAAACTTCCATTTTAATTAAAAAAAATAGAGAAATGTTTAATGTTACGAATTTGTGTAACAGGAAAAACTTATCACACACAAAATGCTGGATAATTTCTGTCAAATCCTTCATGATTTATATTTCCTTATTTAAATTTTTTATAACAAAGCCCATAAATTTAGTTTCGTATAATTCGTGAAAGATTCTTTCGTACGAAATAGCATTCCTTTTAAAAAAAACACCAACAAATTTCAAGGATTGATCAAGTAGAACAAGATAGGATCTCACATTTGATAGGTCGCATGTTCGAACTTTCACTCATTTTCTTAAGATGAGGTAAATGTAAAAACCTTTGTAAGTACTTTTTGAATCTGAAAACTTTCCTTGTCTTGGACTAGGGTATCATCTTCTTTTCCTAAATTATTATAATAAAAAAAATACTCTCTCTGTTTCTTTTTACTTGCTAATTTTTTAGAAAATCTTTATTTCTATTTATCTGTTATTTTCAAATTTTAAGATAACATTAATTTTTTTTATCAATTATACCCTTACTTCTCATTTAATTTTTAATTAATCTATATATTTACAACTAGTGTGTATTTCTTGTAGAGTAAAAATTAGAAAAATTATAATAAGAAAGTTTAAAACTATTTTATGAAAAACAAAAATATTATGAGTTTAATGGTTATGCATTATCAGTGTAAAAAGTTTTACATTGTCAACTAATTAAAAAAACCATTGATATGACTTTTAAAATATTTATTATAAAAGTTAACAAATTTTCAATAAATAATAGTTTATGATTAGATGATAGTGTAAAACTACTTTACACTATCAATGTATGATTTTTTTTTCTCAAAATTTATTATATTTCTTAATTTATATATAAAAACTTAAATAACACTTAAAAAAAAAATAAAGATAAAAATACCGACAACATATAAAAAACTGTATTTAAACTGTGTCCATTAATTAATCGACTCAAGCCAGCCCACCTGTGAGCGCGAGATAGAACCAACACACTAAAATAGCGAAGCACTTTAAAGTGGGGAGACACATGTCCCCACTTTTCCTAATGAGGCCATGATTCCTACGTGGAAAGAATATTTCCTTTTATCCGCGTTCACACCGTCACACTGGACGCAGCACGAGGTCGCCACACGCCCCTTTCGTCGCACTATCCTAGCCGTCCACCTTTCTCCGATCCAACGGTTCAAAATCCCAGATCTGACACTCGAAATTCCCAAAACGCCCCTCGCCACTACTACTTATACCCTCTTTGTCCGCTTAGCCTCATCCGCCACAGCACAACTCTGAGCCGCCATTGATTCTTCTTCCATTTCTCAACCCTTTTTCGATTACCCATTTGGAGATTCCGCCCTTATGGCTCTTGCACTGTCCAAAGTTTCCCCCTTTTCTGGGTTATCTCTCTCGACCAATGTTGGGGATGCTGCGAGAAACCCTTCTTCTTTGAGCTTTGCTAATAAGAAACTGGGAAGCAGAAACCTCGCGGTTTGTGCCTCAACTGCGCCTCTCACTGGGGTGATATTCGAACCGTTTGAGGAGGTCAAGAAGGGTGAGCTTGCTGTTCCAACTGCTCCCCATGTTTCGTTGGCTCGCCAGAACTATGCTGATGAGTGTGAGTCTGCAATTAACGAGCAGATAAAGTGAGCCTTCTATGATTCTTGTCCTGTTTTTATTTTTGAGTTAAATTAGTATTATTATTATTATTATTATTTTGCTGTTGTTAATATATGCAGATCAAGCATATCTTTTTTGCACATCCGCACCTCTAATGCGAGTGACTCACTTTATGAGTGAAGTCCTTGATAACAACATCAGCTGTTGATACTATAAGTACATATAAATCATTGCTGTGTTTGAAATATTAATCATTCAACAATCGTACTCTTTTTTTATTTTTTGGATTTTGTTGCTTTACTTTAAGCAAATCATAAAAGTAAGTAATTTCAGTGATTAATGAAAAAAATTAACCATTGATATCCTAAGACATTTATAATTTGTTATGTGAAGATGATTTTTTCGTTAATGATTATGATTACTTACTTTTTATTTTCTAATAATATGTTTGGATGATAGAAAAGAAAATATAAAGGAAAAAAACTATGAATAACGATATATTTTATTTATTTTTTGGTTAGACAAAAATATAAGGAAAAAGGAAAGAAAAATTTGATTTTTGTAACAAAATTTCATTTTTTTTTCCCTACTTGTTTGTGAATTTAAATTTCAATTTTTTTTCTCCTCTCTTATTCAAACAAACGGTAAAGTAAGTTGTTCCATAGGAGCCGGATCCTTTTCCCATTAACAGAGCACTAGGATCTCCAATTATTACTTTAAAAAGATTTTTTTTTTCTTTTTGCGTTCATCTAATAGTCTCATAGCTCCTTTGCTAAGTGCTTTTCCTCTTCAATTGTGTGTCACAGTGTGGAATACAATGCTTCCTATGTGTACCACTCCTTGTTTGCATACTTTGACAGGGACAACGTGGCTCTCAAGGGATTTGCCAGGTAACTAACATTAAACCCTTTATGCCTCCTTCCTTTTGATGTTTCTTCCGTTTCTCAAACGGGGTTTCAATTTCATGCGCTGTTATTGTTGAAAACAGGTTCTTCAAGGAATCTAGTGAAGAAGAAAGAGATCATGCTGAAAAGCTTATGAAATATCAGGTTAAATTAACTTTGTACTAACTGTTTAACTCCTAATCAAGTAGCTGAAAGTAACTTCTCTAAGGTTCTAAAGTAACTTAAGTTACTATAACAATATATATGGTTCTTATTAAATTGTTTAGAACGTTCGTGGTGGAAGAGTTGTTCTTCACCCCATCAAGAATGTGCCCTCCGAATTTGAGCATGTGGAAATGGGGGATGCATTGTATGGTGAGCTTGCTGATTTCATTACTGTCTCAAACTTATCTGTTTCTCAATGTCTTTATCTTTTCCTATTTGGAGATTGACACTGTATAGTTGTGAAGCTGTGCATTGTTGTTTCTTATATTTGTTCAAATCAATATCTATTCTGACTTTTGCTTTTCTGTTTCCCTCTATTGGTTCAGCAATGGAATTATCTTTGTCTTTGGAGAAGTTAGTAAATGAGAAACTTCTGAGGGCTCATAGTGTAATGCCTCTCTACTTTTGTGCTTTTGGTTGCAATTATTTTTTTCTCTTGATTATTTTTGCCGAGGAACTCACATTATTTGATATATAGTTGTTAAGGCTAATCAATTGAAGATTTGTGACTAATAGGTGGCAGACCGGAACAATGACCCTCAAATGGCAGACTTCATTGAAAGCGAGTTTTTATCTGAACAGGTAAAACTCATCTAAACCGTAGAATGGTTGGGGATTCATAGAAACTTCTGGAATTTATAAAATATAAATTAGGGAAAGGAAAGAAATTGACAAAAAAGGAAAAATAAGAGGAACTGTATGTGTATGGGTTTCCCAAATTTTTGACCTTTTATTTTTTTAAATTTCCTTACAGAACACAATTCAGGTCTATAAATTGTGGGGTTTTGTTAAAAGCTAACTTTCAATTTGACCATGCTACTGTCTTGACTGTCATCCTGGAAAAAAAAGGAAAGACAGCTAACACAAGCTAAGAAAAAGTGAGAAGCATTACATGTGCATCTATGCAGTGAACATTGAACATGAATTTGCAAGTCGACTTTTTATCTTTGCTTACATTACCAATGTGTTTGTTAAAACATGTCGCTTTCTTTTTGTACAGGTTGAAGCAATTAAGAAGATATCAGAGTATGTGGCTCAATTGAGAAGGGTTGGAAAGGGTCACGGTATGTATATAGCTACCATCTTTTCTCATATTGGTCCACTAAATTTGCCTTAGATGTACCTTTCCATTAGTATGGTACTTTCCTCGTAAAAGTAAGAAAGGAAAGGAAAGAAATTAGTAAGGATACCCTTGGGTTCTAATAGAATTGATGTTTTATGGCTTGCAGGTGTTTGGCACTTTGATCAAAGCCTTCTTCACGAGGAAGATGCTGCTTGATCTTCAATAGCCTTCTTATTAGTCTTCGTTTACATTTGGTCTTTTCTGAAATTCCGGCTTGTCTTCTATTGTAGAATAGTATTTTAATGTTTTTCCTATGTACTGAGATTTAGGAACTCGGAGTAATGTAATTGCTAGTGTCACATGTAAAAGGCTGGAGGCCTATTATGCAATAACATTTGATATCTGCTTTTCAATGATCTCTCTGAGTAAAAATGTCTTTGGTTACTTCGGTTTAAATGGATGGAACACTCTGATGGTTTGAAAAAAGATACCGGTATCTTGATACTGCATAATACCATAGAAAGAAAGTTAGTTGAAGGCTACCTCACCCCAATACCTGCAAATAGATGTATCAAAATATCACCCTCCTTACTGATACCAATACATTGAATTACGTAAAAGTGGTTATTATGGTTTAAAATGGACATAAGTTTGTGTCACTTTTCAGAAGAAATGACACACAAATGGAAGTTGCCAAATTGGATATTGGTAATATTAAGAGCTGCATTGACCACATGGCTACTATTATCTTATTTTTATGTAATTAGTTTCTATCTTTTTGCTTTCTTTAGAATTCATGTAACTCTATCACAATGTACAACAATTCAATTCAACATGGTGAAATTGTTCTCCTCATTAGGCTGCCGAACGTGTCTTAAGGTATCTTGAAGGAACAATTGATCGTGGATTTCATCTCAGGCGTGATTGCTCCTCAGTCCATTAATGCCTATTGTGACTTTGATTGAGTTGGGGACTGTACGAGTTTCAAATCAACTGATGTCTACATTGTTTACTTTGGCATAAATCCTATCTCGTGGTCCTGTAGGAAACAAATTACTGTTGCGAAATTTTCCACCGAAGTTGAGTACAAAATAATTTCGTCCACCGCCACTGAGTTCGATGGCTGCAGCATTTCCTGCAAGAACTTAATTATACTTTGCCAGTTTGCTCAGCTCACCAGTGATCCTCTTTGATAACCATCTTGCAGGGCGTATTGGAGTCCTAAGTCCTAACCACGTAGCTACTATTATCTTATCCTTCTGAAATTGTGTTTATGTTACCAGTTTATATCTTTCTGTTATCTTTTGAATTCATGTAACTCTATATACCAGGGTACAACAATTCAATTCAACACAGTGAAATTATTCTCCTCATTATATTTCTTCAAACTTGATGATATATGTCGCTTGCATTCCCGATCAAAATACTTAGTTTATCTAATTTCTGCTTCCTTTATGTAGGAACTTTACTTTTCTGAAGGAAATGGATACTAATGCATTGGAGTTTCTTCCAGTTTATGGTAATGGTGTGAGTATGTTATGTAATGAATGAAAACAAAATCTAGAGGCAAAATATTGACCAAACTCAGCAGATACTTGCTTCTACAAGAGATTCAAATTTAGACTCTGATCATTCGCTTTGACTTCTTTTAGTAACAAAATGATGTGATGGAAGGAGTAGAGGCTGACGGAGTGGAACTAACATGAAGAAAAGTTTGATTCCCTTTCTCTTCTACACCTACCTGTCATACTTTAAACCTGTGGACTCATCTACCAAGAATAACTAGGACCATTTAACTGACCACCCCAAAACAGTTCAAGTGGGCCTGAAACAGACCACCCAATATGAAGACCTATTGATCCTTTTCTTGTGGCTAGCATATTGAGGAGAAGAAGATTCAATCATTTTCCACATGACTTGGATATCTGCATATTCCCTACAAGACTCCATGTCCTTATAAAGACTTAGAAGTCCATTTCTGCGACCTGTAGTCAACACCATAAATAAACAAATGATCAAAGACAAAGCAGATACAAGTTAACTTACATACTTCTTGTGATCCAGAATCATTGATGAATGATGGCATCTCAATCTCAAAGTAGTCTTACCTTCGGATTTGAATCTGAAGTTTGAAGTCACTTTACGAAGGATACTCTTAATGGGGTAGGTAGACAGCCTCTTGAAGTACCTCCAACCCTTCCAGTTCCCCATTTTCTGGAGCAGATATCTTTCTCTTCCTTGCACCCTTCATTTTATATGTGAACTATGCCCTTCAAAAATAATGCAATGGTTTCAAGCAAAGCAACTAGATGAATCCTGCCATACCAGAAAGCAACAAAATAGAAGGCAAGGGGCCTTTTGGGTACTCCCGTTTCTTCTATTTTGTATAAAATATTCAAGAAATTTGCTTGGGTATCCTATCTAAACTGATACTACATTGCAACTATTTAAAATTAAAGATATTCATGTTAAGAGAAATGGCCACTCTCTAACATATTTTTTTGAATATATTTTTTATTATTAACTAAAATTTATAAAAAAATAACAAAATTGTGTGTCTTACTTTTTATTTAATGAATTTTACTCATAATTTTATAATTTCAAATAAATTTTATCTAGACATAAAAAATATTAAAAAATATATTGCTAGCACTCTTATTCATTTTAATGTTAATGTTACTTCGTAAATTTATCACAAAAACACATAATTGTAAATTGATATTGGGTGTGGAAAAAGAGAAATACTCCAAGATCATACGAACCATGCGGTAGTAATTGGACTTACGAGTTTATGACACATAATGCAGGGCAACAGTATATAAATAATGAGTTGGAGGAAATTCATTTGGATTTGCCTTCCCTACTTATTCATCTCACTAGATATTCTCAATCTAATTGCGTCTATAAATAAGGAGAGCGGTGGGGTGTGGGCCCCTTATGAGCGGTTGGTTGGTTTATCTTCAATGCCTTTGTGTTTGTATTTGCACTTTTTCTGTAGTCTTTTGCACCAAAATAAAGATTGATTATGCCATGGAAGAGACTTAACATCCAGAATGTTTGATATTGAAAGCCAAGGTGCTTGAATTGGCGCAATTTAGTAGGACCAGAAAAGTGATTAATGTTTGAAGGAGCATTAGGATTCTGTTTCAATCGTTTTCTATGCTAACATATCTTTAATTTAGGCGAATGAAATTTAAAGACCGTGGCATGTTTGGGAACTCTTTTTTTTTTTGTGGTGCTTATCAACCGCTTGTTATGACATCTCACCAACATACATGCTTTGAAATTGATCATAGCCCTCTTGTTGTCTTGGTGTGTGTGTTTTATTTGGGGGAGAGGTATAGATTGGAATATTTTGGTGCATATTCTTGGTGTTTTGGATAACTTTCACTAATTTATTTTTTGAATTGAGAAAAAAAATTGAAAGGAAAGAGAATGAATTGAGAGAAAATTAGGAGAAAGTGAAGTTCTCTTAACACAAAAACTAACAAATAAAGGATACTCATAAAAAAAAAATACAGACAAATGTTAAATACCAATTAATTAAAAAAAATTCTTTTTTTTCTCTATTTTGATGCATATTATTGGCGTTTTAGATAACTTTCACTAATTTATTTTTTGGATTGAGAAAAAAGTTAAAAGGAAAGAAATTGGTACGGAGAAAATGATAAGAAAGTAGTAGATTTAAAGTTAAAAGTTAAAAATGGTACAGAAAAAAAAATGATAAAGAAGTTAAACGTTAAAAATGTTATTTCAAAATAAAATATTCTTATTATATGATTTTTCTAGTGGATTTATTTACGGAATTTCTTGTAAACTTTCCTGCAAATTTAAAATTCGTAGAAAAAATTACTTGTGGATTTAAAATTTGTTGTACCAAAAAATAGAATTGAAATGTACCCCCCCCCCCAAAAATTGTAGAAACATTACATACGAAATTTAAATCCACAAAAACATTATTGTAACACTTGTATTTTCTTAACGCGTGATTTAGTTATTTAAATAACCGAAAGTGGAAATTAAATATAATTTCAATAATTAAGACGAAATAAATAAGTTGTGGTTATGAGATTGTTGTTTTATACTATGTTGCCTTAGAATTTCGGTCTGAATTGTAGAAATTGAGAAAAATGTTGTTAGAGCCAAATATCTCTATTGATGATACTTGTTTGGGTCTGGTGAGTAAATAGTAACAATAGATCAGTTGTTGGACCTTAGATATGATGAGATGCGAGATTGGGCTTTAGTGAGCCCAAGGTTTCTCACAAAGCCCATGAAGCCCTTTTAAGGCACAACCCCCCCTCCCCCTTCCCTCACATTTTGTTGTTAAAAGATCAATTTACTCTCAATTCTCTCAAGACAAACTTTGTTTCCTTGCTTTGTTCCTTTGCGTTGTGAGAAGATTAGCCTTCCTAAAATTGTTCTTCCCCTAGAAGTTTGGCTCTAGGATTCCCTCTTTCTTACTCTTCTCTTCCACAAATTTGGATTTTCAAAAGCTCTAAAGGTAAGGGAAGCTTACACTTGTTGATTTTTTGTTGTATGAACATTGTTATGTTTGAATATTGCTTTGGATTGAGCTGAATACGTGATTTATATAAGTTGTGGTGAAACTTTGGTGAAAATGGTTTTGATGGTGAATTTGATGATTTGTTGGTGAAATGTTGTTATGATTGTGAAATTAGATAGGTATGTTGTTGTGGGATGTTGCGTGATGTCGTTCAACCTCTACGGAATTGATTTGGAGTGTGGGTAAGGGTAAAGTTTGGATTTTTGGGTTTTTTTGAAGAGAGTCTCTGGTTGTTCTGTTATCTAGTAGTCGCTGAGTGACATGTGGTCTCACTGAGAGAGAGTGCCCTTGAGAGTAGAGTGGACCTCTCAACCTTAAACTTCGTTGAGTGAACCATGTTGTTGCCAAGCGAATGCTTATGGTTCCATTGTAGTGAGGAGAAATAGAGTGATTTGCTAAGCGAATATTCATCTCGCTAAGCAAGTGTTCGTGTGTAATTTGAAAATTTTCCAAAAAGTAACTTGTTGAGCGAACAGGTGACTTACTGAGCAAGTGATGGTATTCTAGAATGTATGGGAGTGGATCGCTGAGCAAGGATTGGCCTTGCTGAGTGAGTTATTGGTTTTGAAAAATTAACATTCTCTTTGGTAGCCTCCCCCTGAGAGAGTAATGTTTTTGCGTGGCGAGAGGACCATTTTAAATGTTTGGTTGCTCTTTGGAGTAGTAATTTCCCTAAGTGAGGAAAATGCTCATTAAGCAAATGATGTTTTAGAAAATTTGAGAAAGTCTCTAGAATGAAATTTGCTGAGCAAAAGCCCTTGGAGACAGAAAGGGGAGTTCTCTAAAGTTGGCTGAGCGACACTTATAGTCGCTGAGTAAGAGCCTTAGTAAATGAAGCCTTCACTAAGAGAATTGGTCGCACATTTTTGTTGCCTTAGTTGAGTTTTAAATTGGTGTTTCAAAGTTGTTTTGAAAAGGATTCTTGGTGTGAGTTTTGTTGTAAAACGTTCAGTATGTGGCTGAAGTGGATGGTTGCTTAAATAGGACCTCCATTTGTTAGAAATGAAATTGTTTTGAAATTCTCAATAGGTATTGGCTGCTTGAATAGGGCCTTACCTGTTTACCATGTATGGTGCTGAATTAAGTTTGCATAGGGCTAGTAGTGGTTGTTTGGCCATGTGTGGTGTTGAATTGAGCCTACATGGTGTTGTTGTTGAAATTAGTTGACTTGTTGATATTGGAGTGATGTTATTGGTGTTGTACATGCATTACATGCATATGTTGGCGACTGAGGTCGTTGACGATGGACCTCATGCCATGGTTTGAGTAAGCACGTAAGTTGGTTGGCTGGCTGGAGCGGATGACTCATATAGGGCCTCCAGCCTAGTGCTGGATGAGACATGGGATCGTTGTCATGGGCCCTTGGGGATAAGTGGATGGACAATTTTGTAAGGGGCCAAGGTAATGTAAACCTTGAGTCACGGTAAGCCACCACCCACATATACTCGTCTTGACAGATCACATAATCTCATCTGTAGATTAGAGCTTGACAATCCTTGAATGGTGAGAGGCACATGATGTGTTGTTGTTGACACCATGTTAAGGGATGAGACTTGGTTGATCGCTCAAATTTTTGTAAATCTCTTAAGAGTAGAGTCTTCATGCATTGGTATTGTAGTTGGTGTAGTTGATTCATTATGTGGTTATGCATCATGGATTTGTTTGTGGGGCCATATATATGAATGTATATGATGATGTTATATCATGATGATAGATTTGTATGTTCCCCTTTTGATGGGCAAGTATGACTTTATTGTTAGTTGTTTTCTTTTGATTATATGTTATGTTGTTTTAAGTAAGCTTACCATTGCCTTGTTGTTATTGTTGTTGTTGTTGCGGTTTTTGCTCTTGTTTGACTGTGATGATCATGTCTTTGGACGTGGGAGTAGATGGTGAGACTTCAGTGGATCTAGCTGCTCATAGTTTATGACAGAGTTTTTGGTTGGGAGGTGATGGACTGTGATGGATTTCCTTTTTTTTTTTTTTTTGTTTTGGACAGTTTTTTTTTTTTTTGGTTTCCTTTTATATGATGTATAGTTGGACTAGCATTAGAACGTGTGTTTTGTGCTTCTCTCCGTTTGTTAATGCACGTCATGATTTTAGGTTACTGTGATATTAGTTGAGACAAAAGGGTCTCATCTATAATGTTTATATGTGTATGTGCTTCCATGCGATGAGGTTTGTAGTGGATGATGATTTATGAAATTTTCCTCAAAGTGGTAAAGTGAAAAAAAATGGGTTTTTGAAATACTTAAATACAAGATATTACATAAAATGAACTTTTTCTTTCAAAATCATAGAAGAAATATTGTGTTGTAATGACAGTGGGTTGTTACAATTATTGATGAGATTTCTTGCAAATTTTCCAAAGGAAAAATCTATACAAGATTTTTTAAAAGCACCAATTTTCTACGAAATATGTTGTTGCATAAATTTTTGTATTTGTTGCAAAAAAATTGTAGGAAACTAATTATCTATGAAGGCATTACTTACGAATCAGAATGTACAAAAAAATTCACGAAAAATGTTTCCTGCAAAAAATTTTTATACAAAATTCAAAAGAAAATCTGCATGTAATCAGAAAAATTCTAGAAGTGAAAAAAACAAAGATTACATGAACCCCACCAACACTCCTCTTTACTCAAGTGATAAGAAAATTGACATTGATGTTAAGTGATTATAAAATACAATTTTTTCTCTATTTTCAAATTGATATGATCTCACATTTTACCGTGTATTATAAATAATTTATGTCTATTATATATAAAGGGTAAATGGACATTTGTATATCACATTTGTTTTTTTCTCACTTTTTCATCAATTCAAACAGGACAAAAATAGTTTACTAGCTTTTCTTTCTCTCTCTTTCTCTCTCGCTCTCTCTTTTTTTTTGCTTAATTGTACTTTTGGTTCCCCCAAGCATTACAATGGTGCGATTTTGGTCTTCAAGTTTCAATTGAGCAAATTAGGTCTCTCAAGTATTACAATTGTGTAATTTTGGCTTCTTCGTTAATTTTTGTTAAATATTTAACAATTTTTGTTGACGTAACATTGGCAAATGATGTGGCGGTTGACATGATGACGATGTGACAGTTACGTAGATTTTGATGTCTTGATGATGAGGCATGCAAAAATGAAAAATAATATTATTAAATTGATGTTTGCGGGATTTAAACCGCCAACCTTAAATTCTAATAACATTTAACTACTACACTAATAAGTTTATTTAGTATATTAATGAAAAATTAACATATGTAACTTAAATGGAGACTAAGTTACACATATATTTATTACTACCAAATAAACAAATTTATACCTATTATATATATTATAATTATATATTATTAATAAATTAATACTAATATTATTATTGATAATATTTTTATACATTATTAGTATATTAATAGATAAATTAATAATTTAATAAATATAAATTATTTAAAATATGATATAAACGGTGAAGAAATATATTAATAAAATAATAATCCTAAAGAAATATATTAATATTATTAGTGTTATTATTTCATTAATATATTTATGTAGAAGTATAAAATAATATTAATAATATTATTAGTATGCTAAGGCGATTGATCCATGATGATGTTGAGCATTTAATTTGTAAACTTTAATCATTAAGTTTTTATTTATATAATATATTTTTAATTAACCTTATAATTTATATCAAATATTCATATATTTTATCATATATTTAAATAATTTATATTTATTAAATTATTAATTTATCTATTAATATACTAATAATATATAATAATATTATTAATAATAAGATTAGTATTAATTTATTAATAATATTAATACTAATAATATATATATAATAAATATAAATTTGTTATTTAGTGGTAGTAAATATATGTGCAATTTTAGTTTCCATTTAAGTTATATATATATATATATATATTATATTTTACAATCATACATCAAAGAAATTCATTAGTTTAGTGGTTAAAAGTTGTTGTTGAAACTTAAGGCGGGGGATTCAAACCCTACTATGGCCATTTTGATAATTTTATTTTTTATTTTTTGCATGCCACATCATTGACATGTCAAAACCTATGACAGCTATCACGTCATTATCATGTTAGTTGCCATGTCATCCACCAAGGCCACATGATCTGCCATGTCATTCATCAGTGTCACGTTAGCAAAATCTAGACCAACATTGCACAATTTTGATACTTGAGGGACTCAATTTGCGTAATTGAAACTTGGAGGACCAAAAATGTAATTATGCTTTTTTTTCTCTTAACCTAAACACCTCAAATATCCACTCATTTTCTCTCTATTTTTTCTTCTTTCTATTTTTTATTCATATTTTACTTCATATTTTCTTTTCTCAATTCAAATGTAGCTCACTTTGACACGTCTATTGTCATATGTGAGCCAACATGGGAGACAAATCAGACAACAAGACACTTTGCTTGACATATTAGAGTATCTAACACCATTAATTGATTGGGGTGATGGATGAACTAACTTGCCTAAAATCTTCAATTTTAGAGATTGTTTTAAAATTTTAATAGTTTTATAGACTAAGTAGAAAATGCCTTACGATTTCAGAAATTAAAATGATGATTTATTGTGATTTACTGCCATATGTGAGGTAACATGGTTGCTAATATGACATTATATATATATATATATATATATATATATATATATATATATGCTCAAATTTATTTTCTTTTTTGAACTGATTGTTTTAAAACATGTTTTATGAATAATAATAATAATTAAAAGTAAAGATTTAATACACACATAGTTAACTTTAAAATAATTTATTTTAAATTATAATTATGGATAGCAATTAAGAAATAAATTATTATATATAAGTCTATTTTAGTTTAAATTTAGTTACTTTATAATATGTTCTATGAACAATAATAATTAAAAAATATTTTTTAGATATTTATTCAAATTTAAAAATTCATAATAATTTATTTAAAATAATAGTTAAGGATAGAAATTAATAGTCAAATTATTATATATATTTAAAATATATATATATATATATATTAATATAAATTTACATTTTTCTCTTTTAAATATTATTTTATAAACAAATTTTTTAAATAATAATGTATATAAGAAAATTTAAAAAATATATATATTTATATTAAATTGAGGAATAGTTATTTTTTATTTAATAATAAATTTATAAATATATAAATAAAGCATTAAAGAATACTTAAAAACATTAAATATCATATTAATGCTCATGTTTAAGTTTATTTCACTATATAGATTGGTTACTTTATGATATACTTTATGAACAATAATAATCAAAAAAGGATTTTTTAGATATTTAGTTAAATTTAAAATGATTCATAATAATTTATTTAAAATAATAGTTAAAATAGAATCTAAGAGACAAATTATTATTATTATTATAAAATTATTAGCTTTGAAATATAGCTAACTTTTTATAATATTATAAAATTTAATGTTATCAATATACTATTTATATATCTAATTATTTTATTATCTTTTGGTTTTGTTTTAAATTTAGCTATATATTTATAAAATCATTACTTTTGAAAATATCTAACTTTTTTTTAGTATTATATTTACTGTGGTTATTTTAGTATTTATATATCTAAATTTATCTATAAAATCTTTATTTTTAATTATTACTGTTTCAAATATATATTTTAAAGTAACTAAAATAAAAAATAAATTTGATTTATATATATGCATAATAATTTATTTTTAATTTATATCCTTAATTATTAAGTAAAATAAAATATTATGAATCATTTTTAATTTAACTACATATTTATAAAATCATTTGTTTTGAAATATATCTAACTTTTTATAATATTATAATATTATAATATTTAATGTTCTTATTATGTTTTAAGAAAAATGTTATTATTATAGTATTTATATATCTAACTTCTTTTATCATCTTATAGTTTTGAAATATATATTATTAACATAAAATTATTAAAATTATATAGTAAATAACATTAATGAGAGTAATTAAATTCTCCCTTAAACATAATTAGGTTTGTTAAATTTGATTAGATCCATTAGTTATTGTAACATTTAAGTTTCGACAGTTGAGGTTCGTTTAAGTCTCATTTACTATATAAACAGATATAGATAGTTGACCTCAAATTAAATCTTTTTTTTTTTTTAATTTTGAACAACTTTTCTTAATAATGATAATAATTACAAGTATTATTAATAATATTCTATAAATACTACATGCACTCTAAAAGAATTATTTTTTAATATAGTTTAATACTTCTAATAAGACATTAATTTATTTTGTTACTATTTCTTTCACTAACTTCAATTTAGGAAAAAATCATCAATACCACTAAAATTGAATTGATGCTCACTAAAACTTAAATTTGTTTCAAGATTAATACAGTATTTATTAATTCATTATCTTAAAATTTTTTAACTATTGGGATTCAAATAAAAAAGTCTAAAGTGATTTGATATTTTAAAATTTGTTCAAATAAGTTTTAAAAAAGAAAATAGATTGATTTGATATGTATACAAAATAATCAAACTAAGAGAATTAATTTTTTATAAGAACCAAAAGAATTATTCTTTAAGGTCTATCACTATCATTTTCTTCAAAATATTTTTTATTGATTATACTATTTTTATGAAATTTAATCTCTATGTTCATTTCAATGTCAATTTTTTTTGTTTGAATTCAAAACAAATGTCCTTATTTCTAAATGAGTAATAAAAGTTATCAAATAATCTACAACAATATATATGTACATACATATTTTTAAATTGCATAATCTTACTAACAAATTAACTACAAATAATATAATAAAATTTATTATATAATAATTTAAATTATTTTTGAACAATATATAAAAAAATTAGGAGCTTGATTGGGCCTAAGGCAATTGCCTGATCGACCTTGTGCTAGCCACGACCCTTTTAATGCCTTCAATGCATTTGAATAAACAACTTAATTAAATGCTTATTGAATAAGTATTTATGTTTAAGTTGTTTCCATAATAAAAAAGGAAATAGAGTTAAATTATTTTCGTATAAGTTGTAAGCTATTTACATAAATTATCTTAGAGAGTTTTTTAAAATAAATTGAAAATAATTTATAGATATATTATAAATTATTTTCATAAGCTTTTCTAAACATTTACACAAACGAAGATGACATAATATAAACCTAAATAAGCTGTAAATAAACTCTTTCAAATATACTAATTTGAAAAACAAATCATATTTCTAGTTTGGTTTGGTTTTAGTTAGACTTGGGTTTTGTTATTCCCACCTTTTTTTTCTTTTTTTCACCTCCAACTTCTACAAAATAGTGTAAAATATCTATTTTACCTTCACTATCTTTTACTCTTTGTCTCTCTTCTTCCCACCCCTATTTTATTAATAGAAACACGTTTTTGTTCGTTATGTATCAAAGTTTGATATGCAATTTGTTGTGTTAATTTTTTTTGAAAAAATTTATTGAAATATTATTTATAATATAATTTATCCCTTTTAATATTAATTGAATCAATTATGATATAAATTATCCTTTTTAATTGAAATTAAATTAATTACGATACAATTTACCACTTTTAATAGTAATCAAAATAATTTTGGTGCAAATTTTCTTTTTAATAGTAATCAAATAATTGTGACATAATTTTAAAAAATATATGATACAAGTTACCATTTTTAATAAAAATTGAATTAATTATGATATAAATTACTCTTTTTAATAGTAATCATCGAATTAATTATGATGCAAATTACCGTTTCTAATAGTATCATTAATTGTATCATAGTTAATTTGATTACTATTAAAAAAGTAATTTACATAATAATTAATTCGATTACTATTAAAAAAGATAATTTACATCATAATTAATTTGATTTTTATTAAAAATGGTAATTTATATCATATATTTTTAAAATTGTATCATTATTAATTTGATGACTATTAAAAAGAAAAATTTGCATCACAATTATTTCAATTACTCTTAAAAATGATAACTTATTGTAATTAATTAATATCTCAATTAATTTTTTTTAAAATTAACACAACAGAAATGTATTTCCATTGTGTGTCAAATTCGATACATAATGGAAATGCATTTCTATTGTGTATTGAAATTCAATACACAACGAAAACGCATTTCCATTATACACAATACACAATAGAAACGCATTTCCATCCAAAAGTATTTTCAAAAAAAAAAATTAACAAACAAATTTTGGAGTGAAAAGAACAAAAATTGGGAATAGTGGGCCCTGGTAGACTTTTCATCAAAACCAAACCATGGGCCAGTTAAACGTTAGGGCCTTTGTCAGTTAGACTACTATGATCCCCTTTTGATGCGAATGCATGGTGTAACCAAAATAAATTAACCTTACAACCTTTCTATCAATGGCTATAATTGTCCAAGCCTTTTATAATTGCTATAAATATTATATATAATCTGCATTGCTCAATATAAGTTTTTTTTAAAAGAAAATTAACAAAAATATAATAAAAAAATAGCCAAGCTCAAATAAAAGTCCAATGTGAAGCTGAACTATAATGAACATTTATAAAGCAAGGTGAAGCTGCCTCTTCTCACTAGTCACTATATTTGCCATTGTTTCCTTATTTTATAAAAACCAAAATAAAAATAGACAAACAAAACGCAAAAACACAGTGCAAATGACATAACATTTTTTTTATGGACATAGATGACATGACATTTAGCTCTTTACCATAAGTATAATCAGCTAGGCCTCCATCTCAGAATTCTGTACCTTTGCCCTCCACGGTGTTCATATACAAAATCAAGTTGAGGAAAAATCTTGTAAAGCAAATCCTCCACGTGTTTGCTATACCCCAGTCTCCAGCTCTTCCAGAAAATCAAGGGAAGGACGACAAATCCAAAGCCAAAAATAAATCCCAACTCAACACTTAAAAAATTCCAATCAATTGAGCTAAGTGTTTCATGAGTTGGAAATGGTGCTTTTGGCAACCCTTTTACTCCATCACAATTCTTGGTTAATGGAGGTCCACATAACCCTTCATTACCTTTAAAGGAATCTGCTTCAAAAGATTGAATTTGAGTTCCTGTTGGAATTTTCCCCACCAAATGATTAAAGGAGAGGTTTAAAACAGAAAGGAAAAACAAACTTGCTATTTGTGTGGGAATTTCTCCACTCAAAGAGTTATATGACAGGTCTAATGACTCAAGCTGTGTTAGATTTCCAAAAGATGAGGGGATATGCCTTGAGAAAGCATTGTGTGATAAGTTAAGAACATTCAATGCTATGAAACTTGTAATCTCTTCAGGTATTCGACCTTCAAAGTGGTTGGATGATAAGTCCAAAGAAGTTAAGACTGCAAGAATTTTGACCAACTTCATTTGCATACCTTTGTTGACAACTATAACTGAATCTAGGTAGGTTCCATGCAACTGATCAGCATTGGCAATGTAAGAGAACATGTGTTCAAGCACAGAACGACTTTCACCTGCTTCCATTTTGGCAATGTTCATGACAACAACTTTGTTGAGAACCGACAACACATCCTTGTAATTTACAAAACCATGGAAACCGTACATATCGAAAAATAAATTGCCAGATTTTTTCAGTGCTTTGTTTTCAACACCAGTCATAGCTGTCCAGCTTTGCAAGAGAATTCCTGGTAGTGTGCCAGTGAAATTATTAGAGGCTAGATCAACAATGTGAAGCATCTCCCAATTGCTTGAGCTATGTGTGCATCCAATTGAACCATGGAGTTTGTTTGACCTTAAAATCAAGACTCGCAGGGTGGAAATGTTTTGTAGAAAGCAAGGGAATCTATCACTTAATAGATTGTTCCCAAGATTTATGACTTCTAGCCTCTTGCAGTTGGCTAGTGATTTTGGGATGGTGCCACCCAACAGATTTCCATTGAGATCAAGAAACTTTAAATCACATAAACTTGAAAATGTATCAGAAATGTAACCTGATAGTTTGTTTCCAGCAAGATTTAATACTCTAAGAGTGCCACTCCTTGTCAAACACTCAGGAATGAAGCCCTTGAAGTTGTTATGGGAGAGATCAAGCATTCGAAGAGTAGAACAGCCACAAAAAGATTCACTGATTTTTCCATTAAATGTGTTGTTTGAAAGGGAGAGGAAATATGCGAAATGGAGGTACTTACTAATCTCAGGTGCAATAAAGCTGAATCTATTGCTTGAGTAGTCCAAAAGGGCTGCATATTTTGTGAAAGTCGGAATTGACCCATGAAGTTGATTGGAATGAAGGTCAAGCACCATTAGATTAGAGATAAGATTTTCAAAGGGCCCTTCCAAATCTGTTAGAAAATTGTTGGAAAGATTTAGATGAATCATAAAGTGAAATCTCCAAATCCAGTTTGGTATTATCCCTTGAATCTGGTTGTTGGACAGGTCTAGAGAAATTAATTGGGATTGATTTCTCAAGAAAACAGGGAATTCCTTCAACTTGCAGGAAGCCAACAATAGTCTTTTCTTATTGGGATAAGATGAGAGGTTAGGATCATCATTGAAAGTTGTATCAACTAATAAGTTGTTGTGTGAAAGGCCCAATGAAAGCAAATTAGGCAGTCTCCAAATCATATCTAGTTGTATGGTGCCGTTAAATTGATTTAAAGAAAGTTGGAGGAAATCCAATTTTCTAAGATGAAAGAGAGACACCGGAATAGTCCCTTGTAGTTTGTTGCCACTCAAATCAACCAGTTTTAATGCTGAGGAAGATGCATTTGAGAATTCATCCAATACATCATCAAATCCATTAAGAGAAAGTGTAAGCTCCTGTAGAGATGGATGTGTAAATAGAGATGAGGGGACTTTCCCACTCAAGAAGTTGTCACCTAAATTAAGGATAAGGAGATTTGCAAACCCTTTCAAATAAGTAGATGGAATTGGTCCTGCAAAACCATTGTGAAGGAGGGAAACATATATGAGGTTTTTGGACATATTGAGAGATGGAAGAGGACCAGTGAAGTTGTTGAATGACAAATCTAGGTGAACAAGTTGAGTGAGTCCTAATAACAATGAAATAGGGAGTGTTCCACCAAATTGGCAGTTAGATAGATCTATTGTAGACAATTGCTTCAATTTGGAAACAGCCCTCGGCAACTGTCCAGAGAAATTTGTATTGCCAAGATTCAAAGATTGTAGATATCCTTCTTGTGGGAAGTTTGGCAAGGAACCACAGAGATCTTGATTATTTGATAAATCAATGACCTTTAGTTTTTGTATTTGGAAGATACCCTTCGGAAAAACATTAGTCAATCCACAACTTCCAAGCTCTAGGGTGGTCAAGCTGGAGAGATTTGCAAATGATTCTGGCACTGGGCTAGACATATTATTGAAGTTCAGTTTTATTACTGAAAGTGCTTGAAGTGTCGATAGTGAAGAATCAATTGGTCCTGAAAGATTGCAAGATGACATGCTTAGAACTTGTAGCTTATGCGATGAAGACAAGGAATGGCACCACTCCTTTCCAACAGCAGATACCCTTACACCATCTAGATACAATTCTGTGATTTTTGTAAGGTTCTGCATAAGCATTCCAATATTTGGCTTTTCAAGTTTTAGAGCATGCTTTGAGGCAAATGATGTAGACAAATCAAGAATAGACATCTTTCTTAGGTGAGAGATCTCATATGGAATTTGCCCCTCAAAGCCAGTATTTGACAAGTTCAAATACCTCAATCTCTTAAGCATGCCGAACTTTGAAGGAATCAAACAACCGAAGTCATTGTAAGCCAGATTCAAATGCTGCAAATGTTGCAGGTTGAAGAGACTTGAATTGTCTATGCCTTCCGTAATAAATTCCTCACTCAAGTCAAGACCAATTACACGTCCCTTGTTGCATGCTACTCCATTCCATTGACAGCAATCAACACTTTGATTCCAATTAGCCAGTTTTTTGGATTTGGCTGGGTTGAATGTAAGGTTGTCCTTCAAATGGAGCAACAAGAATTGTTGGTGAGCAAGACATTGGCTGGTTGCTACATTGATATTGATACTCAAGTTTATCAAGCAAAATGATATTAAAAAAGCGAATAAGACTTGATGAAATATCATTGGAGATGATTGTGAGTCTGTGACTGAAGGTAAATAAGGGTAAAAGATGGGTTAAAAATCGAAAACTTATTCCTCTTATTTATAGTGGGCTAGGTCATCCAAGTCTGAAATATTAATGCGTTAGTTCCTTCTTACATCTAACACGTCAATCTTAATTTGAACTTATTATCAGGCTTATTCGTGGCTAGATTTAGACCCGTGTATTACGCGATTGATTAACAAAATTGTTAAATTATGTTTAGTTATAGTATATTTTAATTTTAATTTTAATTTTAATATATTACATATTATTAAAAATTAAAATAAATAATTTAATAAATTTTTGACAAGATGTTGTAAGATGGAAATCATTGTCAATATTATTAGAAAACTAATTGAGTATTTGTTAAAATATTTATTGATGAAATATAAGTTTTACATTGCAATAATTATAGATATAATTACGTAAGAGTGACTCATTATTATGAGTAACTAATATTTATTTTGTAGAATTTAACTGTTAGCATTTTATTTATTTGAGAAAATAAAAAGAATAGAAATGGTTGATATGAGTGTAAAGTGGTTGAGAGAGTATTGAACCTCTACAATACATCAATTAAAATGTTGATATGTTAAAAGAAAATTAAGAGTTAATCATCTTTTAGTCCTCAATTATAGCATGATATTAATTTAGTCTCTAAAGTTAGTAAAATATCAAAATAATCCTTAAAATTATATACCATCAATCAAATTAGTTCTTGTGTTAACCTCAGTTAATTAACGGTATTAAAGATGCTGACATGACATGTTAATTGCCATAGTGACTACGTGACAGGAGCTAAAATGTCTATCCAAACTTGGGGCTTTCACTTGAACGAGAACTACAATAAAAATCCAAATACAATTGATTCACCTATCCTTTTAATTCTTTTGGATTACCCCTCTTCTTCCATCTCCCCCATTGTTTTATATCTTCGTCACTCTACAACCTAAAGAGAAGAGTAAGGCTTTTACACTTTTCGAGCAAGTGTCTTCATCCCCACATCCATATCGAAAAGGTTTGTCCACACATTTTCACTATTAAATGAGTCTAATTTTCGGTTTTTCTAATGGTGCTATGGTTAGAGTGCCACTCACCCTTTTTTGAACAGGTAAACAACGAGTATTAGATTTTGTTAAAAAATTCAAATATATTCGCTGTGTAGCAAAATAAAATCAATCAAAAGAGAACTAATTAATAGAGTCATTATATATAATTTTACTCCTGGCTGATTAACAATGCTTTAGAGTTTTCATGTGCACGCAAGACAGTTGGGACCATACATGATGAAACCACTTGTCAAGTTGTATGCATATGTCATACATACAGAACTCCTAAGTCCTAACGCAGGAAGTTAAGACTGATTTAGCCTATAGCTCGATAATTGTTTTTGAAAGCTAGTTGTGAAATAACGACAATAGGAATTGGCTGACGTGAGAATCTTAGCTTCATCCTGAGTAATTATAGTAACATTTTGCGTTTTGATTGGGTCGTTTGAATGAAATTGTGAGACGTTGTATTTATAATCCTTGCAATTAGACTATTCTAATTTTGTTTTTTGTCCAATAAAAGTTGATGAGTTTGCATGCTTTGGTGATATAGTTTGTTTCAAAACACACACTTTTTTCCCGTTTTCATTCATTTTCAAAATAACTAAAAAAAAAAAGAGCTTTGTGAATTACATAATTTCATGTGGAACGTTAACCGGTTTTGGGAGACGAAATCAACGTCTGGTGCTATGGTGCTAATTTTTTTATTTTTATTTTTTAATTTCTTGCATACATTTCTTTCCCGTTTTAGCCGTCTATCTTCTTGTTAATTATTTATTACCTAACGCACTTTGACGAGACTTGTCCCTCAAATGTTATTCAAACTTGAATAGTTATCGATCGTTCCATAAATTAATGTTGTAAAAGATAGAATAATAATAGGTGACTTCAATACAAAACTCATAATTACGTGTATCATAAACATTTTTTATGTGAGTAAACTTTTTTTTTAGAATAATAAATACATGTATTCAGCTTTTGTTTTGATTTATATAATAGAAAATAAATTTTTATTTAAATTATTAATACTATTTTAAACTGAAAACTGTAATTTTTATTTAAATTAAATATACATAAAATATACGTACACTAAATAACAATACATTATTAACTTATTTCGACAGATGTAATTATTAGTTTTCTTAGAACTCACCAATTATTATTCTGGCTTTTACCATTGATTTACGGAACGCTAACTATCTAAGTTTAACATTTGATGGATGAGAAGTATTGAGTCATGTCAAAGTACGTTAGGTAATTAAACAATAAAAAGGAATGGAAGAAGAAAGGTGGATGAGTAATCTTATCACAAAACCATGAATTAGAAAGTAAATAATGGGTTTTATTTCATTGAAATTCAAAAATAATAATGGGTTTTATTAATAATAAGTCTATTTACATATAATAATAATTAGATAAATATTTCATTGATATAAAATAGACTTATTATTATAAACAGACTTATTAAAGATAAAATATCAAAATAGGTCCAAGAGTTATACGTAGGTGTCATATCATTAAATATTTTGTCATATGTAAAATGTCATGTTAACATCATTTAATAAAACTTAATAAAATTAGTCTTTAAAGATTTACTTACAAAATTTTAAAGAGTTTAATAGTTATGTATTGTTAGTATAAAAAGTTTTATACTATCAACCAATCATAAATCATGGTGTGTATGACTTTTAAGATAATTATTGTAAAAGTCAACAAACTTACCTCACATGGTGTTTTGTGATTGAATAACAGTATAAATCCCTTTACATAGTCATAGACTATTTTCTTAATTTTAAAATAATAAAAATTTATTTAAAAATGTTTAAATTATAAAAACCTACTTGTAAAATCCTGGTAATTTAAAATCAAACAATTTTGTATGCCATTAGATGTTTGTTTTGTTATCAATAATCGGTTATTAAGTTGTGGTTTAATCACTGTCCATAAGGCAAACGTAGTAATAAGAAAATGATGTGTGAAATACTAATTTAAAATTTCTTAATACTATTACTAATTTAAAATAATAGAATTATTGTAAATTAAAAATCATTGTAGGTATGATTTTTAAGATAATTATAAAAAAATTAACAAGCTTATTATAAATGGTTTGTAATTAGATGACAGTATAAAACTGTTTTACATTGATAGTGCATAGTTTATTTCTCTAGTTCTATTATCATTTTTCTCAGCTGCTAAAAACAAGATAAATGAGCATGATAGCAAAGTAAACTAAAAAGGAAACGAACAAAAATAAGTAAATAAAAACTAATTAAAAATGAACGTTAGAAGGGAGAAAATTCAAAGAAAAGGACTTGGTAGAAATTAAACACATTGCTCTAGACTCTAGTAGAAGCACAAATTTCAAGGCTCTCTTCAAAAGAACTTCGGAGTTAACGGTCAACTTCAAGCAAATTATTGACCTTTGTAACAAAGGTCGCATGTTTTTGAGAGGAGGCTCTATCCAACACACACACACACACACACACACAAATAAAAAATAAAAAATAAAAAATAACTACTATGTGCTCAAAGATGTGACTGGTCTGTTGGGTGTTGGCAAGAGATGAGAGGGAGTGCTAATATGGGTTGTGCGGGTGAAGTATGAAGAAGAAAGGGTGCAGAGCAGATTGAAGGTGTGGGTGAAGTATGAAGAAAAAGATTAAGGTTTACTTTTCTTTCATTTTAAAGTTTAGTACCTACCTACTGAAGCACTTCTTACTTACTAAGGTGCTTCTTTACATTACATTTTTTTTTTATTACACTTCTTTACATTACATGAAACCTCCTAGTAGGCTCCCAAGTTTTTTTTTTTTTTTTTTATTGTTTTAATTGTACCTTTCTAAAGTACTTCATGAAGGAATCATTATGGTAAAAGGTCATTCTTTTGACTTAGTGTTATATATAAAGCTACTAGAATCAATATATACAACTCCCAACTCTATGTTTATTAATGTTAGACAAAGCACATGTTTGAGAAAACATATTCTCAATAAATAATTTTCTTTTTCCAAAAAATCTCTCATAAAGTTGACAAAAAATAATTATTTTTTCAAAGTAAATTGAATCAAACATGCATAAAGTCCTTACTTACAAAAAAAATGAAGTGGTCCACTTTGACAGTGGGAGTGTCATACTAACTTCACTAAAATTATACACTTTATATATCAAATGTTACAAAATGAGCAATAAAAGCTACAAAATGTGTAATGAAAATTATACCCCAAGTTACAAACCTTATTACTTCAAACTTTTATTGGAAATGAAAGCAATACAATTTTTTTAATATAATCTTTTTTTAAATGAAATTAATGTGACTCACTAAGCGTGTGTTTGATTGTGCGGTGGACAACCAAAAACCATGGAAAAAACTGGACGCAATTCAGTGTTACTTTACTTTCAACATGAAAAATTAATCACTTGTACTTCACCGTCTTGGTCCTCCAAACATGTTGTAAATCACCTAGGTGAATCTTACTTTATATTTAGAGATGCCTATAAACGATACTTAGAGAGACACATAAAAGTCATCCAATAATATATATTTTTTTGTTTACACCAAAGATATCCTCTAATCAAAAGTCAGAAACTAATTCCTTTGAGGCATAGAGATCATCAAAGTGGATATTGCCTCTTCCAACAAAGTCTTTTCATACATAGCAAAAAATCAAACACTTGACAACAAGCATTAAGGATTCAACTATCTACCAACTATATTGGACTTTCAATAATATTAAAGAGTGTATTAATATCCTAAATTTTATTATTTCATTTGTAACTTTTATTTATTTTATATATTTTTTTAAAAAGTAAAGTACTACCTTTATGAAAAGTAGTACTAAATCCCACAAAACAAAGATTAAAAAAAAATTACATGATAAGTTTGCCTAGCCACCCCAAAATCAACTGCATTTCCACCTTAAGGATTTGTACTTTTGCTTTCCATGGTGTTCATATATAACATAAAGCTGAGGGAAATTCCAGCAAAGCAAATCCTTCACATGCTTGCAATACCACTGCCTCCATCTCTTTGAGAAAATAAGGGGTAGGATGACTAATCCCAAGCCAAAAATGAATCCCAACTCACCACTTAAAAAATTCCAATCAATTGAACTTTGAGCTTCATAGGTTGAAGATGGTGGTGTTTGTGACCTTTTTACCCTATCATCAATACAACTTTTGGTTAGTGGAGGTCCACACAACCCTTCATTCCCTTCAAGACCATCTCTTACTTGAACCAAAGGATGTTGGCTAGTCTACTTGAATGTGTTAGTTTGACTGCTGAAAGAGCCTGAAGCTCGGGAAATTAGATATATGTACCCTGATTTTCTACCCATGTACCTTACCTTTTTTAAGCACCTTGAAGTTAAACTCCCTTTTTCTAAGTTTCAAGTTTTTGTTTTGAATTTCCTATGAGCCTGTCCATCCCAACTGCATCCAAACTCCTAGGGTTTTATTATTGCCTTCGAGCATCTTTGTAAATAGGAAGGGGTTGTCTATACTTAAAACCTATGTAGCAATTTTTTTGCCCTTGTCCGTCAAACTCTTGACAACAATTTTTTTGTTGTTTCTCTTCGAGGTATCTAAAATCGTCTGCTGTTGAAGAATTATGAGGATTCTCATAAAGATTACAAGGATAAATACTTTTTTCCTCCATCCAAGCGTAGAGAACTAAGATGATTTGTTTGTTGTGCGAGGTGCAAGCGAGAGCGTAAACGAACCCTTGTTTCCCTTATATTGGAATTATGATCACTATTGCGTAGATTCTCTACTAAGTACCAAACTACGGAGAATAGACTTTCTTCTGAAGAGCTTAGAGCTTGTGATCATCTAAAGGATGTGGTCCGAAGTGTTGGGTGTCATATCCCTTGTAAAATCCTTATTGACACTTCCCCAAGTGAATAATGTCATATGTAGGTGTGTCTATTGTTTGCATACTTTGCATCTTTTATGGTATCTTTCCATTTTCTTATTCGAATTTTTACTAACTTTTGTTTTTTGCAACTGACATGGCGAGGTCCAAGATGGCTGAGTATGCCAAGGCTAATGAGCAAGAAAGACAGGAGGAAGAGCAATGGAGGGGAGCTTTAGGGAAGAGGTAAAGAGAGGCCACCGGATGATGGTAAACAAAAGCAAAAGGGAGTTGTCGCTAAGAAGACTAAGACTAATAAAATTGTTCCTCCTACCTCTAGTTGAGGTATTGTAATTTGCGATTTGAGCGGTGCTTCTACCAAGACAACTATCGAGGTTCCTTTTCCTGAGGTTCCCCTCGTTAATGCTTCTTATAGTGGTGAGCTTCCTCCCCCGCTAAAAAGGTAAAAGGTGGATCCCCCTGTGCCTGGTTATGGAAAATTTTTTAACAGTCCTTATTAGTCTTGCTTTCAGGGTAGAGTCGGTCATTCTCAATAAGTTTCATGATCTTTTGAAGGCAATAAGTGTTGAATAAAAGGGCTGGATCCAAGAGGGGGGGGGGGGGGTGAATTGGATCTTTAAAAATTTTCAAAAATCCCCAAAATGAATGATGTAGAATTGGAACAATTATCTTGATTTTACTACACAACCATGAACAAGATCCTTATGAATTTATATGCAATCAATAAAGAGATCAAGATTCAATATATTTGAGAAAGGGTAGAGGAAAGAAAAGAACACATAAGATTTATTATAGTTCGATCACTACCGCTGTGATCTACATCTAGTCTCCAATCAAACCGATTGAGATTATCACCATGCAATTTAATTGTTTACAAACACACTACACAAACAAAAGAATTACAGACAAACACAACCTAAAACCAAGATTCTTGAAAACCTATCAAGAAATCTTGAACAACTTCTTGTGGAACACTACCACAAAAGAAACTTGAGAAAACCCTTCTCAAGAATGAAAATTATACAGAGAGAAAATGTTAGATATCACTTTAATTTGTGATAGATGAAAAACAATGAAGCATAAGACATATTTACCCAAGAGATGATTTCTCTTTATCTCCAATAATGATTCATAGTGAGCTCTTGATTTTGATACAAAACTTGTTGTGGTGATGAAGAATAATGTATTTTCTCTCTAGAAAAACTCTCACTAAAGTTTAGAGAATTGAAGTCATATGAAAATATCCATCAAGGAGCGCATTTTATAGAGAATCCAGTGGAATAACTAGTTTTTTGGTCTTGTAACTAGTTATTTTGTTCTTAAAAATATGGAAATGGGAATTAGAATGGAAACAACTAGTTATTTTTCTTTGTAACTAGTTATTTCCACATTTGTTTTATTTCCTATCAGCTAGAATAACTAGTTACATAACTATGTAACTAGTTATTTTTGTATAGGACAAACACAACTTTTAAAAATGTAACTGGTTATATAATTATGTAAGTAGTTAAAACAGAAAAGCATAACTAATTACATAACTTTGTAACTAGTTAGAACAAATTATTTCCAGCATTCTATTGTGCGATTTTAACGATTTTAACCAATTACGAAGCTAATTTATCCTATTAAATTGTTCTTAAACATAAGAACATATAACTTCAAAAGCTTTAACATATAACCATCACTTCTTATCAAATTAAAATGATGTTTTATCCAATTATTTCTTCTTAAACTCAATTTTAGACTTATGAAAACATGTTATCACTTGTTAATCCTTTAAGTCTTAAATTTTGAGCTCATCACCATTAAATCATCAAGGATAAAGATAAATCATGCAAGACACATAACCACACACACACACATATAAACACACATTACAACTTTGCACTCATTAAGAGGCTAAATCATCAAAACTCTATCAATACTTCTTAGGGGCAAGAATAAATCTTTTTCTTGCTTCTTCAATAGGGGGAGTGGAGGTGGAGGGATTACTTCACCATGTAATGCTGAGACACCGTCAAAATGTGCTTTTGAAGAAAAGCTGTGGTGGAAGAGTTCCTTTAGATCTTTTGTTTGAAAAAGATGCCACTATATCCCGGTTGCAAGAAGCTAAAGAAGGGGCTTAGACAGCCAAGGAAAACGCTAGCAAAATGGTGGCCAAGCTTGAACAACAAGTGACTAAACTTGAAAAAACCATAGCTACTAATAACCTCGAAAGGGGAAGGTTGGAGAGTTTTTTGATTGCTGCAACTAAATATGCTGTACTGGAGGTAAAGAGCTTAGAGCTAGACCTCAACACTAAAAGTTTGAAGGATAAGATAGAAGAGTTGGAAGCCAACCTAGATCGATCCAACAATGAATATAGAAAGATGAGCCATAATAGGAAAGACTCTGTCCAAGATTTTTTTGACAATACCATGGAGCAAGTCTGTTATCTTCTTGCTTGGAATGTAAGCCTTGATGCTGCCAACTTGGAGTGTGAAGTGATAGATGGCATCTGGCATACTTGTGTGAATGGCAAAATGGTGCCTTCTAAGCCAGTTATTCTCGAGGATACGGTGAACCTTGAGGATGAAATTACCGAGTTATCAATGGGTCAGGATGTTGATGTTATTACAACGTCTACAGCTGAGGTTGAAATGTTGGTTAATGTAGTTGTTAGGGAGTTTGGGGAAGATGTTGCTAATCGGCTTGTAAACGGTTTCATCTCGACTCCTCAGCCAATGCTACAAGTTCAACTCAAGGTGGTGAATTTAGATACCGAACACAATGTTGGTCATGCTGTTGTTGCCGAAGCTAATACTTCGTCGAAAAAAGCTTGAAGGGTTGGGATGCTGGTTTTGCTTATGTTTCTTAACTCTAATTTGGCCTCTTTTGTTGGCCTAGATACTTTGAATTTTATTGAACAATTGTTGAACAAGTTGCACTGCTTTGACTTAGCACAATTTTCTTTTTGCACTTTCTCCTTTTATTCTTTGCAAGCATTCTTAACTTAGTATAATGCTTGTTTACTTTTGTGACTAAGCTCTTTTGCCTTTTGTTTGTTGCTTGAACTTTGTTTTTGCCTTTGTTTCTCAAGGTCGAGACTGAGCTGGAGGGATGTTAATTATATATGTCAACCTCAAGGTGACATTTTGTGTTTTGCTTTTGTTCTTGAAACGGGTTTTAATGTTTTTTTTTTACCTTCTTCCTACCTGATGAGCTTCGTATTTGCCTTTGCTTATTGCTTTTGTCTTCTTGATGCACTTTGCTTGTTCATCTCAAACCTCAGTTGGATTAAAATCCACATACTCAAGGTGACAACCTTCCCTCTTTATGCTTTTCTTTTTGTTGCCTTGATGGACTTTTGCTTGTTCATTTTATACCTGACTAGATTAGAATCCACGTATTTGAGGTGGTGACCTTCCTCCTTTATACTTTGTCACCTCGATGAACTTTTGCTTGTTCATCTCAAACGTCGGCTAGATTAAAATCCACATGTGCGAGGTGGTGACCTTCTTGCCTTGTGCTTTTTGCTTCAGTAAAATTTTACTTGTTCATTTTAAACCTCGGTTGGATTAAAATCCATGTACGTGAGCTAACAACCTTCTTGCCTTGTACTTTTTGTTGCCTGGATGAACTTTTGCTTGTTCATCTTAAACCTCAGCTGGATTAAAATCCATATCCCGAGGTGGTAACCTTCCAACGTTGATGATTATTGCTTAACTATTTCAATGAACTTTTGCTTGTTCATCTCTGACCTTGGTTGGATTAAAATCCATGTACATGAGGTAATGATCTTTTCATTTTATCTAGTTGCCTTTGCTTTATTTGCTTTGGCCTTTTTGTTTTTGACTTGCACTAGGCTTTTTAGGCCAAAAACTCTCATTTTATTAATCACATGAGACAAAAAATTATAGAAGAGCTATGAATTATAGTACGTAACTCAGCCCACCTACACTAAGTAAATCTTATCTACAAATTAAAGTTTGCCTAACCCTCCTTACTGCCATGCTTAACTGTAATATTGGCGAAGGTTGGTTGCATTCCACGTTCAAGGGATGGGAATCCTATGAAGTGTCTCTAGCGTGTATACTCTAGAGCCAGTTTTCGAAGTAACTCTATAAGGGCCTTCCCATTTCTCTATAAGCTTACCTTGACTGGATTTCTTTCCATCTATGCTGGCCCACCGTAACACCAGGTCACTAGGCTCAAACATCTGAGGTATGACTTTCTTGTTATACCTCGTTGCTACCTATCTCTTCAACACGGTTTCTTTGATCTCAGCAACTTCTTTCCTTTCTTCAGTAGTGTCAAGCTCAATTCAGATTAGGTCATCATTGTCATCTAGTTTCATGTTTGCCACTCTCCATGTTAGCTCCCTAATTTCCATTAGGATCATTGCCTCCACGCCATAAGTAAGACCAAAAGGAGACTATCTAATGATAGAGTAAGGGGTAATGTGGTATGCCTATAGGACAGGTGGTAGTTGCTTAACCTAGCTTTCTTTTTCTTCGTTAAGATGTCTTCTAAGACCATGAAGAATGACTCGATTTGCTACTTTTGCTTGTCCGTTAATCTGAGAATGCTCCGTCGATATAAAATGCTTCTTTTTCTTTAATCCTACTAAGAAATTTTGAAAACCCCATTCCTTGAATTCTGTGTTGTTGTCAACACTATGCATTTGGTATCCCAAACCTGTAAACGATCTGTCGAAATACAAAGTTTTCCATGTTCTTAGCCTTGATAGTGGCCAGTGCTTATGCTTTTATCCACTTTGTAAATTAATCCACTGCCATTACCAAATACTTTACCTAGCCAGGGGCGTTAGGGAATGGGGCCAAGTATATCAATCCCCCACCATATAAATGGCCATAGGGATGTGACCATGCTGAGCTCTTCTAGTGGAGCAAGGTGAATGTTGAAGCATCTCTGTCATCGTCACATTTTTCATGATTCCATAGCATCACTTTCCAATGTTAACTAATAGTATATGGCTAAGAGAATCTTCTTTGCCAAGGCTCTACCCCCAAGATGTTGTCTATAGCATCCTTCATGCACCTCTGCTAAGATATAGTCAAATTTTGACTTCTGCAAGCATCTGAGCAGTGGTTGGGAGAAACCATATTTGTACAATTTGTTGTTGATAATGTAGAAATGCACGACCAATCTCTCCAATCTTCTTATTTCTTTTTTGTCCTCCGGGATATCCCTTCTTTGTAAATAGTTCATAATAGGTATCTTCTAACTCAACTCTACTTCCATGACCTTGACAAGATTGGGCTCGTGAATCGTTTGTTGGATGATTGACCTCTTATTGCCTGAAGACTTTGTGTTGGCCAATTTGGATAGAATATCTACCCTTGTGTCCTTCTCTTAGGGAATGTATATGAATTTTATCCTGTCAAAACCAGTGATAAGAGTTTTGACCTTGGTTAGGTACTTCAGTAACATCGACTCTTTGGCTTGATATGTTCCATTAATCTGTGAGATCACCCTGTTGTGAATCGCTACATACTCGTACCAACCTTTCTCCTATGTCAGATGCATCATCAAGTCGACTATACATGCCTTTGCCTAATTGTTAAAGGTGGGGAATGTGAAAGTTAATAACTGTTATTTAACAATATTCCAGCTCCGCTGCCCTTCTTACTTGATGCTTGATCTATGGACAAGGTCTGGGTTGAGTCTTGGGATTTCAGGTTTGTTAGTGTTAACTTAATGACAAAGTCTGCCAAAGTTTGAGCCTTCAACGCTTGCCTAGGCTCATACTACATCTCGTGCTCAAACAACTCAATGGCCCAAGATGTCATCCTTCCAACTAACTCGAGCCTATGTAGGATCTGATGGATATGTTGGTCTGTTTGCACCACAATCTGATGTGACTGAAAGTACAAGCCTAAGCCGTCTAGCCGCCATAACAAAGCAAACACAACTTTCTCCATCTTTGGATACCTCGGCTGCAGCCCCTTAAAGAGCTCTGCTTACAAAGTACACTGACTTTTTCCCTTCTAGTGCCTCCCTTATAAGCACTGCATTAAAAGCTTCATCAGTGACAGCCTAGATACATATATAACACCTCTCTTAGTTTGGGTTTGGTAAGTAGAAGCAGTGATGATAAAGTCTTCTTTAGCTTTGCGAATGCAACTTTGCACTCCTCTGTCCATTCGAAAGGTTTTTGGAAAAAAGGTAGGGCGTTTTGCGTTGACTTTGCTACAAACCTCATCAGTGTAGCCAGACGCTCGTTAGCATTTTGTACCTCCTTAACATTCTGGGGACTTTTCATCTCTAGAATAGCTTGACATTTCTTTGGACTCAACTTTATGCCTTTCTCCGATAACATGTATCCCAAAAACTTCCCTACTGAGACCTTGAATGTGCACTTATTGGGATTCAATCTCATATTATACTTCCTCAATTAGGCGAAAGTTTCCTCTAAATCATCAAGATGGGCTTTAGGAGTGGCTTTTAACAATTATATCATCGACATATACTTCCAAATTCTACCTAAACTATTTTTCAAATACCTTGTTCATCATTCTTTGATACATGGCTCTGGTGTTCTTTAGCTAGAATGACATCACCTTATAGCAATAATTTGCCTTCTTCGTCATGAAGGCAGTCTTTTCTTGATCTCCATGGTGAAGTGGTATCTAGTTGTATCTAGAGTAAGCGTCTATGAATGACAAATAATGGAACCTAAATGAACCATCTACCAACCTGTCAATGTTGGGTAGAGGGTACACATCCTTTAGGTAGTGCTTGTTAAGATCGGTATAGTTGACACACATCCTTTATTTACCATTCTGTTTCTTAACAAGAATCACATTGGCAAGCCAAGTGGTATACTTCACTTCCCATATAAAATCGGTGTCTAGAAGCTTGATCACTTGCCTTTCGATCTCCTACAAGCGTTTTGGAGCCATCTTCCTTCAGCATTGGCATACTGATCTTACCGAAGGATGCACTCTAGGCGGTGGCATAAGAAATATGAGATCTATCTCGGCCATATCAGCCAGCTTCTACACAAATAAGTCAAAATTTTTCTTCAGCAAAGTTGACAGATCAACCTTCATCCTTTCCTCTAAATCAGCCCCAATCTTCACAACTTGCGAGGCCTCTTTGCCAATCACTACTAGGATGCATTCCTCCTCAGGTTCTAGACAAGGTGTAACACCCCAAATTTCAAGTACTAGAAATAAACTACGAGGTAGCTCTGAGTAGAACCATTCCCATGTGTTATTAGACAAAAAACGTTTTAAGAGTTATTGTTATTAGATTACTTATTATTCTTATTATTGTTCTTATCATTATTATATTTATTGTTGTTATTATTGCTATTATTATTATTATTGTTATTATTATTGTGTTGTGTTATTGTTATTATATTTATTGTTGTTGTTGTTATTATATTATTATTATTGTTATTATTAGGTTATTGTTATTAACACCTTAGCATTAGAAATTAATAGAAATATTATCATAGAACCCAAAAGAGCATCTAGGACTCAATAGGGGACTAAAGCCCACTAAGCTACTATACTCACCCACTATGTTATAAGAAGGGAATAGAGAAGGAGGGTTAGGTTTAGCTGTCACAAAATAGAAAAAAAAGAAGTTAGAGAGAATGAGGAGAAGAAGGAAGAAAAAGAAGAAGAGAAAGAGAAGGAATAGAAACCGGAGAACCCAAACCCTAAAACTCAGTTTTGTGTGCTCCTAAAGGTGAGTGCTCTCCCCCGTGTCTTTCCTTGTTCTTGTTTATCTATTTATCTTTTCTCTCCCTATACCTAAGTTTAGGGATTTTATGGGTTTTGAGGGGATTGTCAGGAAGTAAGGAATTTACAGATTTGATTGAACAATTATCAATATAGAAGAGTGATTAAGAATCTAATTATTTATTTGGGAGCATTTAGAAACCAAAGACAATAGGAAAAATAAATTAAAATTAGTAACTCGAATCCGTTTGGCGGGATTAGATAGCCGCTGGGCAACTTTTCTTTAAAAATTGGATTCCGCGTTGGTGTTAAGCACGCGGACCCGCTGGGCGGGATGCAATACCCGCTGGGCGGGTTGGGTTTCGACGGGTTTGCTAGACCACCGGGTGGGACTTCCATCCTGCTGGACGGATACGACTTTTTCTATTCCATTCTTTGTGTTTGTAAACTCCTTTTTTCATTTTTTAACTCATTGTTGTCTGTTTTCTTATGCCTTGTTGAGTTTATATTGCATGATTATTATTTACCTTGAAAAAACTGAGTGTGATATGAAATTGTGCCAATGTTTCATGATAAAAGTCTATAAAAAGCTGTAAGCATTATTTGTGATCATGCATCATAACATTTGAGTTATGTGATGAGGAAAGTATGTAGGAATCTGGCTCGTGGAGGCTGTGATGGGTTGACTAACCTTAGCCTTGGGGGTTATCCAGTTGGGAAAACTCCAATGGTCCATACTGATCTCATGGAGCCAGGGCGTACTGGCAAAATTGGGTAACCCTGACTAGTCACCGGGGGATATCATACTAGTTGAGGGTGCGAGAGCCAAAGGCATCGGTACCGATGACACTTCTTATGGCCTGCATTTATTCCTAGTCTACTTTCCGAAAAGTTTAGGTTGGTACCACATGTGCATGTGTAATGGTTTAGGAACATAGCATGCATATATATCCTATTGCATTGTGATATTTTGAAGTGTGCTACGTTATAACTATCTGAAATCTGTGTGTCCTTGTTCATGAGCAAATGATATAATGTGTACACGTGTGAAAGTGTGATTGTGTATTGTGATAAATTGTCAAGATTATATATATGTGCTCATGTTATACATGTATGTTATGCTTGTTTGGCAAAACAAAACGATGCGTATGTCTAGTTATTAGGCAAAAGATGTGAAATAAATGTATGTTTGTAATTAGAATTGTGTTTGCTACCTCAAGGATAAGTGATAGGCTAGGCCCTAAGATAGTGTTGTGAGGGTTATAGTTGGATAATAATAGTTGTGAATGAGATAGAGAAGGAGTGAATCCCCACATAGCGTAATAAAAAGGTATAAGACAACTAAGAGAGAACAAAATGAGGGTATTAAAGTGAGTGTTAAGGGAGTGTCAAAAGTATTTTAGAATGTCTATGACCTTAGACTTGACCCATAGAGAACAACCTTAAATATCAAAAGGAAGAAGAGTAAAATCTAAATATAAAGGATTTAAATACTAGAGAGGGTTTTAGGTAAGAAAGAGTTCTTAGGTTGAGAATGAGATAGTAAACTAATATAACCGTTGAAAGAATTATGAGAGACCTAGTGAGTTTAAAGCCATAAGAAATAAATGATGAAGGTTGTCTGAGTAGAAGAGTTTAACTCAGCCGTAGAGTCCTTAGAGCACTCACTGAGACATTATGTCTCATTCCTTTAAGTTTTCATTTTTTCAGGATACAGGTGAAGACATGCGTAGATGGAGCTTGGAGTCATGTGTAAGAAAACGTAGTCTAGTTTACATTATGTTTTTGTATTCTTCTTTATATTTTGTATGATACCTTTGAGTGATAGATGAGTTATATTTGGCACGTATGTTTTTTTATTGTATTGTTCGTATATAATATTTAATTACATTTATGAGTAGCATTTGTATGTTGTTTTTACTTTTTTAAGTTTGTTTTTTGAAATTTAGACTTAGTTATGGTAATGCCTCTTAGGGTGTTACACAGGTAACCAAAAATCTTTCTTTATCTCATCCCAACAATCTAGCTTAGTCAATAACACTTATCCCCGACCGACCTTAAGGATATACTCCATTTTCTGGTTAAAGTCTGCTTTGAGAGACTTTTTATAACACTCTCTGGCCATTTTTTGGTCACCTCACAAGGTAACAACTTGCATGTTATTAGTAACGAACTTCATTGCAAGGTGTGACATAGAGATAACAACCCTTAAAGCATTCAACATCAGTCTATCAAGGATAGCATAGTAGGAAGACTTAAGTGTCCACCACGATGAACCAGGTTAACACAATTTTCGTAGCAGGTGGCTTCCCAAAGGCGACATACAATTTAACATAGCCGACCAACGTAATGTGATATCCTAAGAATTTGATCAAATCTTCATTATACGGCATTAATTTAGACTCCAGGATCTTTAGCTTTTTGAAAAACTCATAAACATGATGTTGGACGAGCTACTAATATCCACTAACAACCTGTGGACCTCCTTGTTAAGTATCTTACTTCGTCATATCCAGGATAGTCTTGATCAACCGAGGTAACCAAGGCCATTGGTGTCGCTGCGAGCTGATAAGATGAATTCTTAAGTTGGTCGCTTAGGTGAATCTATTTAAGGGTTTGGGGGTCAGGGTAACCTCAGAATAGTTGCCCCCAAGTCGGTATTTTTTGAGGGCTTAAGAGTCTAGAGGGTCAGAGTGACCTCTAGAACAGTTTGTGTCCCTTATTAATTTTTTGTCAACATAATTAGCCTTTGTAGTTAATTTTTTGCTAGCTTAAATATGTTTAAAAGTCCCTAAATTGTAACATGTTTTTAGTTTGTACCTACCAACTTAAGTTTTTATAGTTTGTGCTCCTTATGAAGTTGGCTTTTCCTTCAATCATGGTCATAGCTTTGGTGTTTCGATGTAACAATGGTGCATGCTGGAAGTTATTGCTGTAGAAGCAGGGGAAGAACCGAAAAAATCAATTTGTTTCATGATTCTTGTTAACTGAATATGGTGGTTAATTTCTTTGGTTGTGGTCGATCATAAACTTATACACAAGAGAGAACAAGTTGCAAGTAATGAATTTTTAAAGTAGCAAGTAATAGGTGAAGCTAAAGTAAAGGCTAAAAGAGTAATGCAAAGACCTTAATGAAGGAGGGGAAAGGAGAGATAATGCATTTGGTTCCACCGGAAAAGTACTGGGTAATGATACATTGGAAGATGATTAATCTGGATTTTCAAAGTTATATTTTAAGAACAAAAAAATGCATCTTATTTTAAAAAAAAAATTATAATAATTATGTGAGTTAAAAAAATAACACTTTAAAAAAAGTTATTTTAGTATTCTTAAAAAATTGAAATTTCTGAAAAATTCTAAAAACAAACTATATCAAAGAATTTTTTTTCATATTTGAACAAATTGTTGCTATTAAAAATTCCAATTTTACATAGAGATGAATTTAAAAAGCTCAACGTAAACATGCTCTATATTTTAGGTTAAATAGATTATAGGTTAATTTATTTTTTCAACATTTAACCTTTTTATACAATTCATCGCAATCGTGAATGTTTGATTTTTTTTGTTGTAATAGAATCTCATATTTACAAATTAAAAATCTCATTCACTTTTTCTCAAACAGATAGTTAAACATAACTTTTCCCTATCATTAATATATCTACTCTGTATAATGCATAAAATAAATTATAATTTTTAATTATATTTAAACTTAAATATATAAATAATTTTATACTTTTAATTATAAACATCAATATTGATATCACAGTAATTACTTATATTATATTAAAGTATAGATATGTTTATTTACCTTCATATATTATCAATATAAGAATATATATATACATACATACATACATATACATACATATATATATATATATATATGTATGTATATGTATGTATATGTATGTATGTATGTATGTATGTATGTATATATATATATGTATATATATATATATATGTATGTATATGTATGTATGTATGTATGTATGTATGTATGTATATATGTATATATATATATATATATATATATATATATATATATATAACATATTAATAATTAATGTACTTTTAATTGAAACTCATTTTACCAATTTAAAAAATTATAAAAAATAAAAGTTAGAAAGATAAAAGTATAGAATAATGTATATTTATTGAAATATATTATTAATTAAGTGAGTAAAATTAAATTGATATTACTCAAATATTCTTTTCATTAGAATTGTAAGAATAAAACTAAAAATAAAATAAATAAAAATAATTTAAAATAGTATTTACTTAAAGAATTATTTAATTTAATTATGAACAATATATCTAATAAAATATATTTTTATGATTTATTCAAATGATCTTTTAATTACTATTTGTTTTATAATTTAGTAAAAATAATGATTAAAATATAACAAAATTATAAATAAGTTAAAATCATAACTACTTATATTATAAGGAGTGTTTCATTATAAAAACCCATTTGTTAATTTAAATGACCCATTTAGGCTTGAATATCTGCAACATTGATTAGTTTTAGTAATAGTATGGGCCCTAATCAATAGGCCAACCCAAGATAGGGAGGCCCTAAGGTTAACGTGTTTTGGTTAGGTCCCTTTTCCCTATATTTAGGCTAAATTAATTAATAGGTTCTTGAACTATTTGAGAATTTTTAATTAGGTCTCTAAATTAAAAAAATTGTAATTAGGTCCTTAAATTTGTAAATTTTTCATAGTTGAGTTTCTGATATTAGTTTTTGACAGCTTAAAACTACAAGAAAATGATAATTTGTGATTGTTTTAAAGATTTTAGGGACTCAATCACAAAAATTTTACAAGATCAAAGACCTAATTACAATTTTTTTAGTTTGGGGACCTAAGTAAAAATTTCTAAATAGTTCAAGGACCTATTGATTAATTTAACCTTATATTTATCACTCCACAACTCACCCTATTAAGAATTATGAACAAGGAGTGTGACAGCTAAGAGAAAGTCCTAGTTTTACAAGCCCTTGCAAGATTTGAAGATCAAAAAGGACAATTCTTCAAAGTCTAAAATCATGTCTTGAACAAGTATAAAATTAGTGTACTAATTTCATATAATCTCATTTTATTTTATTTACCATTAACATTACTTATACCTTTGGGTAAATTACACTAATATGCCCTTGAGATTTTGAGATAGCACAAAACTCTCCTATTTTTTTAACATTTTACAACAACATCCCTTATAGAAGTACACTATGTAAGATTTTTTTTAATAATCAAAGGGGTTAATGTAATATATAAGGGGTGTTAGTGTAATGTTTTTCAAACAATTAAGGGGGTTAATGTAGAGGTAAAAAAAAGAGGAGAATCGGGAGAAATTTGACGAAAACTCTAAGGGTGTCAATGTAATTTGTAACACCCGTTGTCCTAATAAGTGATTCAGTGTTGTGATAATTAAAAAGTGGAAATTAGATATGTAATATAGGTAATTAAAAGAAATACATAAATTGTTGTTATGTATAGTTTGTTATATGTGAGAATGGTTGTGTGTAGTTTGTTTGAAATTTAGGTTTGAATTTAGGAAACTTGAGATATGTACTTGAGCCAATTTTGGTGTGTTGTTGGAGTGATTTTGGGCTTTTGAGGGAAAACAATTGAGTTAAACTAGCTTTGAGATAAGAGGAGTGGTTTAGTGAGATATAGGTCTCAGTTGGCCAAAAGTCCGTGTGAAAGCTTTAGAAGGTTGAGTATAAAAGGAGGGAGGAGGAACTTTTCCTCTCTATTAAGACAAAGGACGAATTTATAACCCTCAAATATTTTAATAATAACAAACAAGTTAAAATTATATATGTCTTTACATAATCGTCTGATCATTTGTTCGCATAGAATCGTCTGATGTTTTTAAATGAATATCGTCTTATCTTTTGATTAGATAAATTTTATAACTAACAAATCTTACAGACGATGACAACGTTCTAAAATGATTTGCACATCAATCAGAGCATAAGCTACCTCAAAACGTATAAAGCCCTATATATCTACTCTCAAGAAAAGTCAGCAAAAAGAAGGAATATATGTGCGTATGTCAGAACGAGAAAGCAGACATGTCAACTGCTACAAGATTGAGTACAAGAAGAGAAAAGATAAGTAGACTGCTTTATCTTATCATATGACAAGTTGGTGAAAGGCATTAAATGTTGCATTTAATGCTCCAATGACTCTCTTCATCAGACAAAGGTCGTCTTCTACAAAGCACTCAATGGATACTTTTGGAGAAGTCTATAAATAGAAGAAGAAACCTCTTTCGAAAGTTGCTGAGGCTGTTGATATAGTTGATGTGGTTGACATAGTCGTTGTTGATTCTGAAAAAATTCATATCTTTTTAAGAAAAGAAAAGGCTCCTTTTTAATTGTAAAATTCTTGTTGTACTTCATTGTATATTCGTCTGTCAAGACGTTAAACCCAGTGAGGTAACTCACGCGTAAACCTTTTTCTCAATGAGATTGGTGGAAGCTTGAAGAGGCTTTGATTTAAAAAATACTTGGGTGTTTGCTTGGAAAGGCAAGTGAAAGACTACTTAGGTGGAGCCTGAAGAGGCTTAAAGAAAGAATACTTGTAACTTGAAAAAGTTAGTGGAACTTGGTTGTTGCCAAGAACTGGATGTAGTCTCTGGGGTGAGATGAACCAGTATAAATTCTGTGTGCTTTCCAGTTTGTCTTTCAGCTTTCATCTGTCTTACAAAACATTTTTGAAAATCTTTTTGATCTTATTTCAGACAGTACATCGTTAACAAAAATTTTGGAGAAAATTTGCTATAACACAATTCAACCCCCCTTTCTTGTGTTATCTTTGTGCTCTACAATTTGGTATCAAAGCTCAGCCTCTAAGGGTTGAGCACCTTAACAAGTGTTAGAGAAAAAGATCCACATGCCAAACCTTAAAGGACAGTTCATTCTAAAGGAGCCTCTCTAGTCAAGGCCTCCAGCCTTCAATGGAGAAGATTATGCATACTGGAAGGACAGAATGGAAATGTATATCAAGTCTACTCACTATAGTATCTAGAGAATCATCACACATGGAGATCATGTTGTAACCAAGCCAGAAAACTGAATACAATCAAGATGACTACAACATGTTACAACAAAACGCACAAGCTAAGTACATTATAACCTGTGCCTTATCAAAAACTGAATATAATAAAGTTTTGCAGCTACAAAACTGCTAAGGAAATGTGGGATGCTATACGCATAACACATGAAGGCACGGAAGATGTTCGTCTCAGGAGAGCAGCAACTCTTTAAAGACATTATGAGATGTTCACCATGAAGGAGATAGAGACCATTGATGAAATGTTTGGAAGATTTCAAACAATTCTAAATGGACTTCAAAGTCTTGATGTTGAGTTCTCTAAGGCTCAGAATAATCTCAAGATCCTAGACAGTCTTCCTAAAGTATGGGAACCCAAAGCTATAGCCATAGTTGAAGCAAGGGACATGAAGACCTTAACTCTAGATGAGTTACTAGGAGCTCTAAGAGTACATGAAGTGCATCTTTTCAAAAGAGACAAGGTAAAAAATAATGACTCAATTGCTCTAAAGATTGGAGAATCAAGTCGAAGAGCAGACGAAAAAATTGAGACGAAAGGAAGAAACAAAGTGCTGAAGGTTCAATCTGAGGAATCCGAGAGCTCAGACGAAAGCTCTAGCTGCTCAACAGATGATGAGATCTCCTTCATCACCAGAAAATTCAAGAAGATGCTCTAGAAGAAAGACAGATTTAAGCAATCTTCGAGAAAGAAGGACACTAGATACAGAAAACATCCTTAAAGAGAAACAATGAGATCATCTGCTTTGAGTACAAAAAGCCTGGACATATTAAGGTTGAATGTCCCAAACCAAAGAAAGGATGGAGTTCAAAGAAAAGATACAAGAAGAAAAATCTTCTAGCCACTTAGGAAGATCTGGATAGCAGTAGTATCAGTTCAGAAGATGAAAAGGCTAATATATGTCTCATGGCAGATGCAAAGGAAGTAACGTTTGAGGTAAACTCTGATTATAATAACTGTTTGCATGAGTCTAATGACAGTGAATTTGAGTCCGATGACGAAGATATGTCATATGACACTCTTCTTGCTAACTCACACAAGATTGCTCTTAAGTATAAAAAATATAAAGAAAAATATTAAGAAGCTATTTTAGAAAATAAGATACTCAAGAGAGATTTGACAAGAATGCAAAAGAGCCTAGTCTCAGATTCTGAAAAGGCAATGCTTCTTTCTGAAGTTGATGGACTAAAGAAAGAGGTCATTAGTCTGAAACATGATCTGACCAAATTTGTAGACGGATCTTCACAACTTCAAATGATTTTAAAATATAGAAGATCTCCGCCTGACAGATTTGGCATAAGATTTGTAGAAAACAAAAACTATAAACCATTGTCTTCTAAATCTTGTTCAACCTTTTGTAACTTTTGTGGCAAATCTGGACACTTATCTCAAAAGTGTCAACACAAAAGAAAACAGAGGTCAAATAAGACCTTTGGGACTAACATGAAAGGACCCAAAAGTATTTGGGTACCAAAATCTCAAATAATTCCTATTGCAGATATCCTTAATGGGAAGGGGGATTCATTCTGATACCTGATGTAACGACCCTCTGTCGCTACAGTGCTACAAACAAACCCCTATATATATATATATACATAATAATAATAATAATAACCAATCCACAGGTTACTCTAAAACATATAAGGTATGAAATAATACTGTATATAGGTCCATTATCATATATATACAATACCAAGGGGGAAATACAAAACCAAAACTCCCTATAGTTGGTCAACTATACAACATATACAATTAAAAACCAAAAATAAATAAAAAGAGCTTTTAGAAAAGCTCACCCAAAAGGGCCTCCAAAAATCTCCATCTAAGACATTCTTTATCAACTCTGAGACGCTGGATCTGTGGATGTCTCTCCCCCTGCTCCCACGCCAAAATGACGTGATTATCACAGTCACAGCAACACAACAACAGCAACAAGATATCCAACAACGACAGAACAAGGCAAGGGTAAGCTTACGAAACAAAGATTAACATATAATGTTTAATCTAATATATTTAAAATCATTAATCACACCAATATGGAAACTAAATCATCAAATAAATGGGTCTACATGCATTATAGTGTATCACACACCACATCACATACTATGCTATCACCCCATATATCAATGTATGAATGACTTGACTCTCGAGAGATTTTTACATTTCGAGCAATCAGCTAAGTCTTATCCCCTACCATGGCCATACACCATTCAGGGATTACTAAAACTCTGATCAGTTGGATAAGCTTATAGTTGTCAGGATAAGTGAATGTGGGTGATGGTATACCACGACACAAGGCTTGCACTGCCTTGGCCCTCTATGGGATTTACCCATCCACTCATCCCCTAAGCCCAGCTTTTAGACCCCACTTCTCATCCAGGTACTAGGTTGGAGACCCGTCTGAGCCGCAGCTCCGTTCACCCCCAACTTCCATGCCTACCCGCATACGACATGAGGCCCATACTACCTCAGCCAACAACATATGCATGTATGCATGAGCCACAATACCATAACACACAACAACAGCATCACACTACCACGTGGTCTACTCAACACCACTTGTGGTCCAACAATGATTGTCAACACCATGCAGGCCCATTCCAACCTCCAACGTAGTTAATAATATCATACACCACAAGTGGAGGTCTTATCTAAGCAACCTTCCACTTCACAACCAATCCAACAATCAATTACAATTTAAAAACCAAAACCTTTTTTGGAAAACTATTTGGAAAATAAGTAAATATGGAGATTTGCAAAAGCCTTCAAAACAATTCGTTTCTTTAATCTAAAGAAAATAGTATCCTAACTTGACAACTCTCCATTTTTCTCAAATAGAGCTTCTGAAAATGTATAATACTCTTTTTATATGTGTATATACAAAATACTTCACGTTTTGAAATGAAAACTGTGAAATCTTAGATGGTACATTCAATTCTGAAATAACAGATTATGTACTGCAGTAACAGATTATATCTGTTTAGTAAAATGCACCAGATTTCGTTTTTCAGCAGAGATAATCGATTATGGGCTTCCATAATCGATTATTTCTGAACCAAAATGTATCAGATTTTATTTTTCAATAGAGATAATTGATTATCAAAGGCCATAATTGATTATTTCGAAACAAAATTACGACAATAGTTTCTGAAGCTCCAAATAATCGATTATTTGCGATGATTTTTCGAAAAAACACAATTTTCTACAAGGAAACTCAAACTTTTTAACCAAATAACTCAAATTTTCGAATCAATGGTGTTTCAACAACATTAATCCACCTCAACCTAGTTCATACACATCAGATTACACAACAAATTCAACATTTCCTCACAAAATCATCAATTTCTCATTCAAATCTCAAAATCTCCCCCCCCCCCCCCCAAACCAATTTTCAACCAAAACCAACGAAAATGGCAACATCCACAGAGATTCAACCGATTACAAAGTAAGAAATCAACATACCAACAGTTATTAACACAAAACAACCTATTTGTAAGCTTCCCTTACCTCTAAAAGTCTCCAAATTTGAATTTTGGTGCTTTGAGAAACTTGTGTCTTGAGCCAAAACCTTCTACAAATTGATCTTCCTTCCACAACAACACTAGACTGGGCTTGGGAATCCTCTTAACACTTGTAGTAACCTCAGATTTTTAGAGAGAGATTGAGAGAGAATTGAAGAGAGAGAAAGAAAATGAGAGAATAAGGGGAAATCCCTCTCCTTCCCTTATATATTTGACCTCCCCGAAGCTCTCACACGGACTTTTGGCCAACTGAGGCCTAAATCTCACAAGCCACTTTTCTTATCTTAAAACTAGTCTAACTTAACTGTTTTCTCTCAAAAACCCAAAATCACTCTCACAACATATCCAAATTGGCTCAAGCATATATTTCCAATTTCCTAAATTTAAATTAGAATTTCAAACCAACAACATCAAATCATCACTACATGCAACATACCATACATAACAATAATTCATTTATTTCTTTTAATCACCTAGATTACATATCAAATTTCCACTTTTTAGTTATTAAAACACTTAATCATGCCTTAGGAAAAACAAGATGTTACACCTTAGACAGTGGATGCTTACGTCACATGACGGGAGAAAGGTCTATGTTCCTAGACCTCCAATCACATGAAGGAGCAGTCTCATTTGGTGGAAATGGAAAAGGAAAAATCATTGGTATAGGTAAAGTTGGTAAGCCTCCTCTTCCATCTATAAATAATGTCCTATGCGTTGAAGGATTAAAATATAATCTACTTAGCATTAGTCAATTTTGTGACAGTGGATTTATTGTATCCTTCAACAAAGAATCATGCATAGTCAAAAGAAATGATGAATCCATTCTCTTTACTGCCAACATACATAATAATCTATATAAGATTGAGTTTGAAGATCTGAACAAACAAAATGTCACCTGCTTAATGACCAAAGATGATGAAAAATGGATTTGGCATAAAAAGCTCGGGCATATCAATTTGAAACATATTTCGAAACTATATAAAAAGAGTTTAGTAAAAGAATTGCCTGAGATTTTGTGGAAAACTTATCTTCTTTGTGAAGCATGTCAGAAAGGGAAACAAATCAAAACCTCTTTTAAATCAAAAGATGTTGTTTCCACTTTTAGACCATTAGAATTACTACATATGGATTTGTTTGGACCTACAAAAACTCTTAGTCTTGGTGGGAAAAAGTATGACTTTGTCATTATCGATGACTATTCTAGATATACATTGGTTTATTTCTTAGCCCACAAACATAAGTCTTTTAATATGTTTGAAATATTGTGTAAGAGAGTCCAAAATGAAAAAGGTTTTTGTATTACTGCAATTAGAAGTGACCATGGAACTCAATTTGAAAATGCTGAGTTCAAATCCTTTTGTAAAATTGTTTTGTTAATTGTAAATTATGCTTTATTTTATAAAAATGTTTTAATGTTATTTACATTTATGACTTTTTTATTTTCTCAATATATTTTAATATTTAAATATTATATATTAAAAATTATATTTCAATATTTTAGAGTAATATTTTAAAAATAGTATTATGCTTGTATATTACACTTTATTTTTCATCTTTTAATATTTTTGAATATTTTTAAAAAAAATTGTGAATATTTTTATTATACTTGCTATCCTTCTCAATTTATTTTTATATGTTTTACACATTGAATTTTATTTTCAAAATATAAATTTTTTATCTATTATATGTTTTGCTTTATTCTATTCTTTCAACTCTTTCAAATTGTTCAAATTTTATTCTATTATTTTGAAAATATACTTTTGGTTTCATATGACATATTTTTGTAAATGAGGAATCAAAAAAAGATAATATATTTTTTAGAGATTCAAAAATATTTATCCCTCTTTTTTTAAATATATTATATTTTAGTATTCCATTTTCACCTTTTCGAATTAATTATTTCAAAATGATTATATTTTTTAATTTCAATATTTTATAACATTGTATGATGTAAATATTTTCAACAGGTTTATTTTTTAATTTTAAATTACTTTCTATTTTATGAAAAAGTTATAATATTATTTTTCTTTATGATTTTTACATTTTTACATATCTTTTAATACATTTTAATATTTTAATTTTATATGTTGAATATTAAATTTCAGTATTTTAGTATTATAGTTTTACTTTTATATTACTCTTTATTTTTATATAACAATATTTTTGATTATTTTTTCAAAAATTTTAAATATTTTTTTTGTCGTTAGTATCCTCATCAATCTATTTCTATATATTTTCACATTAAATTTTATATTCTAAATACATTTGTTTATTTATTATTTTTTTTACCATGCTTTATTTCTTCAACTCTTTTAAATTGTTTAAATTTTATTTTGTTTTTCATTTTTTTAAAATTATGCAATCATATAACAATTTTTAACACATTTTTTTGTCATTTTGAATTACTCTTTTTATTTTAAAAAATTATAACGCTATTTTAAAATATCAATATTTTTAATATTATATTTTAATAATTCAGTTTTATATTTTGAATGTTATATTTTTAATATTTTTAATTTCCATAAATTTTCAACACAATATTTTTATTTTTAAATTGATGTTTTTAAACATTTTATATAGTTATTTTTAATACAACATTTTTAATATCATATTTCCATATTTCAATTTTTAAATTTGAATATTGCATTTTAGTTTTATTTTTAATATTATATTTTTCTGTAGTTTTGAACAGTTATACTTTTATTTTTTTCATTGTTTTTTATTTTTGAAATATATTACTTTTATTTCTTATATCTTTCACTTTTTTAATATTTTTAATTCTTTCAAATTGATAATATTTTATTATTTTCATCTGTTTTTTAAAATTATACAATCATATAACAATTTCTAACACTTTTTGGTTATTCTTATTATATTTTTAAAAAGTTACATTGCTATTTTTATTTTTCAAACATTTTACATTATATTTTTTTATTTGTCACGTATTATTTTTTAATATTATTAAATATTTTCTACATATTAATTTAGTATTTTGAAGTAAAATTTAATATTGCTATTATAATTTTTAAAATTATTTTACATCATTTTAATTTATGACGTAAGTATCATAAATATTAATTCAATATTTTTCTATAATTTTTTATTAAAATGTTGTAATACTGTTTTTTTTTTTAAATTTACATTACCATAGGATTAAATATGTATTTAGGTTCTACAAGTTGACTAATTTTCTTTTTAGTTCCTCATTTATGAAAATGTGTCATATGTGATTCTTGTCCATACAAAAAAAAATATCTCCTTTTGGTCTTATATGACATGTTTTTATAAATAAGAAACCAAAAAAAGATAATATATTTTTTAGGGATTCAAAAATATTTATCCCTCTTTTTTTAAAATATATTATATTTTAGTGTTCTATATTATAAATAATATATATTATGTTGTTTTTAAGTAAGCTTACACCCTTGCCTTGTTGTTGTTTGTTATTGCTACTATTGTCATTGTTGTACTTGTTTGATTGTGACAATCACATCTTTGGGCATGGGAGTAAATGGCGAGACTTTAGTGGATCCAATCACTCAGAGTTGATGGCGGAGTTGTTGGTTAGAGATGATGGAATGTGATGGATCACATTTCCCCTTTTGAGATGGTTCTTTTGAATAGTTGTTTTGTTTTTCTTTTACATGATGTATAGCTTGACCAGCCTTAGGGAGTGTGTTTTGTACCCCTCTACCTTGTTGATGTATATCATGATTTTAGCGTTGTTATATAGATTGAAATGACCCTCGTTTTGTATATGCCACAGTGGTATTTGATTGGGACAAATGGGTCTTATCCTTGATGTTTATACATATAGTTGCACATGCTTACATCTGACATTGGTTCTTAGCGGGATGATGATCAATGTATTTTCCTTTGAAGTTAAAAAGAGAAAAACAAATTTGTGATTTCGAAAAACTTAAACATAAGATGTTTTATAAAATGAATTCTCTCTAAAGATTTGTTCTATAGTGTAGTGGGTCATTACAGTAATCATCTATGAACATGATAAAGCACCGTTGTCCATTCCAAGAAGCCATAGCGTAAAGACCACATATATATCCATATGTATCAGTTCTAAGACATCTTAGCTTTTTTGGCACCCAATTTTCTTATGTTTGTTTGTTTTCCCTTAATACAGTCAAAGCAAACCTCAAGGTCCAACAAATCTACGAGATCAATTTTTCTTTGGCACAAGCCTTTAAATTCTCTATTTAAAGATGTGACCCAAACGCTTACGTCATAAAGTGACAAAATTATCATTTTACTTATGCTTTGTACCACGTAAACTTGTTTGCAATATAATGTTATAGGAACTATTAACATTAACCATATACAAATTATCAATCAAAGAACTAGAGCCAACAACATTTGAATTATAAATGAGACTAACTTTATTATTTCCAAATAAACAAGAATAATCAAATTTGTCCAAATTAAAAATAATACTAAATTCCATCTAAATAACAGTACACTGAATGTCTTGAATAAATCCAAAAGAAAACTAGTCTTTAATTGCAATATGAAAGTTATTACAACCTCTACTACAACCTTATTGCCATTGCCCACAAAGATGAATCTTTTAGTATCATTTCGCAGATGGCTCTACAGGTAACCCTACATAGACATACTTACATGAGTAGTAGCACCAAAATCTACCCACCAAGTATTCTTTGATATAGAAGCTAAATTAACTTTAGAACAAACTTGAGTGAGAAGTCCTACCTTTCTTAACACACTAGCTGGTGTACTTGGGACAAATTTTTTTCATGTCCTACCTTTTTGTAGAAGTAGCAGGTAAATTCCTCATCTTACTTCTTCTGTTTGAAAGAATTTTGGATAATATCCTTAACTCTTTTCCTTTTCTTATTTTAAGAATGACTTGGTTTCATCTAGAGTTATAATAAAGAATGACCTATTATGATCCATCATCATGAAAGAATGACTTAGTTTAATCTAGCTTCATGATAAATAAAGCCCTGTTAGAGTTATCCAAAGTTGAAGTGGGTCAATATGACCTGAATGCCATATCTAGTTGCATGTAGTGGAGAACAATCTCAACTAATTCCTTCCAAGCTTTAAAGTTTGTACCATTCAGCATTGGGATTCCATTAATTTGAGCAACGATATTAGCAGCAACAATAATTGAAAATGAATAAAGAACAAGAAACAACACTAGTGAATACGTCAAACATAATTAATGAGACATGCTCAAGCAATCCATAATGGCAAAAAAAAAGGGACCCAAACAAGATAGATAACACAACATTAACCCCCAATCTTTCGATTGAAAAGATTAACTATAACTAATACTCTCAATGCAATGATCAAACATTGGAAATAAGTTTTATCAAACAATAGTTGTCTTTTGGCACTATGTTTGTGTACGTGAATAATAAATCCTTATTTGACCACACATTTATCATTGCAAGCATGTCATTATTTGGCCAAATTGTGCTTTCTTTTGGGTTGATCATAGTTTGCATAAATAATTTCATGGTAACTTCTATCTTCAACCAATTTGAACAAAAATACCAGACAAATTTAAATAAATGGAAAAAGGTCCAAATTTATCCAAATTACACTTAAGCGTTAACATCAATAAGCCTATAATAAGAGTAACTAAGAGAGTCTAAATTAGTATCCTAATTACAATAATTAAAAAGTCTAAATTATTCTCCTAATTTTATTTTATTTCCACATAAATCAATGTACATAGAATTATACTAAAATAGCAAAACTGCTAGACATTGACGCTATTGCCTAGATCCACTAATTTGTATATTCCCAATTTTTTTTTACTAATTCACAAAATTGTATATAATATTAATTTATACCAAAAGTCATTCATTTATCAGTAAACTCTAAGAAAATAATCACTAATTCGTAAATCCATATATATATATATATATAATTGCATGACAGAAGATAGGGTGGGAGACCTAGAAATCTGTTCCACCGTAGGAAATAATTTTTATCTATCAAATATATTTATTTTAGGCTTAAATATGTTTTTGATCTTTAAATTATACTATTTTTTTTTTGTTTTAGCTCTTATAAAAATAATTTTTTTAAAATAATTTTTGTATTTTTTTTTAATTTTGGTTCTTATTATTTTATTTTAGTCCTTGTAATATATTTATTTTTTTTGTTTTTGTCCTTACAATACTTAAATAGTTTGCTTTTAATCTTTATCAATTTTTTTCAAAAAGAATAATTTAAAATAAACAAAATATTATAGGAACTAAAACGAAAAAATAGATATATTAAAAGAATTAGAAAAAATAAAAGGATCAAAACCAAAAAAAATAAATTTTACAAGAACCATTTTTAGAAAAATAATTTAATAGGGACCAAAACTAAAAAATAATATTTTATAAGATTAAAAACATATTTAAATTTTTATTTTAAAATAAATGGATGAAATTTTTTCTTTTTTTTGTTTTTTGTTCTTTTTCTTTTCGCTTCTCCGATTTTATCCCTCCATCTTAACCATCACCACCCGCGCCAATCCCTCACCCTGAACTAATCAAAACCCATCACCCTGAACCACTGAAATCACCAAACCCTCACCAGACCGCAACCAGACCCTGACCAACCGTGGCCATGGAAAACCCACCAATAAATCCTAGCTTCAATGCAACTAAATAAAATAAAGAAAATAAATAAAGGGCAAAAAAAGGGTTCGTTGAACCCTTGGAAGTTGTTGTTGGATTAGAGCACGTTGATGTGACAAGTGAGGAGCAAGCTTCGTTCGCGTCAGTCGAGACCAACCACTAGCAGCGACAAAGATGCCGCAGTGGCACAGTGAGAGAGGATCGCAAGCGAGGCGAAGAAATTGAAAGCAACAAAGGCGAAGGCATTGTGGATCTTCGACGAGGGAGAGTTTGAACACGCAGAGTTTTGTGGATCAACAACGGGATCCAGTGCGGTGTGTACTGGTAGAGTTTTGTGATGCGGAGGTACGAAGTGGTTGCGGAGGGCGAGCGAGAGAACAAACTCGGCAGAGAGACATCGGAGGTACCAAGTGGTTGCGGAGGCCGTGGCGCCCAAGCAGGTAGGTCCAAGAGGGCTTCGATTTGAGATACTGGGGGAAAGAAAGGTAAAAATTGGGAAAGATGAGAAAAAAATAAAAATAAAAAAAATCTCAACCATTTATTTAAAAGTTAATAGAATAAATTATATTAATATTTTGAAATTTTTTGAAATTACACAAAATTTCTTTTTTTTAAGGTTAAACATATAATTTAGTTCTTATATGTGTTGTAAATTCTTAATTTGATTTTTATATGTAAAAACTTATTAAATCGATTTTTATATGTCGTAAATTCTTTATTTGGTCCTTACCATCATAATGTTGTTTATATGTTTTTAATTTAGTCTTTATATATGTAGTGTATTTTTAATTTAGTTCTTATATTATAAGGACGAAATTATATATTTAACTTTTTTTAACCATTATAACTTTTTTTATAAAATACACAGTAGTAATATTTTTTAAATAATTAAAAAGTATTAATGTAATATATAAAAAATATTAATATAATATTTTTCAAACAATTAAGAAAATTATGTAAAAATAAAAACAAAAAAAATATATCAAGTATAATATGACAAACTTCAGGTCAGTATAATTTATTCAAGCTAATATATTTAAGGGCTGAAAATATCTTCCTACCGTAGGGACTGTGATCCGATCTTTCACCAGCGTCATAATTACATATATTGCTTAATAGGCATAATGATTTACTGATTTATATACGCATATTCTTCATAATATTATACAATCTTTATATACGCCAATTCTGAACGATGCCTTATGCGTAAATTCCAAAAAATAAAAATAAAAATGATTTCCAACGATGTCTAATTCTTGAATTCATAACTACAAGGCTATTAGTCATAAAAAATATGATTCCTCCATATAGGCTTATTATGTTACCCCTGGAATCGAACATCAATTTGCTTTCGAAATCGGAACCTTTTTGTTTAATAGAAATTCAAAAGAATTTTTTAAAAGAAAAATTAAGAACCATACATAAAAATCATTTAAGAAAATCTTATCTACACGTCAAACAATTTGAAAACTTGAATCCTAAGAATCAAACAATGAGAATCTGCACTGATATCACATGTTGAATTTTAATCCTTATTTTAGTGTTTTTTAAATTTTTTACACGAAAGCTAAGGAATTCAAAGGTATATATCCTAGAAACAATTCACCAAAAGCTCTAGGATATATATACAACATGCTTGATTATTAAGGATTAAAATAAATACTTAGATCTATAACTATTGATCACCTTGCTAATGTGGAAAACTTGAAGCAACCAAGGTCATGAACGAGAGTGAGTTGGTGATTTTACGGTTCTTTCTCAATCGAAGCCTTTTGTTTCCTCAATGGGACCTTCATAACTCTTCAAATGGGGAGAAGAGAAACAATTGTATGGCTTGGTATATCAGAGACCATAACCAAAGTTCCTTATTTGTTGACACCATTAGGGTTCCCATTATACCAAGCGGGTCAATAAATGTATCTACTCATTAAGTCCATATCACATCCTTTTAGTAGTCTAACTGGTTTACTTAATTAGATCATTTAAATGTAGTCCACTAAATATACATAACTGATATAACTATCATTACAATATGAGCCCACATTAGATAAGGAAATATAAATTTCCAACAATGTATTGTATCTGTTGTATGTCTAAGTCTCTATGTTTTTCGGTTATACAAATATATATATATATATATATATATATATATATATATATATATATATATATATATATATTCAAGCTTTTCATCAAACATATAGTGTGTAGTGGTAATTAACAATTTTGTTCAACCTATTACAGCTATAATACATGACGTAGTGAGCATGGTTTTTGATATCTACATTTCAGAATACAAAACATAACAAAAACCTATTCTAGAAATATGTTTCCAAAACATACCATAGCAACACAAAAAAAATAAAATAAAAAATGAAATACAAGCATAGAAGGATAATGGGAAGGTAAAACATACCTATCCTCACAAGAAGGAAGATTTGAGAAGTCGAAGAAGAAACACCAAAAGTGGAACTCTAGTAACTATAAGAGAGGGTGGCGGAGGAAAAGAAGGGTAGTCAGAAAGAACTTTTTTTGAAGCAACAAAGAAAGAGTTATAGACAAGATAGAGAGATTATTTGAAAAAGGGAATAAAATAAGAAGGATGTTTAAGGAAATTTAAATGAAAAAAAGGGAAGGGGTGTATTTAGTAAGAGGTGTAAATAGCGAAAGCCTAATGAATTTTAGTAATATTATGGGCCCTAGTCAATAGGCCCACCCAAGATAGGGAGGCACTAAGGTTAGCGTGTTTTGGTTAGGTTGTTTCTTCATCATATATTTTATCACTCCACATCTCACTCCATTGAAAATTATGAATAGGGAATGTGACAGTTGGGAAAAAGTCCTAGTTTTACAAGCTCTTGCAAGATTTTAAGATCAAACATATTTCTATGTATGTAGAATTATGTCTTCAACAAGTATAAAACTAGTGTACTAATTTCAAAAAATGTCCTTTTTTTTTCCCCACTAACCATTAACACTACTTAAACCTTTTTCTAACCTTGGATTAGAAGTGCTTTCCATACATAATGATAGACACAAATACGTGCAGTTTTTTTATTTTTAATTTTCTTTTTTGGCGATAGCAAGTAGGGTGTAATTGGCTTGGATTAGGTCAGATTCAGCATTATTTAAGACCCAATCCAATTAAACATAATCAAGTTGGGTTGGGTCGGCTTTGCATTTTTTTTTCGAAGTGACCCAACCCAATCTAACCTTAATTGGGTTAGGTCGAGTTGGGTTATTGGGTTGAATAATTAAAATGTTAAAATAATTATGGATATTTGAAAAAATTCAAAAAATTCAAAAAAATTAGAAAAATGAAATACCTAATTAGTTCAACTCATCCAATGCACGTTCAATTTAAAATATAAGTCTAACCACACAAATTCAACACTCACAAGAAAAATACAATACATGTCCCAAATGACAAAATACATAGATGTCCCAAACAACTCTAACAATTACTTGAATTACATAATAAAAATAAACAAATTAAAACTCGAGGTGATTATCAAGTAAAATAATTATCCTTTGCTCCTTGCCTCCTTCAATTCAATGAATCAACTCATTCCTGCAATATTTAGTGAATATGTGAATATTATAATATTTTAATTTTTTTATTAATATATTAATAGGTTGAGTTGGGTCGGGTTTCTCAGGTTGAGAATGCATAACTCGAGACTTAACCCAATTTTAATTGAGTCACTTAAAATGAACCAATCAACCCAACCAATGACCCAACCTAGTTCGCTGAAATGTAGTTGGGTTGGGTCAGGTTGGTTAGGTTCATAGGTCAATCATGACCTGCCTACACCTATAATAAAAAGTGCATATAACTTTTCTTAAACTCAACACTTAAATAAAAAAACATGATGAATTATAAAGGTACTTGTAGCTATGTTTTTCCACTAAGCATACCAATATTGCATAAACTCCTTATTTTGCACAAACTAAAACATAAATATAAGAAGAAAACACAAAAACCCAAATGAGAAAAAAAAAAACTAAAGACACATTTGCTTTACCATCATCAGATCAGCTACACCATCCACCTTAGAGTTCTGTACCTTTGCCCTCTATAATGTTCATAAACAAAACCAAGCTGAGGGACAAGCCTGTAAAGCAAGTTATCCATTTGCTGCCAATAGAAAAGCCTCCACCTCTCTAAAAACAAAAGGGGAAGAATGACGATTCCAAAGCCAAAAATGAATCCCAACTCCACACTTAAGAAATTCCAATCAACTGATGATCCAAGCATTTCATAGATTGGTGTTTGAGGTGAATGCCCCACTCCATCATTAGTGCAATTTTTTATTGGAGGCCCACATAATCCTTCATTGCCTTCAAAAGAACTTGATTCAAATGTTTGCATTTGAGCACCTGTGGGGATTTTTCCACGCAAATGATTAAATGAGAGATTCAGTACGCCAGAAAATTTAAATTAGCAAGCTCAAGAGGGATTTCTCCTCTCAAATTGTTATTTGACAAGTCCAAGGATTCTAGATTCCTCAAATTTCCAATTGATGATGGGATTTGGCTTGAGAAAGCATTATGTGACAAGTTAAGAACATTCAGTGCTCTCAAACTCACAAGTTCTTGAGGTATTGGACCTTCAAAATGGTTGGAGGAGAGATCCAAGGAAGTGAAGACAGTGGGAATTTTGATCAACTTCATCTGCAAAGCCTTGTTCACAACTGTAACTGAATCCAAGTACCGACCGCCAAATTCGTTTGAAGTGACATAATAAGCAAATATGTGGTCGGCCACAGAATAAGGTTCACTTGCTAACAATTTGTGTAATTTTATTACAAGAAATTTGTTGATAACTGAGAACAAATTATTGTAACGCATATTGGCATGATTGTCAAATATGTCAAAAAATAAACTCCCATACTTTTCACGAGATTCAGTCTCATTACCCATCATTTTTGTCCAGCTTCTCAAAAATGGTCCAGGTAGTATACCTGTGAAATTATTGTAGGCTAGATCGACAATATGAAGCATCTCCCAATTGCTAGTGCTATGCGGGCATGCAATGGGACCATTGAGTTTGTTTGACCTTAAAATTAGCACTCGTAGGGTGGAAATGTTCCTTAAGAAGCAAGGAAATCTATCACCAAATTGATTGTTTCCAAGATTCAAGACTTGTAGACTCTGGCAGTTGGCTAGAGAGTTTGGGATAACACCTCCCAAGAGATTTCCATTGAGATTAAGAAACCTTAAATTGCATGAACTTGAAACGGTATCAGGAACATAACCCGTGAGTTTGTTTCCAGCAAGATTTAGCACCCTGAGGGTACTGTTCCTTCTCATCAAACACTTGGGAATGAAGTCAATGAAGCTATTGTAGGAAAGATCAAGCAATCGTAGAGAAGAAAAATTACAAAAGGCTTCATGGATTTTCCCTTGAAAGCTGTTATTTGAAAGGGAGAGAAAGTATACAAAAGGGATATACTTATCCATGTCAAGTGGGGCAGTGCTGAATTTATTGCTTGAGTAGTCCAAATGGACAGCATATTTTGTGAAAGTGGGAACTGATCCAGGAAGTTGATTGGAATGAAGGTCAAGGATGTATAGATTGGAATTCAGATCATCAAAGGGTCCTTCCATATTTGTGAGAAAATTGTTGGAAAGATTTAGATAAACTAGAGAGTCAAATCTCCAGATCCAGTTAGGCACTATTCCTTGAATCTGGTTGTTGGATAGGTCTAAAGCATTTAGTCGGGGTTGGTTTCTCAAGAACCCTGGAAATTCCCTCAACTTGCAAGAAGCCAACAAAATATATTTCATGCTAGGAAACGATGAAAGATCGTGATCATTATTGAAAGTTATATCAACTGACAATTTGTTGTGTGAAAGGCCTAATGTATGCAAATTGTGTAGCCTGTGAATCATATCAAGTCTTATGGTGCTATTGAATTCATTTGCAGAGAGTTGTAGGAAACGAAGTCCTTTAATATGAAAGATAGACACAGGAATAGGCCCCTGCAATTTGTTGCTGCTCAAGTCAATCAACTGTAATTTAGAGGAAGAAACATTTGGGAATTCATCTAATACGCCATCAAATCCATTATGAGAAAGTGTAAGTTCTTGTAAAAATGGAAGTGTAAAAAGAGACACAGGAATTTTTCCATTGAGGGAATTATCTCCTAAATTGAGAGTGAGGAGATTTTCAAGTCCCTCAAATTGAGTTGTAGCAATGACTCCTGTCAAATTGTTGTGCAAGAGAGATAAATATCTGAGATTTTTTATCATCTTGAAAGAGGGAAGTGAACCAGTAAACTTATTAAAAGACAAGTCCAAATGAACTAGTTGAGTGAGTTTTGACATTGAAATAGGGAGTGTTTCAATGAATTGGCAGTTAGATAGATCTAACATAGACAACTGCTTTAGATTGGAAATAGCACCTGGTAATTTCCCTGAGAAATTTGTATTACTAAGACTCAAGGTGTGAAGAACTGCATGCTGTAGGAAGTTTGGCAAAACACCATGAAGATCCTGGTTGTTTGATATATCAAGAACACTTAATGTTTGCATTTGAAAGATACCCTTTGGAAAACGACCACTCAACCTGCAACTACTAAGCTCCAAGACATTCAAATTGGAGAAATTTGCAAAGAATTCTGGCACCGGGCTTGAGATATTATTCAGATTCAGTCGAACTACTGAGAGTTCCTCAAGTGTTGCTAGTGAAGAATCAATTGGTCCTGAGATATTGCAGGATAACATGCTCAACACTTTTAGTTTTTGAAGAGAAGATAGAGCATAACACCACTCCTTTCCCTCAGCAGATACCTTTACACCATCAAGATGTAGTTCTGCGAGTTTTGTAAGGTTCTGCAAAAACAACCCAATATTTGGCCTCTGGAGTTTTAGAATATTTTGTGAGGCAAGTGATGTAGACAAGTCAAGTGTTGTCAAATTTGTCAGTTGAGAAATCTGAGCAGGAATCTGCCCATGAAATCCAGCATTTGACAAATTCAAACACCTCAAATTCTTGAGCTTGTCAAACTTCGAAGGAATGGCAGAATTGAAACCATTGTAAGCCAGATTCAACTTCTGCAAATGATGCAGCTTAAAGAGACTCGAATTATCTAGTCCTCCAGAAATAAGTTCCTCACTCAAATCAAGACCAGTTACATGGCCCATGCTGCATGTTACTCCATTCCATTGACAACAATTGCCACTTTGGTTCCAGTGAACCAATTTTTTGGATGTGGCAGGGTTGAATACAAGGTTGTCCTTCAAGTGGAGTAACAAGAATTGCTGGTGGTCAAGACATTGGCATGTTGCTACGTCGATGTTGATATTCAGGTTTATCAAGCAAAAGGGCATGAAGATATTAAAGAAGATTTGATGGATTCTCATTGAAGATGACTATTAGAATCAGCTCAATGACTGACAGGTTAAGGAGAAGGAGGATGGTGTAGATTTGATGTTTGAGCGTACTCCTTTTATAGACATTCAAAAACTCACTATTGTTTCCTAGATCATCTATTATGTAAGTAATGACACTAACGCGGAAGTTCCGTACATGACTACGCATCATCATCATTCTTTTTTTGATCTTTACGTGAAGGAGACAGCCATCAAATTAAAGAATGCCACTTCTCCTTTCGTGTCCAAGTAAACTCGTAAGCACTAATTAGGTCCAAATTACAAATATATTCTATGGGACAATCAATAGGATATATAGCTGACAAACAAGGAGTCAGAGAACTAGTTCCCTTCCAATAAAAATATTTCACCTAATTAACTATAAGGTTTGTGTTAATAGTAAACCATGACAGAGCAAAAGTGTTGTATGCGTTGGTTTGGCCATTACTGGAGAAAAAGGTTAATTAGCTCGTATTTTTAGACCGAAAAGGGATGTATGCCACCAAGCAGGATTTTAGTAGCGTGGGAGAATCGAATCTGCATCCATGGAAAGGATGAGAATTAATTATTGATCATTTACCACTTGTGTCAACCTACATTAATGGATAAGTATTCCCTTTGATTCCTCACCTCTTGCCTCTACTCCTTTGTAACTTGAGTGCTAGAGTCTTGTAGGTCCCTCCTCCATTGCTGATGTCAAGAAGCTAAGACCATCCTTTTGGCCATACTATCAAATTTAGTCCTTGCGAAGCACAAGATCCCTCCCTCAAAGGTTTGAGAAGAACAAATATTATTATAAGAATTTTAATTTTGTAGTTCATTTATTAGTTATCTTATGTAGCAATTTTCTATCTCATTATTTCTATTATATTGGTTGGTGTCATAGTTATAAATCGTTATATGCTTAGAATTTGACAATTAAATACAACTAATGTTGTATGTACCTACGAATTAGATTTTAATATTTGATTCAGACCACGCAAAACTTGGACCACACACGATGATCATCAAGAAATGTTGTCTTCTTTTATAGCCTTGTGAGTTGCACATTCAAATATCTTTATAGTCAACCAAACAAAATATAAACCATTGTAGAAGGAGAATATAAATAACCTCGGAGATTAGAATTGTAGAATGAAAACAGACATAACATGACATTAAACGTAGAGACAGGTGATAAGTATATGATACGATCAAGCATTAAGTCAACTAAGAAATGTCGATGGCCCTACTTGTTTGTTTTTATTGTTATTAATTATTAGGTTTCTTATAACCCTGTAATTTTCAACATTTCTTTCTTTGTCTTCTTGTCTTTTTAAGAATTTAATAGATATAATATGAAGTAACAGAATACAAAATACGACATGAATTCAGCTAATTGCCAACAATTATTCATGGTAGGGAGTGTGGGTGTATCTTCTTTAATTTCAAGTTATTAGTTAGGTCCGAGTTAAAATAGTTAAAGGGGATGGAGATTGTAGCAGAAACAAAATTAGGTTTTTAATTTGAGATTAATGGTTATTTTTATTCTTTTGGCTTAAATAAGTTTCTATTCCTATAATTTTTTTTTTTCATTTTGCTCCTCTTAAAAAAATTATTTTGTTTTATTTTAGTCCCTAGCATCAAGGTTTCCTATTAACCGAGGTCAAAGAATAGGCATAATATCGCTTAGATAACAGGACTAAAATGAAAATATTTCAATATAAGTATGACTTATATAAACAAAATTACAATTTTATAAGGGCTAAAATAATAAAATGGATGACTGGATGTATTGTCGGACTCTAAAATAGAAAAATTAAAAAGGACTCACAAATAATTTTTTTTAGAAGATCAAAACAGAAAAAAAAATTAGAAGCACTAAAAACTTATTTAAGCTTGAATTTTTTAATCAAACGGAGATAATCTCCTAGTTAACTTGTGGGTAGTTTTCAAATTTTAAACTTTGCAGTGAAATATTTACTAAGCAAAAGAAGAATTAGGCGCGACAAAGAAAAATTCTTGCCTCGATCAATTATCAGAGCTACCTCAAGATGATAAACATCTCCACTTTGGCGATAGCGAGAAAACACCCTGCACTCAATATTGTCTCTTATTATTATTCTTATTATTATATTGTTATTATTATTATTATCATTATTATTATTTCTAGATTGTAACTGTGCAATTAGGGATGGAAATTGGTTAGGCCACTTGATAGGAGTTTGTGACCTAGCTTACATTAGGCCCACGCTAAACTAGGTTTTTTTAAAAAATAGACCAGTCAAGACTTTTATTAAACCCTATTTAGTTAAAAAGGCTAGGCCTAGGCCATTCAAAAAGTCTTTTAAGCCTAACAAGGTAGCCTATTTAAATAAACGGAAATAAATATTTATTGTTAATATTATTATTATTATATTAAATTTGTTATAATGTATTAATATTATACATTTATTTTTCTTTTTAAATGATAAGCATGTTGACTTACATAATGACTCAAGCTTATAAGTTATAAGTTTATTGAAAGATAAATTATATCCTATTTAGAGGTCATATTGCAAAATAAGTTTTTAAATAAATTATCATATCTCTATCATGTGTTAAATTATTACAAAGTAGGCCTTTAAATAGGCTTGTAGGCCAGGCCAAACCTTTAAAAAAAGCTTATGATAGGTAAACAGGTCAGGCTCAACCATAGATTTTTAACCACGGCTAGGCTCAGTTCAGCAAAGCCTGACCTACCCTATTTTCACCCTACGCACAATGCGTGGGTATATAAATAAAATTATTAAAAAATTTATATATTATTCAAAAAAATATATTATCTTTATATTGTAAATAAATACATAAAAATTATTTTACATATTATAAATATGCACTATGTTAATTTTACCAAGGAATAATTATATTGATATTAATTACATTAAATCTTCAGTAAAAGATTTAATTATACTTCTAGTTCTTTAATTTGAATTATGTATAATTTTAGGCTTTATGTTTTTCAAGCCAAATTAAATAAATTTGGTTCTACATTAATTTTTTTACCTAAAATTTTAAAATCTCATTTCTTTCATTCAAAATTTTCATAAATTGAATCGTTAAAGCATTTTAAACCTTTTATTCAAAAGTCACTAATCAAAATATCAATTTTACCTAAAATAAAAAAATTTCAACTAATAAAATTCTTCAAATTTTGTCAAAGTTTAACTAAATTTCTAAGTCCTAAACTTATAAAATTATTTCAATGCAAAACAGCAAATTCAATGCAAATTAAAATATATTCCTTTTGAATTTCAAATGACAGTTGTTATCTTTATTATATTTTAAATGTAAGAGACATATAATAGCTAATTTAGTGCAAATTTAAATAATTTGTAACATTACACACCATATCAATTATGTTACTCACTCATATTAATACAAAATTAAAAAAATGTCAAAGGGTGGAATATAACGATTGTGTTTGGCAAGTAGGGATGAAAATAGGCTAGGTTAGGTTTTGTTAGGCTTGAGTTTAGCCTTAGTTAAAAATACGTTGCCTGAGTCTAGTCTATTTATTTGTCATAGGCCTTTTTTAAAAGCTTGGCTTAACCTACATAAAAGCCTAGTATGGCTTACAAGCCTGTTTAAAGGCCTACTTTGTGATAATTTATTATCAAGATATAAGTGAAAATAGGCACTTTAAGTTTTATAAGAATTGAGTCTAACTTATTTATATGATATAAGCATATTTTAAGATATAATTTGACATTTATGATAACTTATTTAAAAACATATAAAGTAAATTACATTTACATCTCCTAAGATTTTTTTCAAATTGCACATGATATCTCTCCTTATTTTATCCCTACACTAACTCCCTTAATTGTTTGAACAAGATTACACTAACATCCCTTATACATTACACTAACCCCCTTAATTGTTTGAAAACATTGCATCGTGTACTCCAATAAAGGAGGTTGTTGTAAACGTTAAAAAAGTAGAAAAAATTATGTACAATCTGAAAAAATCTCAGGTGGTGTCGATATAATTTACTCAAACATATATTGTAATAAGACCTCTAAATAAGACATAAATTTATAAGTTTAACTCTTTATGTAGGTCAACATGCTTAACATTTAAAAAAAAATTGCACGATTTTAATACATTATAACAAATCTAATATGATAATAATAATAATACTAACAACAAATCTTTATTTATGTTTATTTAAATAGATTGGCTTATTAAGCCTAAAAGGCTTTTTGGGTGGCCTAGAGCTTAGCCTTTTTAACTAAATAGGCTTTAATAAAATTTTTAACCTAATTTATTTTCTAAAAAAGCTTAACCTAGCCTAAGCATGATGTAGGTGAAGCCATAGGCCCCTATCAAGCGGCACAGCCTATTTCCACCCCTATTGGCAAGTCACTCTAGTAGCTTATACTTTGATTATGTTATAAGCTGGTTTGACCAAAATAAGCTTATTTGGTACACAAGCTTAGTATCTTCTAACATATTTTTATAAGTTACTTCAACTAGTTTATAGCTTATAAATTACTAGCTTTTTTCTTTTTCTATTTTTATCATTACTATTTTACTTGAAATTCCTTTAGCTAAAATAGAATTTTGGTCTCTCATATGAAATTTTTGGTTTTAGTTTAGTCCCCTTAATTTAAAAAGTTTCACATTAGTCCTTTAAAGTGTCTTTATTGGACCAAAATAGTCCTTTCGTCAATTTTTTGTACTAATGGTATTAATTTTGGCTGCCATGGCATTTCTCACAATTTGCCACGTGTCATCCAATTGACCAAGTTAATGTGAAAAAATAATGGAAGGATCAATTTGGTTTAATAGAGACAGTTTAATGGATTAAAGTGAAATATTTTAAACTTAAGGAACCAAACTGAAACAAAAAATTAAGATGAGGGACCAAAATTCTATTTTAGCCAATTCCTTTCTATCCTCTTTTTCAATTTAAAAACTCTTTTGCTTACTTTGTCACTTTTAGTGATGTAAAGTTCTTTCTTTCATGTCGTCTAATCTCACACCTATAAAGCAACAATGTGCATTTTTGACAACACCCATGACTGTTTTGTCAAAAGTTGATAAAAAATTAAAATTATAAAGAAAAATGATTATTCTTCTCATTTTAAAATAATATTATTAAAAATTTATTCAAATATTAAAAATATTGATTTTAAACAATATAAGTTTATTTATTAAATTATAATTTTTTGGTGAAAAATAAGAGAAAATATCACAAAAAAATAATAATTATGACCATCCTTTATAATATAAAATCATCAAATTTTCATCATTTTTTATGCAATAAAATTTAATAATTATTGTCCTAACTTTCAAGATAATAAGTTATTAGAAATAAATTTAATATATAGGAAGTGATAATTATACATATGGATGGAGATTAAGTTACTCCAAGAGTAACTCTTGGTAGATTTACTTCACTCAATAACTTATTGTATATATTAAATTTCAATGATTCAATTGTTAAAGGTTCTTATTGAGTAGATAAGTCTACAATTTTTTATAAAATTTTAAAACCATTTGATAATTCAAAAAATAAATTTACTTTAACATATAATATATTTTTTTAAAATATAAGTAAATGTCGACTATAAGATTAGCTAACTATAAATGATCAACTAGCTTATTAGTTAATCTTACCAAATATTTTCAATTTAATCATTTTTTTTTGAAAGGCCAAAGAAAAATTATTGCAAATAACTAACCATTACAGCACAAGCTGTGCCATAATGCAAGCCCACAAAGTACAGTAAGTCCCGAAGTATATAACAACTAATATAAGAAGACCTTACTGTTGAATACACATTTAACTCATAGTAGAATACCCCTTAACTCATAATGTAAATTTAGCGTCCAGTTACTGCAGCAGCATCCCGCCCCGTATCCTCTTTTTCTCCATCGCCCAATTAGTGCCTTTACCAACCTAGTAATGTGTTTGTGTCACTTGCTGCAGAGCCATTACCAAAGTTGCATAATTGTGCACGCAATTCCTAGCCTTATCCCCCAACAAACGAACAGCAGTCCATCCCCCAAATGCCGTCATGATCATTGCTGAGTGCACACCACAACCCACGACAATGTATGCGCCATATATTTTCCTACAATAGCTTCAGCTTAAAATAACCTTATGCAGACCACGGATGACAGCGTGTGAGGTGTGCGCTGCGATTTGCGACTCTGCCTCTGTGGCTCTGTGAGACTGCTTGTGGAGAGCGTCTAAGTTTTTCGAATGATAAGAAAAGGAAAGTGTTTGTTTGTGGTATGGCTCAGTCATTTTTTTTACTTATTTGTTTTACTTTTACTTATTTCTCTCACAGTATCATTGTCACAACAGGTTTGTCAAAAGACTTTTTAAATCAATTAAATTAGAACTGATTTAAAAAATAAGTTTTTAAATCGGTTATATTCATAACGGATTTAAAAAATAAAAATTTAAATAAGTTACAAGTTGAACTAATTTAAAAAATTATTTTTAAATCGATTCTAGCACAACCGATTTAAAATGTTTTGTACTTACTTACAAACATTTTTATTTAAATTGATCCAAAACAATTGATTTAAATATGTGATGTAAAAATTGTAGTATGTTACATAGGATAAAAAATTGTAATTTTTAATTATATAATAATTTATAATTAAATAACAATATATCAATATGTTCTCATTAAATCCAATATAATTTTGCTTGTCCACAAAGATAGTTGACCGTGTCAAAAAAGAAAAGATGGTGGTTGACTATACATACTCCGCTGACGTAGTTTATCTTGGTTGTATTTACTGGAAGAGAAACATGATTTTCTTTCTTGTTCTTTATTTTCAAAGATATGAAAATATATTCAAGATATTGCAATTACATAATACATGTGGGATGTGACCTTCGTCAACGGTAGAAGAATTTTTTGTATAATAAGTCAATAATATGCGACTGGTGCAGTTGGTGTTGCTAAGACGATATGGACGATTATTCACAAAGAAAAAGATGTTACGGACAATTTTTTCTCTCCCATTTTAGCCGTTTTTGGCCTTTTGTGTTGAGAGGGTCTTAACGTGTTTGACTAGACTTTTTGTTGTTGTTGTTGAATAGAGACTTTATTTTCCTTCGAAAATTAATATCGTGTGGAAAATTACCGTTCCATTCAATGGTGTCCATTATATTTTTTCTTCGGAAAATAATATATTCTTTATGCACCATCATTGAATCTATTACTTTAAGAATGTGATTATTTCATTTAGGTTTTTAATTTTACAGTGGACATAAATTCCGAGTATGGAAAACCTGTTTAATTCAATAATAAAAAGAACTTGTTGCTATTAAAAAATTTGATATTTTGTTGATAAAAGTAAGGTTGAATATATATATATATATATATATATATATATATATATATATATATATATATATTTAAAAATATGACCTTATTTTATTTTAGTCTCTATAATTTTTTTATTCATTTTTAGTGCTTTAAAATCATAAAAATTATGTGCTTTTAATCCTTAGTGAGAGATTAAAATCACATCATTTTCATTAAACATATCATTTTTATTAAACATAGAAATTAAAAACAAATAAATGTTTTACAAGAAGTAAAATAAAAATATTCTTGTATTTTTAGGGATAAATAAAACTTTAGTCTCTTTTTTTTGAATTTATTTAAAAATAAATAAATAAATGACTGGACCTCACTTGAATAAATAAATAAATAAACGACTTTTGTCAGAAGTTAAAAAAAAAATCATTGCTACAAGTATAAATAATAGTTTTTCAAATATTTTCTAGTTGTAGTCGTTGCTATGGAGAACAGAATTTTTACTTACAGTCACGCCTATAATAAAATCTAAGTATGATATTAAGCAAGGTTTTTGAGATAATCAGTGGAAACAATTTAAATGTCTTAGCCACATTTCTATAAGTGTTATTAAAAGATATAGACAATATTTATTCAATTATAGAGAAAAGGTATGAGCAACACTTACTCAAAGTTAAGATATAAGTTTAAACAACATTTTTGAAACTTAATTTGGTTTATTCAATTGCGGAATATTTGTTATTTTAATTTGTGAAATACTTACGTCTTTGCTGACTTTGCTTCATACATCATCGAATTGAGAAATTTGTGACAAATTTAGAATTGATTGATGGTTTTTTTGAATTGGATTCTGGAAGCCTAATCCATCAAGCTGGACTAATTTATGCCAAAACACTACTAGCTTGAGTGACCTAAGAGTGCTTGGACTGAAGTCCACCACAAGTGACCTAGTTGCAAGGCAAGTTCAAGAGGGGTATGCCCAGCCTAGAGTAAATTAGTAACATTTCACTTCCAAATAGGAAAAGACTTCTCTACAGGGCCTTTGGCCTTGGACCATCCACCTCACCCGATCTCAGGGAGTCCCTATAAATATGACCACCATCAATAGTGTCAAGAATGCACTTATTACCTTTATCATTGTTTTGTTAAAATTCTTACTAACTTGAGTGTTGAAGTGTTTTTATTAATACATCAAACCATCTCCACCAAAGCTCAGCTGAGTCAAAGTCAAAGTCATACATCTCAAACCAATTCAATAGTGAATCATAAGTCAAAAATAGATTCAGAGATTTGAATGCATGATTCTTTTATTTAAAAAAGGGGGACCATACATAGATTCACCTTGAAATTTCTATTAATGGTCATCTTTTAATGAAAAATGAAAAAATGTCATAAAGAATTGTTAATCGCTATTTTAGGACATGTTCCATGTGGTTGTGAGTTTTCATTTAAAATGAAATTGAATAGTTTTAAATTCAGTTTCAAAAATAGTTTTAGTTCAATTTTTAAAATAAAAGACTAGCTTTTGGTTTTTAGTGATGAAAACAAATCATTCAATTCCCTCGTATACCATGAAAAATCGTCACTATAAATGTTATTGTTGTCACTAGTGAATCGTTGTTGCTTCTGCAACAACCAATACCTGTTATTGTCATTGTTATCGTTGTCACTTTTGTAATTATTGTCATTATAGTCATCGCCCCTGCTAACCGCAAGCATCCCCACAATAATCATTACTGCCACAGCTATCATTATCTTTGCCATCATTGCTACCAACACTATTGTTACTAACTATCATTGTTGTAGTCTTCATTACCACTATTACCATTGTTGAGGCACATGAAAATTTTTAAAAAGAACGAAATTTCTTAGGAACTTTATCACTTGTATTTTATGGTAAAGAATTATTAATATTATTTTTCTTAACCAAACACCTAATTTGGTCAAGCAAGGAAGCTATATAAAAAGACGTAAAATATCAATAGATTTGTTAATTTAATAATTGATTAGAAGATAAGAACTAGAGTTTATACAATAATATTTAATTAAACCAAATTTATCCTATAGATCTATTAACCAATTGTGGAAGGCCAACAGTCAATTATAAACAAGGCCAATCTGACGATGAGTGAGGCCTAAAGCAAATTTTGAGAGAGGCTATTTTATTTTAACTGAAAGAGTTATATGTTGGGCCTTTTTGCTAACATACGTGACCTTTTTTATTTATAAAAACTAATAGCAAATAATTTTTTTATTGGTAGACCTAAAGTTTGAGCTTTAGCGGCCTTACCCTTGTGTCAGCCCTGATTATAAATTAACTAAAATCTTATTAAGAGTCACCAATTGCTAACATAATAATAAAATAAACCCTTATCAGAAAAGAAAAAAAATATAAACTATATTGAAATTAGAAAAATCCCCTTAAATAACCCGATCCACCATGACCAAATTATGGATTTAGCCAATCATATTCGTGAAGAAATACAAAACCCCACTAAATAAGCAAATCCATGTGGTCAATATTCAATGAAAAGGTTGAAGAAAAAAAAAAACAAAACCCTCATTTTGAGGACAATCAATCTCCCATCTTCAAATAAAAGTCTTTTTCAAGTTTGCCGTGAAACATCAACCCCTAAGACGAGCCGTCAAAATTGGTGTAAAAACCTCATGAAATTGTGTAGAAAACTATTTTCCAGGGTCGAATAATACGCTTTCACAAAGATGGGTCAGAAAGCAAAAATTTGCCCAAAGACTCGACGTTATCGAGTAAAAAGTGTTTTTTTTTCTTTATTTAATAATCACAAAAAAGATTATTACCAAAATACTCATTGCACCACATTATTTACCATTATACTCACCTTTTTTTTTTCATCAAGAGAATATCCATCCACTAAAGCCGATTTCCCTCTCATCCATTTTTTTTTCTTCCGTTTAAAACTGTTGGAAAGTTGGCTTTGGCTTTAACCAATATTGATAATTTTTGTCAGTTTAAAACTGTCAAAAAATTTGTGGTGATTTTTTAAACTTGATTAAGTTTTTGTCCTAATTAGATCAATTAGTTTTTTTTTTTATTTGGATAAGAATTATGAATGATATCCATTTAAACTCAATAATATTTATTTTTTCAAAATGAGTTTTTCATTTGGTTCAAATTCCCTCAAGAAGCATTCCAATTTTATGTCCAAAACGTCTTGAAAAGAAATTAAAATAGATTATGCCTATTATTGAACTTCTAAATGGTTTTCATGCCTCTCGGATTATTTGGTTCAAATAATTAATTTCATGTCAAATCTGAAACATTTTTTCATGAAATAATTAATTATTTTATTTTTAAACACGTCTAGAATTGGATAATAACATAAATATTTATTATTCTGCAAAACAATCAATTATTGAGATGTCAAAAAGTTACTATAATGTTAGTTTTGTTTTAAATGATAACCCAATGGCCGTTAATAGCAATTGCAAAACTATAATTAAGTTCTTTACTTTGGGACATTTGTTGTTGCTAGAAGTTGTGAAAGCGGTAATTATCTTATCCGTTCATTTCATTAAAACATAAAAAGCTTCAATCAAGTTTTTTTAAAACAAATGAGACATTTGTGAGAAGTTTTAGAATTCAATTTACTCGAGTTAGAAGTCATTTAGTAAAATACAGATATTGCAAGAAGTAAAGCACTTATAGTTAAGAATGGAGAGGGCCTAGCCTAAATAAATATAATATTAATATCTATCCTAGTGAGCCTCTCATCACAAGTGACTTATTAATTTTTTATATGTATAACGATCGATTAAGGTTTTTTTTTTTTTTTTTGGCTCAAGAGAGGCTCATAATAAGTTTTAAAAAGAATGGGAGGGAATAATTGAATAAGAAACAAACGGGACACAATTCAAGGAATTAAATCTGCCCACTCATATAGATTAAGTCTCACACATTCTAACTAATTGAGCTAACTTAAGAAAAATTGATTAAAGAATTCGCTTACACTAATAGTAAAAGTTATCAACCTATTCTTATAATTTTATATTATTTTATTATTTAAAGTATTACATAATATTAAAAAATATAAATGTAATTATTACTTATTTAACTACAGTTCAACTATAGTTAAATCAATAAATAAATCGGGAAAACCAATGTTTTCATTGGTCCGGTTTTTTAAAACATTGGTTTGGGATATTATCAGTTTTCATGTAGTCTTGTACTTTTCAAATTGTTTATTTCTTTCGTTGTCTTTGCTTGGCTTTGTTCCCTTTGCTCATGAGATATATATGCTTCTTCAAGTTGCGGAAAGAAATAAGTAAAATTTGTCTAGACTTAAACTTTTTCTATAAATAAAATTTAAATCAAATAAAATTTTAAAAATAAATTTCAAATAAAAATTAAAAAAAAAACGTTCCAATAAATTAATTTTAAAAACCTTTAATTTCTACTCTTTTTTTTTTTTTTCAAACTCGAAGATTTAGAATTACTCTATCCAAAAAAATTTAACCTAAAAGAAGACTCAATTTTCAATAATATACAATATCCAATCTGTCAAAATACAATATTTGATTATAAGTAACCGTATTTTCACAACGCAATAATCACATCACCCTCCACTACCATAATTTTAGTTAGCATATACAACAAGTAAAGCATGTGAGCACTTGGTATGTTAAAACCCTTTAAATTCATTAACCATGATGAGTTTCCAGACTTAACCCCTGACCTAAAACATGCTCCAAAAGTGCAATTACGCAATGACAAGTCTCAATAGAGCCATTTGATTAAATAACTGAGCAAACTAAGCTTTCTCTTCTGTAACAATCAATCATACATCATCATCACCATTACAATGTAATTGTAAATACAATAAGACAATTAAATTGAAAAAATATCACTTAATATGAATAAAGTAACCAATTGAACTCTCATTATGATGCTAAAACTAAAACTATTCTCAGACCTAAACCAATCTCAAGACAATCTAAAAGCAACTTTATTGTTGGTTGCTTACAGGTTGCTTAAACATAAGCAGTTGTTCCTTAATTTTTTTTCCCCATTGGAGGAGGTCTAGTTGGTAGGGAGAGTTCCTTAAGCTTAAGCACCATTCCTTATACAAGCAATTGTATCCTAAGATTAAAAAATTATTTTATTGCATCAACCAACCAACCAAAAAAAGAGCGAAACAAACAGTAATGGACAAGGAAGAACAAACAAATTCCAGAACCAAAAACATTTCAGCACCAGATAAATTCCAAAACTAAAAAAAAAATTACATATTCACAAAAAAAATAACACTTCATAACCAAAAATCTCTTCCAGACCTGCTTTCACCCCTTCATGCTATTGACAAACCGCCATTCTAAATTCTAGATCTGAGGCACCATGCGAGAAAGAGAGAACATAGAGAAGCTTTGCGAGAACCACACCATACTGAGATCTGGGACGATTGTTACAGAACGGAGTTAATGTGCGACGGTAAGGCGTGATAGTGGTTTGAAGATGCCACGATCAAAAACGCGATGGCACGACACGATGGTGGGGGCTCGACGTAGGTGGTGGATGCGAGGTGTGGTTGGAGGCGTGCTAGTGATAGAGCAGGAGGTGCGCTGGTTGAGTCATGGCAGTGGAGGCTCGATAGAGGTGGTGGACACTCGACGAGGTGTGGTTGAGAGTGAGAAAGTTTGAGGGGGTTTGATGAGAAGGTGAGAGGAGGTTTTGAAAAATAAAAAGTTTGAGAGGAGGAGGAGAATTTGAGAGAAAAATGAAAATTATGTGGAAACTTTTAGAAACTTCTCGATGAAGGATAAAAAAAAAAGTGATTTTTTTTTAAAGCAAAATGGTATAATCGTTGGCTTGTTCTGAATTTGATCAAAATTTTATATCTTGGACACTAAAATTGGAAAATTTATTACCGTTGGATTGCTCTGTACATGATATGTTGTGAGCTCAAATTCTATCGTTTGAAATGTCAGTGACATCTTATTACCGTTGATAGGTATTCAACTATAAATATTGGTTCAATTCACATCATTTTGCACACAATTTTCCATACCCAGTCTATTATTTTGTTACTATCAAGTTCCAATATTTTTTATTTTCTATCAAATGGATCCTAATTAGTTTAATTATCAATGTTATATAAATTTTTGGCAAAACCAACCACCCGCTACTAGTGACAATTCTCAAAATCCTCAATATTTTATGCATCCACCACCCCCTGTTGGTGACAATTCTCAAAACCCTCAGTATTTTATGTATCGACCACCACTAACCAACCCCACCATGTGGTATATGGCTCCATTGGGTACCAGCAGCAGTGTGGAGTCTCCTAACAATGAACCGAATCACCATTTGAGTCGATGTCCGAGTCTCTAGTTGGTCTAAAAAATATCATGCTCGATGAAGGAGGAGGACATGGTAATAAGAAAAAAGTCGTGCCAAGTTCTTAGTGGAAGAAGACACACTTCTTATTCAATCATGGCTGAACATTTCGAAGGATGCAATTGTAAGAGTTGACCAAACAGGGATTGGTTTCAAAGGTTGCCTGCCATTCCTTTCTAGTCTCTATTAAGTATTGTCCAACGATTTCTTTTCTTTTTTTTCTTATTATATTAATTTTTTTTGCTCTTATAGCTACTACGCAGAAATGCTGGGATGTTTTTTACAATAAAGAAAAAGTTGAAATTTTTTTCATATATATACTATATATATATATATATATATATATATATATATATATATATATGTTTTCTTTTTCTTATGTCCTTAGCAATTTAATGGAGTAAAAGTCTAGGTAACGAGGAAATTTAATAGTGGTGTGTTCGGTATGTGTTTGTGTTCAGTGTATATATCACTGTCTTATAGATCTAATCATATAAATTAATTCACTTAGTGAGCTTAACTTCCTTCTTGAAAAAAATTAACCATAATGATATGAATAAGATTTTTGGCTTCAAGGACTTTGCATGTCGTTGCTTTGGCTACGGCATGTCATTCAGGTTAGCATAACATGTAACTACTTTATTAGTTCCTTTTAATTCAGAAAGACGAAGACTCTTGTTTGAAATTGTGAAAATGGGAAGTTTGAAATAGGTTTTCATTTTCCTTTAATTATATCATTTTAGGTTGAAGAATTGAATGAATTTTTGAATCTAAGAGAGGGTGATGCTGAAACCCCAAATGTTCATCATATTTTGGCTAGTAGAACCTCAATTCATTTAGTGTGCTTAATTTCCTAACTTCTTGAAAAAAAATAATTGCAATGATATCAATAGGATTCTTGGCTTCAAGGACTTTGAATAAGTACATCTACACAATTGATGTTGACTTCTTTGTGAGCTTTCCTTATCACATCACCTTTTTAATTATGATCTTTTTCATTTTTTGCCATCTTGGATTGGTCTTGGCTAGATTTTGACATGATTTCTTGAATTTGGTTCCACGCATATATAATTAATCATATCCAGATGTTTTTTTATGGTAGATGCATCTAAGTTAGAGATGTTTGTGGATGATAATGTGAGAAAATTAATATAATTGTTTTAAGAGTACTCTATATGATATAGAACCTTACTCTACATTAAGGATAATTAGTAGACTAAGGTTAGGATTAGTTAGAATACACACAAGGCCTATTAGGGGCTTAAATCCTTCAAAGTCCCTAAAAGCCTTTTCCCACCACACTCTAAAGAGATGAAGGAGACATTAGAAGAGAAGAAAGGGAGAAGGAATAGAGGGGAAGGAGGGACAAGTAACTCCCACACACATTCAATCACTTTTGAAACTCTTTATGAGTGCTTCTTATCCTTATTCTTCTCCCAATCCTCTTGATCTTGGTTTATTGCAAATGGATTGGAGATGTTAGGGTTCTTGAACCCTACCTTTGATAAATTAGGGATTTATGGTATTTGGTATGATTCATGGGTTGTTTTTAATGGATATGTAGTGAGTAACTTAAGGAAAGTCATTTAAGAGTTATTTATGGTGCTTTGAGCTGGTGGGTGGCCATTAATGGCCTAGTGTGAACTGCTCTCACAAAAATTGTGATTTGCAAAATTGTCTCCCTTGCTCAACGAGCCATGCTTTCATTAAGTGAAACAAATTCTTTTATAGGGTATGAGATTCTCAAACAGAGTTGTTGAGCGAGAGTAGGTCTCGCTCAATAAAAGTCCAAGTCCAAAAAGGGATTCTTTTTTTCAGTTGGCGAGACTAGGTTTAGCTAAGCAAGAGGACTTCCAAGGAACAGACCTGGAGTCTTATGTAAAGGCGCTAAGAGAGGGTGGACATGGCTAAGCAAAAGTTAAAGTCTAGAGAGGATATCTTTCCTTCTCCATTAAAGGCTGGAGGCCTTGATAGAGAGGCTCCTTCAAGAATGAACTGTCCTTCTAAGGTTTGCCATGCAGATCTTTTCCTCTAACACTTGTTAAGGTGTTCAAGCCTTAGAGGCTGAGCTCTGATACCAAATTGTAGAGCACAAAGATAACATAAGAAGGATGGTTGAATTGTGTTATATCAAATTTTTGCAATTCTTTTGTTAACGACGTATTGTTTGAAATAAGATCAAAAGGATTTTCAAAAACGTTTTAAAAGACAGACAAAAGATGAATAACAAAATCGAAAAACGCATAGAAATTATACTGGTTCGTCTCACTTTAGAGACTACGTCCAGTTCTTGGCAACAACCAAGTTTCACTAACTTTCACAAGTTACAAGTATTCTTTCCACAAGCCTTTTTAGGCTCAACCCAAGTAGTCTTTCACTTGTCTCTCCAAGCAAATACCCAAGTATTCTTTGAATCAAAGCCTCTTCAGGCTTCCACCAATCTCGTTAAGAAAAAGGTTTATGTGTGAGTTTACCTCACTATGTTTAATGTCTTATCAGACGAATATACAATGAAGTACAAAAAGAATTTTACAAACAGAGTTTAGAAGAGCTTTTTCTTTTCTTAAAGCAGTTATGAATTTCCAGAATTAGCAGCAATTATATCAACAACAATTATGATTACAACGCCGTGCTTGAAGGAGGTTTCTTCTTCTATTTATAGGCTTCTAAAAAGAATCCGTTGAGTGTATTGCAGAAGATGACCTTCGTCTGATGAAGAGAGTCATTGGAGTATTAAATGTAGCATTTAATGCCTTTCACCAACTTGTCATATGATAAGATAAAGCAGTCTGGTTATCTTTTTTATTCTTGTACTCAATCTTTTAGCAATTGTCATGTCCGCTTTCCCATTCTGACATTCGCACACATATTCCTTCTTTTTTGCTGACTTTCCTCAAGAGTAGGTGTATAGGTATAATACGTTTCGAGGTAGCTTACACTTTGATTGATGTGCAGATCATTTTAGAACGTTGTCATCGTCTGTAAGATTTGTTAGTTACAAAGTTTATCTAGTCAAAATATAAGACGATATTCAATTTTAAAAACATCAGACGATTGCATGTGAATGAATGATCAGATGATTATGTGAAGACATATGTAATTTTAACTTGTTTGTTCTTATCAAAATATTTGAGGGTTATAAATTTGTCCTTTGTCTTAACATAGAGCCCTAGGGCTGGAGGGGTATATTAGTAGAAGGTCATGACATAAGAACAAGGGGGACACTACTTGAAAGTTTAAGCTTAATACTTTGCCATAGGATAGAAAAGAATAAGGAAGAAAGTTAAGTATGTTAAAGTGACAATTATGTTACGTTCATGATCTGAGAATAATTACATATTATATTCTGCAAATGATGTATTCATGAGGCATATTTATATTGTTGCATGTGTTTAACACTCATTGAGACATCATCTCATTGGTTTAGTTCGATGTTCCAAATTGAACAGGTACAAAGGACGATAAGGAATAGCCTTAAAGATATTAATGTTTTGATGATTTTGTATCTCTAGGCTAGTGTTTGAAAAACAGTACATGTATTCTTTTGTACAGTGATCCCTTAACCATGGGGACACCCTCTTATTATGTATATGATTACATTACTTAGGAAAAATGTATGACTTCAAACATTGAATTTCTTAAGTAATGGCATCACATATGTATTCTCTTTTTCTGTACTCTAATGGTATAAATGTAAAGTTATAGGCAACCCCTTAGGGTGTTATAATGCTGGAACATCCAATGTTCATTATGGTACGGCTGGTAGAACCTCAATTTACTTAGTGTGCTTAACTTCCTAGCTTCTTGAAAAAAAAATTAATTGCAATGATATCAACAGGATTCACGACTTCAATAACTCTAAAGAAGTACATCTACACCATTGACGACAACTTCTTTGTGAGTTTTCCCTATCACATCAACCCTTTAATTATGATCTCTTTGTTTTTTGCCATCTTGGTTTGGTCTTAGCTAAATTTTGACATGGTTTCTTGAATTTGGTTTCGCATATATATAATTAACCCTTCCCAGATGTTTCTTGATGAGTAGATGCATCCAAGTTGGAGATATTTGTGGATGACAATGTGAGAAAATCAATATAATTAGAATATTAGATCAATTTTCTCCCCTTCCTAATCGATTCATCCTAATTTGCGAATACCTTTAGCCAAATTCAAGTTTTTATAATTTTTTAAAATGGTAATAGTTAGCTCCTATAGGACTTTATCGATCAAATTCAAGAAATATTTTTTGGAAAAAAAATCTTGTAATAAAGAAGAAATTATCAAATAATTTCTAATATTTGTAAATATTAAATATTTTTATATACTATCTACTGTTTAAATCTATTCATAACTTTTAAATTATAGAAATTTATCTACAAGAAAATTATAGAAACGTTAAATAATACTTAAAGAACTTGATTTTGATATATCAAAGTAAAAATTTGTTTGTTATTTACTAATTAGAAATTATTTTAAATATGACTTTTAAAATAATTATTACAAAAGTAAATTATTTTCAATTATATAATACTTACTCATAATTACAACACAATGTGCTTTAATTAAGTTTAATGGGAGTTATTTCGGAGACATATTCTTTAGCTATACGTTCTCTGCTCTCTCTCTTTATTGTTAACCGTCCATCAAAACCCATTTTCTAATTCATATTCACACGTTTTTTGGCTTGTTGGTTTCGTTACATTGCATGCTTTCAATTTTAATTTCGTATTTTAATGTTACTGGGTTGATTTTCTAGGCTTGACACTATTTAGGTTCTCTTTGTTTCCTTATTTTTCTTTCTGGATTGGTGTTTTTGTTTTTTTTTTTTTTTCTTGTTGAGTGGTTTTTTGAAGGGAGTTATGTTTGGGTTAGTTGTTTTATGGATGGTGCCAAGTTGATAGATTGGTGTAAATGTAGACATAGAAAGGCTATTCTTGATCAATCTCGAAGGAAACTTCTTTAACTGCTAACACTGCCAAACACGTTTTGCTCTTGCTAGTGATATCATTTCCAAGGTTTTTTTTTCTCTTTTCTTTTTCTCCCTATTTTTTCTTCTCTTGAACATTAATTTGATTTTTTAGTACCTAAATGTACAATTTCTTTTTACAAAGATCATTTTTGGGTTTTTGCTAGATAACTGGTTGGCAATAGAAGATAGGATACAATCAACTCACGTGGGGGATTAAAAATATCGGATAAGATATATAAGCCAATTAATATATTTTATCTTGTTGGGTTTATGTAATAGTGGCATTTCTAAACCATGTTTGTGTGGAACATTTTCAATGCTAATAACACTCAGAATAGCACCTATAAATAGTGTAGTAGGAATACACACACACACAGATAGAGAGTGTGTTCAAATACATACCAAAGTAACCAAACATATTTACATATCAATTTAGTTTCCATATACTTGTTGGTGTTCTACTTATTACCATCAATAGTACTTATTCGTTAGTGTTTCTTATATATATGCCCCATGTCATGTTAAGTTCTTGTATTTTTTAATTTTTCTGTGTTGGTGTTTTAGTGACATCACGTTGCACACTATTACAAAGAGGACTTTTTAAATCAGTCAAAAATGACTTTTTAGATCAATTCTTGAACTTTTTTAAATATAGGGGATATAGAAAGTAACCATTTTTTACATCGAATATTCACCCGATTTAAAAATAAAATAAAATTTAACTTGATTATGTGAATCACTATGTAAAAAATACTTCACTTTTTTTGAATTCTTTGCCTCATCTCAAACTTTCTATTTGTTCATCTGGATTTAGCCACAGATTATTCTTCAACCCCTTTCTCTCAATAGTTAGAGCAACACCTAAAATCAGGGACAAGTCATTAATTATTGACCAAAGTGACAGAAGCCAAACCTAAACTACAAGGTCATCCACACAAACTATGTATCCTTTTGTATCCAAATCCAACAATTATGAACATGACACTATCAACATCTTTAAGATGATGATGAAAAATAAGGAGGCAAAAAGTGTGGAGACATATAAGATCTATATCTTTAGGATCTACATCTTTAGGCATTGAAGAGGAGTTATGACACTAGCATTTTGACCAAAAAAGAAGAACTACAGAGTAAAATGAAAAGAGAGAGAGAGAGAGAGAGAGAGAGAGAGAAAGAGTTAAGGGATTAAAAAAATGTACAAAAGCACATACATGCATCTTATTTTTTTGTGTGCAACAACACCAATCACTGGGGTTGGAGACAAACTTGCAATGGCAGCAACAAGGAACAAAAATGTCATCAATGATAGTCAAAAACCCCAACAATGGTGCCAGCAAGTAAAAATGACACAAGGAAAATAAACCTGCAATGGTAGCCAACCACCACTGGCAACAGCATTAGCAATAACAATGTTTGAGTTGGAGGTTAAGGTTGGAGACGAAGACAAGGTGGAGGTGGAGGGGAACAAGACGAGGGGAAATGGAGGCGAGTTTGAGTTTTCAAAAGGTTTTTTAAATCGGTTGCATGTGAATCGATTTAAAAAAGCACTTTTTAAATCAATTCTAGTTATAACCGATTAAAAAATTCCTTTTTAAATCATAACTAGAATCAATTTAAAAAATTCTTTTTTAAATTGGTTCACATGCAATCGATTTAAAAACTTTTGTAGTTATTTACAAAAATGCCACAACATTTTTTTTAGATTGGGCTCGAAAAAATTTAACTAAATTCTTGTTGTAGAATCCTGATTTTGCAGTAGTGGCATTTCTTATCCTGTGCTTTTTTTTTTTTGGTTGTGTTGGGTTGATACATGATACTCTGCTATTGTGTGATTCTTTGGCTATGGGAAGATTTGCTATTTGGATTGATTATAAATGTGTTTGGAGAGCAATGAAGTATTAGTTGTTTGAGTTTTTTTTCGTGTGGGACTGTAATAGTTCATACTTGTAATGGCATTGCAATTGTGTTATTTTTTTTAGATCAAATGTTAATAATTCTAAGCTAGAAGTTTTGCTTGTATAGGTGAATTTCTTAGTTCAATGGAGGTATAGCTTTATTCTTTTTGAGGAAGATTGTAATTGGTACAGCCATAAAAATAGAGAAGCAAGATAGGCTCATAAAAGGCATGAAAATAATTTAATGAATCAGAAAACTGAATAAGCAAATAATTTTTGTTGGTAAGCCTAAAACTTGAGCTTTAGTAACCTTATCCTTGAGCTGGCCTTAGTTGTGGTGCAGGATATACTGTGAGAGTTGTTATGTTAGGGAGCTATTCTTTCTGGCAAGGTGTGAATACCCAATTTTGTTCACCTTTTTTATTTCCATTTCCTTTTATTTAAATTTTCTTTTGTGCCTTGCTAATTCAAATTATTTGCTTCATTTCTTAAATTCTTTTTTGAACCCAAATTTTCTTTTTGTCCACATTCTTTTTATTTTACTTAAAGCCCAAAATCAATTTGAGATTGGGTTGCCACAAGCCCAAAAGTTTATTTTCTTTTTTTTTTTGAAAAATTGATAAAATAAAAGAAATACCAAACAGATCAAGAAAAATAAAAAAACAAAGGGTCATGTCAATCCATTTTCAGAATACTACAAACATCCTTTCTTCTTGTTTCCTGTCATTTCCCATTTTGGTGGAGGCACTTCGGCTTTGCAAGCATAACTTCTAGAGTCCTCACCTAACCACCTCCTATAACCATTGCATGATGGGAGACAACTATCTTTTGCATACTTGCACCACCACAACAAAACAAAATGTATCAAAAGAGAAAAAAATAAATTTGAAGAAAAACAAGAGAAAGCTGTGAATATAAATACAGAGGACTATACAATGGGGGTCGGACTTTGAATGAAACACTGTAGTTCAAATACTGTAAGCAAGAGAACCTACAGAGCACAAATTCCTCAATTCCCATCGCTTCATTCTCTCACCCTTTTGAGTCTGGAGATACTTTTCTTTGCATTGAGTCAAAACTTGAAGACTTGCTCTTACACAGGTAACCCCTTTGGTCCATAATACTGCTCTGAATCTCTTAAAACTCCATTGGCTGTGATTGCTTTTCTCCTCTGTTGCTTTCTATTTCATACATTGTCCCTTTCATGCCTTGTTGATCTAATAAAAAATGAAAAAGAAAAGGATAAAAGAGAAATCTGTTGAACCTAAATAACATATAATGATGAATCTACCCTTTGTTGATCATTAATGTATTATACGTATCACTAAAACCGTGACCACCTTTTAACAAATAAACCATAGAACTACACCCAACCAAACAACACCGTCACACATGGAGAAACACTGTACCACCATCCAAAGACCTAAGCCAACCAACCCTGCACCTACATAACCAATAAATCAAACCCAGTTACAGAGACGCAAGTTTCTCGCTCACTATGGACCCAATAGCCAAGCCTCCCACCTGCAAAACAGAGAAGACCAAAAATCACGTCAGTCACCAATCCAGCCACTACAATACCAAAAATGACAAACTACATCACCACAATCTAGAAGCCACAACGCTTCCCTCCTAAACCCAAAACCCACCTCCACATCACGAAAAACCTCGTGCCTTCAACAAGCCCCACTGCGAACCTCCGCGTCGCGTGTTCTTGCGCCTTCAACGAACCTCCATGAACCCCCAACCATGGCGCCGCTACCTCTTATCGGAGATCCGCGTCAACCTCCATTGTCGCCGTAGGTTCGCAGCCGCGTGAGGGCTTTTGCCTCTCCGTTCCTCATTTGCTATCTGATTTGTTTTTGGTTTTGCTTTATTCCTCTATTTTAATATCTACGTTTTTTCTAATAATCTGGTTGTGTTAAGTACTCCAGTTGGGCTCGGCCCAATTCGCCTGTTGACAGTTCCTTTTCATCTTTTTTCTTTGATGTTATAAGTGTTGTTATTTTGTTTGCATTTGAAAGTTTTTGCCGGTGTCCTTGTTGCGCATGTTAATATTTCTTTCTTTTAATTTCTCTTATGTCATTCCATTGTTTTATGTTAACGTGGTTATTACGTGGGCCAATATGGTTGTTATGCTATTTCATTTAAGCCATTTTCATTACGTTTCCTGTGTGCAAAATTATTAGAAAAAAGGGATTAATGAAATGAAATTTGAACTAATATACAAACAAAAGTGAATGAAATTCCAAAACAAAAAAAACGGGGCACGTGTATTAATAGGTGTTCTATTATTAATTTAATTAAAATAAGTTTTTTAACTAATTAAAGGTAGAATAAGAAATAAAAATTTAAATAATAAAAGAGTTGATTGGATGTGACATTCTCTTAACTCTTAAATTTTTCTTAAGACACAAGTTGTGATAGTTTGGTGGTCTTAAGACTTCTTTTGAATAAAATACTCCACAAAGTATAAGTTCTAATTAAAATTAAAATTCATAATTTATCAAAAGAATAGACTAATAATAATAACATCTTTAATAGAGGAAGGATTAATTAGATGTGACATTCTCTTAATCCTTGAGCTTAAGGACACAGGTTGCGACAGTCTGTTGTCTTAAAGCTCTTCTCTAAAATAATAAAAACATAAAATTATTATTTATGATAAAAAGAAAAGTAAAAATCAATTAAAGCAAGGATTAATTGGATGTGACATCTTTTTAATCCTGATATTTTGAAGCACAAGTTGTACAATTTGAGGTCTTAAAACTCTTCTCTAAAATATAAATGTTAAATTAGTTTGTTATAAAAATAAAACATTAAATCAAAATTTTAAGAAGTTCTAATGGATTCACTTAGGTGTACACCTCTGTTAATTCTGTTTTTAGAATGTATGAGCCATGACAGTCCAGAGATTCTAAAATTTAATAAACAAAATTATAAAATAACCACACACAAATATTTTCTACCAAAAGAATTACATGAGTCTGATTCTCTATTGCACCAGGAGATACGTAGGAGCAGGGGCCCACTCTTGTCGATCTCAAAAATAATAAAATTTAATCATTTTAAGAAAAAAATACCAAATTTTTTTTTTGTAATAAATAAAGTTCTCTTTTTGTCATAAATATTTTTGTGTGAGATAAATATTTTGAAATTTTCAATAATTTGCTTAATTAATTAAAGGCAACCATCTTTATGATGGATGTTGTAGGATACTAATACCTTCCCTACACATAATTGACTTCCAAACCCAAAATCTGGTTTCAAAGATTCTTCTCTTTTCCAAGGTTTTTCCAATACTTTTCCTAAATAAATGTTGGTGGCGACTCCTTTTTTTTTTAAAACTAATTTTCGCCGTCCCATCATGACCTCGGTTGCGACACCAGGGAAGAAGGGGCCAGGGGGCAAGGAAGATGATGTGTATTTAGTGTCTTACATGCACGATGAGAGGGAGAGTCGAGGTTCTTAGTCATACATGTGACCTCGCGCAGAGCTGGATTTGAAAGTCCACACAAAACGTTTTATTCAGCAAGGATTTTTAGTTTTTTTAGTTTCAAAGCAACTTTGATTAGTTTACTTTAATAATGACACATAAGCAAGATGATATGGCATAAAGTCTCTAAGTTGGCATATATTGACTGACCTCATTTGCCACATCATCATTGTTGCAACCGGAGCCACGACGAAGACGGTGCAAAAATAAATTTTAAATGGAGTCGCCACCAAAATTTTATTTGAAGGAAAAAATATTGGAAAATCCTTAAAAAATGGTCTTTGAAATCAGAGATAGGTTTAGGAGTCGATTGGGTGTAGGGAAGGTATTAGCATCCTACAACGCCCGTTAAAAATGGTACCTCTAATTACTTGCGCAAAACTATGTGACTTTATAAATATTTATTTTACTCCCAATAAGAAAACAAGAAAAATAAAAATACTTTATGATTTTTTAAGTTTTACTTTTTTTTGTATTTTAAAAGATAAGAAAGAAATTTGATTTTGATTCAAGTTTCAAGAAAAGGAAGAATTTCAAATTGAAATTTGAAAAGATATAGATTTTTTAAGGATTTTTATCTTCACGGTAAAGAAAATTTGAAAAGATGTTTTTTATTAAAAAAGAGAAAAGTTTAAAATTCAAAAGGACATTTATTTGGAAAAGATTATTTTTAAATTGAAAAGAAACTTTCTATATATTTAAAAAAAAAAAAAATCCTTGCACAAGGGTTCAAGCTAGCAAATGGCTAATCATCAAACCCTCATGATCCAAATAACGTTAAAGATAGTATATGCTATTCAATTAACATTATTGGTCATTACGTATTTGGATAAATTTTATTTTTTCATTTTTACCAAAAGAAAACAACTTTCATTTTAATTTATGCACAAAGTTTATGATAACAAGTGGCTATTCTATAAACTTTTATGATCTAGGTAACATTAAAGGTAGAATTCACTACTCAATTAATGTCGCAAATCATTGCATAAATCAAAAACATTTATTTATTTATTTTTATAAAAAAAATCATCTTTTAAGAAAACACTAAAACATAACATAGATCCAAACTAAAAAGGGAAGAAAAAAAACTATACTTAAAAGGAAAGGAGAGACATTTTATTGAAGAGAAAGAAAGTTCGTTTTAATTGGCAAATATGACAAGGCTTGTGATAACAAATGACTATTCGTAATCTTATCATTCCAATGACATTGAAGGTGGTATACACTACTCAATTAATATCATGAAATTTGATAGAAAAAGAAATTTATTTTTTTCAAAAAGAACAAAACACCCATTTTATTAGAGAACATTAACACGAAACATACATTTAACCCAAAACGAAAAGAACCGATAAATGTACATAAAAAGGTAAAGCAAATGAAAATAAAGTAAAAAAAAGAAATATTAATTAAATAACATGGATTATGATTACATATGAATTAAAACATGAAGGGGAATAAATCAAGTAGGTGCAGCAATTCTTAATGCGGCTACTTCCAAGAGAAAAAAAAAGACAAAAAAATAATAAATAAAAAATAAAAATCGCTTCACCTTCTTTTAGGCTCCAGTATCTCCATGGCTTAAGTAATTATCATTTGACACTTAAAGAATTATTATTGACTCAATTAACAACGCAAAACATTTGAACGTCACCATCAACCAACATCAATATATTATGAAGTAAGCAAATAAAGAAAAGACAACATGAGACTACAACAAAAAAGAAAAAGGTGCAAGTATTTACATTTACCAGAAGCAAATTGAAAACAAAATAAGTAGCGGCTTGGTGCTGTCTATTTGCACTTGGTACTGTAGCGCGGTGCCTTGGGGTTCGAAGGTGAATATGAGACTTGGTTCCGTGGAGTAGTGATCAAGCTGGTGGCTTTATTTTTGTAAAAAAGTTAATGGAGGTGCCGGTGGACCAAAAAAAAACCGCCCCCTCATTGAGTGTTCGTGGGTAATTTTGTAGTCAAATTGGCTTGCAACCCACTATCCCATGATCCTATTTTTTAGCTACGTGACTGTTACCCTCTAGTAACCAACATATCTTCTCTTATCCTCTCAAATTATCTGATCTTTTGTTTTTTCAAATTTCAAATATCTTGTCTTTATTTTTTCCAAATTATCTTTTTTCCTCTTTTTTTTTTTAAATTGCAGATAAAATTTGTTATTCACAATCACTACTGTTAAAAATTGGATGGTGATTTAACGGTGGAACTAAAATTGTCCATTTCTTAAATATATGGACCAAAATTGAGTAATTAAAATTACGGAGACCAAAATTGCTCACACACTAAACTAGAGAGACTAAAAATGCAATTAAGCCGAAATAATATTTTTTGTTGAAAGAGATTAAATCCTTACATAAATCTCAATACCTTAAGATATTAGTTTTTACTCTCAGCCAAAAGATATCTTGAATTCACTAAAAAAATAAAATCATGATTCATGATAAATATTTACCATTCTTATAGCAAAATATTTATTATAAAAAAGGATACATTAAACTATGTACAAATATTGGACTTATGTATAAACCTAAACTATGGCCAACCTTTGGATAATTATTAAACAAATACTTGTGAACTGTTGGGACTTAGGTTGGGGTCTCATTATTCTACGCTATCACAAACATTTTTATTATTATGATTACATATAAAATCAACAACTAAAGGCCCGTTTGAGGTGGTTGCGAGTTTTTGGTTTTCAGTTTTCAAATGTAACTTTTAAAACAAAATGCATTTGGCTAAAATGGGGTTGATGTGGTTTTTAACTCAATTTCAAAACACTTTTACATTTATTTTCAAAACCAAGAAAAAAGGTTTTGTGAATTTGGTTTAGCTTTTAAAAAACTACATATTACTATATTTAACAATGGCCCTTCCCATCGCCACTACTATCGTCATCGTCACCACTGTCGGCACCACCACGACCATCAGGCACCACCACTACCACTACTGTCACCACCACCACCATTGTCCGTACCACCACAATCACCTTCGTCGATACTACCATAACCATCGCTGTCAGCACCATCGTTGCTACCACCGTCATTGTTGTCGTCACCACCACTACTATCGCCACCTTTGCCGCCATCACACAAACATATCTTTAAACTAATTTTAACAGAATAAGAAATTTCGAAGTGAGTTTATCTTGAAACCAAAAATTAGAAAAAAAAAACTAAAACTAATTTTTAAAACCTAAAAACTAGTTGTAGTTTTTAAAATTTTTGAAACTTACAACTAAAAACCACCCCCAAACAAGTCCAAAGCTAACTATATTATAAGTATAACATCAATGAACAAAATTCCAACTACTAGCATAGGGATGACCAAAATATTTGTGCCCACAAATATCTACAAGTAAAATTCGCAACGGGCAGAAGGTGGATAGTTAAATACGTATCACGAATAATTTAAATGGATATATTTATATCTGTTAATAAACGAGGGCGGGGGCAGGGATGGGTATCAAGGTACCCTCCTTGCAGGTACCCATTATTACTCGTTATAGTAAAATTATACTTAAGTGTCCTTATTTAAATATATAATACAACACAAGATTTGTCTATCCATGTCCGTCCCACCCTGTTGCCATCCCTATGTAAGCAACAACAGTAGCAAACCAAAATGTAAAATATTGCATTTAACATCAATTTGAGAGTAAGTGATTTTATTTAAGGAACCATTTTATATTTAGGGGACAATTTGTCAACTTAGAATAGACCTAAAATGGAATGGATGCATCTAGGGATTAACCAACATGTTGTTGGTCCAAGTAGAATTGGCTTGGATACCTTAAGTAAGGTCATAGGTTCGAGTCTTGTGAACAGAAAAAATGTGGTTAAGAGGGAAACCCCACTAAGGTGACCAACTAGGTTTCTAGACGAAGATTAGTCACTGACAAAGTCGATGGATACTTCGTACCAAAAACATGGTGACAAAAAAAAATGTATCTAGGGATTAGTCGTTTCAAAATGAATTCTCCCTAGATACACAATACACATGGCATGATATTTTATTTCAAAATTGAATCAATTTAACAAGTTTAAAAAAGACCTAAAGTTAGGGATTTCTCAATAGGTAATGTTACTCCAATACCTAACCAAAGGGCAACTATGATACCAATAAAAAAGAAAAATGGTTGTTGCTATTAAACAGCAAGATGGGTTTGGAAAGTATTAACATTCTCCAAAAAAGGTACTGTTAATAATCCCATAGATACCAAAATCATTAAAAGAATGCCTAATTACTTCTTAGACATTGTACAAAGTATTTGAAATACGGGAAAGAAATATCATTTAGGTAGTATTTCCAAAAGAGTAGAAAATGGATTCGCAGGTTCCCCAATCACTGATGGTTCTAGAATTGCTAAGCCTATGTTATAGGCAATAGTACCTAGAATTATTACTTAAAAAATATATAAAAGATTATTGGGCCATGCAAGTTCTCCATAATAATTATGACCCATTCCCTTAGCCAATTTAGCTCTAAATACATAAGATCATTCAAGTCTATTTTGTTGTTGTTGTTATTGGGATAGGTGAATTCTTGTAGATCCATCCTTCAAAAGAACTAGATATGATAATTTTTCATCATATGGCTCGAGCACTAATCAAATATTTGAATGTAATTTATTTAGGAACCAATTTGAGTGTAAGTTGACAATTAATGTTAAGATATTAATTTTAGATCTTCAATATAATATAAATAGTTTATGATAGACTTAAATATGTTGTTAGTCTCTCAAAATATAATGAGTTATGTTTTTAGTCCTTCATAAAATTTTTCAAGTACTTTTAGTCCCTTGTTTTTTTTTTCGTCAATATAAGTAGTCTCTATACCATTAACTCTAATTGCTAATCGTTGATTTGACAGTAACTTTGACACATCAGTGCTTGTCACATGGATAAATAAGGTGAAGTGCCTGCCACATGGATTTATTACTCGTGTACAATAATTAAATTATATTTTTAACAATTAAATAATTATTGAATTATTAAGTTAATTAAATAACATTTTTAAAAATAAAGAATAGAAATACGAGAAAAATAAAATGAAAGTAAAGAAGGATTTTTAAGGAATTATATCCAATTGAAAGGATTTGGGAATTATAATTGTGATCCATTAATTGAAGGGATTTGGAAATTATGATCCAAATAGAATTACGACCCCACATGTTAGAATCATTTCAAGCAAAGAACTTGTTTCATGGATCTCAATTTTGGTGTTTTTAGGCTTCCTGTGCTTCAAAATTATCTTCCTTCCCATTGACCTTTCTTTCTTCTCTTATGTCACCATCACTTGTCTCTAGGATTTTGATGTAGTTGATAGCTTCATCTTTTTTTTTTTTTTTTTTTTTGATATTGTGATAGCTTCATCTATTTGATCAGGCAGTGGCATCGCTTCATGAATTAAGCGAATACCAAGATTCAAGATCAGCAGTAAGGAGATCACTGTATGAAATTTTTTCACAAATTTGTTCTATTTTATTTTAAAAATATTATTAATTTAATTAACTTAATAATTCAACAATGATTTAATTATTAAAAACATAATTTAATTATCATACACAAGGGGCAGACCCACGTGGCAAATACCTCACTTTACTAATCTATGTGGCAAGTGCTTAGGTGTCAAAGTTGCTACCACATCAACAATTAACGGTGAGGGTTAATGGCAGTGACTAATTATATTGATCAAAAAAAAAAAAAAGAAACTAAAAGTGCTTGAAACATTTATGAGAGACTAAAAACAAAACTTGGTCGTTATAATTTGGAAGACCAAAATCATATTTAAACCTTTATAATATGTTGATTGACCATTATTTTAGATTTGCAATCTGATTTGTCCACCATATATCCATCAATTCGCTCAATCGTTCTTCTCCCACCATAGCAAAAAGGCACATACTTCCTTTTATACTCATTAAACCTAGAGCTTGCAGTCCAAGTTCCATTTCCTCAACCAGCCCTTACACAAGGGAGGAAGGGTATTAAATAAACAACACAAACATGAGAGAGAGAGAGAGAGAGAAAAGGAGTCATTAATTGTTGGTCAATTAATCAGGTTGGTCCATATTGCTTCTTCTGATTCTTTTTACTTATCGGTTTTTTAGAAAAAATTTGTTCCTGTTTATTTGTCATTTATATTAATTACTTTTTTGTCCATTATACTCCCGCTTCCCACCTAATTTTTAATTAATTAACTTACACATTTACAACTAATATGCATTTATTGTGTAATAGAAACGGACAATGGTACAATAAGAAACTTCAAAACTATTTTCTAGAAAATAAGAAAATTTCTTACATTTTTTGGTTTGTACATATAAAAATCTTAAACGATACTTAAAAACAAATAGAGAAAGTACATGACAATTATATGTGTGCTCAATTAGATGTCACCCAGATGCTTAACATGTCAACTCCCATTTCTAACAACGTTACTTAACACCACCTAATGAAGAGACTAAACTGACTAGCAATTTACAATTTTTGAGGCCAATTTACCATTTTCTTAATACAAGAACCAATTTAATCGACCACTATATTTTTAGGGAACAAATTGGTAATGTACTTAACTCTAAAAGACGATGAAATTATTCACTTTGGACACGTGCAGATAAAAGACGATGCAATTGCGAAATTTCAATTACAATAAAAAAGAGTCTGGAATAAAACATTATTTCAACATATATTTAAATTTAAATGAAAATTTTAAATTGATTAAAATAGTATATTAAAATTATTATAAGTTTATTTGATTTTAACAAAAAAATTATGATAAAAAGTTATTTATTAAATTAGAATAATCAATTTTATTTAAATTTTTTTGTTTCAATTAACAATAAATTTAATCAATTTAATTTTTATTGAAACATCACTAATTTTAAGTAAGATTCTATTAATTTTAATTTCACAAACTTATTTTCTCTAAAATAAAATTATTGAAATTGTCGACAGTATTTTATGAGTAATATATGAAGTGGAAAAAGAATCATTGTTTCTTATTTATTTGATCTATTATATTAATTTTTGTATCATTTTTTATATAAAATATTTATTAAAACTTTCAATTATGTAAATACTAGAGTTTAGAGAAAAAATAAAATGTTTATAATATTTGAGAAGCGTCGCAGGTATTTAATAGCTACAATGATCAGTATTTTAGTGACTTTAGTTGTTCTAACGTTTGTAATATTAAATAATAAAATATATGTAATTTAAATTAAATTAATAGGACATAAAAGTTAATTAAATAAATAAAGTAGTTATTAAGAAAAGCAAAATTATAATAAAACAAATGACATTTTTAAAAAAAAATCACTTTTCATATTACTTATAATGAAATTAAAAACTTTGTTTTTTTCTTTTATTCTTTTATAAATAAAAAATATTACCAATTAACAATATCTGCGATTTCCCCGACCTTATACTTAAGTCATGCTCTCGAACTTTGCTTTTGGTACTAACCAAACCCACCTTTTTAATTGGGAACTGAAGGAAGCTACCGAGAAGTTATGTGTGTGTGCCCACCATAACGAATGCACAAAAGATGTCCAAATTGACTTTGATATATGCCCAATGGACGTAGTGATACGGAATCAATCTCGTGGAGGAGATTCGGAGATGCTGCTACACATTTTCATCTCCTCTTTCTCACGAAACTGGGAAACGCGTAAATGAAACAAGAAGGAAACGCGTAAAGCAAACAAAAACATGACAAGCAATGTATATAAACGTAGAGCTGAATGTTTTTGGCAAGTGACAAGCAATTAAGCAAGCAGGTGTCACAAACAGGAACAATGTTTCTCAATTGTTTGGGCTTCTGCAGTTCCAAAGACACAAGTTCATCTCAGAGACAGTATCCGACGGTAATAGAAGAACTGTGCCGTCAATTTTCTCTGGCCGATCTTTGGAAAGCGACCAACAACTTTGATCAAGACAAAGTAATAAGACATGGAAGATTTGGTAAAGTATATAAAGGTTGTCTCCAACACAATGATGCTTCTGATTATACAGTCGCATTAAAGCGATTTAATGCAGAAGACATTGAAGGATGCGAGCAGTTCAAGAAAGAAATAGAGTTGCTCTGCCAGCTTCGTCACCCAATTGTGTTTCTCTTATAGGATTCTGCAACCACAAAAATGAGAAGATTCTTGTGTTGGAGTACATGTCCAGTGGATCTCTAGAACAACACCTACGAAGAGAGGGCAGGGAAGCACTGTCATGGAAGAAAAGGCTAGAGATCTGCATAGGAGCAGCGCGTGGACTACACTACCTTCACACAGGAGCCAAACGCTCCATCTTTCACTGCAACCTCACAGCCAGTAAGATTCTTTTAGATGACCACATGAAGCCAAAACTCTCCAGTTTTGGTTTTTCCTTACAGAGATCACAATTTATGCCGAAGCCAAAACCAATTGACGTAGATCGTATTTTGGGTAACAATACTTTAAGTTTTGAGATTAGAAATAGTTCGTTCCACATGGCTAAGGAGTGTTTCACGGTCGGTGCCATCACAGATAAATCTGATGTTTACTCATTTGGTGTGGTTCTACTAGAAGTTGTGTGTGGATTGGATTTTTATATAATGGTATCAAGATCAGAAACAATTAGAAGAGAATCTCTGGAGAAGCGAGTTGTTGAGAATATTGATCCGAATATCAAAGGAAATATTGCACCAGAGTGTTGGGAAGTCTTTATAGATATCATAATAAGATGCTTGAAGCATGAACCAGCTGAGCGACCAACAATGGGTGAATTAGAGGTGGAACTTGAGCATGCTCTGTCGTTGCAAGAAGAAGCAGATATCACAAACACTAATGGTGGTTATACCTTATTGTCCAAAACCATTATTAATTTTGAACCGAAATGGGAATTTGAGCATGCTCTGTCAGTGCACCAAGAAGCAAATATCAAGGAGACCAATTGTTATTATAGCATTAGTGACTTTGAAGACAGTGACATAGAAGACATGTTTCCTAGGTAATTTGATGAGCTCAAATCAAGGGTAACTTTACCCTTTTCAACTCAAACAAAACAGACCCTGTATACTTTTTGTAGTAGTTAAGTTAAATTGAGATATCTCTAGCTTTTGTAGTTAAGTTAAATCAATGGTTTTAAGCATTTTGATTGTTTCTGAAAGCTGTTATTGTAATTTTCTTGAACCAGTATAAATTTGAAAGGGATGAAGGAATTCTTGCTTGATATACAATAAGCATTTCTAGCTTAACCTACTAAAATGGTGAGTTGGATTGCCAATACAAATGACAAGTCTCTAGGTAAAGTATCTATAACATTATACGTACCCATGTTTAAAAGAAAAAATAGTCTTTTTATTCATATTTATGGTGGTTATATACTGTAGTATATTCTAATATTCTTTGAACATATTTATATATTCAGATTCTGTCATCCAGGTTCATTATTGGTGTTTTAATTAAATAAAATATATAACTCTAGCTTTGATTGTTCCTTGTTTGAAAAAGCCACGCATGCGTAGGCAAGGTCGTGAGCGGGAGGACGGTGTCTAAAGGTAGAACGCGAAACGCAAAACAGAGCAGCACGCGAAGGCAAGGTGCGTGAGCGCGAGGGCGGTGTCTGAAGGTAGAACAACGCAGTCACAAAATCTGTTTTAGGTTTTTTAATTATTTTTAATTGGGGTTATCTAACTTATCCCAAGTAAAAATGAAGTTAAACAATCTCATTTAAAATGATTGGTGCAATGAATACTTACAACCAACTATCTTAAAGTACGTTAAAAAATTACACTAATTATTTTGAATGAAATTGTTTAACTCCATTTTTATTTGGAGTAAGTTAGACAATTTTTTTTAATTTAATTAAAAAAAATTATGTAAAATAGATCATTTTAATTGGTTGTCTGTGTAAGAGAGGTTTACACTGACCTTTAATCTCTTTAATAAATGTCAAAGGATAGAATATAACAAGTGAGCAGAATTAATGCAAAATAATAAATACACAAATTATGCATAAGATTGTCTAAATTATAATTAAATCATATGAAATTTTTTATATCAAAAAAGAATGAGTGGAAAATGAGCTTACAAAATTTTTCTTATAAGATTTGTGCTTTTATACTTTGGAAATTGAAGTATATTTTTTATATGTTGGAAATTAAAGTAGAATTCTTTTATTACAATATTTTCTTCGTGTTGCTGTAAGTAAAAACCATACATTAGAAATTAAAGTATATTTCTTTTGAATTTCAAATGAGAGTTGGTATCATTATTATATTTTAATTGTAGGAAATATATAACGACCAATTCCATGTAAATTTAAATAATTATGTATAAATTATAATAAGTGAGCAAAATTAATGCAAAATAATAAGCATGATAAATTATATATAAGATTGCTTAAATTCAAAATCAAATCATACGAATTAATATGGTTTTTTAATTTCAAAAAATTATGCATAATACAATGGATATGCATAAATATAAATTATATATTAAATGAAAAGCAAGCCATGCATTGCAAGTGTAAAGTCATTTTACACTGTCATCCAATCACAAAACACCATTTATTATAAGTATGTTGACTTTTATAATAAATACTTTAAAAGTCATATCAATGGTGATTTCTGATTGGTTGACTGTGTAAAATTTTTTACATTGACAGTGCATAACCATTAAACTCAAATTAAATTATGCATAATACAAATTGATATAAAAAAGTATAATTTTTTGTCTAAATAAATTAAAAATAAAAATTCATTTTTGGTCATAATTTCTTTGTGAAAATCTTTTGGTCAGATTTTCCTTATACTTTTGACATATTTTTTTTATTCTCTTTGAAAAAATATAAATCCAATGAGAATCTTTTTGAATTTCAAATGACAGTTGGTGTCATTATTATATTTTAATTGTAGGAGACATATAATGATTAATTCAATGCAAATTTAAATAATTGTGCATAAATTATAGGACAAATTATGTAAAATTATAAAATTGCCTAAACTATAAATCAAATCATAAGAATTGATATGATTTTCTAATATCAAAAAATTATGCATAATACAAATTCATATAAAAAATATTTTTTAGTCAAAGAAATTAAAAAGAATAATTTATTTTTGTTCATATATAATTTGCATAATTATAAATTATAAATTAAATTATGCATAGTAAGAATTGATATAAAAAAAAGAATAATTTTTTCTCAAAATAAATTAAAATGAATAATTAATTTTTGGTCATAATTTATATTTTGGTTAGATTTTCTTTCTACTTTTGACATTTTCTTTAACTCTCTATGAAAATATATAAATCTGATGAGAATTGCACTTTAGAACATTCACAAATATATATTAAATATAAATTTTTGATAACTTGAATTGAAAATGTCAAAGGTTAAAATATAATAAGTGAGCAGAATTGTTACAAAATAATAAGGACATTTTCCTCTTTCTTTCCAAGGCCTACTTTGCTTATGAAACTTACAAAAATTTCTTACGAGAATTGTGAGACACATTCAACAAGTTTTAAAAATTATTATGTTTTAAAATAATAATATTTGAAAATCTTAGTGCTTTAATTTAGAACATTCACAAGAGTAGAGAATGAATAAGGAATACCACCTATTATGGATTCGGAAGAAACTTACCAAGATTTTCTATAAAAATTGAGGCGTCCATGGGTATTGCCCTTTAAATAAGAGAGATAATAATTATTATTGTTTTCAAATAATCATAATTAATATGTTAGGTCAAAATTAGTTGAAAGCATCAATCTCCATGTGTCCCAAATTTGCGAGCAAAGAATACCTCTTTTTAGAAGAGCAGAGAAGGAATATTAGTAATCTCCATGTATCCGAAATAAGCAATCTCCATGAAAATTGCTGCATCCAATGTGACATGCACTTTAGAACATTCAATAGAGTAGAGAAGGAATACCAATGGAGAAGTGAGAAGGAATACTACCTTGGAGTAGGTTAATGTAGGTCTAAATCGGCACTCTAAATTGGCAATGACATGTTAATTCAATAGAGGGAGATCTATTTGGAACTCAAATTATTGATACCTTGACACATAAGCAAATAGGTTGACATGATAAATAAGAGTATATTGATTGACGTGGTAGCATATGATGTCATAGTTTAAGATTTATATATTATAAATAAATATATTTTGAAAGATAATATTTTTTACGATTTTTCAATCTTGTGCAACTGCACGGATTAAGCCTTATTAATTATTTACTTTCAACTAATTTTGACCGTTATATTAATTATGATTATTTGAAAAACAAAATATTTCTGTCTTATTTTTTTTTTTAAAGGATTCACCTCCATGTAAACTCTCCCCACCAAAAAATAATAACTATTTGATTCCTACCTTTTTAAGCCTAGGCGCATCTTTCTTCAAAAGACTCTTCTCCAACAAAAATTGAAAGTTTTTTTTTTTTTCGATTAACCAAGTCTTGCACCACAACAATAGGATAAAAAAAAGGTATTGTGAGTAAGTAATGAAGCTTAACTTAAGAAACTTTGTATAGGATAGAAAAGTCATTGAAAAAAAAAAAGAATTATGTTTACCAAATGAAAGTAATAAATTTCTACTATGATAAATTAAAAACCAATTTTCTAGAAAAAAAAAGGCTTCAAAAAATTACAATGCCTTTTTTTTTTCTACTGTTAAAGTGCAAGACTTGATTAATAGAAAAAAAAAAAAAGCTTTCAATTTTTGTTGGAGGAGAATCTTTAGAAGAGAAAGGTGCTTAGGTTTAAAAATAGTGGGAATCAATAGTTATTACTTGTTGGTCAGAAAAATAGTTATTATTTTTAGTTTAATGGTCATGCATTGTTAGTACAAAGTTTTACACTGTCAACTAATTAAAATTTATCATTAGTGTGACTTTTAAGGCTATTATTGTAAAAGTCAATAAATTTACCATACATAATGATTTGTGATTAGGATGACAGTGTAAAATTGTTTTACATTATCCGTGTATGACCTTTTTTCTCATTATTTTTGGTAGAAAGAGAAATTACATGGAGGTGAATCCATAAAATAAATAGAAAAGAAATAATTCTTTTTTTTTCAAATAATCATAATTAATATACTAGCCAAAATTAGTTAAAAGTAGATAATTAATAAAGCTAGTTGACCGTATAGAAAAATCGTAATTTTTAATTATATAATAATTTATAATTAATTAACAATATATCAATATGTTCTCATTAAATCCAATATATTTTGCTTGTTCACAAAGATAGTTGACCGTGTCAAAAAAGAAAAGATGGTGGTTGACTATGCATACTCCGCTGACGTAGTTTATCTTGGTTGTATTTACTGGAAGAGAAACATGATTTTCTTTCTTGTTCTTTATTTTCAAAGATATGAAAATATATTCAAGATATTGCAATTACATAATACATGTGGGATGTGACCTTCGTCAACGGTAGAAGAATTTTTTGTAAAATAAATCAATAATATGCGACTGGTGCAGTTGGTGTTGCTAAGACGATGTGGACAATTATTCACAAAGAAAAAGATGTTACGGACAATTTTTTCTCTCCCATTTTAGCCGTTTTTGGCCTTTAGTGTTGAGAGGGTCTTAACGTGTTTGACTAGACTTTTTGTTGTTGTTGTTGTTGAATAGAGACTTTATTTTCTTATCCTTCGAAAATTAATATCGTGTGGAAAATTACCGTCCATTCAATGGTGTCCATTATATTCTTTCTTCGGAAATGATGTATACTTTTATGCACCATCATTTTTTTTTTTGGTATAATTTATGCTCCATCATTGAATCTATTACTTTAAGAATGTAATTATTTCATTTAAGTTTTTAATTTTACAGTGCACATAAATTCCGAGTATGTAAAACCCGTTTAATTCAATAATGTAAAGAACTTGTTGCTATAAAAAATTTGATATTTTGTTGATGAAGTAAGGTTAAATATAATTTTTTCCTTCAAAATATGATGTTATTTTATTTTGACCTCTATAAATTTTTTATTCATTTTTAATGCGTAAAAGTTATGTGCTTTTTATAATAAAAATCATATCATTTTTATCAAATATAGAAATTAAAAATAAATAAACTTTTTACAAGAAGTAAAATAAAAGCATCCTTATATTGTTAGGGATAAAAAGCATAGGCTAAATTAAACCTTTAGTCTCTCTTTTCTTCACTTAAAGTCTCGGTTTAATTTTTTGTATTTTATTTTTCTCAATTTGATCCCTTATCTCTTTTTGTCGTTTTAACTTGGTCTTTCTATCAATTATAATTTTTTTTAACTGTTAGAAACTTTGATAATTTTGTAAATGGTTGCAGATTTAACTACCACCTAAAACCAATAATATAACAGAAGTGACCAAATTAGAGAGAGAGAGAGAGAGATAAAAGACTAAATTAAGAAAATTATAAAAATAAAGACTTAAATATTTTATTGTCCCCTATAAAATATGTATTTTTTTCATTTCGGTTTTCTAAAAATTTTCTTTTCTGTTATTGTTCCTATTTTTTTTTTTATATTTTAGTTCTTGATATCAGGATTTCATTTTAAATGAAGAAATAGCTAACAAAGATTAAAAACACAAGTCCAATGTTACCGAAATAACAGGAATTAAAGACCTATATCAAAAGTTTACACAGCAATAAAAATCACAATGGATTAGATGTCACGTTAGAAACTAAAATAAAGAAAAAAGAAGAATACAAATAGAAAAAAATTGTTTAGAAGACAAACCTAAAAAATATATGTATATTTCATAAGGACCAAAAATATATTTCATGCTAAAATTAATTATCAAACTAAGTCTTTAAAAAATTTAATTGAAAAACATAATTTGGCTAACAGCATGTTAAAGCCATAAAAGTATTATTGTTGTGAATTATTTTGCAACTTATATGATCAAGTTGTATTGTGTAAAAATTTTAAGAAAGAGCATACTCAATTGTAACGTTTATCTATACTTATGTTATAATTTTAAGTTCTTACTTTTAAAAAAGATATAATATATATTTATGAATATTTTTTCATATAATTATTTTTTTTCATTTTATTTTACATATTTTATAAACTTTTATATCATACTTTTATCTTTGATTAGTTGTCTATTTAAATGATATTTTTAGCTTTCTAAATTATTTTAAAGTTTTAATGGATACACAAATTTATTCAGTCAGTATTCATTTTTTTTTGTGTGGCAGTAAACATTAAGTATTATAACATATTTTAAACAATTTTTAATAATATTTTATTAATTAAACTGATCATTAAATATTGTAAAATTAAAAATTATAGGAGCTTGTATTTTTCTTATTTGAATTTATATTATTTTATTTATCAATAGAGAAAAATTTGTTAAGTAAATTTTTAAATTTATATTTTATTAATATTTATAAATACTCGTAATGATATAAAAAAGTTTTTATTGAAGGATTCACTTTTACAATAGTCGATCCGTTCAACCTTTGGATTAATTATTTGGTTTTATTTAGGTTCATGTTTTCCGTTTGTCAATTATTTTCAACTTTTGTCAATTATTTAGGTTCATGCCTTTCATGCTACTTCATTAAAAAAAAAGGCACAAAAACTATATTGTTTATATTAGTTGTAAGAGAAGTATTAGTAACAAATTTTTTTAATTAACACACTTTCTACTATTAGTTAAAAGTTGTTGGAAAGTACAAAATTATAAAAGAAACTCGTTAAATAAGAAATGTGACTTACAAAATTTATTTTATGTTTTCCAATAAATTTTAATAACTGATTAGAAATTAAGAACTAGAGTTTGGTATGTAATACAATAATCTTAACTAGTATTTTAACCTTGCATTGCACATAATAAATATTTATTTTATATAACATAAATTTATAATAAATAGATACTTCTAAATATATAAATTATATTAGAATTAAAAATTTTAATAAATAAATATTTTTGAACATATTGATTATATGTTATATTTATAATAAATAATTATTGTAATATAATATTAATTTTTAATTATTGATAGTTTCTTTTAAAAAAATATTAAAATTCAATTTAGAACTAAAGATATTAAAAATGATAGATTGAAAGAGATAAGAGGTTAAAAAATTCCTAAAAACGCTTCTGATTGAAGAATGACAATTATAAATGCTCTCACTGAAGAATAACAACTAAAAACACTCTCGTTCAAGATAGTTGTTGTCATTTAATATATAGGGTGGATTAAACCAAATTTATCCTATAGGTCTATTAACCAATTGTGGACGGCTACTAGTCAATTATAAATTAACTAAAATCTTATTAAGAGTCACCAATGGCTAACCTAACAATAAATTAAACCCAATCAGAAAAGAAAAAAATATAAATTATATCGAAATTTGAAACTAGAAAAATCCCCTTAAATAACGAGATCCACCATAACCAAATTATGGATTTAACCAATCATATTCGTGAAGAAATACAAAACCCAACCAAAATCCATAACAAATCCATGAGGTCAATAAAAATATAGGAAAAAAAAAATACAAAAACAAAGTCCCCTCATTTTGAGGACAATCAATCTCTCTTCAAATAAAAGTCTTTTTCAAGTTTGCCGTGAAACATCAATTCCTTAAGACGAACTGTCAAAATTGGTGTTAAAAACCTCATGAAATTGTGTAGGGCGGGTCAGAAAACTATTTTCCTGGGTTGAATAATGGGTTTTCACAAAGATGGGCCTCAAATCAAAAATTTGCTCAAAGACTTGACATGATCGTGTAAAAAATATATTTTTTTTAATAATCATATGAAAATTAATTACCAAAATACTGAAAATACTCCCTCTACGTCTGATTATTTTTCATTTAACACTATTGAAAAGTCAGTTTTAGCCCAACAGACTTCTCAATATTGAGAATCTCTAACAGTTTAAAATTGCTAGAAAATTTGTGGTTTGGTTTTTTCAACTTGTCTAAGTTTTTGTCCTAATTAGATGAATTAGTTTTTTTTTAATATTTGGGTAAGAATTATTAATGATATCAATTTAAACTCAATAATATTTTTTTTTTTCAAAATGAGTTTTTCGTTTGGTTCAAATTCCACTAAGAAGCATTTCAATTTTATGTCCAAAACGTCTTGAAAAGAAATTGAAATAGTTTGGACTGTTTTGATTTTGAAAAATATGATTTTCCTGTAGCAGTAATGGATTATGCCTATATATTATTGAACTTCTACAGGGTTTTCATGTCTCTCGGATTATTTGGTTCAAATAATTAATTATTATGTCAAATCTGAAACAATTTTTCATGAAATAATTAATTATTTTATTTTTCAAACACTTATAGAATTGAATAATAACATAATAATTAATTATTTGAGGGCAAATAATTTATTATTCTGCAAAAGAATCAATTATTAAGATGTCAAAACGTTATTACAATGGCTAGTTTAGTATTTAATGAAAGCCCAGTGGCCGTTAATAGCAATTGCAAAACTAAGTTCTTGACTTTGGGACATCTGTTGCTGCTAGAAATTGTGAAAGTGGTCATTGTCTTATCCAATCATTTCATTAAAACATAAAAGCTTCGATCAAGCTTTTTTAAAACAAATGAGACATTTGTGAAAAGTTTTAAAATTCAACTGATTCCGCCTCTTGAGCTAGAAGTCACTTGGTAAAATACATATATTGCAAGAAGTAAAGCACTTATAGTTAGGATGGAGAGAGGGCTTAGCCTAAGGATAAATATAATATTAATATCATTCCTAGTGAGCCTCTCATCACAAGTGACTAGGAATTTTTTATATATATAACGATGATTAAGGATTTTAATTTTGTTTAAGGAAAGGTTCATAATAAGTTTTACAAAATAAAAATAAAAATAGAGGGAATAATTGAGTAAGAAAGAAACGGAACACATTATAAGGAATTAAGCTGAGTTATTTGTAAACTATTTGAGCGCGACTCGTTAAATGCTCATTCAAGCTTGCTTGTTTAATTAAATAAACAAACTCAAGCTTGAGATTTGGCTTGATTATTTAAATGAGTCAAGCTTAAGCTTTACAAGCTCGATATTAACGGCTTATAAATAACTTGTTTATTTAAATTAATGATAGGAGCTTTTCTATCATTTGTTATTTATATATTCATTACGAAAATATATGAAACTTTGTTGAAAGTATTAAAATTAATTTTGAACTTTCTTTTTTGTAATAGTCAAGAAGTTATAGATTATTTATTTACTGAATTATGAAAATGAAATAGTTTAGAATGTTCGAATTTCACATGCCGCATGTTGAGCACACTTTTTTTTTTTAAAATTATCATATAGTATTAAAATTTTCAATAAATACTAAATTGGTAAAGTTAAAAATTAATTTAAGAAAAATTTTCATAAAAGCAAAAACAATTAAGTTATAAATAAGCTAAACAAGCCAAGCTCAAGCCTTATATTTTTTAAACAAACCAAGCTCAAGCTTTCAATTAGGATGGTTTAAATAAATGAGCCAAGCTTGAGTAACCAATTTTTTTCACAAGTCAAGTTTAAGCTTTAAGTGTTGAGCTCGGTTTGACTCATTTACACCTTTATTTCCCATTAATTGACTAAGGGTATGCTTGACCCAACTTTTCTTTTATTTAAAAGTTACTTTTAAGTTAAAGCTAAATATAATAGTTTTAAAATAAAAGTAGAAGTTGTTTGTCAATTTTTATTTATTTTCGACAAAGTAGTTTAGCTGTTAATTAGTTTGGTGAACAAATAATTATATTTAATATCTTAAAAATTACTTCACAAAAAAAAATTAGTTTGGTGAATTGTCATTTTCAGAATTAGTTAGGATTTTGTTATACAATTAGTTTGGCTCATGATTAATTTGGGCTCATGCTATAAAGCATTAGTTAGAATTTGTTAATTGTATCTGTATATAAAGCACTTCACCTTTCTGAGATAAGTAACGAGAATTCATTTTTCATTCTCTCAAGTTTTGGGCTCATGCTCAATGTTTGTATTCTCTCTCAATTTGCTTATTTAAAGTTCACTATGTTGGAGTTCTCTTTTTTCACATGGTATCACAGCTCCTATCTGGGAAGCTCCATTGCGCATCATAAGGTTTTCTCATCACTTTGTTAAAGTGATTTTCCTCCTTTTTGTTCTTTGCATCAATGGCAAACCCTAACTCTAATCCTAATCCTATTTTGGATATCGCAAGTCATTATTACATGTATCCAAACAAAAATTGAAGAGCATCTTTGATATTTGTTCTTCTTAATGCAAACAATTACCATTCATGGTCAAAGGTGATAACAATGGCCTTGAAGTCAAAGAATAAACTTCAGTTTGTAGATGTAACTCTTCAAAAACCAGAACTGACGAGTGCAGAGTTTGTAGCTTATAATAGGCACAATACCTTGGTGTTGTCATGGATCAATCATTCTCTTAATGAGTCTATTGCATAAAGCATTTTATGGATGGAGATGCCCTTGGAGGTTTAGAACGATTTGAAAGAAAGGTACTATTAGGGAGATATTTTTTGAATTTTAGAATTCTAAGAAGAGATCTACCTGTTCAAACAAGGTGATATTTCAATCATTACTTATTTTACTCATTTGAAAGGCTTGTGCAAGAACTTAGTAATTTCAAGCCTATTCCTTCTTGTGTTTGTGACATACCTTGTGCTTGTGATTTGATTTCCAAGATCAAGAGTTATAGAGAATATGATTATGTGATTAGATTCTTGAAAGAGCTGAATGAGGCAATACTCGGTTGTTAGATCTCAAATCATGCTAATGCAACATTTGCCTAATATCAACAAAGTGTTCTTTCTTTTAATTCAGCAAGAAAGGTAAATGTGTATTCTTATGGAGGATTCAGGAGTCCTAGCCAACTATACTAATAATAATAATTCAGAAGGAAGGGGAAAATACAGTGAAAAAGGGGATCAAAGTTAGTATAATGTTACTGGAGGAACAAGTAATGGATATGGAAGAGGTCAGAGCACAAGGATCTACATCTATTACAATAAGACTAGACACACTATTGATAAATGCTAGAAAAAGAATGGTTATCATCCAAATTACAAGAAAAACAATGTAGTGAACTAGTACAATGCTCTTGATGAATGTAATTCTAATGATGATCAAAATGTGACTTCATGCAAGGAGAATTCTGAGGCTACAAGTTTATTCTTCACCACTGACCAGCTCAAAGCATTGTTGGCATTACTTTAAGTTTCTTAGCAGGGTCACAGCACAAATCACATAACTACATTCCCACGAAACTCGGGTATTGTTTGCCATTTGTCTAGTTTTTCCAAACCAAAATATTGCCTTCTTGATACTGGGGCCACAGATCATGTGTGCCATTCCTTGAGTCATTTCAAAGCTATAGAAGAATAGATCCCATTCAAGTCAAATTGCCCAATGGCACTTACGTGATTTCCAATCTTTCAGTGACTATTATTTTCTCTAACAAACTCTATTTAAATGATGTCTTATACATCCTAGATTTCAATTTCAATTTCAATTAATATCAATGTCCAAATTGACTTCTGCTCTTGATTGCTCACTTCTTTTTACTGCCTCTAATTGTCAAATCCAGGATCTGACCACCTTGAGGATGATTGGTGTAGCTAATTTCAAATCTGCATTATATGCAACGCAATCTACAAGTATGTTGATTGGTCAGTCACATTCAATAAATGTTGTTGGCAATACTGATTGTAGTTTATGGCATAGGAGATTAGGCCATCCTTCATTCAATAAATTGAAAACTATGCACACAATGGTTTCCTTTATTACTTGTAATGACCTTCACGAACCATGTGATGTTTGCCATTTAACTAAAAAGAAGCGAATACCTTTTTCTATTTAGTTCAACAAAAACAGCAAATTTTTTTGAAATAATTCATGTTGATATCTAGGGTCTAATTTATATTCATCTCTTTTTGGTCATAAATATTTTTTAACTATAGTTGATGACCACACCAGATATACTTGGCTATTTTTAATTAAGCATAAATCTAAGGTTTCCACACATATTAGGAATTTTGTTTCTCTCATTGAGACACAATTTGACAGCAATTTGAAATGCATAAGATTAGATCACGAGAAAGAATTTAACATCATTGATTTTTATAATTCAAAAGGTATCTTGCATCAAACATATTGTGTGGAAACCCCACACCAAAATGGAATAGTCGAAAGAAAGCACCAACATATTTTGGGAGTAATTTGAGCTCTTATGTTTCAAGCATAATTACCTAAAATTATTTAGAACTTTATAGTAGCTCATGTTGTTCATTTATTAAATAGACAACCTTTTGCATACTTAGCAAATAAGTCACCTTATGAATGTTTGTATAAAGAGATTCCTAATATCTTAACTTTGAAAATCTTTGGTTGTTTATGTTTTGAAATAACACTTTCATCCAATAGAAAGAAACTGGATCCTAGGTCTAAGAAATGCATATTCCCTGGTTTTAAACCTAGATCAAAAGAATACATTTTGTTTGATCTTAAAAATAAAGAAACTTTTGTTTCAAGAGATGTCAAATTCTATGAAAATCACTTTCCATATATCACTCCACATGACATTTCTCCTAACTCGTAAAATACACATCCTGAACCTATTTTCCATCATGACCTTTTTGTTGGCACCTCATTGCCATATGTACCACACCATAAATGACTAATTACACAATCCTACGTTAGTTATTACACCAAACCAATTTGCCTTAAATAATCCACCTATCATAAGCCAACTAGCACCTATAAATAGCCACCTAACACCTACCATTATGAAGAGACATTCAACTCGAATCAAAAGACCACCTACATAGTTGCACGATTACCATTGTAATTTACTAAAAGCAGAAGCTATACTCTTATTAAATGCACCCAAGGTCAGGGATCCAAGCTCTATTTATATTCCTTATACTAATCTCTCTTAAACACATAGGCATTTCTCTCTTGCTATTTCCATTTGCTTTGAACCCACATCTTATGCAGTAGCTATACATGATGAGAACTGAAGTAATGCTCTCAATGCTAAATTGTTGGCCTTAGAAAAGTGTAATACTTGGGTTCTTACTCATCTACCCCTAGTAAATAGACTATAGGATGCAAATGGGTATTTAAATTGAAGCATAAGGCAGATGGATCCATTGAAAGGTATAAAGTCCAATTGGTTGCAAAGGGCTATCCACAAACTTGTGGGATCAATTACTTGGAAACATTCAACCCAGTTGTAAAAATGAATATTGTTAGAGTCATTCTTGCACTTGCAGCCAAGTTTAATTAGCACTTGCACTAATTAGATGTTAACACAGCCTTCTTACGTGGAAATCTCCATGAAAAAGTGTATATGCAACTTCTTCTGGCTTGCAAGTTTTAGATTCTAACTTTATGTGCAAATTACAAAAGTCACTCATGGCCTCAAACTTGCCAGTAGACAATGGAATGAGAAGCTTACTCAAGTCTTATTGGATTTAGGCTATTCTTAATGTAAAGCCGACTACTCTTTATTTGTTAAGTTTGTTGCCTCTACCTTCACTACTATACTCATGTATGTAGATGATTTAGTTTTAACAAGGAATAATATGGTTAAGATTGAGAGGATCAAACAATTGTTGGATGACAAATTTAGTATTAAGGACTTGGTAACTTGAAGTTCTTTCTTGGGTTCGAAATAACACACTTTTCCAAAGATATCAATGTTTACCAACACAAATATGCTTTAGATCTTCTACAAGACATAAGACTCCTTGCTGCCATGCTTAATTCTACTCCAATGGATTACAAAGTTGCTTTACATAAGGATTCTAGTCAACCTATTTCAAACCCTGGCACTTATAGGCGCTTAATTGGCAGGTTTTTATATCTTACTTATAAATGTCCAGACATTGCATTAGCAGTTGGTCTTCTCAGCCAATTTCTCCAATCTCCAACCACACCTCATCATCAAGCAGCCCTTAGAATATTATGCTACATCAAAGTAGCTCTGGGGAAGGGTTTATTCTTTGCATCTGACTCCACAATTCATTTGAAGGAGTTTTGTGATTTTGACTGGGGTTCTTGTCCAAATACTAGAAAATCTATTACTAGATTCTGTTTTTACATTGGATCCTCACTTGTGTCATGGAAAAGTAAGAAACAACCCACAGTTTCCCATTCTTCAGCAGAGGTAAAATATCGTGCTCTTGCACAAGTTACTTATCAAGCTCAATGGATTTTGTATCTACTTCAGGACCTACATGTTCCTCATTCTAGCTTGGTTATGATCTGCTGTGACGACTAATTTGCCCTCCATATTGCAGCAAATCCCATGTTTCATGAAAGAACAAAACATATCGAGATAGACTACCATGTACACGAAAAGGTTTAGTTAGGGATGCTACACTTGTCTGTTCCAACAGACTCACAGTTGGCTGATATACTTACCAAGCCTCTTGCTCCAGGTCCTTTTAACAGCTTTGTATCCAATTTTGGAATGTTGGATATCCACATTCTAGCTTGTGCAGGGTGTCAAAGTAGTTTAGCTATTAATTAGTTTGGTGAATTGTCATTTTCAGAATTAGTTAGGATTTTGTTATATTATATTTTTGGGCTTATGATTAGTTTTGGGCTCATGCTTTAAAGCATTAGTTAGAATTTGTTAATTATATCTATAAATAAAGCACTATACCTCTCTGAGATAAGTAATGAGAATTCATTTTTCATTTGCTTAAGTTTAAGGCTCATGCTCAATGCTCGTATTCTCTCTCGATTTGCTTCTTTGAAGTTCACTGTGTTGGAGTTCTCTTTTTTCATAGAAATCAAGTTTAAAAAAGTATAGGAGACCATGTCATAAAAAAATCTCCTAAAAAATAAAAAATATAGGTATATAACAAATAAATATGCAACAAAGTAATAAAAAAAATTAGTATAAAACATAGGTAGACAAAATTCGATGTAAGGTCCATCATAAAAAAATATATGAAACAGGAGTTTAACTATAAAAAATATAAAATATAAGTAGTCTCACAATTTAACTAATTGAGCAACTTTGACATCCAAAAAAAATGGCCACACCAAAAAAAATTGAGCTAACTTAAGAAATAATGATTAAAGAATTCGCTATCAATAATAGTTGGGTTACACGTAAATTTTTTAATGTAGTAAACCCAAAATATATGAATTACCTTATATTTACACATTCTTCTACACAAGTCAACTATTAACCTATACATATTTTGATAATCTTTGCTTGGATCCATTATCTTTACTCAAAGAAACACAAGTCATTCTTCTAGTTGTGGAAGAAATGGCGAGTGACAAATCGATAAGGCAGAATAGAGTCAAACAAGAAATGTTATGCCATTGTTAATTTGCTTGGGGTATTGTCAGTTTTCATGTAGCCTTGTACTTTTCAAAATTTCTTTTCTTTTGTTGTCTCTACTCAAGGCAAGTCATGAGACATGTTTCTTCCAGTTACGGAAAGAAATAAAGTAAAATTTGTCTTTACTTATTTTAACTTTTCTTTTTTATGAATAAAAATTAGATCAAATAAAGTTAAAAAAACAATTTTAAAAAAAAATCTTTTTAAAAAATTAATTTTAAAATCTTTTAACTTCTATTTTTTAAATTTCAAACACAATTAACAACTCAATTATTAATAATATACAATATCCACCCAACCAAAGTACAATATGTGATTATGAAGAAACCTTATTTTCACAACACAATAATCACATCACCCTCCACCTTCATGATGAGTTTCCAGACTTAACCCCCGACCTAAAGCATGCTCTAGAAATGCAATTATGCAATAACAAGTGATAAGTCTCAATAGAGCCATTTGATTAAATAGCTGTGTAGACTAAGCATAGACTAAGTGTTCTCTGCTATAACAATCAATCATATATCAGCATCACTAGCACATTGAAATTGTAAATACAATAAGACAATTGAATTTAAAAAAATGTCACCTAACATGAATAAAGTAACCAATTGATCTCTCATTGTGATGTTAAAACATAAACTATTCTTAGACCTAAACCAGTCTCAAGATAATAAAAATAGCTAAATTGTTCAACAACATTATGTAATCAAATTCAAGTAGCTGCCTACTATTGAGAGGCCAGTCTCTTTTTAACCTCCTCAGTGATAGAGAGACAATTTGATACCTTGGTCTTTGGGAAGGGACACCCAATGCTTTGTTCCTTTGCTAATAATGAAGACACTACCCATTCGAGTTGCAAACTCATGAGTAATGGCATCTTGGGCATGGATGGTCTTAAAAGTTTCTTTGTAGCCATCATAGGTGTTCAGATAAGGGATTTCCTTTTGCCCAAATTGAACAAATCGAACCTTGCAAAGCTTAAACTGCAAAAAGTTAGGGGGAGGAAAGGTTATAAAATCACTACAAAGAAAAGTAACTAAATAACAAGGATATATGGTACTAAGGAGATTTGTGTATAAATACTTATTTCTTGTTAGCATTGCTTGCTTGCTTATGCTTGGAAAAAGTTTAAAAGTCAAATATATATTTGAACAAGTTTTCTATATACTATGAAGTCTAAATTTTGTTTTCATCCAACTATGCATTTCCTTTAGCAGTGCCAATTAACATCAGTCAATTGATATACATTATATAATAGAAAAAGAACAAAAGATACCATTTATAAAACTAAGCAATTTTGCATTATAATTTGAAATTACAGAGATTATGAAGGATTAGACAGGCCTTTGCCTCATCATACCTTAGAGACTGTAGACGAAAATGACCTTTTGTGCCATAAAGAAGACAAAAAATTTCATTTGTCTAGGGAAAAGATGCAACATCTAGGAAGTGACAAAAAGAGATTAGAACAAGACAATCATTAGTGAAAATTTAGAACCATAAACCTACTTACTTGTATTGTCTAAATTATATTTACAAACTAACAAGAAAAGAATGGGAAATTGCCAACATTGTCCAATTAATCAAAGAAATAAACCTGACATCAAAATTTTAGCAGTGTCATGTGTCATTCAAGACTATTATATGCACATACCCATAAAATCAGCAGGATGTCTTGTTTGTCCTAACCTTGCCATCAACAAGAACATGGCGTTGCATCAATATGGAAAATTGTCTAAATTAGAACCATAAACCTACTTACTTGCATTGTCTAAATTATAATTACAAACTAGCAAGAAAAGAATGGAAAATTGCCAACATTGTCCAATTAATCAAAGCAATAAATCTAATATCAAAATTTTAGCATTGTCATGTGTCATTCAAGACCATTATATGCACATACCCATAAAACCAGCAGGATACCTTGTCTATCCTAACCTTGCCATCAACAAGAACATGGTGCTACATCAAGATGGAAATTACTTATCTATATGTGAAAGTATACTTTAGTTTGTTTCACAAGATAAGGATCAAAGGCAGGTGAGGCACTCCTATGATTTGTCGGGTCCAAATGATGGCTTTGGTGCTTGTACAACTAGAGTACTAGACAAATTAAATACACGAGTTCAAATGTCAACCCTTGCACACACATCATTTGTACTGTATCCACTATATTGCCAGCAATTTCAATCATTGCTTCAAAAATGTCAAACTAAAACAAATATTGGTCAAGTTAGGTATGACATCCACTTACACTAGGAATGCTAATGACAACAGCTTCTAATCATCTCTTTCTAACTCCTTTATTTCATTGATTGTAGGGTATACTCTATGCAAGAATATCTTCAACAGAAACTTGCAAAGATTTGGTGAATCTAGTTTTGGAGATTGATAGATGGATAAGTGACATTTCAAAAGAGAAATGCAATACTAATTTATTAGAGTGTATAAATAAAGTATTAAAGGATATTTGAAACATACCAATAACTACTTTTGTCAAGTCAACATATAGTAGATGTGTTGAGTATTTCATTCAACGAGGTGCTCAAGCTAGGGCAAAGTTGACCCAAGTTATTGCTACAGGATAAGCAATATAACATACGTCTCTGGCTCAACAGTCTTCCTTCGTAGCCCAAGTCCATGACCCTCTGAATGATGTGAAAGGAAAATTAAATGCATCTACTTCATATTGCGGTGCAGAAGGTGGAGCTGACATTGTAGATTCACATATTCAGTCCTCCTTCGCAACTATAGCGAGAATTTTTTTCTACCATTTTTCTTAAATTTGTCATCGTCCATGTATTTTGACCTTCCTTTGATGACATGTACCATAAATTCTCTCCTATATCACCCTGTAACATGATAACCATCATATTATACAGCCACTAAAAATTAAAACAATGATAACTTAGTAAATGTATTAACATAAATTTCCTTACCAGTATGCGCGCTTTATACCAAGAGGGAGTTAGGTATATCTTTGATTTTCTTTTGAACCATCTCATGTAGTCAGAATTATCACTGAAGAGACCCACTTGTCACCCGGTGTCTTCTTCTTGACGATTATTCTTGTCAACCTAAATTATAATGGTTGGCGTTAATAGTTGCTCCCAATTGTCTGATTCTTTCCATGCAACGTCAAGTCATGCAAATTTTCTGGTTGACTAGGATGATTTGGGATAGGTTTTTGCATCCCAAATTGCTGCATTACTCTATCTAGTTGATGCCACTCACAAATATTAAAACATATTAGTGGGATGATTGCTCTCCACACATTCATCCCTTGTAAGTATACCTTTGGCAATGATTGCATAACTTCGTCAGTATAAGACTCCCACACAATTTGCATACATCAATTTAATTATCACTATATAATGTTATAATAATATAGTAAGAATGGTGGCAACATGTGTATGACCTTATATTCTCCCTCTTCATTTTGTCAATCTTTAATCTGATAGATGGCAAGTCATCTCGAACAATTACAAGATTGTCGCTTCCAATCCATCTACAAATCACTAAATAATTATCAATATAACTAAATGTGTAAACCTTTATTAATTTTAACAATAATTTTCTTACAAAGTACCAAGTGAAGCATGTCCAACAGTGGGTGGTGCGGTTCTTGGAGCTATGCATTTAAACCTCTCCCATGCTCATAACTGTATTAGTAAAGTTATACCTCCAATAGATTTAGTCATATAATCAGTTGCTACACACAACTCTCAGTATAACAAGCTAAGGACAGCAGCTCCCTATGCATAACGCCTAGTCTCATTCAAGTCTTGTAAACAATGAAGATACCGCAATGAGACTCTACTACTAGACTTGTCAATAAACAAGACACCACCAATGAGTCTTAAGATGTATGCCTAAGCATAGCACTGTAGCTGCTCAAGACTATCCATGTGATGTGTGACGTCTCCAAAATTTTGAGCTAACCAACTCAATTTTACTGCGCTTCCAATCAAACATGTTGGTTTAACACCAAGCAACTCCTCACATCCCCAGTCACATTTTATGGGTCCTATAACAGGTTCACCATCCATAAGGAGACCCAACTGTACTGCAACATCTTGGAAAGTAATCGTGCACTCTCTAAATGGCATGTGAAAAGTGTGAGTTTTAGGTCTCCACCAATGCACTTATCAATGCAACATTCATTTCAACAAACTGCATTCGGGCAACTCCAAAAAAACTAAACTGATGCAGATATGGTATAATGGCTTGTGGAATCTCCCGAATGCTGTTATGTATTAGGACAGCTTGCCTAACAGTAAGTTTTCGATCCTCCTCGTTGTTCCAAACATGTTCAGACACATGTTTACGCTGCATCCACAACACATCACCTTCTATTAGTCCAGATAAGATGTTGTGTAAGCGAGAAGATGAAGAAGACTGCATTTTCATGAATAGCAATACATAAGAAACTGTATACATAAATTACTCAATAAATAAACAGCCTCATGCCAATAAGCAGCTTGAAAAGAACCCAATTTTGACAAATAGTTTGTACAAGAGCTCCAAAATGGTCAATCACCCTACTCTGAAGCCAAACTTGAACTCATAATTTCTAAGATTATCTTTACTAGAAATAATCCTACATAATGAATATCTATATATTTTCTATTGTACAAAATTAAAATAATTTTTTTGTGAACTTGTACCTAGATATCCATTTTTACAAGTTTCAAAACTAGTAAACATGGTATTGAAACTTCCAACATTATCCATGGCCAATGCAACATACAAGCCAACATAACTGATCCAGATTTTACTTTTTTTAACAATTCTATTATGCTAAAAGCAAAACTAAAAGAACCTAGAGTAAAGCACTACATTGAAAACCAGCATTGGAACAACAAACATCAAAATCAAATTTTATAACATAACCCTCCAACACATGAAATTTTAAGGACAAACTCAAGACCATCCAATATGTAAATCAAAGAAAAAGGCAAATAATCAATCAAAATCTTAATTCATTTTCTAATCTAAAATGTTAAAAACTAAATTCTATCCTCTTCAACTACATCACCAGTGTATATCATTTAAAGGCATACAATTTTTACCACCCTCTCACTAAAATAACTGCCCTGTTGACTCACTGTAACTCAAGAATAAGACATTGCATTCACACAGACACAGCTTGCAAAAGTACATAATATACCTCAAGAACAAAATTTGAGCATAAGTGCAAAACTGGCTATACCTAAATGAAATCCAACAGGTAGTAAGTTCAGAAATAATAAAAAGACTTTCAATTTGAGGAAAAACAAGTGCCACACACAAGAAAATTATAATGTAAAAAACAAAACAAAATAATCAGTTTGTAATAATAGGAACCAATAAATAAGTGAAACTGTAGTACGAGGTTGAACACTAACCATTTTGGTGTCGCAAAGAATAATACCGTGAGGGTGATACTGCGCCTCTTACTCTCTATAGGCACGTGTGAGAGTTCGGTGAGGTGGTCATTTGTGAAGGATGTATGAGAAACTAAAACCCCAGCTGAGTTGAATATATCAGAAATCTATGACCCTGTTCTCTAAACTCGCCAAAACTATTAGCAGAGAAACACTTGCATGGACATTACCTCAAATGTGAGGTGTTGGACATATCCAATAAAAAAATGACACCTCATTAAAATATTATAAAATAATAAATAATAAAATAATATTAAATTAAAATAACTTGAAACTTTTACTTTTTTCAAATCAACAATGTCAAAGGCCATTTTTTCTCGAATCAAACTTGTTATAGCGCGAAAGGCTCCCGCTCTTTGCCTCTTGCCATCAAGAACCTCGTTTTCGACATCATCCAAATCATTAAAACCCAACAATGGTAGGATTCCATTGAATCTTGCATCGTTGAATCCAAGGTTCTTATTTCCAATGTTGCTCATTTCATTATCCACCGAATCCACGACTGCAGAACTTGGTTTGAAGTTTTTTGATTGGGCTTAGCTAAATGGTTTGGTGAATTCATTGTTGAACGGTTTGGTGAGTAATGTGAAATTCATCACTTTGAGCACTTTCTTGGCTACAAGAGAACTGTCATCACAACTATAGTAGTTATCTAATACTCTAACCTATAGAAGAGTTAGCCTTTTGAATGATTAAAGGCTCAAGACACACATAACATGAATTAGACTATATTTTTGGAACTAACTTCTTCTTGAATTGAGGTTAAATGAGGATGAGTGAATTTACTTTAGTAGCCAAAACAGTTGAGACAATGAGAGAAAATGATTTATAGGCATGCATTCATGATTGGTCTTTACTAATATTTCAGTATGGATGCTATTGATGTTTATATGGTTTGTTAAAATAATTAGAGATTGTAATTCAGATTCTTCGTTCACTCAATGTTTTCTACTGGGATGTGGGGGATTAACATGTTCGTATTTTACATGACAGTATGGCATTGATTTGTTATGTAGGCTTTTCCTATATAAAACTTAATACACCTATTACAAAAAATTTCAAGTTATTATAACAATCCACAGGCCACATTTCTTTCTTTCTTATAATGTTTAACTTATTGTTTGAGAGCATTAACAACAACAAAAGTAAAACAAGTGTCAAACACAAGCATTGACAAATTTATACAAAAACAGAAAAAGAACTACACAAAACCAATTTTCTTGAGTCAAAATCTTATTATTAGAATTGGAAATATCCATCCAAGAGCTCATTGTGAAGCTTTTACATTATGGTGGCCAAGTAAGTCACAACATCAAACGATAAAAGACACCAATGAGAATAGTGCAACTCAAAACCATAAGTTCAATCCTCATCCCAAGCATTTCATCGAACATCTTGCTATGCATTGTTAAAATCACCTTGGATGCAGTTCCTTGGACACTACTTCAAATGAACAATATGTATTACAATTCCAAATTGCCATCGCAAACTAATTCAAAAATTGTAACTAGTTAATAACAAAACAGAAATAGATGATAACATATATGACTTGCAATAACCCCCCATACAATTGCTTTAGATAGTGGTGTTGGCAGCGGACTGTTGGAAACAAAAGCAAATGAATAATAATGGTAACTTGCAATAACTAGTTCATGCGAGAAGTGTCGTAGTGGCCTTTAATTGGAGACATGTCGCACTTTGCTGGACCAATGAGACTATGTGAGTGCTTCATTGTGATGAGACCACGAGAGAGGCGCTGTAGTTGGAGCGACAAAGGTGGCCCTTGGCTAGCTCGATGATGACGGCCAAGTCAAGGTTGTGGTGGGGAAAAGGCAAGCGTACAAATAAGGAAGGAGAGGCAAACACAAGGTTTTAGGTTTGGGTGAAAGATTGAAAATGAAAATTATTATTTTTTAATGTTTCTAAAATTTTAGTATGTTGTCACAATAGCATTGAATGTGTCCAACATGTAAGATTTAGGTTAGTGTCCATAGAAGTTTTGCTCGTATTAGCGAGTTCTAAAATATTAAAAAAGAAAAGTAAAATCTATTACCTGCCACGTGTTGTAAAATAAATGAAAACACTAACAGATAAAGGTCAACTAGTCATTGCTATTAGCCTGGATCCTCTACGTTTAAAAAAGGAAAGGATAAACTTAGTTGCAGTTCCTTGAGTGTTTTTAGTGTTATTTTTTAATTAAAATTAGAGTTTTACCTTGATAATTGTATGCATTTTAATGTATACAAATTAACGAGATGAAACTTTAGTTTTGATTATATAATAGCACTAAAAACACCTAAAAAACTGCACCTAAATTTTACCCAAAAGAAAATTGCATAGTGTCCAACTTATACATTTCATTATTCATTTATTTGTTTTCTTATCTTTTATATATTAAAATTAATCAACAGATAAGATTTCATCCAATTTTTTAAAAACTGAGGAGGATGCTCTTCCCTGCTATAGCCTGGCCTAGAAATAAAAGAACTATCACATGTGAAATATTGGGATGGATGCGCCCAATTATCAACGATAATCAAATTGAAAGAGAAAATTTGACGATTAGTTTAATTTAGATTTTAAAATTATAAATTTAATAATATAGTTTAGGTATCAAGTTTGGGTATATAAAACTCAAACTAATTCAAATTTATATAATTTTAGAATATTTTTAATTTTTATATTGTATAATTTTGTAATTTTTATGTTGTATAATTTTATAATTTTGACTTTTGATATTATATATCAGCTTTTTTATTTTATTTTTTTCTCTATTTTTTTATTCTTTCTAATTTTTCATGTTATTTTCTTATTTTATTAGTTGATCTCATGAGTCAACTTAAATCAACTCAAATATAAATTAAATTGATTCGGTTTGAATTGTAAAATATTTTTTTTAAAATCTAATGTAATCCAAATCAATTAACATTGAGACTAATTGACCAAATTGAAGCGTTTTTAGAAACTAAATACATAAATAAAGTTGTTGTAAAACATATTACCAGTATGAGATAATTTTGACTGTTGATCGGGTCAACTCATTAGCCAAACTAGTTAGTTTTATACGACAAAGGCGAATAAAGCCAAACTCAATAGTCAAACTTTAATTTAACTTTATGTCAGTAATTATCGTACATTTTATCCATTAATTTAATTTTTTATGATTTCATTTGAAATTTACTCAATTAAAATAGAAATTGTTCACATAAATTCTTTTTCCATGAGACAATTAAAAAAAAAACTTTTATCAAGCAATAGACAAAGTACCCAGCTTAAGAAAATGAGTTTAACTTTATTTAAAGAGAAATAATTTAGTTTAAAAAATACTATCTCAGTTTCTTTTTAAGTGACATTTAACATTTTTATACACAAACCAAAAAATACAATAAATTTTCTTATTTTCATAAAATAATTTTAAAGTTTTTTATTATACTCTTATTTTTATCCATAATAAATACATATCAATTGAAAATGTATAAATTAATTAAAAATTAAGTAAAAAATAAAAATATAATTGACAAAGAAACAATTAATGTAATCTTAAACTTTAAAAATAATAAATAAAAATAAAAACTTTCTAAAAAATCAACAAATAAAAAAAAGGAAGGAATAAAAAACCGTTATAATAATCATTGAGTAAAGACTTATCTCTTGAAATTTCAGCAAGTGACCTTTTTTTGAAAAATAACTTATGCTCACCGTGGCAAAAATAAATAAATAAATTATCTATGAGCTTTGAATCCTGATCGACAAAAAGTAACGGCAGGACACTAAATTATGTTCTAAATTTTACGGCTCATAATTTTATTTTATTTTTGTCGGAAAAGAATGGTAGACTGGGAAGCACGAAATGATATGCTCAGCAAAAATCCATCTAAAATATTATTGTACAGGTTCCAACTGTTTGGGTTGCACTCAGCTACGGCTCATAGTGTTTCACGGTCAATATTGTATTCAGTTATTTCTATACTATTGTAGACAATCGAGATGCACAAACTTTACGAGAGGCGCAAGGCACTGCAGTTTTTAAGCACCATTGAGCAAGACCATATGGAGTTATATTACATACTACTACCTCCTCCGTTCCTTTTTTAAGTGTCGTTAAGGATTTTATACATAAACTAAAAAATACAATAATTTTTTTTTGTTTCTTATAAAATAATTTTGAAATTTTCTATTATACCCTTTCTTATTTTTACTTCATAACAAATACATCCTAGTTATAAATATATAAATTAATTTAGAATTAAGTGAAAAGTAAAAATATAATTAACAAAAAAATAATTAATTTTATCTTAAACTTTAAAAATAACAGATAAATAAAAATAAAAATATTCTAAAAATTGACAAGTTAAAAAAGAAAAGAAAGGAGTAGTAAACAAGAACTATACAAGTGTTCCCATAACAGAATCAAAAAAAAGAAAAAAGGAACACTGAATAAATACATGACACGGTACAAAAGAATCATTCATTTTATTGCACCATGAGTTGAAGAATTGCTCTGCTTAGTCACGAACAAGAGAGGTAATTAAAAAGTGGCCCCATCTGCCGTGGGAACCGCACCATCTGGTCAAAACAATGCAGTGTAAGCATATCAAATACAAAAAGAAAAGAGAATACCCATCCCATTCTCTGTCTTCAACCGTTTGATTTTTTCACCAGCCATGACTTCCTCCTCTTCCTTGTCCTCTTCAGTTTCCACCCCACCTTCACCTTCACTTTGATGGAAGAAATTGGAAACCATTTTGCTGATGAGCCCTCCCTCTCCACCATCATCAACCCCTCCAGCTTTTTTTCCACGATCACCTCCATCACCATCGGCAGCACTTTCATGCTCAGTGACTTTCCCAATGCTTGGACTCAAGGGTGTGACCAGGGTGGAGATCAAGTTATTAATAAGCCCTCCACCAACACTGTCTTTAGCTTCATCTTTACCAAGATCCTCTTCTTTCACCTTCTCAACTTTCTCTGTGGAGACCACCCCCTCTTCCTTTTTTTCAGCATCTCTTTTAGATCCATCTTCTGAATTGAGATTCAGAGGAGGAACTAGGAACTCAACATCTGTTCCACCGTCTTCCATATGGTATATATGATATCATGAACTAAGGTTTGTGAATCTCTATTGCTCCTCCCTCGAGTGTAACGAAATTGATAAGCATAGGATTCTAATATTTATAGGTGAAGCGGGGACAAAAGCTGTGTCATATGACACGTACTTCACAGCTATTGCCTCTTTGAACGCCTTAAGCCAATTGAGTTAAGACAAGTGGTGCTTCTTCTTCACAAAGTAATTGAAGATGGATTCACGACTCTGGACATGAAGTCGGTGGGATAAATTAGTCCTTGGACTTTGTAGCCACCCTGATCTTATTTCTAGACAAGTGTATTTAACACTTTAACATAATCAAGTAGGGTAAGTGTAGAAGATTAAACTTCTTCTAGGTTGAAATTCTCTAGTGGTGCAGAACTTTCGTAAGAGAGTGATTATTATTTAAATGATATGCCACCCTGTTTCTCTATTTAAAAATAATGTCCGCTGAAAAAATTCGGGCAAAGTTATTAATTTTGAACTTTATAGTTTAATTTAAGTTTAAGCTACTTTCTCATCGCTAAATTTGAGTATTAATTAAAGAAAATAAAAAGAAAAAAAGAAAAATTTTCTTTTGAATGAATCCACCGATAAAACAAATCAGAACCTTTTTTAGAAAAGTCAGATTTCACATATTCGTCTTTCATTACTTATATCTATGTCATGATATTATTTTCGGTCATTAAATTCCATTTATCTTGTTTCTATCATGTCATCCTTACATCTTGTTTTCACTTTTCAAGAAAAGAGTTTCATATTATTCATTTGATTATTGAAAGTATTCCAACGACCCATTATATGTCTCCTTTTTATTGTCTTCCCACCTAACTTATTTAATAAATTTATTTCAATGCCTTTAAATAGACTTAACTCTTCTAAACAAAAAAAGTGGATAGTGATAAAGTAACTATAGACTTAAGCGTAAATTAACTCTTCGATTCATATTAAAGAATTTCATGAACGTATACAACTCACTTTAAATTAAAGATGGATACTCTTTTATTTATTTTTTTATATACTTTTTCACTTCAAAAAATAAAATTCTCCTTTTAATATATATTAACATTATTTTAAAAATTAATTTTGACTTTATCTAAATCTTTTAATAATGTTTTCTCCTATAGCACCTCTTTCTTGTTCTTTCAATTAAAATTCTTATTCGACTTCATCCAAATTATTCAAACCACGTATCACTAGGACAATCGTAATAAGTTATTAAACTTCTATTTGCTTCATTATTATATGCATCATAGTTTTGAAAATTGGATTGACCAATTCAATTGATCCGACCAAAAACTGGTCTAACCGAGAATCGATCTGGTGACCAGGCTGTTAACTCTAAGAAAATTGAACCATTTTAGAACCACTAGTGAGAATTGATCAAACTGATCCAAAATTGATGAAAACAGTAAAAAATTGGTATAGAAAACTAGTTTGAACTGATATTTTTCTTTTTTTACTTTTAATTTAATCTAAAACATTTTTAAGATAAATAAAAACACATATTTAATAAGGATTACAAATAGATGTAAATTATTTTATCAATTATTATTAATTTTATTTTATAAAACATATAATTTAGTCATTTATATTAAATTACAACTTTTATATCTTGATTTCTTATAAATTTATATTATATTAATTTATCATTTTCTTTTTTATTTTAGATGTAAACTTGTTATTGTTAATGGACATTGTTGTATTTTATTAAAATTTAAACATAAGTATTGTGATATATTTGATTTGAACTTTTATTAGTACTTTGAATGTTAAGAACATATAAAATTATGTTTTATTTTAATTTTTAATGTTATAAAGTTATAATATTATATTTATTTAATATTATTTTATGTATTATTTAATTATTATTATTATTATTATTATTAATACCGGTTCGACCATAATTGAACCACTAAATCTTGAATCAGTGTCTTAATCAGTTCAATGAGCGGTTTAGTTTTAAAAACATTATATACACGTGGAGATGCTAGCAACATTAATTCCCAATGACTTCTCTAACAATCTTTTCATCTATGAAAGTCAACTCTTCTTTATTCTTCAAAATCTTCTTATTTACTTCCTTAGCACATGTATCCATATTGAGATGCTTCAATATTCCAAATGGCTTCTCTAACAATCTTTTCATCTTTTATATCCCATTATATTCCTTTTGTTGGTATACACCATAGAGGCTAATTGTATTATGTCATTTATCTAATGTACAGGATATTTTATTTATTGTAATTTACATTTCATCTATTAGGATATCAAGTATAAGACTTCATTATGAGATTTTATAGGTTAACGTGTAAATACTATTCTTAAATGACTTTGGTCAAGTATTATTGTGATGAAGATAACATAAATGTATAAAGACTATTATATGAATAATTTGATAACCTTATTTTATGGATCCAAGTTCTCATATATGAGGCATCAAGTCTTCACACAAACATGCACTGTAATAATGGTGGCTAGACTAAATTATCATAAAAAAGTTATTTGATTATTACATATGCCATAAGCAATTCTTACAATTATAATGGTGCATAAATCATTTGATTTAAAGTTACTATAGTTGCCTACATGCGTGAGAAGGTGAGCAGATCTTTCTTTGCAAACTTTTGTCATGGTGTGATGTCATTCACACAAGAGTCTTATGCTCCTTCATCGAGCAATGATGCGTCTGATGAAAGGGCCATTAAAGTTGGGTAAAGGGCTGCAACTATTAAGAAGAAGGCGAGCAGAGTTGAGAAAAAGGCTAAGATTGTTGAGGAGAGGATCATAATGACCAAGCAACTTGTTCGCTTTACCATGGAGTGTATGACAACTCTGGAGCATCAGTCAAGCTCTTGTAGTGATAGTCGATTTCTTGTAGAATAGTCATAGCTTCCACTTTAGCATCGACCATCATCATGGCTAATGCTAGAGTGTAGCTTTGACAAAAGTAATATTAGCCACGAGGAAACACTTGGTCAACGCTAACATCACATGTAGTGTCAACTTTCATAACCTAGTAGTTGATTTTCTTGTAGTGGAAGTTGTATGTTGTAATGTTGTCAAACAGTGCCCCGTAATATGGAGATCATATAGTTAGTTATTGAACATATTACAAGTTACGTGATTATATGTGAGTGATGATGTTAAGAGTACGACAAGTATATCGATCCTTTATATATATATATATAAGAAATAAATAACTAATTCATCAAGACTAGTGAAAGTAGTTAAGTTATTTAATTTTAATTAATAATGTCGTAAATTTAAATTTTATTTTAGAAATACCTATAGAATTAAACAGTTTAAGTAGTGATTATATTTAATAACATTACACATAATTCAAGGGATATTTTTCTTGCCAATGAGTGTGACTTATATTATTAATAGGCCAATAAATACATCCACTTACACAGAAAATGAATAAGTATCTCGTTAATAGATTTTATAATAAATTAAGAGTATAAAAGAAAATTAGTAATTAATATATTTGAAAGTGGGTCTATATTTTTTTTTCTAATTAAGGCTAAAAATACACTCATTTATTTCTTATATAAAGGATCAGATGGAGTATAAGAGTAACAAGTTCCATGTCTCATATTCAATTAAGATATTTAGACACAAGAATTAACTACATGGCAACATTGATTATAGATAAGTTATGTCAATTTCATTCACATTCTGGCTAATGTAACAATGATGTATTATTAGATACTACTCTTCATTTGTGATATTGAAATGAAATTTTAAAATTACTTTTAATATAATGAAAACTTGCAGGGTCACATACATAGAATGGATTGAAGTTAGAATTTAAATCCATAAGATGAATTTAATTTTACATCAAAATAATATTAAGGTAGCTAACACATATAATACATTTAGTTAGACAAACTGAGTTAACCTAAATTAGAGGATATGCACATAAGCTTAACCTAGCTTAGACTAAGAGTAAGCAACTAACGCTGCTCACAATGTTTATGCTGTTTATATGTATAAATATAACAAGAAAAACATATTGTAATGTATTAATAGATACCATTTTTGTTTGTGATATTAAAATGAGATTATAATATTATTTCTAATATATGAGAAATTATTGAGTCACATGCTTAGATTAGATAGAAATTAAGGTATTCATCTTATCAGATTGACCTAATGAACCTAATAATTTAAAGTAAATCAATTAAATTGACTTTGGTTAGTTTGGTTAATTGAGTCATTTTATTCCTGACCATTTTGATCAACTTTTTTTATTCTTAAACTTTAAATTTATGTATTTTAGACTTCAAAATATGTATTTCATTATTTAGATCTCTCTAATGTTGGCAAAAGCCCCCAAAACGTCACAAGAACATAGTTAAATTATGACCTTAGAAATTTTTCTTTCAAGTTCCTAAAACTTAATTTGCCTATGTATATTGCACCTAACTTGGATATCAAAAAGTTTCTCAACAAAAAGATGAACTTTCTTATAGTAATGGTAATATGTGAAAGAGGAATAATGAAATCAAGTTTAAGTTTGTATAAAGTATAAAATTGAACATTGATTAAAAACTTAATCAGAAACTTAGTTCAGAAAATTAATTTAGTTTAGATCGAGATTTGATCAACAAAATCTTATAAACAATTTTTTAACTTGAACTTTAAAGTATAATGAAAGAGATATTACATAGAGAACTTATCTTGATTCATTTCAATTACTTGAAACTATGTCTAGTGTCTACACTTGATGAGATTTTTCATTATATGCAACTGGTTACAACAAGAATATTCTTAAATTAGCCTATCTAGTCCTACATAACAATATATTGAAACCTCTGTAAGTCAAAACATCGATATTCTTTCAATAGTATTGGTTGGCACTACAGTTTCCTACATAACAGTACTCGCTCACTAACACTAAGCCTCACTCCCTAACTTGGTACTACAATGCCTTTTACGAAGGCTTTTTTGGACTTGTGTATTGGTCTAAAAATAACGGTCAAAGAGTGGATAAACAGTGTTATATAGAATTCGTAGGTACATTGATTGCATAATATTTACGTTGTTATTAAGTAATATAATATATTATAAACATCACAAGTTGTAGGTACATAAAATTAATGTTATATAATATTAAGTATATTATGTATGATCGAAGATTCATGAATTAAGTGAAGAAGATTGAAGGGGCAACAAGCACAAAACAAACAAATGCAAACAGAAGTACAACATTATTGCAAAATCACATATCAAACCCTAAACATAAATAAAAAATAAAAATTAAATTTTAGCTTAGCCCAATGGGCTGGATTGTCTTGACTTATTATCAACTTGTTTTTAGATGGGCTAAAATAGGGTGGGTTATGCGGGCTAGTAGATTGGGTTTTCTAAAGTCAGTTTGCAAAAAATGATAGGTTAAACAGGTCGACTTGATTGGGTTTAGCCCATTTTGTTACCCCTACTTTAGTAATGCTTCAGGACTTGATTTAGATTTGAGATATTTGTTGTGAAGATATAGATTGAATTTTTTAATGAAACTGTACTTTTTTTTTGTTGATAACTATGTTGTAGGTACGAAATATTTATCGGCTTTGTCGATAACTAATTTCTGTCGAAGAACCTAACTGCCCACTTTTAGTGGGGTCTCCCTTCCAAACCACATTTTTTCCATTCCCAATACTTGAACCCGAGACTTTACTTAAGAAATTTGCGCCCACTACTACTCGGACCAACAACATATTGGAACAAAATTGTACTTCTTTGATAACTTCTTAAGGAATTATGATTTCTTTTCACATACATCATGCATCTTTTTGAACTAAGATTCAAGTATACTTAAACAGAAATATTAATTAGTAATGCAATAAATTTAAAAAGTTTGTAATTTTTTATCTTGCTAGAGGATTTGTAGTCATCAAAACATGTAATGCTGAAAGGGATTTGACCTAATACTTTCCTCTATTTTTGTCCTGTTTAATTCATTCATTTTGACCTTTTTATTTTTCCATATCTTAAATTTGAAAAATAGAACAAAAGTATTTAAATTAAAGCCTGAATTGATACTCATTTTCACTCTTAGACACGATTTATGATCATTTTTAACATTTTATTTTTGTAGTTTTTTATTGTCCTTACTCGGAACACTCCCAAAAATCTTTTGTGAAGTACTAGAGCCAAGTTATAATCTTAGGACATGTGGATTGAGTCCAACATGGTAGTTCTCAGTCTCGAAAACTTGACAACCTAAAGTTTCAAGGTTGATGGATTGTGACTTCAAAGGATTTTAAAAAACTTGACAACCTAAATTAAGCTTCAAGGTTGATGGATTGTAACCAAAAAAAAATTAAAACATTCTGCGTTCAGATGGAGGGATTATTATTATTATTATTTGAAATTAAAAAAATTGCTTTGTTTTATAGAAAAACTGACTTTAAGAAATAAAAATGTCACATTTTTTCTTCAATTTGAATTGTAAAATTGACTATCCTCGCTCATTTCCCCCCTTATACAAATTCTCAAATTTATTTATTTATTTATATATTGTTTAGAAAACATCACTCAATATGCTCTTTTATGTTGGTCCAATATTGTAAATTTGATGCCTAATAGGTTGAAGGTAAATTAGCTTAGTTTCCAAATAACTTTTACATGAAATTTATGATTATCACCTGAAGCATGGTTGAGCACTTTTCTATATCATAGAAGACAACCTTTTTTTATAAGGCATTATTATTGAGTGGAATTAATATATATAATTCGTTAAAAGATGCGTCTCGTTTTCCATTTATTTATTTTCATTCCTTATTTAATAGATCTTATATAAAATTCATTTAGTAATAGAAGTTGTGTTGAAAAAGTATATTGCTAACATTTACGTTATCTTATTTTGATTTTAAATGCTCTTGCTTGTATGATTAGATTTTAAAAGAATAAATTTATTGTAAAGGTAATATTTTTAAACTTTCATTTATATAGATAGAAACTCTTAAAAAGCAAAGCAACATTTTTCATATATGAAGTTATTTATTTACTCGGTATACATAATAAGAACAAAAGCCAAAGAAAAAGAAAAACAAAAGAAACTGGAACTGATTAAGGACAAAAATAACGCAAATGAAAGTCCAACAACGAGTTTTGTACAGCATAGAGTTGGTAAGATAAAGCAGAGTTAGGGGAGAGCGTTAGAGGTAGGCAAAGCGAAGATAGACATGTACAAACGCGCACAAAACGAATGCCAACTTTAAAATAGCTGGAAACTTCTTTTTTTATTTTATGGAGCTATAAAAAGCAAGTTTTACACAATTGACAAAACAAAAAGAAATAGATGATGATTGCTGATATGGTTGTTGCTTCAACCTTGGCATTCATCTTGTGTATTTCTGGGCTTTATTACCCATTATTTACCCGGGGAAATAAATAGAGAAGAGGATTATATTTTTGGCCTTACCAAAAATAAATTTGAAAATTGATTTATCAACATATGGCTAAAAACTAACTTATGTTTACATTGAGGTTTTCCATAAAGCCATATACAAACAAAGAAACTCAATGTACTAACTAGTGATGTGTACCGTGGGTCAAAGACTAGCTGTGTAGTCAAAAACTAGCTGCCTTTTTTACACAGACTCTCTCTCTCTCTCTCTCATATTTTAATCATTTTTCTTTTGTAAAATATCTTTTAGTGTTTCAAAATATCTCAAAATTTAACATATTTTTTTTATAAAAATTTAAAATATAAGATCTTTACATTTTAACATAAACACATATATATAGTTGAAGAAATTATACTAACACTCTATGAGATTTTATCAAATTATATTTGATATCCTTTTTTGTTTATCCTTACAATAACTCTTTAATTGTTTGAAAAATATTATATTGACACCTCTTATATATTACACTAACACTCCTTAATTATTTAAAAAATATTACATTGTGTATCCTATAAGGGAGGTTGTTGCAATAATTAAAGAAATATGAAATTTTATACAATTTTAAAAAATTTCAGGAAGTATTATTGTAATTTACTCTATATAATTTTAATAAGAAACTAAAACTACATTATTTTTGATAAATGTAAAAACTAAAATTTATTAAATTTTTGTAGACACTAAAATCAAATTTTGAAATATTTTGAGTAACAAAAATATATTTTACTTTTTTATTTTTTTGAGCTTTTATGATACATGAATGACTTATTTATTAGAGTCAGTGTAATATTCATTACAGCCAGAACCAGAAACCCATAGCTGAGAAAGTTCTCTTTGTTTTGCAGTCCCTGAAAAAAAATGGTATCTCCAAAACTAGCTATCATCACTGCACTAGCATTGGTCTCCTTCATTTTCGTCAATGAATCTGATGGTGCTTCTCACTACCCTTCTGGTGTACATGCTGCCAGTGCTGAGATTACAGCACTTGCTTCTCAGAAAGTTAATCTTTCAGTGTACTATGCAAGCCTATGCCAACCTTGTGCAACTTTCATTGTTAATCTGGAGCAAATCTTCCACAACAATATCATCAACATTGTCAATCTCCAGTTAATTCCTTGGGCCAATGCTTCCGTCGATAAGACTAAGCATTCCATAATATGTCAGGTTTTATTCTATCCCTATTATCTTTGTTGTGCTTGAAAGAATTTGAAGTTTGATTATGAAGATTGTGCTATATAATAAGATTAAGATAAAAGCTTATTGATTTGATGGCATGCAAAGCATTAAAAGTTTCAGCAATTAACATCATTGAATTTTCTCTGTCACTTCTGATATCAATTTGGTTGCTTTAAAGGGTGATAGCAAGTTCAAGGGTCTGAGAGAAAATTGAGGGTAGACAAGCTTACTGCTACTGAGTTCTGGTGATAAAAATTTAGAGTCATGCATATCTGGGAAATAAAGAATAATCAAATATAAAAAATAGTATAGTGTGTATTCCTCCCGGCTGCTAGGACTTTGGCTTAGTTGTACATACTATTCATTTGCTTTAAAATATTCTTTTTATGGGATCTATTAATTTGCTTTATATGCGCCTTTTCCTATGATTTTCTTTTTCACTTCAATACCTCAACTGGGGAAATGGGGTTTAACATTAATCACGGCTTTCAGTTTCTTTATGCTAAAGTTTTGGTCATTAGTATTATAGTTAAAACCCATTGCAATTCCTAACAAATTTTTAATTCAGATTTCCCCACCTGATGAGTTGTGCTATTCATGCACAAACCATAAGAGTAGAGAATATTTGAAAAAGAGAAATCATATTTGTATAATAAGTATGTACATTTTTTTCTTTTTTACAACCATGAGAAAGAGAGGAAGAACAAAGAGAGACAAAAATGTGGGATAAAATAACTAATGTGATAGAGAAAGATAAAAAAGGAAAAATAGTGTTGTAAAAAAATTGAATGAATACTAAAACTTCTTTGAAAACTTTCCATGATTATAATATTGTTTTCTTTATTTTCTATAATGTATTTTTTTATAGTTTTCACTGTTTCTATTCTATTAGTATCTAGCATTCCTTTTATTTGGACAATAATTGTAAGAAGAATGAATATTTGGTGATTATCTTCCAAATTAAGTTGTACTTCAATAAAAATTTGCAGAATGGCCCTGATGAATGCGAGCTAAATTCATTGGAAGCTTGTGCCATCAATGTTTGGAATGATGTGGTAAGTGTGATATGATGTACCTTTCCCAGTTCTTTAGGCAACCTCACCTCAGAGGGGGATAAACTTAAAATTTCCCTAAAAAGCATTCTTTCTGATGGATCTCTGATATGTGCAGAACAAACATTATGGTTTGATTAACTGCTTTGAGTTTCTGGCAATTGACGGAAGGCACAAGAATTGGGAGGACTGTTTCAGCCAATTGGATTTGCCCAAGGAACCTATTCTGAATTGCTATAACAGAGGAAATGGAACAGAGGTTATTGTACATTTCTATAACTATAATTAACTAAAACAATATAACAGAGGAATTCTCTCTTTTTTTTAAAAAAAAAACTTTGGTAATGAAGTCAATACACAAAAAAATCCGTTGTTAATCATAATAGCACCTAATTATGACTAAAGTGTTGTGCAAAATTATAGATGTTGTATTAACCTTATAAATACAGCCTTGTATTTAATTGATTTTCTACTTTATGAAATGTGCTTTATGATCTTTAACATAAAAGTTTAATCGCTACGCAGATTGGACTAAAATATATTAATGAAACTGCTCCCCTTTACACACCCTACGAATTTCTGCCTTGGGTGGTGGTAAACAATCAATCTATTGGAAAGGTTTGTCCCTTTCTCTCACTTCTCTCTCTTTCTCATTTACACGCACACACCCAAATACACATATCACTGGGATGATGCTCATCAAAAAAGAGTAAAGACTATTATCGTTTGTGTTAATTCAGGAATATGAAAATTTTACACGATATGTTTGTGAGGCTTATAGAGGCACTCCCGTTCCAGAAGCATGCAACCTTCATTAGGAATTGATGCGGTCAAAATAAATTATAGTGGTGTGTATATTCGCCAAGCATGGCTTTATAAACATAAGAAGAACATTTTGGTGAAAGCTCTTGAGAAAAAGCACAGAACCTGGTAGAACAACTTACATTTACGGTAGTTAGTCATTAAGGCAGTGATAAGCCACCTTATATGTACAAGATTTACAAAAGAAAAAAATTAATGCAAATACCCAAATAATATTAATACAAATGTTGCTATATGCGCGTTTTATGTTATGCTTATTGTCATTCTCCTCCAATCTATCTCTGAGTCCCTCTCTCTCTACCCAACTTGAGCACGTCAGAGTACATGCCAGATAGTTAATTATTGCGTACCTCAGTCCTGCTGCACAATGAAAGCTGCATATGCTTAATACTAATTAACATTGATAACCATAGTACGGAAGACATTTATTTTTCATCATTATGTTCATTTGAAAATGACTATTTTCCCCACTTCTACTTGGAAAGATGATACGAATGATAGATTATAGGATTAATTACATCGCTACGCCATTTTTTTTTTAAATCATACCTTAAGACAATTTACATTATTATCTATTTTTAAATTGTCATCTATAATAAAATTATTCACTTTTTTAATAATTATTTTAAAAGTCACATTTAGAATTTCTAATTAATCAACAGAGTGTAAAACTATTTATATTAACAATGTATTGAAATAAAACCCATAAAACAAGATAAATTTTCGCCTTAAAAGAAAAGCCAGCTTTAGATGATACTTACAAACTTACAAGATAAGGCATCCTTGCAATTAACGATAAAATCACATGGGACCATAATGTCACCGGTTTGGATCCTCTCCCCCAAGGCATCGTATCCAAAATAAATATTAACCGTTAGATGAAGTTGATGGATGAATGGAGATTTAAAAAAAAAAAAAAAGTTGCCAAAAAAAGGTCAATTTTGACGCCACATTGGTTGCACGTTACCAAAAACTCTATAATCCTGTCTCGTGAAGCCAAGCTCTGTTTCACAGCATTCAAAAACTCAAGTCTCCTTCAATAATGCTCCAGCAACGCCCCAATGTTTGTGTTCATGTCTTTGTTTTTTTTTCTACTACTGTAATAAATTTTAGAGTAAATTACATTGACACTTTCGAAGATTTTTTTTAAAATACACATAATCTCTTATTTTTTTAACGTTTACAACAATTTTCTTTATAGGGATACACAATATAATATATTTTAAACAATTAAGGAAGTTAGTATAATGTATAAAGAATGTCAATGTAATATTTTTCAAACAATGAAGAGGATTAGTGAAGAGATAGAAAAAAGAAAGATATTTTGTGCAATATAAAAAAATTTCAAGAAATATCAATGTAATTTACTCTAAATTTTATTTTATTTTTGGTACGGTTTACCCGAAATGATTTCGTGCAATTAAAGAGAAGACATACAGGGTTGGTTGCAATAATAGCAGCTTAAATGGTAGAGAATTGCTTGATTTAGAAGTGGAATTCGAATTTGCTAGAAAACACCCGAGTGCTTAATCCCTAAAAAACTTAAATTTTGATTTTATACACCTTTCTAAGGACTAAAATTTAATATATATTTTTTTTATATAAGAACTAATTCCTAAATGAGTATAACTTATGGGAATCAATTGATTAACTTTTTGTTACCCAATATCAATGTCCAGCAAATGCATTCAATTGAGGATGGTCTGCGTGATTGATAACTGCATAAAGTTCTTTTTGTCTAGAGAAATCAAATCATTTTAAGATCCCTTATCCTTTCTGATTTGTACAAAATGTTTGACAATTCACCATGTTGATACTAGCACATGTTTGATGTCAGTGCAATTTCATGAATTGATTGCTTTTTATGTCATGTAGTGTAGACATATCCATGTTGCGGATCCATTAGGCTATGTAAATTGGTCACGGCTTAAAAGTTTTCAAGCCGAAGCATGCAGCATTTGCAGGTAGTCATCCGAAACATTAAAAATCATTTCATGCATGAGATTTATTCTCTCCTTTTCGAATTTTGAAAACTATTCCTCCACCACACCAACAGCAGCATCCCCAGCTTCCCCTTTGATTTTTCTTTTTCTTTAACGACCGTCATTTCTTAGTATGGACTAAAGAATATCTCTACAAAGCCATCAGTGTTGATCCCAAACCAAGCATTGCCAAAGTTATATATGCATTTTGCAGGAATTTCTTTCAAATACTACTTGTTCTTCATTTTCATTTGCTATTTCCTTGCCAAGTATGAAGATAAATTCAAAGAAACCATTATGCCAAACTGTGCCCACATAAACTAACCGAACAAATTTCCATAAATTATGATCTTTAAACGACTATTGAAGTAATGACCGTCATGCAACATCACTAAATTTTCCTCAACAAGGCAAGATTAAATAATCAAGTCTACCTACATCAGAAGAGAAACAAGCAACAATTCATCATTGAAGGCACAAGAACTCACAGTTGAACCAAGTTCCAACACATTGACAGTCTGTTTGTTTTATACCAAATATCAACTCTACACACCACACATATATTCTAATGTAAAATTTGTAATTAAGATAAATTCAAGTACACATCTCAATTACATTCACTCACTTATTATTTTCCAAATACCATTACATATATCAAGGGTAGTCATCTTTGAGGTGTCATATTCAAACTTCTCAACAGCTTCTTTATCCTTTTCCACAATATCTGCAATTGAGGGTTAAGGAGCAAGCAATTTTTGTTTTTTCAAAGAATAGGATAACAGATAATATCATATACAAAATACCAGAAGAAACAGATAAGGGCACAGAGAATAGTAAATTCGACAAAAGGATACACCCTGAAATTTTGGACTGTTCATCCAAGTTAGGCACAATATTTGTGACAGAAGCATACATTGAAAGTATCATCCTGAAACAGAAGAGAAGAATGCATTTAGTTCCACTTTAAGTAGAATATGTTAAAGTCAAACACCGTCATTAGTTTAGAACAGTTAATTGACTCCACTGCTATAGATAAGGCATGATCACATGATTGAGATTTGAGACTCTAATATGAAAGAAAACATGAATAACAAATAAATTACATGCATGTGGCAGCTTTACTATCTTAGATTTAAGTTCTGTAATTTACTTACTGTGTCCTCAGTTTATTTTTCTCAATTTGCTGTAAAGTCTTCTTTTGCTCTTGGACAGAAATCCATTGCTGTTCTACATCATTAAACTCATCGCTGATGGCTGTGTTGATGAGAGATAGATGTTAAGATACATCATGCTGGAAAGCTAATAATCCAAAATGAGCATACAATCGAAAAGACAAAAACCACTAGAGACTTATCTAAACTCCTCTTTGAACAAGTGTTCTTTTTCACGTTCTTCCTCCAGTTCTCTCTGCAGAAGCTCCAGGTCTGCATCAGCAGCAGTCTCCAATCTAGCTTCCTCTATTTTCTGCTTGCATGCATCTATTTTTTGTTGATAATCTGATTCATGTAAACACAGGTCAACTGCATAATACAATCATGAATATCTACTCATAGCAAGCAACAACAATATAAGCTACTCAAGATAAAGTAATATTTCTCTAGCAGAATCCTTTTAGGTTGTAATACTTAGCATGCCACCACACACAATCCACTTCCACTTGAATCTCTAGAAACTTACTATCAAATCCAACAGCATTTTTAATTTTTTTATTACCCACTACCATTACTTAAATATAAAATCAAATAACTCACAAAGGTGAAACCACAACCAAGAGAGAGACATAGAGATGGGGGAAATACAAACATTGAAACACTTCCATTCCATTCATAGTGATTCATAATATTACTCAAGTCTTCATAATGTTAGAAAAAACTTGTTTGTAAACAAAAGCTAAGGATCACAACCTTTACACCAAATTTGCCACATCTCAAATAGAAAAATGGTTAACTATTCACTTAGTCCCTACAGTTGTCTCCACTTTAAGTTTTGGTTCCTATACAAAAAAATTATAAGTTTCAATCCCTACACAAGCACATAAGTTAAGTTTTGGTTCTTTGCGTAACAACTATAGGGACTAAGTGAATAGTTACCATTTTTCTATTTGAGATGCGACAAATTTAGTGTAAAGGTTTTGATCCCCAACTTTTGATCACAAACAAGTCTCTTTCAAACATTATGAAGACTTGAGTAATATTATGAATCACTATGAATGCAATGGAAGTTTTTCAACGTTTGTATTTCCCCCATCTCTATGTCTCTCGCTTGGTTGTGGTTTCACCTTTGCGAATTTTTATATTTAAGTAATGGTAGTGGATAATAAAAATAAAACTTAAAATGAGGACAACTGTAAGTAGCAAGTGAATAGTTTAACCTAGAAAAATAATAAAAGGGTGAAATAATTCCTGATGAAAACAAACCCTATTGCCACAAGCATTGGCATTATAACCCACAGTGAAATATTCGCATTGTACATAAATTGAATTTGACTGCTCAAACTCCCGCATTTTATTTTATTTTTTAATTTTATCATCCAGATTTGCAAAATTGGAAGAGTATACCTACGAACGAGACATTGAAGAGTGAAATAGCGAGGAAGAGAAAAGGGGAAGGAGTGATTGACCTTGGAGCAAGGAGTGAACCTCGTTGAGGTCGGAGGCGCAGGTGGAAGAGAGGTTTTGTTGGCGACAGTAGGAGGCATTGTTTAAGTCGCGCGGGTCCTGCAATACCTTAACTAGGTCGTCGCTGTACGAGATCAGCTTCTCCACCTCGAAGTTTCTCGAAGGTTCCGCCATCACTCTGGAAAGGCTTTTCCCTTCTCTTCAGAGATCAGAGAGAAATTTCAAAATTGGTTTGTTGGGGTTTCTGAACTCTTTTCCGGGAAGGGGTGTAGAATGGGTATCGGTATTTTTTCATTTTGAATTTATAAAAAATAATAATCTGTATATTAAAATTACCCTATAAATGAGTTAGAATTCAATTTTAATATTTTAAATTTTATAATTACAAAAAATTTCATTGAGGTTTATTTTAATTTTTTTAAATTTAATATTAAACATAAAAAATATACAAGTATAAATAATAAGCAACAAAAGTAATTTTAAATATCATTTAACAATTAAAAATAACAAAATCCTAAACAATAAATTATCTTATCAATTCCATGTTATTCATAAGGTAAATAGTAAAAATACATATATTTATTATTTATTAATCTACTCAAAAAAAATATCAGTACCCTTTTAAATAAGAAGGCAACGTAGAATTTATCTTAGAACTTTGAATTTTGCTCTTTACCTTTTGAAGGAGGGACACATTTTCCTTTCATAATTAGCATTGATGGATTATAATCTCCTTTTTTTTTTTTTTCCCGGTAGATAGGATAATCTCCTTTTTAGAGCTAGAACTAACAATTGTTTTAATTTGATCCAAATAGTATCATTATTCCTTCCCAGTTGGTTGTAAAATTCAATTTTTATTATCGGCTTAATAATATATAAATTTTATAGTAGTAGTGGATCAAAACTAAATCCATGTTTAATTTGAGTTTTAAAAAAATAATATTTTTATACAAAAATTAAAAAGTTCATACGAAAGTTATTTATGTTTTGTCCTATTAGAATATATTATCATCACATTTTAAAGAAAAATTATTTTTTTTATTTGAGATTGATAACAGTACTTACTTTACGCGGTGAAAAAAAATTATTCAATTTTAAGAGAAAAAAACAAACAAACCGATGAGGAAAAAAAATTTATGAGAAACTAACATATATTCCCAAAGTTGGACAGATTTATTATATATTAAGATCAATTATGATTTTTTCATGTCGCTTTCTTTTATATACCTTGTATATTTACTCTCTTTTTTTTTATCATATTACTTATGATTTCTTTTAATTTTTCTCCTTTGTTTTTCTTTTTTATCTGTAGCTATCTTTTAGTCACACACATCTCACACCATATATAAGAAGGGATGTAAAACAAACATTTTTGTATCAAAATTATGATCCAAACTGATATCAACAGCATATAATGATATAGTTGTAATTGAATTTTTCTTTTTTATGATTGCAGGAAGCCTAATCCCATATTGTCATAATTAGTAATGCACATAATACTTTATAAAATTAGAAGAATTTTATATAAAATAGGTTTCAAATTACTCTATAAATTATATTTCATATAAAAAAAAGTTAATTTATGTAGAGAAAAATATATATATACCAACGATATAAAGTTTTTTTTACACTATTATCTAATCACAAACCACTATATATGGTAAGTTTGTTAACTTTAATAATAATCATCCTAAAAGTTGTACCAAAGCTGATTTATAATTGGTTGATAATATAAAATCTTTACACTTGTCGTGAATATTCATTAAACTTATTTATTTAAGTCTTATTTGGATAAACTTTTTCATAAATCTTATAGAAAAAATAAAAATATAAAATGAATTGAGTTTTGCACAAAAGTTAAAACCAATTTATATACTTAACTTTTATAAAATTTCTCTTATTTAACCTCTTTAAAAACTGAAGTGCATAAGTTATTCTTAAGTTTTTAACTTATGAAAGAATCTCAATTCATTTTATCTTCTTACTTTCTTTTTTTATAAATTTATACAGAAATTTATCCAAAACCCCTTACACTAAATATAAGTAACACTTATACCCTTAACCGTTAAAATAAATGTTTTCATAAAACTTAAAAAGATATTGAACATATTAGTTCTTCAAGATTTATGCCTAATAAAGTATGTCTTAAATATTTTATAATAATAATAATAATGTAAAATTTACACAAGTTAGTTTTAAATTTATTTACAAACTTTTCTATTGTTGGCTAGTTTGAAAAGAGATCGTGGTTTTAATAATGTAAAGATTTTTTTTATATTATCAAATAATTATAAATCATCATATAATTGAAAAACGTTAATTTTTATGATAATTATTCAAAAAATATATTTAAATATTATTTAATTAGTTTACAGTGTAAGCCTTTACAAGTTACAATACTAATATATCAAAATTAAATTCTTTTAAATAAAAAAGTATAATAAACTAAAATTTTTAAAATGAGACTAAAGTATTGAAGTTTATTCATTTTCAATACAAATAAAGTGAAGACCAAAATAAAATTTTAACTACAAGCATTTGAACCTTACAAAATATATTTTTTTTATTGGAGTAATGTATCAAAAAACTTTTAAACACCACCCAACATTGAATTCAGTATTACATCCCATGCAGTTCAAAACAAATTACAGTTCAAAATGAACTATATAGAAAATCCACTGCTATAAAGAGGGGGGAAAAAAGTAAAATAGGGAAAATTTTGGTCTTTGAAATATTGAATGGTTTGGAAATTACTTTTTTTCAAAATAGTTTTACAAAGCTAAATGATTATTTACCAAAAAAGGGCTAAATTAAGCACGCAACAAGATGAATACTACTTTGGATTGAATTTAACGAATTGATTATCTTCACTTTTTTAGTTGGTCTCCCGATCCAAATTGTAATACATTTTTAATTTTATCTGTCAAATAGATGTGGATGATTATGCAGAATATGTTTTTATTGCTCGACAAAATCGAATCCAGAAGCAAAAGCTTTCATTTTATTTCTATTTTCATTCACTGTATTTAATTAAGGTGCAAGTATAACAATAAAAGAAAGCTATTTGCAAACAAGCTAGGTTATATATATTATGGAAAGAAAGAATAAACGCCTTTATATAAGTTTTTGGGGTACATATGAGCATGAATCTGTACAAATCAAATTATACAAACTACTACCATCTGATATGTAACTTTGATTGCTATACGCACATAAAAAAGTAATTGCACTCCATAGTCCTCAACCATTTAGCTTCAGTTTTTCCAAGTCAAAAATCTTAATAGTTGTGTTCCTTTCCACTCCAAAACTAGTTCGTTGTCATGTTGTCCTTCAATCCTAGCCTGATACGAACCTTCACATCCTCTCAACACTTCTCTGACTTCCATTAAAATATTTTTGCTCAATTTGCAGCCCTCTAAACTAATCTCTGCCTCAAGATGGCCATCCCTTTTCATCTCCTCCCATGTTTGTAACCAATCAAGAGAAGAGATACAAGGTTGCAAAAAAAGCTGCTCCATGGCAATTCTTGCTTCTGAGAAACAAGTTGGGAAATGTGATTCAATTGATTCCAATAAGGCTTGGTAATACACCAAATGTCCATCAAAGAATGACCTGAAATTCAAGTTATTTTTCACTTTCTCAAAAGCAGCCCCATCCCCAAAAGTGATTATTCGCCTGCTGCCAGAGTTGTTGGTCAAATCCTCAGCTACCCTTAGAAACTCCAAAACAGCTCTTCTGCTCCTTAACTTTCCCATATGTGGAAGACCAACCATGCAATTGAAGGCCAAAAACTCTCTCTCCCACCCCTTTTGTTTATTTTCTTAATCTCAGTAACAAGTTCCTCCATTCCTTTCTCCTCTACCTTTAACTTCAAACCACAGGATTTGGCATGCTCATAGAGCTGCCTTCTAGTTTCCTCAAAATTGCATGGAGTGGAAACACATTCAGGACCCTCATCACCCATTTTAATTGATGTCAATTTCAATGTTTTGTTCATGTGTGCAATAGCCTCAATCATTGGAGGCCATTGAACCCCATGTCCAATACAAAAGTCCACTATGTGTACAACATCACAATCTTGTGGCATGGCTTCAAGAATTGCTGAAACAGCTACAAAGTGGGCAATTTTCCCAATTGGGAGCCCTTGATAGAGTGCCCTCAAAGCAGCCTCAAGGTTCTTGAAGGCCTCCCCTTTGAGATAGTCTCCATGATTTGTCATGCCTAGAGACAAGTAGAATGCAAGGCGCTCTAGAGATTCACCAAGTGGGCTAGCTTTCTGGCTTATGCACCTCAAAATCACTTCTGCTAGTGCTTTTTGTCCTTGCTCCACGGCTTCTCCATAGGCCTCTAGCAATGTGTGGAAGGCTCACTTGGTTTTCAATTTCCATGTTTTCTTGTGGTAAAGTCAATGGTGATGTTTGAATTGAGGACATCTCTGACCTCACAGATGGGGTAGGACTCCATGCATTTTCCACCTCACTGGACAAATTCTGTGAAGGGAAGTTCCCTTCACTTTCTCCATGGCCTTGAGTACTAATAATTTGAGCACTCAGGATGGAATCAAAATCATCCAATTCCATCAGTGATGGAAGTTGCAAGGTTTCTTCATTGATTGGGTATTGGACATGGTCATTTGGAAATATGGGGGAGGAAGGAAAAGGAATGGAACAAACTTCAGAAGCAGTGTCCTCTAGAGTGCTCAGTAGAGTGCTCAGTCCACAATCACCAACATGGTCATCCATAGCGAAGCCATAGGGTCCACAATCACCAACATGGTCATACATGGTGAAGCCATAGGACTCAACATCTTGATCAAAAGTTGAGTTCATGTCTTCCAAGAATGACCATGGGGAGTGAAGAATCTCTGGCTGCATCATCTTTTCTATTGGATTTTTTTCACACTGCAAAGAAGGGGAGTCTTGTTTTGGAGTAGGTTTAATGAGTTATACTGTTTGACTATTTATAGGAGAATTGGAGAAACAAATATTAGAGAAAGGTTGTTCCCCCTCACTTTCAACCAAATCCTTATGTTAATTAAAATAGCATGCATTATATTATCACGAGGCATTATCTATATTCCACAAAACCACTCAAAGGATTGGATTAATACATATTATATAAGTGAGTATTTTTCAGTTAAACCATTTGGCTTATATTTTAATCTCTCAATTTTTATTTTTTATTTTTCGTTTGAGATGATATTTTAACCTGTCAAACTTAAACACCAAGCCTTGGATATCCTTTTGAAAAAACACTAATTCAAAATTACACTAATATTTTTTTTGTTAGAATATTATATGGATGAAGTATCTAGCAGTTTTTCGATAATTAATTTTCCATCCAAAGACTCAAATTTAAAACTTTGTTTAAGAAATCTGAACCCAATTCTATATGGATCAACATAATATTGATAAAACTACACTAATATAATAATACGTATATATTCAAATCACATTATAGTAAATAATAAAATGGCAAAATTATTGGCCAGTCGCTATCTTTACATGAAAGGAATAAAAAAAACCACGAATCATTTTCACCCAGTTTTTACCGAGTTTTATTCCTACAAGGTTGCCATGTAAAGTCTGCTTCCTCTTTTGGCAGCTTCGATGGACCGTGGAATTCCAATTTACCGGGGATATCACTATTCCATATTATAATCAAAGAATTGATTAGTTAATAGTTTCATGTCTTTTCAACACAATTACGTATCAATTCATGAGAAATACAACTTCAATGACGATGAAGTTTCTCTGCTTTCTGCATAGCCGTGTACGTATGGCGAAATATTGTGTACGCGTCTACGTGGGAAGGCACCTTAATGGAGTGACACGTGGTGTGCTCATTAATAGGTGCTTTCGAGTACAAGACAAAATTAGAGCTCCGCTGGTTATTAAAAATATGGGTAATGTTATTTTTCACTTAAATTTCTTATAATTATTTTCATCATAAAAAAGAGAGGTAAAATAACATGAATGATATGATAGCAAAAATTAAAAAATACTATTAAAAATTGAGTTTAACAAGCATGTATAAAAAGTTGTTACATTATTAATCAATCAAGAATTATTTTTAGTGTGTTATTAATCCTTCTCTAGTCAACAAACTTATTTGGTATACGATAGTTACACTGAAATTATAACTTATGATTTCATATATACAACTCAAACTTCTTATTGGTCTGACCTTAGTGGATTCCAATCAACAAACTTCTCATATGTAGCATTTGTGTTTGGTTAACAATTTGCAATAAGATTTGAATATGGAATAAACTACTAAAATCTTCCTCTACTAAGCTGACCTAGTGCATTGTTAAAGCATTTATTCTACACGTACATATATTATTTAATTTATTCTTAAAAAATATTGTAATATTTTTAAATGAAAGCAACATTACGCTTAAAACATTCTTTCCAAAACAACGACAACAAACTTTTATTTAAAGAAACAGCGGGGGTTTATTTAAAACTAATTTTAAAGAATTAATTATTTTTTAGAGTTTTTTAGAAATTATTTAAAAATAAAATATTTTTTATACTTAAAATAAATATTTTTTAAAATAAGTTAAACTAAATACAAAAATAATGATACTGTATATAAAGATTGTTTTTAATTTGTTAATGAAATTTAGTGTGCAAATAAAACGGAAGAAAGCATAATAAACAAAAATCGTTTTATTATATTACTTATTTATTTTCTTAAGTTAAAATTTTTAATTTAAATTTATTTTATTTTTATAACTCATTAAACTTCTGTTTTATTTTAACATGTATACTAAATATTATCTTAAAATCGAATAATACTAATGACAATTAAATCACATGTATCTTTTACGAGTATCTGTTCAAGTTAATAAAATTATTACATAAGCTTTCTTTCGAGTATTTAATGTATTTGTACAGTCCAAGCACTAACTCTGTATGGAATGTACTTTATACGAGAAATGGATAGCTTTTCTATATCTGAAACTTATTTCCCACAAAAGAGAAAATATAATATTAATACATGGAGTGACAACTAAGGTTGCACAGTCGTATTAAACTAATACCCTTGGTCCAATTTCCCAATCTTAATTTCTTGATGATTTTATTTGAGAAGTTTATCTTTTAACACTAGTCAATATATATATATATAAAAAAAAAGCTACTCCAGAAATTACCACCGGTGAGTTTGTCATGATCCTGACACTCTGTATCAATTCAATTCTTATGCCCTCACATGCTGAGTCATCAAAGCGTCTTCCATTAGAACCACAACCACCGCTAGATCATGACATGGAGCACGATTCAATACCTAATTAGGCAGTGATTATGGGAGGTCATTCATATGGCCTGTTGATCGAGGATAAAACGTTGTATTTAATTATCGTTTTCTTTATAATTTTAAAATTTTAAAAATATATAATATTTCATTTTATTTGTCTTTCTTTTTGTAGATTTTTTCTATGTAAGATGGCTTCTCATGCCATCACTTAGGTCATACAATCTACCTTAGATGTAGGACATCTCAAAAAAGGTACTCGATGACTGATTTTTGGAATATAGGGTAGGTTTCTTGAAACCAATTATATCTCTTGTTGGAAACAATTCAAATTTCTAATTTTAAATATTTATGATATTGCTTAAATTTAAAAATATTATTTTTTATTTTAGAGACTTATTTCTTCTTTTAATATTAGGATGCAAGTTATATGAACAAGGATTCTTGATATGAGAAGAATTACTTGGCCTATAGAGGGGGTGATCATGTAAAGGAAAAGTTTTTCAAGTTTGTCCAGAAAACTTATTATTTGATTTGAGATGATAATAATGTTGAGATGTTTTCGTGAACGTAGGCAAGAGGTGTCGAACTACGTTAAATAAATTGTGTCTTATGTTTCGATTTTGTTGTGATGTTGTGTATGTTCTATCCTTTGTGCATAAAAAGGGTTTGTTTTCCTAATAGTCATATTAGAGCTAATGGTTCGTGCGGCTTGGTGACCTGTTAGATGAGTATTGAAACTGATGGTAGATCCGTTTGGAATTCTTGTGTCGAAAGTCTTCTTGGCTATGTGAAAGTCAAGCGACGTATACCGGTAGCTAACGGCGAAGTAAGTTCTTGTGTCAAAAGTCTTCTTGATAATGAGGAAGTCAAGCAGCATGTCTTGGTAGCTAACGGCGATACAAGTACAAGAAGTGTCACCATCCAATACTTGAAGAGCGGAGGTAGGGAACATACCAAGTTTGCGAAGTGGAAGCATGATTGCAGATGATTGCGACGAGCATTCATGACGATGAAAGTTGAAGAGAAAGTTTGGAAATTTTAATTGAGAGAGGAATTAAATTTTCCAATTTCAAATCTTTAAGATGTTGTTTAATTAAAATTTATTTTTTTTTGTTTTAGGGATTTGTTTCCTCTTTTCATATTAGGATGCAAGTTGTATAAATAAGGGTTATTGAGATGAGAAGAACCACACAGCGTGTAAAAGGGGGTCACCACCCTAAGAGAGAATGTGGTCATGTGAAGGTAGAATTTTTCAAGCTTTTTCTAGAAAACCTGTAATGTGATTTGAGATGATAATAATATTGAGACGTTTTCATAGATGTAGGCAAGAGGTGCCAAAGCACGTTAAATAAATTGTATCCTTCCGCTAGTTTTATTTTGTTGAGATGTTGTGTGTGTTCTATCCTTTGTACATGAAAGGAGTTTGTTTCCTCAACACACACACATATATATAGAGTGGGGATCAACTTATTCCAAGAGTAACTCTTGGTAAAGTTACTCCACATAATAACTTATGATATATATTAAATTTTAACGATAAAATCGTTGAATATTTTGATGTTATCTCAATGATCATATATACTAAATTTTATGTAAATTAGATATTTGTAGTTAGGTCATCTTATAGTTAGTATTTATTTATATTTTATAAAAGTATATTGTACATTAATTTAAATTTATTTAATGAAGTATGAAATAATTTTTAAACGTTATAAAAATTTGTAGACTTGATTTATTTAATAAAAGCTTTTAATTTAATGGTTAAATCATTGAAATTTAACATATATTACAAGTTATTGAGTCTCTATCAAATACTAAATTTTGTATTAATTTAAGCTAAAGAAGACATAATGTCCTTATATCTGTTTCATGTCACTATCCTTCAAGATGTATTTTATGTAAAACAACCAAAGACAAATTACACTATTTTTATTATATGTTTTCCTCACAATTAATATATATAATAAAGCTTGACCATTCATGGTAAAATCTAATGGTCTAACTTTATTCTTTTTACTTTCACATAAAAAAGACCCTTTCACTAGATATGTTCCCTATATATATATATATATATATATATTCAATTAATCAAAAAGCTGATAAAGGATCATTTTGGTTAAAACTCTATGATTTCCAAGTGCTTCATCACGAAGGAAAAATATAAATAGGACAAATATTAGAATTTGAAACTTGAGTCAGATGGTAGAATGAATTTGACAAGAAGTAATTTGATGCATCACATGTCATAACCTAGCTACAAACAGATTAAATATTACTATAGTTCGCTTCATTGGCTTGATTTTTCAGAAGGAACTTGTTTTTCGGAAGTATGTTATTGTTTCATGAGATCACCGATTGTGGATTTTCCTGTAGTTGTCTCCACTAAATGGGATCTAATCTGCTAACTTTTTGAATATGTAGTTAATAAACCCTTTGAAAGTTTGAAACTGAACATTCCCCGATGATTTAAAGTAGAAGGGGTCAACAAATAAAACAATGTTACTTCCAAATTATCATTTTATAGCACTCTGATGCTCGATCGGAATCATAACGTTATTGTCATTTTCCATATTCTAATAGCCAAGATCAACGTCCTGCTCAGATGCTCTTGAATTCAAGATTAGATTATTTCATTATAATAAAAGTTGCGTTAACTGGCACTCTTTGGAATTTTTTCCTTTGTACTATTTTATAACTATTATAACCAATTATATATATATATATATATATATATATATATATATTAAGTGAAAACTCTTGAAAAATAATTAAGAACTATAGATTTGAGTCATATAATCACATATGAAAGTTAAGATTGAAATTTAGTTAGTAGTCACATAATTATTTAAAAAATTATGTACATTTAACTTTTAATCTTACCATTTAAATGTAGTATAATGATTTATATATATTATTCTTGTCTCTCAATTAATTTTTACTTAATATGTTACACACACATACACACAAAAGTTAAGATTAACATCACTTACAATGAATTACATTAAGAAACATATAAGCAGAGAAAAATTGCTAAAAATATATTAAATTAATTTTGTTCGTCATCTCTCTCTTTCTCTGTCTGTGTGTGTGTCTATATATATATAATATTTTGAATTACTTAAAAAGTAAAGAGTAAATAATTACATTTTTAATATAACAAATACTTTAACTCTTCTCTTTAATTTAACCAATACCCTTGCTAGCATTTTCATATTCAAAAAGATGATCTACACATATTATCTTCGTTCTTACAAAAGAGAATATTTCCACATTAATATTGCTGGATAAGCATGCATGTCATGTAAAAATTCTCAGTGATTTTTAATTTTGAACATAATTATAAGTTCCAATAGCCAAAGCGTCAATGCGACAAGCATACATGAAGATTATATACCACTCCAAGATATTTTGCATGAATTGAAGAGGACTTGTACATATTTCTTTAAAATATATATAAGTTAATGCTTACATCTCTTTGGATCCAACATGGGAAGGGTTAATATAAGATTAGGTTAAAACGTATTTTAATTAAGCGCCAAAGAATCAATCAATAACTTGCTAGTAAATTTTGTATTAATTTAAGCTAAAGATGACATAATGTCCTTATATCTGTTTCATTTCGCTTTCCTTCAAGATGTATTTTATGTAAAACAACCAAAGACAAATTATACTATTTTTATTATATGTTTTCCTCACCATTAATATATATAATATATCTTTATATATAGGGAGATATTTTAAGATGTTAAAATATCACAAACTTTTGAGTAATGTTAAAATTTTATTTAAATATAATGGATTTTGTCTGTCATTGAGCCATTTCATACTCCTCGAATATTGCTTTGAAGAATTAAGACTTGTATCGTCTTTTGACCAAGTTTTATCATGTATAGCTACCTGTTCTTCGAAAATTTTAAAACAAAATGTTATTTTAATATTAAATGTGATAATAAAAATTATTCCTTTTTATTTTATCATATATTTTTAAAATATTGGTAAAAATTAGTAATAAATAAAAATAATTATATATTTAATGCCACATACGTTATTACCTTTTTTTATGTTTAAATAATGAAAATGATAAATTCTTTTCCTTTTTCCCAATGAATTTCACGTACCTCAAGCACTACATACTAGTATTTGTACCAGCGCAATCCACTGGGTCTTTTTGCTAAGTGTAAGTTATAATAATTAGTTAAATTAAAATTTATATTTAATAAGCAGAAATGATATATTTAATTACCGCACAAAAAATACACAATATGTTTTGACAATAATGTAATTTAATAATACTTGAGAATATAAAAATGATTAGCAATAATATAATTTCCTCTTGAGAACATCAATGCCTATTATATCTTAACAAGTTAAAATATGTCATTTTTTTTGTTTTAAATCATTTTTTGTCTTATATTATTTTCATTTCTTGCATATGTTTAAGAAATTATTTCATAAAAATGTCATGAAAAATTAACTTTATTGTAATAATAATTTTAATTTTCTATATTTAAAAAGATTACATTTGTATAATTTTATCATAAAATTCATCCATAATATGTGTTCTAAATGTGTATATCAATATATGTAGTTCTAAAACAAATATAGAAAATAGTGCGATTTAACAATAATAAGTTCTTGAAATTTAAAATTATTTACAAACAGATATAAATAGTAACATGGACAAAATGTAGTTAAATATCACTTAAACCATCACAAAAGTTCATCAAGAAAAAGTCTTTTTATTTTATTTTAAGCTCTTTTTAATTTGTTTTAATAAGTTTTATATTTTATAATGATATTTGGGATGAAAATTTCCACGTGATAAAAAACTTATTAAACAAAACACTTAATAAAAATAATAGAAACATACCCAATTCAATTTCTTAACAAATTTTAATCAAATATAATTCTATCAAATTCTTAGAATAACATTACTTTTACTCGTAAGCTAAATTAATAGAAACCGTTCTTCACTTACTCGTGCTTAAAAAAAAATAAGAAAGTTAATTGCCATTCTTCACTTATCGACACTGCAAGCACCGTTGGGTTTTTGGATTAAATAAAATATGTATTGTATAATATGTCCAAAATATCCTTAAAATAAGAGGAAAAAATTTCAAGGTTGTCTCAGACTGAACTGCTTTTAATATATTAATTAATATTAAGATACAGTCCTTTGGGCCTATATTTCCAATTGTGACCGTATTCTGTAGTTGTATTAACCCAAACTCATATATATTTATGCTATAACCATGAATATTATTTTTGGGTAAATTAAAAAATATATTTGATTTTAATGTTCTTAAGAATATTTTTAAAAATTCACATGATTAAAAGGAAAAATAAGAAAAAGAATGACAGTTATAAATAAGCTAAAAAGTAATTATATACACACACACACGAGAATATGACAATATTTGAAATTAAGTTCATAATATGAGAATATTTGCATTTCTAAGTTCATATTTTCAAAAATAAATTTGTAAATTTTAAAACAAATGCACTCTACGAGGAATTGAGGAAAAAGGGGGAAGAGCGCGTTCCTTTCTTTTTCTTTCTTAATCCCCTATTAAAATTCTTCTAAACAACAGTAAGATCAGTTTTTTTTTAATTCATTTTCTTTTTTCTCCTTTTCCTTCCTACTTCATTAATTAACATAATAATTTGTACTGTATAAAGCTGGTCTTCAAGTTTTTCTACCAAAAAATTGTTATGTAAACAATTTTTAAAATGAAAAACAAATAATTAATCTGTAAAATTAGTGAATAAAAAGAAAAACAAAGTCATCAAAGTCCAGCACATATTGAGAGTGAGACTGCGAGTTTACGGCACAATCGCTTCTTTAATTTCTTAATTAATTCATTATCTACAAAGAGTCAAGACTACCATTCAATAGGAAAGTTAAAAGCGAAATGCTGTCGAATATTTATACCTTAATTAATTCAGATTCGTTTCAATATAATAATGAAGTTGCGCTAAGCCACTGTTTTGGTACATTTCCAAATTTCGTCCTTTATTTTGTTCCGCGAACTTACATTATATTGACTTTGGAGGTAGAAGTTTTAAAGCAGCATCTCTCATCTCTGATTGTATGTGCATTTTTAAAGTTGGAATATACTGCTTCTTAATTATCTAAAAGATAATCGCGATCTTTGCAAATTAGTGTAGCATTAAGTTTATTGTAAATTCCTATCTAAAAGATAAGCACGCGCATACGAGAAGGCAAACAGCCAAAATATGAATCAACATGTTTACGTACCGTTAATATTAAGTCATAAGATATTTGTATGACAAAGGAATAGGACTCTATTGAAGTCTCTCCTTTTTTATTAAAAATATATATATATGTTAATTAAACTCACCGAATGTCCTTTCACCAAAATTCCAGCTGACATGCTTCTCTTTCAGATTTGTATCCCGTTTGCGATTGAGTATTTTAAATTGAGTCGCTATCTGTTTACGGTTGTTGGTTGGGTACTTGTTTTGACCGATTTCTTACTGCCTAGACCTAGTGACAATGGTAATCAAGATTCAAGAAAATGGAAAAAGGAAGCCAGCTAGGCAGGAAAGGCTACGACTAGTACAAGCTGGGGTGCATGATCAGGGTATGATTCCATTAATTTGTGGGCGATGATTTGAACAAGGTCATTAACATAGCGGGAGAACTGAATGCTAGAGAGGATTACGATCATGATGAGCAATCTGACTCTGAGTTCGTTACAAATTGAAATCCTACAACTATGATTTATGAGTTATTATTGTTAATTGCCCTGTCACCATCAAATTAAATATTTTGCTATGACTAGCAGTTATGTTCTTTTTTTTCATTTTTTTTATTTTATAAAAAAGAGATAAAATCATGTAAAAAAATAAAATAAAAATGGGTGTTTAGATATATATATATATATATATATATATATATATATATATATATATATATATATATATATATATATGAATGTGGACTCGTGTGATACACAAGTAAATTATGGGATGAGTAATTTTTTGTATGTATATAAAAATATATTGAGAACTTTGCTAATTTCTTATATTGCTAAAAACAGATGCCATATTAGTTAACACTTAAACAATAAATTAAGCACTTAATTTACTATACTAATATAGGGGAATAATATATCAATTGAATATGAACTTATTCATTAATTAGATAAAAAAAAATAGTAGATGATTGAATGCACTTATTTTCCAATACAATTATAAATTTGAATTTCAAAATGTTGCATGCTTGAAACTATTAAGTTTTCATTGACCAATTAAATTACATAACAAAAATCATATGAAAATAAGAAAATTAATTTTAAAAGAACTCACCAATTTTTTCATTAATTCTGTTTTCGTGGAGTTCAATAATTTAACATCCTTTCCTGTAAAAAAGTTGGAAACAAAATTAAGTGATCAAATGAAAAAATATAAAATTAAGAACACATGTTTAAATGACTATTTCTTAATACAATTTATATCAGATATAACATTCATTTGTATTATATTTGGTACAAATGCATTGTACAATAAATTATGTATGGGACAAATATTTCTATTATTTTAAAAGACTTGCTATGTTTAACTTAAAAAAATAAAAATACTAACAATTTAATATTTTCATTATAATTGAATAAGAAATTATTGAAAAAAAGATGTCTTTCCATATACTAAATAATATAAATAAATTATTAATTGATTGCCTACTTTTTAAAATAAATAATAAATAAATACATGTACAAAAAAGAAAATTAGGAGTCACACACATCAAATGCCACAAATTCTCATCAACCCATAAATTACTTAAATGCTTTAGTTTTTATTAATAAAAACATTAATAATGAAAATAGTAATAATATATAATGGTATCAATGACAATATTTATAATAATTTTTAAACAATTACCTCCTTTGTTTGTCAATTATTAAAGAAATAATAAAAGTATTAAACAAATAATAATAATGATAATAGTAATAATATTTGTCAATTACAATAAATGATTATATAAGAAATATACGTTGTCAATGCAACTTTAAATCTTAACCATCTATTTATGATTATATGACCTAGATTTACCATTCATAAAAACAAGATTGAATCTATTGTAAAACTTTAGAAATGTAATCCAAGGCAAAAAGTAGGGGTGGCAAAACGGGCCGGCCCCGCCTACCCTGGTCCATTTTAGGAAAGTGGGTTGGAATGCATAGCCCGTCTCGTTTATGGGTGGATTAGCGGGTTAGCGGACTAGCCAGCCGAAAATTAAAAAAAAAAAAAAAAAAACTAGTCATGTGACAAATTTGATTTGTCAAATTATTCTGAATATGTTTCAAGAAATTCCTGTAAATATTATATTCAAGTGTGGAAAATGCAATGGTCAATATAAACAAAGCATGTAAAAAGGGTTGTTAGATTCGGTAGAAGTAGGAAAGAAACTTTGGGAAGATTATATACATCCAAATCCAAAAAACCTAATCAAAGGACAGTAAAGGAAAACAAAAAACACACGACTCAATGAGCAGGGAAGAAGGCACAACATCATAACACGGCGACGAGTCATGAGAGTTAGTGAGTCACGATGTTGAAGTTTGAACTGAAGTCACAATGCAAAGCAGAAGCCTGAACTGTGTCGATTGTCGTTGAGTCATAAGAGTGCCATGCCGCATTGCCACAGTAGGTTGAGTTTGAGCGTTTCTATTTTTAGTCTACAACCCTAAGTCCCCAATGTTAAACATGAAATAAAAATAATAAATTAAATAATTTAAATTATGCTTAGCCCTACTAGACTGGCCTGGCCCAACCCAACTTTAACCCATTTTTAAATAGGCCAAAACAAGGTGAGTTATACAGGCCAACGAGTTCAGGCACCTTAGCCCAACCCATCAAAAATGGTAAGCTAAACAGACTGAGCCTATTTTGCCACCCCTAACAAAAAGAACATGTACAAACCAAAGGCAGCTCCCACATAAAGACATCAACATGGATACAAACTATCCCTAAATTGTTACACATTATAAATGTAATCAAAGCGTTTGTTAGTGAAATATAGAATGTCTATCATGCACTAAGGACCAATCATAAATGTTAAAAGTTTGTAAGTTTGATAGGGTCTTTGTATACCCCTTAATAGCGAGAAATTATTAGGAAGTTCAAGACTACCACAGTGTCCATGGTCCTAACCAATGTTTACATAACACATTCAAATTTTACAATTTGCAAGAATGAATTAATAACATTTGATTACATATCATGTAAAGATTAATGGGAACCATGGTAGTCCAAGACCACTTAATAATTTCTCCTTAATAGCATTCTTAAAATTATATGGTTTGAATTTAATTACCCACACTAACAATTTCCACCTATATGTGACCAATGACCCTTGCACTTGCAATTCCACTTCACTCTCCTTGTTTCATTTCACTCCTTGCATCTCCTTTCGCATATAATTTGAGTTTTGCGTCTCTTTAGTCACCTCCAATTATAACCGAGATTATTTGAGTTTGATTCTCTTTCATCTCCTCCTATTGCAACCAAGATTATTTGAGTTTTAAATGTCCTGTCTTATCCTACCAATATGGCAACCCAAATGACAAAACATGTTGCTACAAGTTGCTTATGGTTCTTTCTATTACATATTTCTTATGCTAACTTTTTTGTGCCTGGGGATATATTTGACGGGTCTAACAGATTGTTCTCCCCTTGTTGAGAATTTTATTTAAGCTTTGCTTCTATTCCTTTTAACCTGACAAGTACATACTTAGTTATCAGGGTCATGTAGATAGCAAGGCCACCAAGGCACTTGCCTTAGACCTCATTAGGAATGCAAGTATCATTGTACTTAGTTTGCGTTATGTTTCAATTTTTTAATAATTAATTGGTGAGAGAAATAAATAATTAAGAGTGCAATTAGAAGGTATAGGGCTCTGAATTACAACAAACATGCATGCACGCACATGCATGCGCATGCACACCTATGCACGCACAAGTTCACGCACGCGCGCACATATATTTTTTTGATAAAAACAAAATTGAATCTATTGTGAAACTTTAGAAATTTAATCCAAGGCAGAAAGCACATATACAAACCAAAGGCAGCTCCCATAAAAAGGACCGCAACATATTTTTTTGATAAACAAAAGAGAATCTATCGTAAAACTTTAGAAATATAATCAAAGGTAGAAAGAACAGAGACAAACCAAAGACAGCTCCCACAGAAAGACATCAACGTGGATACAAACTATCCTTAAATTGTTAGACATTATAAATGTAATCAAAGCGTTTGTTAGTGAAATAAAAACGTCTATCATGCATTAAGGACCAATTGTAAATGTTAAAAGTGTGTAAGTTTGATGGGGTCTTTGTATACCCCTTAATAGCAAGAAATTATTAGGAAATTCAAGATTACCACCTGTCTATGGTCCCAATCATTGTTTACATAATATATATTCAAATTTTACATTTTACAAGAATGAATTAATAGCATTTGATTACATGTCATGTAAAGATTAATGGGAACCATGGTGGTCCAAGACTACCTAATAATTTCTCCTCAATAGTAGTCTAAAACTTGTAGGGTTTGAATTTGTTTACCCATATTAACGACTTCTGCCTATATGTGACCAATGACCCTTGCACTTGCAATTTCGCTTCATTCTCGTTTCATTTCACTCCCCAGCATCTCCTTCCGCATATAATTTGAGTTTTGCTTCTCTTTAGTCTCCTCCAATTACAATCGAGATTATTTGAGTTTGATTCTCTTTTGTCTCCTCCTATTGCAACCAAGATGATAAAACATGTTGCTGCATGTTGCTTATGGTTCTTTTTATTACATATTTCTTATGCTAACTTTTGGCGCCTAGGGATATATTTGATGGTCTAACAAATTGTGCTCTTCCAGTGGAGAAATTTTTTTAAGTTTTGCTTCTCTTCCTTCCAACCTGACGAGTACATACGTAGTTATCATGGTTGTGTAGATAGGAAGGCCATCAAGGCATTTGCCTTAGACCTCATTGGGATTACAAGTATCAGTGTACATAGTTTGTGTTATGTTTCAATTTTCTAATTATTAATTGATGAGAGAAATAAATAATTGAGAGTGCAATTAAAAGGTATAAGGCTCTAAATTACAATAAACATGCACACATGGACATGCATACACATGGACACGCATGTTCACGCTCGCATGCACACACATGTTATAAAATTTAATATTTTTACTTCAATGTTTACGTAACAAAACATTTCTCACATTGAATAATTTTTATACGTAGTAGATCAATCGATTTCTTGTATTGAGACTAGATTTGAAAACGTTTTATAATATGAAATTATTTTTTGATTTGAATCCAAAAATTTAAGATATTAGATGAGGATGAATTAAAAAATTATTGTATTCATCCTGAATTTTTTTAAGATTTAGTAAATTTTCTAACGTTGACAAGTGCTCATTTATTTTCAAAATTAAAAATATTGAGAGAAGTGTTCAAATAAGAAATTAACACTCCAATAGAAATATTAAAATACATCACAGGATTAAATTATTTTCCAATTGTATGCATTACTTATAAAATATTTTTGACAATATATGTAACAATTGCTACAACCAAAAAAAGTTTTTCAAAATTAAAAATAATTAAATTTTATCTAAGATAAACAATGCCATAAGATAAATTGAATAAATTAGTTGTTCAAAGTGAAATATTAGAACTACCTAATTATAAAACATTGATAAATGATTTTGTAGCTTAAAAAGTGAGAAAATCAACATAAAAATATTTATTACATTAAGTTTCTTAAAAAAAAATTGCCTTAGGCCCCTAAATTTCCAATCAATACCAGCTAGTTATTCATGGAAATCACACTCTTGTGAGATTTATTAATTGGATTGCCAATCATGATAATCCCATCAAGAATATCTCTGGGGTGTTTTTAACATTGAACACCTCTAGTTCTTTGTCAATTACTCACAAAGGTGAGAATATTGTAACGCTTTACTCACTAGTTCTCCTTACAAAAAAAAATATACTTCTTAGGCTGTTGGATTTAAGGAATCTCATCTTGGAAGATTACCACGCCGGTGGATCAATGAAGCTATGGACAAGTTTTGATTATCCATACGACGTGTTATTGCTAGGAATGAAGCTCGTCAGCTCGATTATAATCATAAAACAACTCAAAAATGGGTGGTTGCCACATCCATTTCTCTTACCAATGAATCTACAAGTCGTTATTCTCTTGAATGGAATGGAGATAAATATGAATCGGAGATAAAGAGAGAAGAGGTGGTGATTTAGTCAAGTGGGTTCCTGATGAAAGATAATACATTTAGCAATATTCCCTAACACATACAACGTATGTATAAGTACCACATTGTTTCAAATAAGGATGAAGAATCCTTTAGTTTTACAAGTCTTGATGAGCAATCACAATAGGCACATGGATCTTACATAATAATGGAATCTTGGTAGACGTGTTATATGGAGTTATTCCTAACGCTCAGAACTGTTTCGGATATAGAAGTGAGCAAGGTTGTAAAATATAGGAGAAACAACCCATGCATAGGCTAACGGGTGATACACATAAACTAGAATGGGGGTATTTTGCATCCGTTCCAAGAAATGATTCTTTAGCCACAGATACTAATACCACATTAACTTCATGGGATTGTAAGGAAAGATGTTGGAGAAATTGCAACTGTATTGGGTTCATGAGCTCCTTCCCCAATGACACCGGCTGCATTTATTATTATGGAACTAGATGGGTGACTACGGTGGTGGAGAATTATGAAATATGTCTCGTTCTTATAAAGAACCATCGAGATTAAAGGTGTGTTTAATTAATCTATATATTTGTGAAATGCAATGTTTTGGAAACATGTGAAATGTTTGCGTCACTCATTCAAACGTCATTTCGATTGAAAGCATTTAGTTGCAAACTCTTAAAATTTGACTGATTTGAAAAATGAATAAAGTTATTTTAAATAATTGATAAAGAGCTTGAATATATAAATATGAATAGCAATAACTTTCAGTGAAGAATCAAATATTATATGATATGTACATAAAAAAATAATATATGATATGTATTATTATTATTGTGTTGACTCTTTAATTCCTTTATTGTTATCAAAATTATTTTTATAATTTTGTTATACGTAGATATTATTGCGTAATGATTAACATATGTTTTAGGCATAATAATAATATTTAATGAATACCATAAAAGTATTTTGTGCTTCACGATAGGGCTTCATTATTATTTTTCCTCCATTTATTTTGCGTTGCCTTGTGTCTTCATTTTGGGCCTTTAATTGGCTGGATGTCATATTAAGTTAGTGCTTTAAAGGGTGGGCTATGGTTTTGTAGTCGTAAGGGGTTTTGGGAGTCAACACGCATGTACGTGATATTCATGTATGTTTTCCGTGTCACCACTTAGCACTCCTTGTGCTGGTGTGGTTATTCATTTTAATGCAATTATTTTGGCTTTTCAATATGATGTGTTGTTATCGGGAATGAAGTTCGGTTATAATCATAAAACAGCTCAAAAATGGGTGGTCTGGGCATCTAATTCTCCTACCAATGAATTTGTAGGTCATTATTCTCTTGAATGAAATGGAGATAAATATGAATTGGAGATAAAGAGGGAAGAGGTGGTGATTTGGTCAAGTGGGGTCCTAATGAAAGATAATAAGTTTAGCAATATTCCCTTACAATGTATGTATAGGAACAACATTGTTTCAAATAAGGATGAAGAATCCTTTAGTTTTACAAGTCTTGATAAGCAATCACAATGGGCACAGTGGATCTTACATAGTGATGGAATCTTGACAGACGTGCTATATGGAGTTACTCATGATGCTCAAAACTATTTCGGATATGGAAGTGAGCAAGGTTGTAAAATATGGAAGAAACAACCCATGCGTAGGCTACAGGGTGATACATATAAACTAGAACGAGGGTATTTTGCAAGACAGTAATGCCACATTAACTTTATAGGATTGTAATGAAAGATGTTGGAGAAATTGCAACTGTATTGGGTTCATGAGCTCTTCTCCCAATGACATCGATTGCATTTATTATTATGGAACTGGATGGGTGACTACGGTGGTGGAGAAATATGGAATGTGACTCGTTCTTATAAACAACCGTCAAGATTACAAAGTTATTGTGAACACTTAATTTTATTCGGATAGTCAGAAAAACAATAAAGATAAAATAGAGAAAAAAAGAAGGAAATAAAAGATATAATAACAAAAAATAATAATATTAAATCAATAAAAATAAGTAATTGAGCTTTTGTGGGATTGATATGCTTTAAGCCCATATTAAAGAAAAAGAGAAGAAAAAAAATCAAAACTTAAAAATGAATAAAAAGAGAATAACTAGACTTAAAGAGTTTTTGATTTTGGGCTTTGTTTGTTTGGAGGCCCATTCACAAAAAAAAGAAAAAAAGAAATGAAAGAAAAAGCATTGAGTTAAGCCCATTATTAATAAAAGAAAATCAAAAAATGTAATAAAGGAAGAGAGAGAAAAAAGAGAGAGAGAGAAGGTCAAAATATTCTAGAAAAGTTTGTTACAACTACTTTTCATTTTTAAAAAATTTGAAAACAAAAAAAATATTGAAAGGAAAGTTTGAATGGTTGGCTATATAGCCTTTTGGGGAGAGTTTGAAAGGAGGATTCTCATTCACAATGCACTCATGTAGATGTTTGCTTGTTGGATTTTCTTCTTCTTGTTAGAAGCCATAGAAGTATAAGGCTTTTTGACCATATTGGTAATAAAAAAAAACAAATTATTAAAATATTGTAGAAAAAAAACATTTTACCGAAGTAGGTTGTTTGGGAAACTGTGTCAAAGAAGGCGCTACTCGGAGTAGCGCCATGCTTGGTTCGAAAGCGAAAAAAAAGAAGGCGCCCGTAGTATTAGCGCCATTGAAAATTCTACCCCCTTTCACCACGTGGCACCCATGCACGGGAGGGAGGAGAAGTCCCGTCCCATCGAGGCACAGGGGCGCGGAAGGCGCGCCTGCCACCAGTGCCACACGAGCCGTCTCATCCCCCCTTTTCCGCTGACGACCGGCACCACAAGAGGCGCCACTGCCATGGGCGCCTCTCGTGGCCGTCCCATCTCTGTCATGGGCGCAAGAGGCGCCACTGCCACCGGCGCCTCTTGTGTCCCGTCCCATCCCCCCCCCCCCTCTCTTTTTTTCCAGTAGGTTCACGAGTTTAAACAAATGTGTTCATTTAAGCGGGCAGAGAGGAGGAGATTGGTAACGAAATTGGTGGAGAGGAGACGGTGTTGGAAGGGAAGAGAGAAAAGGAGAAGACGGTGCTGGAAGGGAAGAGAGAAGAGGAGAAGACAGTGCTGGTGCTGGTGTTGGAAGGGAAGAGAGAAGCGCTGGTGCTGGATGGGAAGAAAGGAGAGAAAATAGTGTTTTTGAAGTAATCTGTGTGATTAGAAGAGAGGAAAGCTGTCTTAGTAAAATTATAGAGGTAATGTTAGTTGGTAAAATTTTCATTTTTAATTTTAATATAGTATTGTGTTATCTTTTAAAAATTTAATGAAGTTGTTATATTGTTATATGTTAATTTATGACGTTTATATAGATATATATTTTTTATATTGATAATAATTTAAGACTGTTGAGTATTGATTTGAGACTTATTTATTGTATTGTAGATTAAAAATTAAAGATTAGATTTTGCAGGTACTATAATTTAGGGTGGAATTGGTAAAACACTTTAATGAAATGAATTTCATTTGCAAATATAAATTTATACGTTTTTAAGTTATATATATATATATATATATATATATATATATATATATATATATATATAAACGTAAGAGAAATTACGTTATATTTAAAGTTATGTATATAATTTTAGTTACATATATATAAACGTAAGAAAATTCATTACGTTATATTTAAAGTTATTTATATATATATATATATATATATATATATATATATATATATAAACGTAATAAAAATAAAAATTATATACATATATATATATATACACGTTTTTAAATTATATAAATGTGTAATTATAATTTAGAGCGTAATTCGAAATGAGAAAAAATCGTACATAATTTATGATTTAGATATTATGGTTTAAATAATTTATTATATTAGTGACCTAGTTAAGAAATATTACATTATAATATTGTAAATAATTTAAAAGTTAAATAACATGTACCTAATTTTTGATGTAAGTAAATAACATTTATTAGTTTAATTACTAGGTTTTTATTTTAGTGTTATATAAGGTAAAAAAACCAAATTAGTATTACAAAAAAATAATTTACTAAAATAATGTAGAAAAAAAACATTTTACCAAGGAAGGCGCTAGTTTCACCAGCGCCACTTATTCAATCAGCAAAACGACACGACATTTTGTCTCGTAGTAGAAGGCACTGGTCAGACCAGTGCCTTTTTTCTTCGTTTAAAATTATGTTTTAAACCAAAAATAATAATCAGATAAAATTTTTCCACAAATGCAAAAATAGTTGTATTACGTTTTTAAGGTTAAAAATAATTTTAATATATTTATATAAATATATAAATATAAATTTATACGTTTTAAGTTATGTATATATATTAAAAATATATTATTTTTAATATATATATTTTACGTTTATATATATATATATATATATATATATATATATATATATATATGTTTTAAACTTACATAAATGTGTAGCTATAATTTAGATCATAATTTGAAATTTAAAAAAATGTTGTGAATTTATTTCATATTACAATGCATGCGCGTAGATACGGAGCATGCATTTTTTCGAAAGCAAAATTATCATGTGCCAACAGTACAGGATGCGTCAGTCTGACCAGTACAGAAGGCATTAGTCTGACCAATGCCTTTGACTGCACAAAAGGCACTGGTTTGACTAGCGCCTTCTACTACGAGACAAAATGTCGCGTCGTTTTGCTGATTGAATAAGTGGCGCTAGTGAAACCAGCGCCTTCCTTGTTTTCGTATGGCGCCGGTGCCACTGGCGCCTTCTATACATCTACAAACAACCTATTTTGATAAAATGTTTTTTTTTTCTACATTATTTTAGTAAATTGTTTTTTTTAATACTAATTTGGTTTTTTTACTGTTATATAATTTATAATTGTTAACAATATACATATTACTTCTTTTTTTTTATTATTACATGCAGTATGGCAAGCCAAACCATACACCCTGGTCCACGTGATGATTCGTTGTTACATCTTCAGCCCGTACATGTATCTGAACACGTATGGAATAGGGCACCGGATCGCATTTTGAATGTCAGACGGGCCCTAAAAACTGCTCGGCATGAGACATTGTTCCCAGAAGAGATTGGGGACCTTTTACAACGTGCTGGATTTCTAGGCATCGCTCAAATTGATTTTTTCAAGTTAGATCATGATTTAATTTCTGCACTAGTTGAGCGCTGGAGGCCGGAGACACACACTTTCCACATGGTACAAGGAGAACGTACCATCACATTAGAGGATGTTGCTAGTGCAGCTAGGTTTACAAATTGATGGAGATCCGATAACTGGTAGGGCATCAGGTTCATATCGGCTTATGGTGGAGCAATTATTAGGGATAATGCCACAGGAAAATGAAATGCGAGGAGCAAGATTAAAAATGAATTGGCTTGATCAGCATTTCAGTGAAGTCCAAATGCATGCCCATAGTCCTTTGCAACTGATTTGCCCGAGCATACATTTTGCGTATTTTGGGGGGAATGCTTTTCCCAGATCATTTAGGTACATATGTGCCACTAAGGTTTCTTCCGTTCCTTGAAGACTTTGATGCGTGTGGGCGGTTAAGCTGGGGATCAGCTGTCCTTAGCTACTTGTATCATGAGTTGTGTCTGTCTACCAACTACGACCGGAAGGAGATGGGAGGCGCTAGCATTTTAGTGCAACTGTGGACATGGGATAGGTTTCCCTTCTGTGCACCCACCAACCCTCCAATGCAAGTTCCTAATGTTCCATTCGGTGCACGGTTAGTATAATGAATAACATTATACCTGCATGAAAAAGTTTGTATACATATATCATTTTAACTTTATTCATTTATTAATGAACAAGTGACATCGTACACTCCATCGAACATTTAGATTCCAAAGACAAAACCTCCCAAGCTATAGAGAGGCATTTGATAAGATGAGGCAGGATGATGTAAGTTCTTTTGAAATATGATTTATTATTTATGTTTGATGAAATATTATGTTTGACGTATTCTTCACATGTGTAGATTGTTTGGACTCCATATATGGGGCATTATGATATGCTACCAGGTTATTGTACAGAGGGGGTTAATGTTTGGAGATCTGTAGTACCACTAATAATTTCAATATCATTGAATGGCACCAACCGGATCAGGTAATGCGTCAATTTAATATGGTGCAAGATATTCCATCTATTCCACCTCAGCTAGAGCAGCTCCATGACCTTACACTGCGAGGAAAGCAAGACATGGATTGGCGACAACACACATTGTCTACATAGATGAATGGAACAATCGTCATGCTCGCCAATATAATACCATGATTGCCGATAGCCTGCAACTCACACATAATTCAGGGTATATGACATGGTATAGGAAACGTACTCGACAATGGATCAGTCGATTAGGGGCAAAAAAGGGTTTTGTGCTAAGAATGTTTTTTATTTCTACAAAGTATACTTTAATCATATAACATAAGCATTATTTGGTTTTATGCAACGAATATCCAAATTAATTACTGTACTATTCTTGTAGATTGATAGCCTCGAGCGGATGTAACATTGTGCAACCGAGGACCAACGAAGCAAGCTTCAACTTTGATGAATTGAGAAAAGATCTTGCGAACTGCTTGGAGGTATACACAGAGATAGATCGAGTGATTGCTGCAGCTGAAGAAGTGCCCCTATCACAACAGTTACCTGAGCCTATAATTAGTGAAGAGACAGGAGCAGGGCGAAGGGAAGGTCGAGGATTACACCGTCGCCGTAGGCATGTTAACCATGAACCACTTGTGCTACCAGCCCCCCCAGCAGTACCGACACAAGGGACTTTTTATGCATTTCCCCCTTTACCTCATGGTGACTTTATTTATTATCAGTACCCATCACAACAACCCTATCTCACCAGTGGACTTAATCCAAAATCCATTCGTACTTAATACTAGTCAAACACTAGGGCAAGGTCATGTTATGTTCCTGATCCACCCACATATTCAACTCCACCAATTTATCCACATCTCGTGTTCACACCAGGAGCGCCTTTTCATTTGAGCCATCCATGGCTAGACACATCAGTGTTGTCCCCAACATCTGGTGGGGCAATGTTTCCAGGTAGTAGTTCTTCGCATCAGCATGACCCCCCTCGGGTAGGGTTTAACCTAAATGAAGCTTTTACGGGAGAAGCTAGTGCGTCATATGCAGAGGAACATATTAGGAGGAACCCAGATCATGGCGCGAGACATAGGCAACGTGGGTGTATTTTGACACCAAATGATCCTGAAGATGAGCACTGGCAGACCTAGGAAATGAGTCATGTTTAATGTTGTTCATGACATGTTTATCATGTGTTGTATATGCTATATGTACTATTTGTTGTCAATGTCAATATTAAATAAGAGGGCCACGTTAATTTTACGTAAGTAAAAAAAAATGAACAACAAATATAAATTTAATGATAATAGGTAGAACGTGCTAACAAGTTTAATAACAATACGACCAATAATACATACGTCATACATAGTTAGAAGACAATTACACACAAGGACTAGTTTTGATCATTTTGATTATCATCACCGAGACCATGCTCTTGCATAATGTGGGGACATAAACTTCGATTGTGGCCCTCTTGCTTACAATAACCACAACGTTGTCTACGTTGTGATTCCCTCCAATCCATTTCGTTCCTTAAACGCGTTGACTTCGGGCGCCTTTTGCTGCAAATCATGGACTCATTTGGGACAATCTTGGGACCACTTCCACCACCAATGTTAGACTCATTTCCAATAGGCCACCACTGGCCAGAGTAAGCATTAATGATGTTTTCAATTGAGTACACAGGGTCCACATAATGATAGTAATCAATACTGACTTTGGCACATGCAGCTATAACATGTGAACACAGATATTTGTATGCTTGGAATGCACCACACTCACATAATCGTGCATTTAAAACAACTACCCATGTCTGACCACCCTTTTGTGTAATTAGATTGAAAGGTTCTTCAACTTCAAACCTAGTGGATTAAATGTTGTACGAACGAACGTTCTGCGTGCAAGCATCCTCTATATGTTTTTGCAAGGCATCTAGTAACCTTTTGCAATACCTTTGACCAGAACTAAACTCAGCTCTTGCTTGGGTTCCTCTCTAAACAAAATACTCCACCAATCTCATGTAAGTGCTCCTCACTAAAGCAGTAATTGGTAAATTACGTGCACCTTTTAATATCTTGTTAACAGCCTCAGATAAGTTTGTCATCATATGGCCATATCTACGCCCTTCTTCATCATGTGCTATGCTCCATTTTGATAACGAGATTGTGTCAATCCATCTACGTATTTCAGGGCTAGTCTCACGGAATGCTTCTAAACGCCTTTCAAACTGGTGTTTACATGTTGTGTATCCAGCAGCAACGAGAACAAAACAAAAGTATCTAAAAAACATCACCAACGACAATAAAACATAAAACTAAACGGAAATAAATTTACCCATGCTTATCAACTCTTGTTTCAATTTCACATTTTTAAACCGATGGTTAAAACTGCTTGCAATATGACGGATGCAATACACGTGGTACGCACTTGGTGGCTGCCAACCGAGGTTTGCATTTGAACAGCTAATTTAATGCTCTGATGACGATCAGAAATTAAACATAAGCCTTGCTTTTGGGTCACATGGCGTCTTATCTTTTGTAAAAACCAAGACCAATCACTTAATTTCTCCCCTTCAACAATAGCAAACGCAAGTGGCAATACACATGCATTCCCATCTTGTGTTGTGGCGATCAGCAACGTTCCTCAATACTTGCCGTACAAAAATGTCCCATCTATCTGTATAATCGATTTGCAGAAGTTGAATGCATCACAAACTGGTTTAAACGTCCAAAATACGCGGCGGAATTTGTAGAACCGACCGTCAACTTCATTATTGAAGACAAAATCAATTGTCTCCAATTTATATGTTGATCCTGGACAACACTCGACCATTCTGTCTAACCACCTTGGCAATAAATCGTACGATTCATCCCAGTCACCAAAGACCCTTGCAATTGCCTTTTGCTTAGCCTTCCAAGCCTTTCTGTATGTGATTTTATAATTATATTGACCACTTATTCGTTCTTGTATCATTGAGACAGAAACCGACGGGTCTTCATTCACCATACCTAAGCACAAAAATGATAATAAAACAAACAAAGTCATATACAGTTCGAAAAATGCAATATCAACTTAATTAATAATACCATGTATAAAATAGAGTAAACAATTTTGCACCTATTATGCATGAACAGATGAACTCAGAGTCTAATTTCTGGTGGTCTTGAGATAGCATAATGTTCATACACGAGTGTCTACCGCCCCATTTAGTAATGGTCCATTTATCAGTCTTCTTGGACAATATTGCTCTCATTTTCCATGGGCACCCATCTGCACTATTCGGACATGTCATTGACAAAACTGTTGGTTTGGATTCCATAACACGATATGACTGGTGTGTCTTCATTGAATAAAGCTTTATAGCCATCTGCACATCACGTTTGGTGTCAAACCGTAAACTCATGTAAAGCTCGTCACCCATACTCCAGTTGAGGGACACATCCGACCGATGAAAAGGAAACTCTTGGTCAGGGTGATCCCAATTGATATATTTGTAATGGGGTGACATATTCCAAAACGGAGCTTGTGTTTGGCCTAAATATGATAAAACAAATTGCATGAAACAAGTGTTATTACATTAAAAAAAAATACAAAATAAACATTTGAAATTACTTGCATATTGTGGTTGTTGTTCATCAATTGGTAATGATGAACTGATAGGGGATGCAATAAAAAAATTAGCTGCTAAGTTGTTAGGCTCAAGATTGGCATCAAAGTCGCCATCTACATCTGTATCTGAAGAACTCCCGTCTGGAATTTGACCCTCATTTTCATCATCGTCACTTTCATCTCCATCATCGCTTAAATGCGTGGTAACTTGAAGATCAACATCAACATTCAACTCTGCACGTTCAGCAACATAGTTGAACTCCTGTTGAGATGTACCACCTCTTGAATCAATAGACATGTGAGGTTGAGTATGATCTATCTCATCTAGTAATGAGGAACAACCAACAGTCTCAATGTCAACATATATCTCAAGGATTGTCATGACAATTGTTGTTCAAATGCATTAATCATACACTCAATATCTTCATCGTCACATATTAGAACACCTGAATATGTGATCAGGTTTTGGCATGTCAAAAATCTACAAGTCAAGTTAGAAATAGATTGATATCTTGAAAGCTTCAATTTATCAAAAATCTTTTTTGTTAACACATCATAACTGACACCACGTTTAATTTGAATTGTTCTTTTATCACCTTCAAAAGTTATGCCTTGTGGACCATTAAATTTTCTACCATTTGAATAAATAAACGTAATAATAGAAGTCATCTTTAAAATCCAAAAGAAGATGCAAAAAATGAGAGACAAAAGAAAAATATTAAGAGCACATAAGCAAAAAAATAACTTCAATGTGGAATGATAGGAAAGCAAACAGAAGCACAAAAGCAAGAGAAAAATGCAGCAAGAGTATACTCCTACTGCATATCAAATTCGTATTTATAAACTCAGTAGCCTAATTATTATTTGTCATTTCAAAATAAGAATAAGAATCGGAATCGGAATAAGAATCGAAATAAGAATCGGAATAAGAATCGGAATAAGAATCAGAATAAGAATTGGAATAAGAATAAAAATCGAAACTAGAATACGAATTGGAATATTACTACACACGGACAACAATCATCGTATACTGAATGCATGCGCGGAATAAGAATAAAAATCGAAATCAGAATATGAATTGAAATATTACTGACGACAATTATTATATTCTGAATACATGAGTGGGAGCTGGTAAAGTACAGGTGGCACTGGTCTGACCAACGCCTTTGATTGTACTGAAGGCACTGGTCTGACCAGCGCCTTTGACCAGAACTGAAGGCACTGGTCTAACCAGCGCCTTCCACTAAAGGACAAAACGTCCCACGTCGGTCAAAAGCAACATGACAAATACTGTTTCGCAAAAGACAAAAAATCACGTCAACTATAGAAGGAGTTGGTCTGACCAGCGCCTTCTGCTATAAGATAAAAAAAATCACTTCGGTCAGACTTGCAAGTGGCATAAATTGTAGCGGCGCCTTGTGTTATTTTATATGGCGCCAGTTATACATCCTAAAACCACCCATTTTGGTAAAATGTTTTTTTTTTTATATTATTATAGTAAATCGTTTTTTTTAATATTATTTTGGTTTTTTTGCCGAAGTATAATGTCTTCCCATTTATCATATAATAATAATAATATACTTTAAATTTACTTGTTAAAATTATTATCATTATTATTATTATTATTATATGTATTTTGGAATTTATCATATAATGCACGTAATTTATGAAAAGGATTACTTGAAATTTGGCTTTTATAATAGCTATATATGTATATGTGTATTTTGTTTTTTTAGAACTAGTTATGCAAATACATATATGTTTATAGTTTTATTCTCTTAAATGGTTTTATTCTAGGAAGTTAACTAGATACTTAGAATGAGGTAACTTTTATTCTTTATCAAAATTTTAAGGTTAATTTTATTAACCTTATTCTATACTCTTGCATCCAAACGATCATTCTTTTGACACTCTTTTTGACTCTATAATCATGAAAGACTCCTAAATATTAATCATTTGGATTAATATTTTATCCTTGTAAGTATATTGATCCTAAAAATATTATATAGCTTGTTCTCATATTTTCTTCCTCAAATTGATTTTTTGTGTCATAAAATTATACCACTATAATATTTAATTGGTGTAAAATTTGCATTCTTTCTATTCTATTTAAGTTAAGATTTTAATTTTTAATGTTTTTACACCTAATAATCACGCTCACCTTCCTTTTTTTAATTAGAAAAATAATAAAAACAAAAACAAAAATAATAGAATCTGTGTCACACTCACAACACACCACGTTCAACTTTTAATTATCCTAAGAATTTTCAATTTGGTAAAAAGTTCTTTTTACCAAAGAATTTTATTTTTTTTCTCCACGAAACTCACTCCCTTTCAAAAACCGTGTGTCTATTTCTTCCTCAAAATAGTTTCCCCTTTTCTTTTTCTCGGTCACAGCTTTGTAATTTCCCTTTTCTCCAATATTTGCTATTGGATTTTCACACTCTCTCTCTTGCACAGGTACAAAGAATGTTCCCACACTTGTATTTCACGGCCTTAGTCAAGAGATTTCAGTAAGCTCATTTCTCTTTTTCTCTCTCAAACCCTCTTCTCAAAAATTTTCATTTTTCCACTAAGTCATGTACTCTTCAAGCCAACTATAGATTTAGCTTCTCCTCTCCGTGGGCTACAAAATCCTCATGGTAATTTCTCTCTTCTCCCTTGATTTTATTTCTTGGTCACTATTCATATACTATTTATCACCTTCTCCCTTTTGAAATTTTCATGTAATTAATTAGTTATTTGTTTGTTCTTATAAATTGTGTGGGTGATGAGAACAACATTGGACCCATTAGAGCTAGGATGGAGCACGAAATTGATCTCCCTTAAAGAGTACTACATTCGGTCATTAATAAAGGTAAGGGGAGAAACCAAACTTCTTGAATTTTGAGAATGAGAATAACTTGGAGATGAAAGTTGGATGTGTCATGCCTTTGATTTTATAAAATCTGTCAATATTTTACTGCTATAAATTTACTAGTTTTGTGCCTTACAATTATGTTTTGAATCACTTATATGATGTGTATTATGCCCTAGGTGATGGTGGTGTGAAACCCTAACTTTATGGTTATGAATTTAAGCCTTTGATTATTGTTGAAGGGGTTAAAAATCTGACTTTCTTGATAGAGTTGTGGTTGCTGTCCTGCTACATAAATTTCGTGTAAATCATGATAAAAGTATGTTAAATGATGTAAACTGAGTGTTATATGGATAGTATATGGAAATCCTATTGAATGGTGAGTAAAGGAGGCCAAAATCACTTATTTTGGTGTATGAAATTGTGAATTATGCAGAAAAAACGTGGGAGTTGTCCTGCATCTTTTTAACAGTCAAGGTTGATGATTTTAAATGCTTAAAAGATATGTAAATGATTATAAATGAATACTACTTAGTTTAGGACCTTGTACGGAGAAAAAGGAAGTGAATTTGATGAGTTTGGAGCCTTGAAAGGCATTGTTGATGTGTGAAATATAAGCGCTGTCCTGTTTTGCTTTGACAGTAAATTGGGAAAGAAAATTGATGTTAGTAATGTATAAAAGAGAGGGGACTTGAACATAGGTGTGTTAGATAACTAAACTTATTAAAATTAATAACTTCTCTTCGTTTCGGACATGAATTCAAGTAGGATATCAAAAGTAACCATATTTATAGATTATGTCATATTATACTTGTGATAAGTTTGGAGTTGTGTTCTAAAAAGAGTGAATAAAGGATAATTGTGTACCAACTAGTTTGTGTCGAACTCAAAGTATTGTATAATTATTGTTCCATGGGAAGATATATACATATGTATGTATACCATTAGTTAACCTTAGTTTAGTTTTGTGTCCAAGAGTAATAAGTAAGGTCTTGATAATGAAAACGTTATTTCGTACCTACGCCACCTATTCGACCAAGGTACCAACCATTAAGTATAATTTGACCAATCTTGTAAGTTATAGTAACAAGTATGGTGAAAATAATAAGTTATATAGGAAGGCTATGAATTAGTTAGAGGAAATCAACCTATAACTTAAATACTAAGGACTTTATTCTAACTTGGTAAAAAAAAAAATTAGAAAAGATAGGATATGTGAGAATTTTGAGCTAGAGCTTACTAAGAAATGATAATTAGAACCTTTAATTAAGTCCATGGATTTAAGAAAACTAATCTACTAGGAACTTGCACACATAATTCGGTGAAGTGAATTATGAATAGAGATGTTAATTGTTTTGTTTCAAATCTTATGATAGACTAAAGTGTGATATGATCTCATGTTGTATAAATTGTGGATGGTAAGCTTGAAAGCTACCAATAGGATTGGCCATGGATGCCTATGTGATGTGAATGGGTTTGAGAATGATATATGTTCAAATAATGATGTGAACTATCTGTCAAGTTGTTTCTCTGTTTGTTTATTAACCATACTTATAAAGAGGTATGATAGTATGTACTAAAATAGAGGAGGCTCTACTAGAGATTTTGGGGAGATGATTAAACACGAAGGTGGATGACTTGCATTCCTTAGTATGTTCATGCATCTTATGCATATGTGTTAATGTTGTGAACCATGCACTGATAGTATGTGTTTTGGATTAGAAAGTTACGGTTTGGTACACTGAGGGATGAAGGCAAGGACCATTATTAAAGTCTAGAGGATATGATACCGAATGGTGAGAGTTTTAATGGTCAAGGTAGTGACCTAGAGTCAGGACAATCGTTGAATCAGCTTGATAAGCTTGACACCTGCTCAGCATAACCAAGATTGGTGTAGTGTATACTTCCGTATAGAGCTGTGATAGCTTAGAGCTGAAAGATGACTCACTTCTTGAGATTGATGATGATGATTTTGTACCTTGATGAGGAGAGGTACACAAGCTCTTAATCACTTCTCATGGATATTGATGAACACTTTGTGTGTTGTGTTACGCATCAATTTCAGATGGTAGTAGTACAGATGGACTTGTAGTGCTACCATTTGTATTTATTGAGTAACTTAATAGAAATGATGGATAGATAGAAAAGAAAAATGATAGGTCATATATTAAATTTTTGTTTGTGTGCAGTATGGAATAGAATGCATTATGTGTGTGTAATGACTGTGATATTTACATATGCTATGATAATGTGTTATGAATTGTGAATATACTCTGTTTTGAATGCTATGATGTTTGATACATGATTTTATAATGTATTGTATGATATAATTCTGTTAATGTTGGTCGTATTAATTGTGTGATATGAACTATGATTTGGGTGAGTCTTTGAATTTATTTGATTTCTTGGATTTAAATTGTTTGGTTCTGACCCCTGTTTAGTTCCCCACTTTCATCATCTACAGATGTCGAAACAGACATAGGGGGTGGAGCATGGTTCCCGCAGTTAAAACCAAGGAGTTCATTGCCCAGGAATGCATGATGTCTAAACGACACCAAAGTGGCATAGTGACCTAGAGTTAGGACAATCATTGAATCAATTTGATAATCTTGACACCTGCTCAGTATAACCAAGATTGGTGCAGTGTATACTTTCGTATAGAACTATGATAGCTTAGAGTTGAAAGATGACTCATTTCTCGAGATTGATGATGATGATTTTGTACCTTGATGAGGAGAGGTACACAAGCTCTTAATTACTTCTCATGGATATTGATGAACACTAAATGAATTATAAGCCCACATGCATTGCATTGACAGAGTGTCTCAAAAATCCTAAAATTGGTGTGGTGTGTTATGCATCAATTTCATATGGTAGTAGTACAGATGAACTTGTATTATATTGTTCAAAGTGATTTGATAACAAAAGTTTTTGTTTCGTTTTACCAAGTTTCAAGATTTATATTGTATTATGTTTTTATTTTTATGTTAAAATTTTTTTACCAAAATTTATACTATTGAACTAATAGATCTTAGTTACAGAAAGGTTGAAAAATTACGATGTTACATTAAAAGTTTATAAGTTTGATAGGTCTTTGAATGCCCTAGAATAGTAGTCTAAAAATTAATTACCATATGCTAATGACTTTCACCTATATTTGACCAATGATCCTTGCAATTCCACTTTATTTCGTTTATTTCATTTTAGTCTATTTTGATATAAAATAAGTCAAGATCATCACTTAAATTTTTTAAAACCATTATTCAATTAAAATTAGAGTAAATATATAATTGAAAAAAAAAAAAGAGCAATATAAAACTTATTCAAAAATTTTATCACGGACTCAACTAAACGAATCATTAAATCTCTTGAGAAAAAAAATTGATTAGCACAAAAAAATAATAAATTAATAAGTGTGTATGGTTTAGTTGTAGAAAAACATATTTGATTTGACTTTTAAAGTAATTGTTATAAAAGTTAACAAACTTAAAATAAATGATTATAAAAGAAATGTACATTGTCAATGCATGTGACTTTAAATCTTGACTATCTATTTATAATTATATGATTCAGATTTACCATTTAAAAATAGAAAATTGAATCTATTGCAAAACTTTAAAAATTTAATCCAAGGCAAAAAGAACATATGCAAACCAGAGACAGCTCCTGCAAAAGGACCGCAACATATTTTTTTGATAAACAAAAGAGAATTGATCGCAAAACTTTAAAAATTTAGTCAAAGGCAGAAAGAACAGATACAAACCAAAGCAGCTCCCACAAAAAGACTGCAACATAGATACAAACTATCCGTAAATTGTTAGACATTATGAATGCAATCAAAGAGTTTGTTAGTGAAATATAGAACGTCTACCATGAGCGAAGGATCAATTGTAAATGTTAAAAGTTTATGAGTTTGATAGGGTCTTTGAATCCTCTCGAATAGCAATGTAAAAATTGAAGATTCCGAATTTAATTACCAAACACTAACGACTTCAACCTATATATGACCAATTTTCAAGAATATTTACTATTTATCAAAATCGAAAAAGAAAAAGACACAATATAAGAGTAATTCACGTGTTTTGGTCAATAGTTTAATTGAGTATTTATTTAATAAAATCTTATTAAAGTGATTTTATTTTCATCACACAAAAAAAGTCATTTAATAAGAAACAAAAAATATTAAACATTAAAACTATTCCTATACTCTTATTAATTAACCATATTTGTCAGTCATGGAAGAACCTTTCCAACCAGCTATTCTATCGTATATTCACCATATTTATGTGTGACTTCTTCAAAGGTTGAGCGTTTAGATCTATCGATGATGCATGGATGATGGACCAAAGAAAGAAGGACCAAGTAATTGTCCAAGTCTCTCAAATGTGGATTGATGTTAATTGGGCTCCCTAAAGGGATGATGTTATCGCCTGGTCACCATGCATGGTGCAATTGGTTGATGGTGAATACCCGCACCAGTATTGTACAAAAAGGAAAAGTGACAAATTTTTTTAAAATAGTAAGTGTCGGCTTAGCCTACACTAAACAAGACGCAAAGAAAGGTAGTGTCTAAGCAATTACTTCTTTTAGCAATCACATTAATGTCGACTTTGTTAACATTGGCCTCAAGACTGACGCAAAAATAAACATTAACGTTGACTTTTCATGATTAGCATCATCTTTTGATTGACGTTAATATACATTTTTTGTTATTGTGATCAAAATTAAACTCTTTAAAAATACAGCAAAAATAAAATATAAACTTAAAAAATAATACATTTTAATTTTACAAAAAGATGAAATCAATCGAAACAAATAGAACAAATATTTGATTACGACTGCACTTAAATAAACATTTAACCTCAAACTTGATTACATGATTGCACTCTCTCTCCTTGCATTTGCCTCCACACAACTTCATGTAACCTGCAACTGAGTAAAGTATATACCTTACCTTAATATTTTAAATAAAGAGAAATATCAATAATACACTATTTACCATGTTCTTTAAAGTTACTGTTTATTAAATAAATTTTATTTGAATCCCTTTAAATAACCTTAACACACTTTTCATTTATTCAGTAAAAAATTCACACGAAATGCATATAAGTATATTATGTCACTAGCATTCTGTCTCGCGTAACTATTATAAGTAACGTAGAAAAATAGAACTTCAAGAAATTAATCAAGCAACTCCAATATTGTGTGGGACATCGTTAATTTTTTTGTTGTCTTATTATAAATTCGAATCATCCCTCTCCCACTGAGCCCACCCAACCTACCCAAGAGCATATAACGGCAAAGATGGCAGCATACTAAGCTTCCCCAGCAGTGGCGGTCTTCCCATGCAAACATCTTATATTTTCCACGCCTGGGGTCTTTTTCATTTTGTAACCTTTTCTTCATTTTCTTAGAATTTAGTGTTGTCAACTCACGCAAATTGTGTAAATTGCCATCAAAATGAAATATTGGTGCATGTGGGGTTGTCTTTTGAGTCCTTCATATCTTTTTTCTGATGTGGTCCATTAATGTGAAATTGCGAATAATTGAAGGGTCACTTGGCTATTCCAAAACCACATACATAACAAACCACCAAAGAAATAACAAGCCTGCAGCTTGCGGTCTCATTCCATTACGCAAATAATCAACTCGCCGAAGACTTTATATACCAAATCGTACCTGGTGGCTCTTATCTCTTTTGTGTGATGAGCCTCGTCACTTTCTAATGGTGGGACAGTTATGCCCAGAAGCTTAGAAAATTCTAACCCATTTTTATCACCGAAAAAATAGACTATTCCTTGTTTGTATTGGCTTCAAATTAAGGAAAGTTTGGTAGAAGGAAGAAAATTTTACTTCCATCCAAGGACAATGGAATGTGAGCATTCAAATAATTAATCTGAGCCACTCCATCGGTAGTGTTGAAAAGTCTGTCACGATTAAGTGCATTTTAAACCAAACAAGCCTTTATCCGCTCCTAGTCTTAAAGAAAATACAATATTAGAAGTTTCAATTTGGGTCGGCCTAACTTATTTGGAATGGCTCATTACTGTCACCATATTTGTGTGTTAGATCAAATTAACCGAATCAATTTAATTATTTATTACCTAATAATTTTTTAGTCAGCTTAGTGTTTTACGGGTTGTGTGCTAAACGGATTGTCCCTTGATCTCATTTGTATTTTTTAAATTCAATTCTTAATTTCTTAATAATATAAATGATATAATATTAATTTTTAATTATATATATAATATTGATGTAAGATAATCCTTTTTATAACACATTATATTATTTTAATAATAAATGATAACATTGTCATGTTTTTAAATTAATACAATAAATATAATTATTTAATAGATAATATATTCACAAGTCACATGTGTTTGATGAACTCTATTACAAAATAAAAAATAAAAAAAATACGAGATCAATATAATTAAAAAAAATTATAAACCCATTATAAAATAACATAAGAGCTCATCATATACATCACAAAAAAGTATAGGATCCCACCAATTTTTTCAAAGTGTTTCCAAGCATTTGAAGTATAAGTCTGAGCCTTTTTCAGCTGGGGTGCAAAGTTCTTCTTCTTCTTCTTATTATTATTATTTAGTAGTAGTAATAGTTGTTGTTGTAGTAGCGTATGTTTGGTTCTGCGTTTTTCACTTTAAACGCATGTAAATTACGTGACTTTTGGAAGCTACAAAGAGTAGCGGAATTGACGTGCCATACGCGAGTTTTCAAATCAAAACCAAACACGCACGTAGTAGTAATATCGCATAAAAAACAATACTAATGCAACATTAAAAGAAAATTGATTAACGATAACATTTATTATCTATCTACATTATATTTCTCACTAATATATAATTAATTTTTTATATCAAAAAATTGTGCAAAAAAATCAATAAAAATAAGACAAAATGATACAGAAAAAAGAAATATATATATATATATATATCTATTTAAATACATGTAAAGAATAATATTAATAATATATCCTAGACTAATGGAAGACTATTCTTTTATATATAGAGAGAATAATAATATATTAACCTAATAAAAAAATTGGTTTTATTTTTTTATTATCCAAATTCTGGGCAAGCAAGTTTGGCCGGTCCACTACGGTTTAATTCTTGTTGGGTTAATAAATTTTTGGATCGAACTAAGTTGACCTAAATTTTATTTAAACGACTCATATTTTATACGAGGGTAATCGAATCAAACCACAGATTTTGATCCATTTTCACACCCATGCACACTACTTATATTTTGGCAATACAACTTTTTACACGTTACCCGTACACTTTCTTTATGGTAAAAAGTGGAAGAGAGAAAAATCTGAAAAGACTTTGCATTTAAAGAAAATCTGAAAATAATGACTTTGCATTGCTTTCCACTCACATAATTCACACGTTAATATGGCATCATATAGAAGACTTCCCTTGCATGTTCTTGGCTTTGACCCCTTCAGTACTTAAAAGCCCCCACAATTGATTCACTTGCTATCAACCAATGCCTATATCTCTTAGCATGGCTTTATTCTCTAAGCCTCTTATGGCCTCTGCAACTCTTCTTGGCTTCCTCCTATTTCTCTCTCTCTTACACCAAGTTGCCTCCAAGACTCTGGTCTTTGAAGGATTTGATGAGAAGGATGAACTCATCCTTGAAGGATCCTCCATCATCAAAACCAGTCGTTTGCTTAAGCTCACCAACAGATCAACCAATATTGTAGGCCATGTATTCTATAACACACCCTTCCAAATGCTTAACCAAACAAACCCTCCACTCCAACCAAATGCTTATTCCTTCAGCACCTCTTTTGTTTTCTCAATTGTATCCCCAAGTTCTGGCGCTGGTGGCTTTGGTCTTGCCTTCACCATAGCGCCCTCAACACAGTTTCCTGGGGCTGAGGCTGGCCATTTTCTTGGCCTTGTTAACTCCACCAATGATGGGAAATCCTCAAATCACATCTTTGCAGTTGAGTTTGACACAGTAAATGGTTACAAAGGTGACTCAGACACTGAAGGAAACCATGTTGGGGTCGATATAAATGGCATGGACTCAATGATTACTGAACCAGCTGCATATATTGAAGAAGGTACTGATAATGTAAAGGAAGATTTTAGAATGGCCAGGGTTGATGCTGTCCAAGCTTGGATAGAATATGATGGTGAAAAGAGAACTCTGAATGTAACAGTGGCTCCTTTGCCATTACAAAAGCCAAGCAAACCACTAATAAAGAATTATCCCATTGAGCTTTATAACGTTATGAAGGAAAGCATGTTTGTTGGTTTCTCAGCATCAACAGGCCAGGAAACATTAGCAAGCTCTCACTATCTTCTAGGATGGAGTTTTGCAGTGAATGGAGCTGCCCCTTCACTGAATATTTCCAACCTTCCAAAGCCACCACCAAAGGAGATAGATCCATCCTCATTTCCTTGGGTCAATGTTGCAATTGGCATCTTGTCTGCTTTGACTTTGAGCCTCTTGTGTATTCTATTTTTTCTGACATGTTATAGGAGATACATGGATTTTGAGGTTCTTGAGAACTGGGAGATGGATTGTCCCCACAGGTTTAGATACAAAGATCTTCACATAGCCACAAAGGGGTTCATAGAGAGCCAGCTCATTGGAGTTGGAGGCTTTGGTGCTGTGTACAAAGGTGTCCTACCTTCTACAGGTGCTGAGGTTGCTGTTAAAAGGATTGTGAGGAGCCCTTTCCATGGAATGAGGGAATTTGCAGCTGAGATTGAAAGCTTGGGAAGGTTGAGGCACAAGAATTTGGTGAATCTTCAAGGGTGGTGCAAGAAAAAGAATGATCTACTCCTAGTCTATGATTTCATTCCAAATGGGAGCCTTGATTATGTCCTATATAACCCCAATAGCAACTTTGTTTTGAACTGGGGGCAAAGGTTCAACATTCTCAAAGGCATCAATGCTGGGCTATTGTACTTGCATGAAGAGTGGGAGCAAGTGGTGGTCCATAGAGATGTGAAAACTAGTAATATTTTGATAGATGGGCACTTGAATGCACGTTTAGGTGACTTTGGACTTGCAAGGCTCTATAACCATGGCCAGGTATCACACACAACCAATGTGGTTGGCACTATTGGGTATATTGCACCAGAGTTAACTCGCACAGGAAAGGCTTCTACTAGCACAGATGTGTATGCATTTGGGGTTGTGCTCCTTGAAGTTGCCACAGGGAAGAGACCTGTTGATTCAGATCATTTTTTCTTGGTGGAGTGGGTTATTGAGAATTACCATTTGGGTCAAATTCTCGAGGTGGTTGATCCTAAGCTCAATTCAGTTTATGTTGAGGAAGAAGTGGAGTTGGTTCTCAAGTTGGGTCTACTCTGCACTCAACATAGAGCAGATCATAGACCAACCATGAAACAAGTTACAAGGTACCTAAACTTTGATGACCCTCTTCCTGACATTGCTGACTGGGGACATGGTGTTTCTGAGAGCAGCGGCAGAATGAGCTCAGGTTTCTTAGAAGTCACGTCATCTATGAGAGCTGTTGCATCATCAGGCTATTTATCCTCCATTAGCATAAGTACCAAGTCCATAGACGATGCTGGTAGATAGCAAATAATCATATTGTAACATTTTCCACTTTAGTGTATCTCTCTAAATATTTTCGTAGTTCTTGTGTAATTCTTGTTAATAATAATATCAAAGCGTTTTCTTTTTGGCAATTTAAGAGTTGCTTTCTTTAATCCATTAACACGATATATTATTAGGGGTGGAAGGTTCAGTTTTATTTTAAATTAAATATAGCATGCACGTTATGCAGCTGCCATAAACTTATAAATTTAACAATTAAGGAAGGAAGAAAAATACGTAATGCTTTGTTTGGATTAAGAGTGAAATAGAAAAAAAATTAAGAAATATAAAAGAAAGAAATAAGAAGGACAAAAATAGAGGGAAATAAATAAAAAGAAAAAAAGTAGATAAATTTTTTTTCACTTATTTGAATGAGTGAAAAAGAGAGCAAAAAATATAAATAAATTATATAAAAAACTTTTTGTACTAATTAAAAAAGGTATTTGCTTACTCCATTATTTTTTTCTCAACACAAAATTATTTATTTTTAATTTTTATATTATAAAAAATATCAATTTTTTAAAAAATTAAAAAAAAAAAAGAGGTACTGGAAATATCTTTCATGACAAATGGGGAAGGATTTCTTAAATAGTGAGACCAACAGAATTTGACAATTTTTCCTTACTACTCTTCCAACTAAGTAGGTAAAAATCATGTAATCTCTCTCTCCCAAATCTCCCAATCCAAATACAGTGAAAAAGATAAGGATGAAAAATAATTTACGTTTTAACATAAATATAATTTGAATGTTATTTTACCGAAAAGAAATTTCTTATTGCAATTTGATTAACAATTTTATGCAATTATTATTTTTGCGATTTTAATATAACAAAGAAACCTTAACTATAGATGTAAATACACTCAGAAAACTTCTGTTAATATACTTCAAAGACTGTTTCATTGTTTAACGAGATGAAAGTCAATAAAAAAAAAAGTCAATCCAAAAAAAAAAAAGGAGATGAAAGTAGCAAGTGATTTGATAGCTTTTAAAGCCATTTAAGATAAACTGAACGTTATAGTAATTAGCACAAGAAAATTAGCGTTCCATGTTTAACGTGTAAGACATTTGGACGTTAGTGTTAACTATTTAACTAATCTTGTCGGATAGTTATTACACCCGAGAAAATCCAGAATTAAAGATGTGTGAAAAGGTCAAAAAGTAATAAAAATAATAAATAATTACATTATATATATATATATATATATATATATATATATATATATATATATATATATATGAGATTTGCAAAAACGTATGTCCACTTTAATTTATTTTTAATTGAAATATGTTAACAAGTTATAACTAAAGATTATCTTAAAATACACATATGGTATAGTTTACTAACATACTTCAACTAAAGAACAAGTAAATATTTGTTAGCAAATCCAAAGGCTATTCAGGCCCAAATAAGTAAATAAGCAAACATGTTGACCCAATACTATCAAACCCAATTATTTGATTGTAGATTACTGCCCTACAGGGCTCGAGAACATTCGCACTATGCAACTCAACTCATGCATGCATGAATCACATAATCATGAACATAGTTCATTAATAACATTGTGAATCATAAGATTCGTCTTAGTGGCACCTCCCACACCTCGTCATGTAGTAAACACTACTCTGACTTAATAAGAGCCCTATAAGCAATCCTAAATGGCCTAAGGTAAATGACTCTCTAATTTTTACACATTTTATCTTCTCCAGCAAACATTGATTTGAATGTCAAAATCCTTGCAGATATAGCATCAAAACTTGACTCGTGAAGGCCATTAGAGATTTCGAATTCCACTCTAAATATTTGACCCCTTAGGTTAGAGCTAAACATTTGGTGTTGTGTGTGGGAATGATTCATTTCAAATCGTTTACGTTTTGTACGTCCTTGATGTAGTTTTTCAAATTCCTCCACTTATGGCCAATTCTGCAAGAATGTTCATGATCACATTTCCATTAACTCTAATCCGAAGAACATTTCCCCACTGATGAATGATGAACCCCCTACCTTAGCCTGTCCAATCTAGTGAAGCAACCTTAGAGAAGAAAAAACTTTTCAAGCTTATCTAGGAGCAGGTTTTGTTCATTCATGCTCAAAGCTAAAGAATCCAATGTTTCAAACAAGCAAAAATAAATGAACACCAAACTATTGAAATCGAGAACAAGCAAACTGATGAACCCTCTATGACCCATTTGATCTAAACTGTCACCATGATTCTCCTAGTCATTTGCCAAAACCACATAACCAATCCTCTGAAAACAATTCTCGATGATGGAGCAATACAATGGATTGGGAGTTCCAATGAATCATCGAGATGTATTTGAATCCATGTTAATATACATGGGAATTTAAGGGCCCCTCAATGTGTAGAGCATTTTTCGTAACTCTCAAGAAAATTGCCCTAAGGTGGTACCAAATCCTTTTAAAAAGATTAATAAGTACTTGGGGAGAACTAAAGTAGAAATTCATAAACCACTTTTCAATGGGGAAGACACCATTCCACACTTCACTTGCCAAAAGGAACTTAAAACCATGAAATACTTCTTAATATGATAATACAAGTACATCAACTTGGAAGATGAAACCAAAGTGTTGCAGTTGAAGAATGCCCTTAGTTGACCAAGGCAAAGTAGGATAAAAAAAAAGTGCTAAAGCCCATACTGTCCTAAGAGATCCCCACCTACCACCACCAAGTAAATACGAAAGCTACACATCGTTGAACACCTCATGGGCCGACATCCTTAGTAAAGTGTACACTATTAAGTTCAAGGATGTTCTGATTAAGATACCCAAGTAGATTGATGTGTTTTAGAACACACTTAAGGGCAAACGTAACCTATCGCAATAAAAACAATGGATTGAGTCCAGATATCATACCTAAAGGACTAATTGTGCGATTATTAATCAGTTAAGAAACTCCAATTATTTAGGGATAGTGATTGAAAGAGGTTTTATGATAAGAAGGAAAAAACTAAAGTTATGCAATTAAAGACTAGTAATGAAGAAGAGACTATAGTGATTAAAGGGCTAGGGTTGTGGTTTTACATATGCTCTACAGTCCCTTCAAATCTAATTCCAATTAACCGTTGTATTACTTATCAATTGCCAATTATCCCTAAGTTGATTGATAATTATTGTTCATGAATTACCAACGTCCTATTTAGGTTGATTCCCTAATTATTCATGTAAGAACTCAAACCCTAACAGGCATAAAGAACAGGGTAAGGCCAATTGATTAATTACCTATTTGAAAACTAGAATTAAAGGTTGATCATGCCATAATTCTTTGTTCGATTACCCTACAGGTTCGTCAACTAATCACTCACAGTTCATAAGACAATTAATTAACTTAAGCATACAAGAGTTGATCAAATTCAGGTACGAATTGAAACAATATAGCAAACTAATTGAAAGGGCAAACAACGTATTAATTGAAATTCAACATAGAAGGGGTTCCAAGCATACATTACACCACAACCAACTAAGGGTTTAGCTACTTATGATCAAAGACGGCAAAAGCACACAAAGAGACATAAAACCAAGAAAAAGGGGAAACCTGTTACAAGTATTGGATCTTCCAATCCTCTTGATCACGCCTCTCTGCCTGAAGAACACCTCCATTTCTTCTTTCTCAAGCTCTGTTCGTGGTGAACAAAAAGAAAAACCTCTTGGTCCCTTTTTCCATATTTATAATCTTTAAAAATCAGCAAGAGTGCATAAGTATATACAATCATGCTTAATCAAGCATGATCGTGCTTCGATGATAAGCAAAGGGGTGCTGAGGCCATACTAAAATCCAAAGTGAAGAATTGATTTCCAAGCACAGTCGTGCTTAACCATGCACGATTGTGCTTCTTTTCGAAGTGTTAATCTTCACCTTCAAGCATGGTCGTGCTTGGTGAAGCATGGTCGTGCTAGCCTTCAATCATGCAAGGGTGGCCATCGCGAAGCATGCATGATCGTGCTTGAATGTGCACATATGTGCTTTGTGTCCTAAAGCTCAAACTTTTTCCTTTTTGAGTAGATTTTCTCCATTTTTATCTTTCTAGCAATTCTGCACAAAGCAAGAAGAATGAGTGAGTTTTAGACATTCAAATCATCACATGGCATACATGGGTGTCATACAACACACCATGTGACTATCACGTGGCATACATGTATTAGCCATATAGCTACCAAGTCACACAATTGACATGTATCATTCACGCCACACAACTTGCCACATGACTAATATGTGAATGCCATGTGACTGACACGTCACATACAGTGTCCATGTATACAATACTGACATGTATCTTCGTGCACTCTTCAACACTTAACAATTCTAATTTAACCTTGTGAACTAAATAGTTGACAAAAAATAACTAAGAGAATAAAATAGGCAAAAATTTCCTAAAAAAACTAAAATTAAAAATTAAAAATTTATTTAACTCTTTAGTTTTTGTTCATATGACTTAAAATTAGATTTGAAGTGAAGTTGACATAACACCTCTACCACTTATACTTTAACTTTTATATACATAATAAACAATAAATGAATTTGACTTATTTTTCCAATTTAAAGTATCATATTTATATGATATAAGCTTTTTATTAGATTTAGTCTTTTTAAAAGCTTATCCTAACATAACAATTTATTTAAAAGCTTATTTGATATTAAAACTTTTAAATAAACAAACATGCTTTTACCCAATGTTTTGAAAACCGGACTGGCCGGTTCAATTGGTAACCAGTCTGGTAACTAGTCCAATAAAATCTTAAAATTAGTGCTTTAAAGAACTGGTCAAAAACCATTCAAACCGATCAAAAACCAAAAAAAATGGGTGAAAATTTGCAGTTTTTTAGTTCAAGCGGGTCAAAAACCTATGGCCAAAATGAGTTAAAAACATGGGTTCTTTAATCTTTACTTTTCTTTCCTTTATTCGTCCTTGTAAAGAGCCCTCCTCCAATCCATGAAAGTGTAAAACTGTTGTGCTCTCCAAATCTCTTTCATTCTTCTTCACCCCACTGTGATGTCGTCAGCCAGTAAGCTGAGAGTTCGTTGAAGCTACTATGCGAAGTCAAAATGTCTTGGTCCTGGTGCTTTTATTGGTTTTTAATTTTATTATTATTGTAAACTGGTTGAGTGCTTTATTACAATCAGCTTTTGAAATGTCATGTCATGCAAAATGCAGGACATTAGAAACACAGGAAGTATTTTTTAATTGACGATAGATTGCTTTTAAAATCTTCGTGATCTTTTTGTGAGGTAAATGACAATGTAATTGTCCTAAATACTTGATGCTTTTTGAAAGATAAATGATTTCTTATATTGGTATTTCACTTGAAAATGTTACATGGTATTTAAATGAGGTGAGATAGTTCAAAATGATCTCTTATTTTTTATGAATAATATATAATATATTACATAAAAATTATAAAAGTATTATTTAATTAATACAAGTTCAATCAAGATTCAAGTACAATTAGATCATTAAACCTTAAATCAATGACTTGACTAGTTTAATCACCGGTCCAGTTTTCAAAACATTGTTTATATTTTAAATAAGCTTATAGCTTGTGTCGTTATGTGTCCAATAAGTCAAATCTCTATATAAGAAAACTAATATACAATTTTAGAATACCAAACTAAAACTCCTACATAACAATAACAACATTAGTAATATAATAGGCGCATGTCTAGAAATGATTGTTTTTGGGAAAATAATTATTTATTTTAAAAAATTCTTTTAAGAAGTTAAAAAATTATGTACTTGTTTTTTTAAAATAAGTTAAACTAAATACACACGAATTATATTTATTTAAATAAGTTGTTAGGCTTTTTTTTTTTAAATGACAAAGTTCATTTTTTTAAAAAAAAATCAATATGCTTTTTTAAAAAAATCTTCACTTATTTAATAGTTAATAAATGGGCTTATGTCAAATTGGGTCATAGCAGACCATGTGACCTATTTTAATATATTTTTATTGTGTCTTCTTAAAAAATATTTTATTATACATTATAGGAAAAAAATGTTTATATTGATCGAACCAGAACTCTATATATTTTAATATTAATGCAAATTTTAATAACCAGTAAAATAAAAAAATTAATGAAAATTTAACATTTAATTCAATTCAAAAAAAGGTCTTGCTAAGGGCACTGATTATGGAATTCATAAGTGAAAAGTTTTTAAGTCAAAATTGTATTGGAAATAACAGTGAAGTGCACTGCTAAACTTTCCAATGAAAAATTTTTCACTTTTGATTTCTTAACTAGTGCCCATAGGACACTGGTTAGCATTTCCCTTCAAAAAAAAAAATGTAAGATCTTTCTTGTCTTAATCATAAAAACGTAAGCGTTAAAAGGATGAGCACTATAATATTCAAATCTGTATCTATACTCATAAATTTTTGTGAATAATTAATTACATATCCAAATTCAGACTTACCTAATGGATAAAGACTATTTTCATTATGCAGGTACCAGCAAGTTAAATTCAATTGCCATTATACTGCGAGTTCTTGCTGGATTAATTGCAGATTGACATTGTTCTTCTATTAATTGATCTCATAAATATTGTAATATAGCAAAGCTTTCATGTTATGCTCTAATAATGATAGGCTTCTTTCTCAAATATTGAATGAAAAGTTTGATAGATTAATTACTACCTTTATTCCTTTTTAAGTGTTGTTTAAGATTTTTATACACAAACTAAAAAATGTAATAAATTTTCTGGTTTTTTATAAAATAATTTTGAAGTTTCCTATTGTACCTTTTCTCATTTTTACTCTATAATAAATATATACTAGTTATAAATATGTAAATTAATTAAAAATTAGGTAAAAAGTAAGGATATAATTGACAAATAAGTAATTAATATTATCTTGAACTTTAAAAATGATAGATAAATAGAAATAATTTTTTTAAAAAAATTGATAATTAAAAAGGAACGAGTGAGTACAAAACAAATGGCTTGACTAGAAGCTGACGTGAGTGGCGGTTGGGAGGCTTCTTTCTCAATTTGATGCGTTGCAAATTCTAATATTTTTTGCGTTTTTATATTAAAATTTTAAGTAAATTTCCAATACTCAACTCAATTGAATTAGTTCCTAAAAGAAAGTGACCAAATAATCCCTCCACATCTTATAGGAGGAAAATGGCTAAAGGAATAAAATGTTTTTGCAATCTTAAAGAATTATTTAGTATCTTTTTTATTTTCTTTAAAGACTATAAATTAAGTCAAGTGATTTATTTTTCAAAGAATGATTTGAATGTTTACTCTGAAATTTTTGTTTAATTATAAATTTTAAATTTAGATAAATTAATTTATCTTATTTACGTTACGTTTAATTGAAAATTTAAAGAATATTCTAAAAAATCAGATTAAATTTGAAAATATCTTAAAGACAAAACGAAAAAAGAGATTCTATCTAAATTCAAAGCTTTATTAAGTACTCTCAATTCGACTGAGATATTCAAATAGTATTTCTTTTAACCCGAAAATCAAAAAGTAGAAACCTAAAAGGACTCAACGAATAAAATACTTAATTTGCCGAAAATATAAAGCTTACACCCTAAGACACCAGAGTTTTACTATTTGAATATAAAAAATAAAAAAAATCATATACGATACTCTAGATAATTATCACTCTTTTATTTGAAAATTATTAAAGAGTTTAATTACTATACACTGTCAGCATAAAAATTTTTACACTTTCAACCAATCACAAATTACCGTTAAAATAACTTTTAAGGTAATTATTATAAAAGTCAACAAACTTACTATACATGGTGATTTGTGACTGAATGACAGTATAAAACTTATACTGTCAGTGCATAGCTTGTTTTCTTATTATTAAATATATAAGACGCTAGATATCATATCTCGAGCCTGCACACATGCGTAAAATTGTATATAACAAATGAAACTTGGATAACATTTAAATTTAAAATACGGGACTAATTCAATTATTGTTAGCTGCTTTTTATATTTGTTTTATTCATGTTGTAAACAGTTACATTATTAAAGGAGAAAATAAAATTGAAAGAGATAGTTAAAAAGTAATTATTGTTATAAGGTATGAGAGGAGTTGGAAAGACATAAAAGATGAAGAATGCTTAAAAAGTGTGTTTGACTTAATTCATCTTAGATTTTTTTTTCTCCTTAAAAATAAAAGTTTAGCCAAATAAAATTTTAAGAATTTTTTTTTAAAAAGTGATTTTTAATTAAGTTAAGTTTTAAAAAAGCAGCTCTTTTTTTAAAAAAAAATAGTTTTAACAGCTTTTGATTTTTCCTTCTTCTTTTCCTTCTTTATTTCAAACATTAAAAAAAAATTAAAATTATAAAATATCAAATGACTTTAAATTTAAAGTAAATTTTAAATTCCCAAAAAGTAAAGCAAAAAACTACTTTAAATTATACTTACGTGACTTAAACATATGAGATGAAAAACCTAACAAGACAATTTCACATCTAGCTCTTCAACTTTTATATATTTATATAGATTTTAGGTAATTAATTTGCTTAATTTTTTCCTCCTAATTAGTTTATTTTGATTTTATCTCAAACCGTTGATATATTTAAATAATTAAACTACCCAAAGTTTAATATTAAATTCAATTTATGTGGGATGATATACAGAACAATTTTAACCCTGCAACCCTGGTTCGGCGTATTAGAAAATTGCGTCCACTAACAATTACATCTTAAAGTTGTTTCTGCCTCTTATTAGGTTATCAAAAAATTGGAATAAACAAGGGTTAAGCAACCCCTATAATTTATAGTTTATATACACTTCAACTTTTATAAAAACTTTATCATTTAATTTTTTCAAAAGTTAATTTTAACTTATTCATAAACTAATTTTGACTTATGAGAAAAACATAATTTATTTTACCTTTTTATTTTTTTCTCTTATAAATACTTATTAAAAAGTTTATTCAAACATACTCTAACAGCATGTTTGGAATCCTGTTCATTGAAGTTTTATGCGCGTCAAAGTAGAAACTACTCACAGTAGCTTCCGTGTAATTGGTTCGATCTGACACAATTTTATTTACACACGTACGTTTGCAACATGTTTCCAAACACACTACAAAGCAAATCTTAGTTCATTACTTACTGCTAATGGTGATTTAAGTTCTTGTACAAATTTGAACAAACTGTTATAATAGTTTTTCTTTCTTTTCTTTTTCGTTTTACTTTGGTATTTCTCGTAACAAGGTTAGACATACATGTTTATATAATCATTTTATATAAATCTTACTTGGTTTATAATATTAGATAAATTAATATTATTTATATACATTAACAAGTCTCAAATTATTTTTTTGTATATTTATACTTTAATTCTTTCATTTGATTGAGGTGATGAGAAATTTAAAATTTTTGCGACCAGTAATGTTCAGTTAGATATATCTGACTCACGAATTTGATATTTTTAACTCAACCATTTTGAATACGTGCGAGTTAAATTATTTTGAGGAAATAATATATTTTTTAATTATTTGAATTTTTTAAAAGAAAGTAACTATTTTTCAAAATGAAGCTGTTGTCGAACATGCAAATGGAAGAATATGATTTTTTGTCAAATTTTGGCGTACGATCACATCTTTTATTTGAGTTCATGAAGATATTCTGATAATCAGGTTGTAATTTTTGTAGATTACAACCTAACAGCTGAATGAGACTAGAGAAAAGAAAAAGATAATTCCAAGGATCCATTCTAATTATCACATCTTTGGTGAGATGGAGTTTGTCTTCATGTCATTTTTATGAAGTTAGAAGAATTTACTGCGCAAGTTTCAGGCAATTTCACTTAGTCAAAAGCTGTCAAATAAATCAACACTTTTCACTTACCAGTTGGATGTTATCTATTGACTTTTGGGCTTAGTGGGAGGAGTTTTGAAAAATTGTAATGGTCCACCCGAAAAATGTCTATCCAGTGTCTATCCGGGAAGTACTTTTAAGATACAGATAACTATTATCAGATATTTGAGCAAATTACATTGATGTCTCTTAAAGTTTCATCAAATTTTACTTGATATTTCTCTTTTTTTTTACTCCTACACTAATCTCCATAATTATTTGAAAAATATTACATTTACACCTCTTATATATTACATTAACACTCCTTAATTGTTTGAAAAACATTACACTATATATCCCTATAAAGAAAGTTGTTGTAAACATTAAAAAAATATATAGTTTTGTGCAATTTCAATTTATTCTAGATATTTTAATAATCTTGTAACATTAACTATTTACGAGACACATTTAACTATTACTACCACTAGTATAGATCGATAATTGTATACACATTCATTTACTCTTAAACACTTATAAGATAAAGTTAACCACCATTAGATATTTTAATAATTTTATGACACTATCAACTACTTGTGAGATATATTTAACTATTAGTGCTGCACTGCTGCAAATACAAATTAATAATTATATATACACATTCATTTACTCTTAACCACTTGTGAGACTAACCACATGACCGATGCATGCAGCATTACGTTTGTCATTACTCAGGTGTTTTGGGCATGTATGTATGTCCACTTTTTGTTCTCCAATTCCAACTGCCCGCAATCGAATTGTTGTATAAGATCATTAAATCTATGATATCAAGCTTGCACAGGTGCAAGTGTTTGGACTTCAAGTTGTGTCATGTAGGTCTAGAATCATTATATGGTTAACCTCATAATTTCCGCCCATTTTCCTTAGCTTATATGACATTATTCTTCCTATATAGTGTTGGAGGTTCTTCAATAACTATCAATTGAAATTACGCTAACTATTCTATCGGAACTAAAATGATTTGCGCAACACATGGAAAAATCAACTTGACATTTTTGTCTAATTCTACATCTCTGTAATTCTGAATCAATTCATGAAATGAATTTAACTACACATTATTGGTTTTCCAGAAAGGCAGAAACTGGCCCAAATGGGATGGAGTTTTTGTTACGGTCCAATTGAACTGATTAAGCATTGGCATACAACAGGGACATATTGGTTAAGCAGGTACGTAAAAGTGAACAAAAGGATTGTGTATAAAAGACAAATGATCAAAAGAACTTGGTTATATATACCAAATCATTGTATTCCTCAAATATCTTCTTTCACATTTGTGCAGGGCTTGTGGACTGATGAACGATGTTTCATATGTTTTGATCTGTGCTGATGCTTCTGCACATTTGTAAATGATGGTAGGACAGGGCTCTTTATAGCACAGAGCTTATTCTTCATAAGCCAAGAGAAGAGAAATTCCAGGCCACAACCTTTTGGAGAAGAAGCATATGAATGTCTAGTGGAACCTTTGAGATAAGCCTCATGACTGTAAGTATAAACTTTGGAATCTTTGGAAAAATGTACAGCAGATGATGCAACCAATGCATTGGCATCTGGAAGAAAACGGTTGATCATATAAGTTGGAGATTGACCACCATTAGACCCTGCAAGCTTTAATCTCAACCCATCATTGCTGTCACTATGAGCTGTTTCTGATTGTTGCATAATGTCTGAGGCCTCTGATAGAGATAAAACATCCATTGCATCTGAAAATGCATCATTCTTGTCATCATCCTCGTCATCGTCGTCGTCGTCGCCATCACAACCATCATCTTGATCAAATGCAAGAACACCATTATACACATCAGCCTTAGCTGCTTCTTCTAGTGGGTGCCAAAGGCAAGGAGGTGGTCTTAGCCGAGGGCTGTCTATGTCTCCATCATAGATGCCATCACTCCTCTCCATTGCTTTTGGCTTCCCTGGGGCTTGTTCCCACGAAAATGGAACTGTTGTCTTTTGTGCTGTACCAAGTGAGTTTGACGAGCAAGATGTATCTGCAACACCTGAAAAACCAAAACGCTTAGCTGACAGAAGAGGTGCATTGAAGTTTAACTTTCTGGGTAGTTTAAAATCCATGGTCTCCAGATTTTCTTCTCCTTCCCCCATGTAGGGGAGGTTCTATGACTGAAAAGAAAGACTATCTGAAATAACTAATTAAGTGGCAAAAGGTTCATTAAAATCGTGATTAGAGAGAACATGGCATCTAGTTAGTTGAGTGGAACAAAAATAGCAGTTGAAAATATGGATATCTCGTGAAAATCATTAAACCAAGTACTGCTTTAAAATGGTCACGGGTGGGTTGATAAGCCCCTTCCATGTGGGAGAGAAACAAGAAGCCAAATATTTAAAGTTAAATAATTTGAAAAGGAGGGCGTGATTTGGATGCAGCGCGAAAGGAAGAAGAAAAATAAAACAATTTTTTATGCGAATATACAGCATCAGCTGAATTGACATGGCTGTGTTTAAACTTTTCAATAAACATATCACAAGGTAGGTATATGTTTAAGACAACAAAAATAATCAACAGAAGAGTCATATAATATGCTTGGGGGTAGGGGGTGTAAAAAGAACAAAAATATAGACGAATTAAATAGATGAAAACTTTCATAGCTGGGTATGGATATGGTTCTTCAAAGAGAACTCATCACAGTACACAGTTAAAAAGAGTTGCAAGGGAAATTGTGTATATACAACAGAGGAGTGAAAAAAGTTACAACACAATGTGAATTGGCGATTGCTCAGCCAAAAATATTGTGGTAAATATCTAAATCTGTTGCACGACAGACTGACTTTCATATACAAGTTTCGTCTAAAACTCTGGTAACTTGTCACCATCCTTGCCGGTGTTGTATACCGGAAACAGCAGCGGCATCTGCACTACTTGAACCATAAGCTGGCAAAACCATAATTCATTACATATATTTACAAGCTGTACTCCTACTTCCCCTGCAGTTTCAATCCAGATGATCATTCTAACTTACCCTTTCCCTTCTGTAATTCAGCATCCAGAAGGTTAGCCTAAAAGATATATGGACGAGACTGTTTCTGGAGACAAAATCCAATCAATAAATAGCATTGATGATTACTAGGTCGTGAGGTGTAAAGAGGTACAGGTTGGCAAGAATAGGCTTGTCACCATAAGGAACACTGAGAAACATGATTATTAGTTTCTGATTCTCTTCACTTTTGTTCATTAATTCGCTCCCGTGCTTTATTACAAAGTTCTAACGTCTCAGCATGGCTAGGATCAAGACAAAGGGCAGCTTCACAGTCTCGGACAGTAGAAACATAATCACCAATTGAGTCATGAAATGCTGCTCGGAGATGTAACAGTTGCAGATCTGGCTTAAAATCAATGACCCTTGAAAGCTCTGCTATTGCTTCAGCTTCCTTATGATCATCCATTAAAACTGACAGAAAGATACTCCATGTCAGTACTTGATAAGTTATGTGCATACTAAGGAGTCTAAGACACACATTTCATAAACAGGTTTTAAGGATTCAAGACTAAATCATGATTGCATTATTCTGTCACAATGTTTATAGCAAACAAAATACATTTGCATGAATTACGGCCAAAATCAAAACAACAAAAGCATACAAAACAAAATGAGGCTCTAATGAATTAGGTTATCAAATAACAGGCTCAATCTCAATGGTTGATGGTATCAAGATAAAATAGCCCAGAATGAGCATGGCACCTTCCAGAAATGTGTAATTTAATAGGCATGTTATCAACACAAACTATCTAAACTACTATGGTCAGGTACTCCTCCAAGACTTAAGGCAATGCCTAAAGCTCATTTATACTTGATAAGTGTGCAAGATACACAAGCTATTTCCCATAATCTTTCGCCAGTATGATGTTACCAGGAGTTTAATGAATTACTAATGCAAGTTTAAGTTTAGATAAGGAGCATGGATGGAAGCTAACATCACAATATTTAATTTAGATTAGAGGAAACTTAATCACATATGCTGCCAACTTAAACAAGTGAAGTTAGGGTACATAAACAAGTAAATGAAGACAACTGAAGGATGGAAAACCATTTTGATCAAGTAGATATTAAAATGAATCTTTCCAAAAAATAGAAATTACTAATATTTTAAGGAGAATTGAAATATCTACCCACGAAGTTACTATGATGAGCATTGATAATAGACTACTACGTGATAAAGGGGAAAAAAAAAGTTTATGGACCAGATATCATACCATTGACGATGAAAGATTATGAAAATAGATTAAGGGTACGTTTGGAAGAGTTTATTTATAGCTTATTCGGATTTATCTTATGACGTAAGTATTTGTGTAAGTGTTTGAAAGAGCTTATATAGATAAGTAGTTTCCAGCTTATTTCAACAAGCTCTCTAGAATAGCTTATGAAAACAGCTTATAGCTTATAGCTTACACCTTATCCTATTTCCTTTTAGATTATACAAACAACTTATACATAAGTGCTTATATGATAAGCATTTAGGCTTTGTTTGGATAAACTTCTTCATAAGTACTTATAGGAGAAGAAAATAAGAAGGTAAAATGAATTGAACTTCTTCCATTGGTTAAAATCAACTTATGCACTTAGTTTTTATAGAAGTTTTCTCACCTAACTTCTCCAAAAGCTTAGATGCATAAGTTGATTTTAACTAATGGGAGAAGCCCAATTCATTTTACCTTCTTATTTTTTTCTCTTACAAGTGCGTATGGAGAAATTTATCCAAACAAGATTATATTCAACAAACACTTCAATTAAGTTGTTTACCCAAACGGGCCCTGAAAGATGAAAAGCAAATATGTCATACATCAAGTTAAAAGATCAGTACAAACCTTTTGCATGGTAAAGCTTGTAACTATCCATGCTATATAACGAAGACTAAAGTCACTAAACAAACAATTTGAGCAGAAGGATGCAAGAAATTTATTGGTTGATTAACTATTTAAGCTGGAGTGTAGACTACAATAATTGATAGGAAAGAAGTCATAATGTAGAGACAATGAAGTAGCCACATGAGGGATCAAAGCTTATGTTGAAAGTTACGAGTTTTCGAGGGGAAAAGAACCCCCTGATAAGGATGTCCTAATCATTTAACATATCCCAACCATAATGTTTGCTCAAAATTAGATTCTCACAATCATATTATTTCTTCAATTGATCCTACGGTTCTAGAAGCCAGTATAAAGGAAAAGTACTGGTTAGTACATAATGAAAGATTACAGCATCTCTAAAATCCACTCAATGCCAAAACCATTATACCTATAACTGACAGAGATTTGCATCAGCCATGAAAATGTTTGAAATATAAAAATGGCTTACAATTACAACAAAGCTCCCACCAAGCTCATCTCACCTCACACCCCTTGATGTTTGTGTTGGAAGTTATGAGTTTTGCAGGGAAATAGAAGAACCCCTGATATGGATGCCCCAATCAGTTAACATATCCCAAGCACAATATCTCCGCAAAACTAGATTCTCCCAAAGTCCCAAACATATTATTTCTTCAATTGATCATGCGGTTCTAGAACCCAGCATAAAGGAAAAGAGCTGGTTAAAACACAATGAAAGAGTACAGCATCTCTAAAATCCACTCAATGCCAAAACCATTATAGCTGTAACTGACAGGGATCCACATCAACTACAACAAATGTTTGAAATACAAAAATGGCTTACAATCACCACAAAAGTTCCCTCCTATCTCAACCCACACCCACAAAAGAAATAAAGCCAAGAATAGAGAATAATATAACTAGTAGTATGGAAATTACCTGCTGCCCTATATCTGTAAGGATAAGTCCTTAAAGGATCCAACTCTGTTGCCAAACTAAGATTGCTCTTCGCCATGTCACGATCACAATATTCTGAACGTTTCTCATAAGCAGATGCATTATTCCGGGCCTTTGTTATTAGTTTTGTCATCTCATCATATGCAGCTTTGTGCTGTTCTTTAAGATGATATACGCGTGCCAACCCTTGATGTGCTCGTGTATGCTTGATGTTGAGTGCATGCTTGTAGCAGTCAGCAGCTAGGTCCAGCTTGCTGCAATCTACATATACACTCCCTAAATTATTTAGGGCCTACAATGTAAAAGAATGACAAAAATAAAATCATTATTTCAGCACTGAAATCCAGTTAATATGTTTAATCTGAAAAAAAAAAAAATAAGTATAATACTCACTTGTCCCTTACGAAGACCATCTGAAGGGCATCTAAGAGCTTCCTCCAAGAGATTGATCACATACTTTGAAGACTCTGAATCAAGACTTGAGTCAGCTAAGGCATAAGCTTTGAGAAAGAAAGCTTCAAATGACCTTTGAATAGAAATGGACTCCTCAGCTTTTGCCAATGCTTCTTCACGATAACCAGTGTCATACAATATCCATCCTTCATACACAAGCCTTTCATGTGCTGAAGATGAATGATTTCTAGCTAGACGCAAACTACGCATGGCTGCCTTCTGAGAATTTAACCTGCAAGATTTAGAAGCATCAATGCCTACAATGAACAGGGTCATGCTCAGGCATTAAAAATAATGGAGGACTGAAACAGTAATTAAATAGCCAACAAGCAATAATTAGAAAGAGTTTAATGCATAGTGTGCCTTATTTGTGGTGTATACTGAAAAGTACAAAACTAGTGAACAACTATACACGCATCTGACCAGCCTCGAAAAAGGAATATCAGTTTCCATCCATCTCACAGATAGAAAGGATAGTAGGATACAATAACACAACGAAAAGTACATTGCCTGGATCAAAACTTATAACAACTTAAATAAAGCAAGGAAACATCCCAATTTTGAAACTCAGCCATACACAATTCCCAACTGTAAATTATATGACCTTTTACTACCCACCAAATTTGTAATTTCTGCATATACTGCATTCTTCATGCTGTGGAATAACGGTTCAACAAAGCAGTTTCTTAATATGAGGGATGTTGACACAAGTTGTCAGAAGAGCTCACCATGGCTATTAAACCTTTTAACCAAGGAAAGATATCTGGTCTTAGGACAATGGAGATATCACTTAAACTAGTAACTAGTTAGTAGCAAAATACATAGAGAAAATGGAATAGGAAATACCATGACTTTTTAAGTGAAGTGCTCCTGGATTGAGAATTCCTCCCTGCTAAACTCTCATTTAATAGAAACAGAAAACAAACTGATTTCATTTTTCCTCTTTTGCCTACTTTATGCTATAAAATTCTTCATTCTTAATGCTCATATGAACTCTAAAGAATCTAGAAGAACAAGAGGAGATAACTCAACCTACACAAAAATGAGCATCAACTGGAACATGCAAGTTGCAACTAAAAATGTTCTACAGTACTTGCTTACTTTGTCTAGTTTGATGATGACCATGCTACAATTTCCTCTAATTTTAATATAGTACAAGGTCACAAGTCAAAACAAACAAATCTATATCTATTTAGCAGTTCCATGCAGAAATAATGAAATATGTTCATAATTCAGTTCAGTTTAAACTGAAAAAGAATAATATAAACAGATGTAGCTAAATTTAGATTTGAGTCACTCTCGCTAATAACAGAGAGAACTATAAAACAACCAACAGAAAATAATTCCATTTAGAGAATTCTTGATGGAAGAAACTTACAACGTTAGAAAAATCATAATTGAATTGATGCAAGGCTTACACTTACCGTAACAAAAGAAGAGATTGTCGAAAGCGTAAAATACTTTTTCCTGGGTCATTTTCTAACATTTTGTGTACAACAGCCAAAGAACCAATATCATCGACAGAAGACCATCTGTCGTACAATTGCATCCAGCAATCAGCCTGGCTCCACTGCTGAGCAACAGGGCGGAGGAGTTCTACCAAGTGACCACCATGCATATTCCCATAGAACATCATATAATTCGGATCCAATGTCAAAATTGCCCTGACATCTCTGAGGGCTCCTTCATAATCCTTCATAGCAATCAAGAACCAGGCTCTCAACTCAAGGCAGTCTGGAGAAACCTTGAAACCAATTATTTTATCAATTTCGGAGATGGCAGCTCCAATCTTGTTCTCCTCCAGCAAAGAAACTGCCCTGTATTTGTATGGAAAAGAAAGAGTTGGATCCAATTCAGTTGCAGAGACAAAGTCCACCATTTTCTCCTTCCCAGTACAATACAAAGACCTCTCCTGATACATCCAACCAACTGGCTTATAATCTTCTATAAGGGAGTTTATAATCTTGTATGCTGAATAGATGTGTCCATGCTTATACTTGGCCCTCGCAACACCCACTAAAGAGTAAACATGTCCTGCCTCCACAGCAGCCTCAAACCAATTCTGTGCTTCTTTGTATTCCTTTCTCTCAAGCATAACAAAACCTAAATGGTGATAAGCAACCTGCTTCTGCCAACCCTCCGCCGCACACTCTCCCAATCTTTCCAAGAGCATCACAGTCATGTTAGACCCCATTTCTTCCTCCATCGCAACCTGGCTCAAAAAATAATACAACACAAACGACGCGTGCCCCGCAAGGGCCAATCTATCCCTACCCTCAGGACTACAAAACAGTCTCATAACACTCCAATGCTGCATTGAACCAGGAAGCTCCCTCAGAAACACCTGCAAGCAAGCCGCCACCAGCAGATGCGCAGTCTCCTCCAGTCCATACTCAATCAGCAACACAGCATCATCCATGTCCAAAACCAGAGAAGCCAAATGCACGTCACAAGCACGCTTCATCCCCTCACAACAAAACTTATTCGCAAACGAAAGCATCTCAATAATAACATTAGCGGGGAACTGACTCAGCCTCTTGGTTCTACTGAAAACCTCAACACCCATCATTGCCTGAACAGAAACACAATTCAGAGAGAAATTTATCTTCTCCCTCCCAGACTCAACAAATCCACCACACAACATTGTCTCAAAGGGCCTCGAAAGCGCAGCCATAGAGAATCTCCTACACCTAATCTCACTATCACCAATGCAAAAATACACATCATCACCATCACCACCACCACCACCACCACCATCATCACATTCATGAGAAGTTGAACATTGACGTCCCTGATCAACAACATAATCATCAACTATCTCTCTACAAGAACACGAACAACGATCAAACACCGATTCATGATCATACCCTGGGACCAAACTAGCCTTAGGACATTCAACGTTTCTTCCACAGCAATCCATCGAATTCGATCCCACGAGCTCGTCCTCTCTCCGCTCATACCTCAACCACGAAGCCAACACGACCTTCGCGTGCACCTCCGCCGCGTGCCGCCGAGCCTCGCGGAGGCTCCGCCGGAACAGCTTCGGATCCGGCAGGCCACGGAACACCGCGCATTGCTCCAAACAAACCTCGGATTTCTCGAGCGCCGCGCAATTCTCGACCCTGCGATGGACCCTGGCGAGGGTTTCCACCAAATCCAGGGGCTTCAAGCAAGGCTCGATCGAAGGTTCTAGAAGCTCCGAAACGGGAAGCCCGCACGGGAGAAGAGCCTCCGAAACGGCGTCGTGCTTCGGCGTTGCGGTCGAAGCTGGTTTGGTTCGACCGGTTTGAGTTTTGGAGTGGTCGAGTGGATTATGCAACGCTTTCTCCCCAGCACTTCCTCCGCCGCCGCCGCTCCGATCGGCGGCGACGGCGGATGGTTTGAGCGCGTGGACCTGAGTGCCCTTGCAACCGTCCATGATTTTCATGCTACGAATCGAGGTGAAGATGTTGTGCTGCATCTTCTTCTGTTTTTGAACGGTGGAGCTTTGAGAATTGAGAACAATTGAAGCTTTTAAGATGAGAACAAAATTGGGTTCGGGAATATTTAAATTTAAAATAAAAATAAATGGTGGCTTCTTTCTCTCTTTTTTTTTTTTTGGACAGCGATTCTAGGTTTTGTTTGTGTGTTTTATTTTGTATCTTTTTTTTTTTTTTTCAAGAAAATGGAATTGGAGGAAGGGCGGTGGTAGTGGTGGTGGTGGCTGCGGTGGGTAACGGGACGTTGATGGTGACGCGGAGGTGGCCGTTGAAACGGCCACTCCCGTTCTCTGCTTTGTGTGAATCGCTTCGCAGAATACGAATTTTCCCACTTTTTATGAGGATAAAGCTGGACGAAGGAGCACGTTAGATGTACTACTTTTCTTATATGAATTTTCACGCTTTTATTTATGTGATGTCAATTCTGTTTTCAAAATTGTAGTTTGATAAACTACTAACTCAGTTGGTACTGGCCTAACTGAACCTAAGGCCGGTGATTTGATCTTTTATTGAGTTAAATTAAATTTTTTTTATCATATGCTGACTTTTGTCCATGATTAATCGATGTCTGAACTCTGAAATTGATTATATTTAGGAAAGTCTTCTTCACAATATTTTTTTCATCCACAATATTCAAACTAGAAATCTTGTTTAAGACTACGTTTAGATTGGTAAAAAAGGATAAAATAGAAGAAAAAAATATTTAATTGTTTGGTTTGTAAAAATAAAAATGGAAACATAATAAAAGAATATGAATTACAATCCATTCCATTTCATTATTTAATCCTAATTTTTCTCTTTTCAAATTTGAGGTGTATTTGATAGAGCAAAACTTTTAAACTATAATATGACTATTTTATCTTATAAATTTTACCCTTATCATCAGTCTCTTAAAGATAATATATTTAAAATAAGGATAATATGTGAATTAAAAAAGTTATAATTTATTTTGTTCTATCCCTTTTTCCATACAATGGAATGAAAATTTTATTTCGTTTCATTATAAAATATCCAAATAATGAAATGACATTTTTATTTCATTTCAATTCATCACATTTCATTATATTATGATCCATTCTCTTTGATTCCCTACTACCAATCCAAAATAGCTTGTTGTGTTTGGATGAGAAATTTTAAATTTTCAAAAAAATTAAAATGTTTGAAATTTGAATTGCTTTAATTTAAATTTTCTTCATTTATTAAATGCTTTGTTTGGATAAATCAATTCAAATTTTTAAATTTCAAATTTTAAGTTTGGATATGATATTTTAATTTTCACCATATACAAAATTTAATTTTTAAATATTTATTTAAAAATTAAAATTTTAATATTAAATTTTATCAAAAATAAACATTAGTCAATTTTTAAATATTTAATAATTCATAAATAATTTTACTATTAAATAATATTTAATAATTCAAAAATATAAATATTGATATTTTTACGTCAATATTGATAAAGAGAAGAGAAAGAAAAAAGAGAAAAAGAAGAGAGATAGGAGAGAGAGAAGAGGGAGATGAGACAGAGGGAGAGAGAAGGGGGAGAGGAGAAAGAAGAGAGGAGAGAGATGAGATAGAGGAGAAAGATAAAAGAAAGATGTTATAAAGAAATAAAGAATAAAAAGATAGGAGAGAGGGAGAGGGGAGAGAAAGAAAAGAGAGAGGGGGGAGAAGAGAAGAAAGAAAGAGGACAAAGAGGGAGAGAGAACAGAGAAAATAAACATAAAGGTGAGAGAAAGTGAGTATGAAAATTTTCAAATTTTTACTTTTTGGTAGAATTTGAAATTTTACAATTTTAGGTAATCAAAATACTTTTATAAATTACTAATTTCAATTTCTTACTAAATTCCCTATAAAAATGAATTACCCTCTTAAAATTCCTCATTCAAACACAAGGTTAAGGAATCTAAGTTTATTTTCACTCAATAATGTTGTTTAATTTAAAATCTTTTTGTTTGGGTACTTGCTTGCACTTAAATTTAATTAAAAAGGAATGGATTAGTACTTTAAAAATTATCTATTATTTTAATTTGAATATTGTTTGGATAAATTTTATTTTTATATAGTTAAAATTTACTTTACATTTTAGGTGTATTTTAAGATAATCAAAGTTATAACATGTTAGAAAATTTCATAAATTATATTATAATTAAAATTTATAATAAATAAATATTTTTGATTATATAAATTACATTTTAAATTTACAATGAATGATTTCAATTATGATATAAAGTTATTTTTAATTATTGTCAATTTCTTATAAAAAACTATTAAAATTCAATATATATATATATATATATATATATATATATACATATACATATATATATATAATGGTAGATTGAAAGGAACAAATAATTAAAAAGATCAAATATACAAATAAAATAAAAAGTGGATAACTTAATATGGTTGAAAGAGAAATTTTACATTAGTTGTAAGAATAATGTATGGAATGCACACTTAAAGGAGAGAAAAGAAAAAATATTAAAAATGTTTAATTGATAAAGTAAAACAAGTAATAAACTTATTCTATAAATAAATTGTATTAGTATATTTCAATTTATAATATAAGAAGGGTCAGGATCCGTTGACACTAGGTGTCAAAGTTAGTCAAATTACACCTTCAATAACTTTTTGTAAAATATAAATTTAATCAATCCAACCGTTAAATTATGTGATATTATCTTCATAATCATGTATATGAAATTTCACATCATTTAGACTTTTCTAGATATGTTATCTAACATTAAATATTTACATATATTTTAATAACATATTGTACATTAAAATAAAGTGATGTGATGAACTATTAAATAATTTTAGAATTGTATGAAATTTTGTATACTTAATCTAATTAATAAGAATATCAAATTCAATAGTTGGATTGGTTAAGTTTGTATTCTACAAAAAGTTATTGAAGGTGTAATTTGGCTAATTTTAACACCTGGTGTTAACGGATCCTAACCCATATAAGAATATATGTTTTTTAATGTACCAATACGGTGTGGCATGGTTGATAGATAACCTTGTCCCTTAAACATGTGGTCAACCTGAGTCCGTGTGTATGGAAGAACATTTATCTCAACTTATTAAATAGGTCTCAGTACTTCAGGAGATTAATCATTAGTTTTTGGCTGGAGAATATGCTGGATTTTATATATATATATATATATATATATATGTATGTATGTATGTATATGTATTTATGTATATTCTTTAATGTATTAAGGTGAAGTGAAGAACACCTTTCAAATTTTTTTATGAAGAAATTGAATTGGTCACTAATTGTGTGTTTCTGTGTCCTTTTCCCGTACCATCTTCCGAATAGTAAACAAAGAAATAACAAGGTTTGGTATCTCGTCCTCATCTTGCATGTCCACTTGTGTAAAACTAATAATTCTTTGGAGGGGGCCAATGACGGACCTATATTTATGCCATGTTCGTCCACATCTTACATTATAATCATCAATATTTTGCTTACACAAAATCTCTCTCTCTCTCTCTCTCTCCTCTTCCTCCTACTTTTTGGAGAAGAGAAAAAGGAAGATATTGTTAGGCGTTTGCTTTGGCATGAGTAAGCGCATGTGATGAAACTATATGATTGTAGCAAATTATTTGGGTTATCTATTGATGAGAGTGACGTGTGACCACTTTGCTTTTTGTCTTGTTGACCTTTCCTTTCTAAGTTCAATTAATAATATTATCCGATTTCTCCATATTAAAGAGAATACATTTTAAACGAAAAGAATATGGTTATATTTTCTTATAATTTTTATTACAAATTTTATTAATAATGTATAAAAAATATTAAATAAAAAATAAATATATTTAATATCTTGAAAATATAAAGTGTTTAATATTTTTATATTTGACAAATAGAAGGATTAGTAGAAGAATCTTATAGAAAAGTTTAGAATTATTCAAAAGAAAAAAAATATTAACAATAGTCATCATTTTTTTTATTGATAGAATGGTAATTTTTATCTTTGTGATATCTAAATGGGAAACAATTAGCTTTACATAAATGTGAATATAATATTTGAAAAAATAACTACTTTTTAAATTGATTTTGCAGAGTTTGATAAAGACCTTAAAACAACAAGGAAATATAAATTTATTGATTCTATTTATGTTGTTACTTTATTATGGCCTTCAAACATTATTTAATATTATTAATTTAGTGTTTCATAAACACTTATGTAATGATATTCAAAATTTTTGTGAGACTAATTTAGTGATAAATTAAATTTTCAAAGAACTAATTTTTTGTAACAAAATATTTGAATAATTAATATGCTAAGAATTTAATTTTTTGAAGAACTTTGGTATCTAAAATTTTTAAAAGGATTAAATTGAGATTTTTTTTTTCAAACAATTGTTAGTACTATTATAATTGTTGTGTTTCCTCTCTCTTAACATGAAAAGATCTAAATCCTTGAAAGTTTGATATATAATTGAAATTTTAAAATATTATAAGATATATCTCGATTAACAAAATATCTTTCATATAAATAATTTTAAAAAATAATTGAATTTAATTAGAATATACTAATAGTGTAAAAAAAATTTACATTATCATTCAATTATAAATTATTATGCATTGTAATAAATTATTGTAAAAGTCATATTAATAATAATTTTTAATTTTTTAATGGTGTAGATTTTTTTATGCTAATAATACATGAAAATTAACTCAATTCAATTCCCTCTAAAAATATCTTGTTTTAGGACAAATACGTGTATCAAAATAATCATTTCTGTACACAAAAATATCTGAAGACTTTTTTTCTAGGAAAAAGGAAAATAACCCAAGATATTTATGACTTAAACACTAATTCACTAAGCAAAGGGCCATGATGATATTCCTAGCTAATTAATCTTACTTTTCTTGAAAAACTATAATAAGTCTCTATGCTCACTACACTTGAATCAGACATAAGTATTAAAAATACCTATTAATATGTTGACAGGTGGCTTAAGAAAACAGTTTCCATTATCTTCGCTTCATGTCTCACAATTGTGTGTTACTATTATTTTGTACATATAGTTTAAAGGAAATTATACTGAAATCTTTTTATATTTTTTAAAATTGCACAAAATTTTCTGTGCTTTTAATGTTTATAACAATATTTTTTTATATAGAAATATACAATGTAATATTTTTCAAACAATCAAGAGATGTTAATATAATATATAAGGATGTTAGTATAATATTTTTTAAATAATTAAGAGAGATTAGTGTAAAAATAAAAAAAAATATAACAAAATCTCAAAGATTATATCAGTGTAATTTATTATATAGTTTATGGTCGGAAATTCATCTAAAAATATTGTTAATTTGGCATTCAAATTTCAAAGCAACGCGTCCGATGAAGCGCGTATGAAAACGAGTTTATGGAGCAGAAGCATGGTGTTGAACATCCGTGCACGTATCACACACTTAAAACCAATCGAGTTTAATTTTAATGTAGGCAATGGATCATCTTATCGATCATGTGTGGGGTCCAATCAGTGTGTTTGTTACTTTATTTTATTCTTTCTTTTATGTTCTCTTTTCTTGGCAATAGTGATTGTTTTATTTTGTATTTATTGCCCTCTTAGTGGTGCCAACAGGATTCAACCACGTATTAAACACTAATTTAATGCAATTTAAATTGACATATAGCATCAAAATTTTAAAAACTTTCAAATACTGAAATGAAATGTGATCTGAAAAAACATCAATTGTGATATCTGTGGGTTTAATCCAAACACGGTAATTTGCAAATTCTGATTTAATTTCTAATTGCAGTAGTTCAAATTACTTAAATTCAGAATTTTTAGAAATTGTTAAATTCTTTATCCGAATGCAATATATTACTGTACTTTATTCTACTTACGAATCTACTTTTGGACTATTGGGAAAAAAATAAAACTAACTTATCAATAACAGAACATTTGTGGTCGAATGCGGAGTGCCTACGCGAGCTCTCTCGAGGTTCTTTTCATCCATAAAGAATAATAAATAATAAAATACTAAGAAGAGTGAAAAAATTTGAGAGGATTTTTACAAAAGTTAAAAGAAAACAAGTAGAGTATATTTATTTTTAAAAATAAGATTTATTTTAAATTAAACTAAATATACATGTTTTTATTTATTCACTTTAAAGGCAATTTTACTTTATATATATGTTAAAGTTTAAAAGTAATGTAAAGAATTGAGCAACCGGTAATGACAAATGACAACCATTAAAAGATGTGAGATGGCTTTATATTGTTATGGAGTTATAAAATACATTCAAAGGGACGAAAAGTTAGATGCAAATATGCAGAGATAGATACGAGGGTTCGTTCCAATCCAAAACAAATTTTAAAATAATTCAGCAAAAAAAAATTAAAATAAATAAAAAGTTATATGTAGTAGTGGGCATTTGTTTTAAAGCATACTCCTTCGGTTATTTATTACAAGTTATTTTAATTAATTTATAAAGACTAAAAAGTTTATTAAAATTACTTAATAATCTCAAATTTACAAAAAAAAATTAAAATTTTCAAAATTACTCATATTTAAAAATGTATTAATTATATTAATTTCTCTCTCCACCTTAATTATCTTTTTAATATCCCATTAATTTTAATATACTAATAATAATTATTGTAGATTCCACTATTGTTGAAAAAGTGAAAAAAAAAACATGGTAAAGTATTGAGTAATTAAATATGATGTAATTGGAGATTAAGAATGGACTTGAAATAACAGAAGCTTATAAAATATGATTTATAAAAGAGAATGAAGGGACTAGTAAATTTTACCTTTTTAAGAAGTTGTGTATTGTGTGAGTCTATGTGTGTGATTTTCAGTTCGGTTTAAAGAATCCCCTGCAATGGATGTAAGAAACTTGAGATCAGCTAGACAAATGCATTTATTCAAACACCTGGCTTTAAGAAGAATTTAATTCCTAAATCTGACTCTTAAGGGTCATTTGGTGGTTAAGATATGATATGATATAATAGGATGACTATCTTATTTTGTTGTAATTTGCTGTTTGCTATGCCAACATGATATAATAACGTTATTCTATTCTCTTGTCATATACTCTCTTGTCATATACTGTTGCTTCAGTATATTTTTTATCTTAAAGGGATAAATAGGTTAGGAAGCAACACAATAAGATAAGCTCTAGCATTCCCTCCCCCCTCTCTGCAAAATTTGTATGTGTGTGTGTATAATTTTGACAAGTAAATTTAAAGTATATTATTAATTAAAGTATTAAAAATTAAATAATTACTATTCAAATATTTTTGAATAATACTTATAATTTTAAAAATCTTATATATTCTTTTATAATTTTAAGAAAAGTAATTACATAAATAAAAAAAATATATTGTATACTTTAGTTAAAATTATATTTTTTTGTAAAAATCAAAAAATTAAATTAAAAGTTTTTTTAGAAAATTATATATAATTTTATGAAATAGTAATTTTGTCATTTGAACATAATTTATATTTTATTTTATCATTATCTAGTTTGTTATCTGATGTGCACCAAACATTAGATAAAATTATAATTTATCTTGCTCTTATCTTACTTTTATATCCTATCATATCCTGATCACCAAACGAACCCTAAATGTAATACTAATCCATCACAAATACTTTCTTCATTTCTTTTTACCTGTTGTGTAAAATTATAGTACACAAAAGTAAGAAAATATTTAATCTCTTTGTTTATATTAAAATTATTTATGTTTTTTTAATACGTATCTCTTTACTACGTTAACATTTTATATATTGTTAATTTTCTTTTTCATAATAATATAAAAAATAACAATTAATGATATTTTGAAGTTTTAAGATGAGATATAAATAGAAAAGACCTTTTCTTCAACAGTAACGGATAAAAAGAAAAGGAAAATATTATATTTATTCTCTCTCCCCCTCTCTCTCTCTCACACACACACACACAAATGGTCAAATAAATAAAGGCATGAAAAAGTCCCTTAATTATATATTTGAGAACTTAGGACTAATAAAACACACAAATTCATCAACAAACACACACAAACAGTCAAATAGATAAAGGTGTGAAAAAGGTCCTTAATTATAGTAGTATTTGGGAACTTAGGGCCAATAAAACACACACGCACACAAATAGTACTCAGATAGATAAAGGCATGAAAAAGTCCCTTAATTATATATTTGGAAACTTAGGGCCAATAAAACACACAAATTCGTCAAAACACACACACACAAATAGTCAAATAGATAAAGGTGTGAAAAAGTCCCTTAATTATATATATTTGGGAACTTAGGGCCAATAAAACACACAAATTCGAAAGAAAAAAAAGAAAAAAAAAGGGGGAAGAAGAAGAAGAAGATAGTCAAATAGATAAAGGCGTGAAAGAGTCCCTTAATTATATATTTGGGAACTTAGGACCAATAATTTGTAAGAGAGGGGACCTTAATTATATTTGGGAACTTAGGGCCAATAATTTGTAAGAGAGGGGATAAAAAAACTACAGGCTGGCATGCAATTATAGATTCAAACATTAAAATTCATTAAATTTAATTTTGAAAGGATAATTTATCATTCAACATTGAAATAAATTAAATCAATGCATGAGATTTATATAGTTACGACACTAATTCTAAAGCATTAGAATCCAAATGTGAAAAATAAGATTAAGAATAAGAAAAGTCACGTGGGACAGATGACAAATGTTTAATTTTTAACATGTTTGGGCACGGATTTCATGATGGAGGAGAAAAATAATTGGTTGGTTCAATGATTTACATTGTTTGACAACTTTTTATCTTCTCAAAATCAATTCTTTAATATTCTTCAAAAAAATCAATTCTTTAATTAATGGAATTAATTTTAAGAGAATTTAACTTTTTATTAACAAAAAATAATTTTGAAAATAATTAAGTATCATAAAATTTATCGATATTAACCTTTAGTTGTATTAATAAAATAAAAGTAAATCTTCTTAACTAATGTCTAAACACTCTTATAAAAAATAAATTAATATTTTCACCACAATTCTTTTAAAATAGATCCTTTCAACATTAATTATTTTAAAATTAACTCTATCAACACTTTAAATGAATCGACCTTTAACAACACTTAGCAAAGATATGCTTAATATTAATTCGTTTGGCTTAATTTCATTTTTGGTTTTCTAAGTATCGCAATTGTGCGATTTTGGTCTTTCAAATTTCAATTATGCAAATTAAGTCCCCTAAGTATTGTATTTGTGTAATTTTGGTCCTTCTATTAATTTTCCGTTAAATATTTAACGAATTTTGCTAACATGACACTAATAGATGACATGGCAGATGATGTGGCATGATGGATGACCCAGCAGCTGACATAATGATGATGTGGCACTTAACATAGGTTTTGACGTGTTGATGACGTGACATGATAATGTAGCATGCAAAAATAAAAGACAATTATTAAATTAGCTTTAGTGGAATTTAAACTCCTTACCTTAGGTTCCAATAACAACCTTTAACCACTACACTAATAAGTTTATTTGGTATATCAATAAAAAATATAATATATATAGCTTAAATGGAGAACAAAGTTATACATATATTTACTAGTACTAAATAAACAAATTTATACTTATTATACGCTTATTATTATTAAAATAAATTAATATTAATATTATTATTAATAATATTTTTATATTATTAGTATATTAATAGATAAATTATAATTTAATAAATATAAATTATTTAAAATATGATATAAACGGTGAAGAAATATATTAATAAAATATTAATCCTAGAAAATATATTATTATTATTATTATTATTATTTTATAAATATATTTATGTAGAAGTATAAATTAATATTATTAATAAATATTATTAGTATTAATGTTGAGGCAATTGAGATTCATGATGATGTTGAGCATCTAATTGCATTTTTAATCAATAAAATTTATATTTATATCATATATTTTAAATTAACCTAATAATTTATATCAAATATTCATACATTTATATCATATTTTAAATAATTCATATTTATTACATTATTAATTTATATATTAATAAAATAATAATATATAATAATTATTAATAATATTAGTATTAATTTATTAACCATATTATTAATATTAATAATATATATAATAAATATAATTTTGTTTATTCAGTTGTAGTAAATATATATGAAATTTTGGTTTTCATTTAAGTTACATATATTATATTTTACATTCATATATCAAAAAATTTGTTAGTTTAGTAGTTAAAAGTTGTTATTAAAACATAAGGTGGAGGATTCAAATCTTACTAAGACCATTTTGATACTTGTAGACCAAAAGTGTAATTAAGCCAATTCATTTATCATGTCAATGTCAATAATTAACAAATCTATAAATTAATACGAGAGGACTAAAAATAATTGCCTTTTGAAAGTATTAAAAACTGAAAACTGAAATTTAATACTAATTAAAAGAAAAAATAATTTACACAAATAATTAAAACATATTAATGAAAAGAGAAAACTTATTTTTGAAAAATAATTATTTTACCAAAATAATAAACACGTCTGAAAACATACTAAACCTTATGGTTTTGACAAGATTGGTGCAACTTTACCTAAAAGAAATTATAAATAGCCACGGTTTGGGTTCAAATTTTCAATAATCAATATTGTTAGTTCTTTTTCTCGTGTGCGAGAGTTACAACCTCCTTTTTCTCACTCTCTCTTCAATAAATTAAACCTAAGCCTATACAAAAGAAAAGAACCAGAAAGAATAAGCTTGTCGCAAGCTATTTGGCAAAAATATGGATATCTACATGGCAGTTGCATAGACAATGCTACATTCTCTAATATCATAATATTATCAACAAGATCTAGATCTGCTGAACATACCAGCCAGCCAAACTCAGAAATCAGAATAATTGCTTATAAGTATATGTATGAACTATGAGTAGACAAATCACTAATGCCCTTGACACATACTAAACATAACAGGACAGCATTCGTTCTGATTGGCACGGACTGTACTTATTACTAACCATACATAAATTCGTTTTTTAGAACAGGATTTTAACTTGGTTTCTATTGAACTGATTTAAAAGATAGACGCGGGTAACAGTTTTGAAATTTTTGACAACTTTTTTAATTCGACTGTAAGTAAACCGATTTAAAAACATGATGCAGTGACAATTTTGAAAAATTTTACAACCTTTTTAACTCGGTTTCGTGACGATGTAAATCCTTAATAGTTAAAAATACCGATTAAGCTTTTTAAATCAGTTAAGTTTCCAACCAATTTAAAATGTAAAAATTTTTAGACCCTCCTTCTTCTAGGTAGAGCTCTTCGAAAGATGCATCTAAAGATGAGAAAGAAACTAAAGAGAGAGAGAAAGCAAGAGCGAGAACAGCACATCATCATCTTCGTGGCCAAGAGGTTTTGTGAAATGGTGGACCCCTACATGCTTGGATGGATTGTGTCTCTGCAACTTGGTTTTCTCGTGGAAGAATTGTTGCGCTTCGTCGAAGACTACCACTTGCGTGCGCGACAAACATTACCACCGTTGTCGGAGAATGCAGATCCTCAAAATGTAACGGCAATGTTGATGTCATCACTATCAGAGCTAGTGTCGTTGGTTTTGCTCTCGCTCACACTCTCGGCAAGGTAATTTGATATCTCTCTCCTTTCAGTATTAAGGTGTTTAGATTCCTATGCCTGTTTCTTAGTAGTTTACACCTTCCTCTGCATTTTATCCAAAAACGTGTTGTTGTTTCTTAGACAAACCAGCAAGAATTTTTTTGCTAGCCTTTTTATTTCAAGTCCATAAAATTCATCACAAAGAAAAATTGTTTATCCTTTTTTTTTATTCTTTTCTTTTTTTGTTTATGGTGAATCCGTTGAGTACAAGAACAGTGCAGAAAGCCATCGAAAATGGCGTCCCCTTTCCCCTTTTGTGCTCGTAGTTGACCCCTGAATCAAATCACCCAATAAAGAAGCAAAGAAACCAAAGGTTGCACTCCCACCGTAAGTAGCTATGTGGATGCGCAAGTGAACCTTGCTCAAGGTCCGATTCATTTGGAAACACAATTGCTAGGGTGGGAAACGCAACATCTGATTCGTTCATTGGGAAAGACCATGTTGATGAATTAGTATCCCACGCTATGCATGTCGCAGTTTCTCAAAGCCTTTGGGATTCACTTTGATTCATAATGATTTATTATAATTATAAATAGTGCATCTGTAACCTTTTTAACTCGGTTCCCAAATGAACCGAGTTAAAACACCTTTTTAAAATCGGTTCAAAATCCGATTTAAAATTACCCACTTTTTTATATTGTCTATATTTACATCGGTTCAAAAACTGATTTAAAAAGCTTTTTTTAACTGATTTAAAAAGTGTTTTTTATAATAGTGAATTTAAATTTGAGATCACTAATAAGCTTATATTAACTTGTACCAATTGATTCACATGCTTGATGTTAGGGATGTACATATGATTTAACAATTCCTTTGTAATTACAATAATTGAAATTTGTTTATGTTACTTCATTTTATTTTTCTTTAAAAAATATATATATGTTTGGTTATTTGCATGATCTCCTTATCCATCCAGCAGGATTGGTTTGCACATGGGAGTCCTGTGCCTCTGCTTGTGTTGGCCATGAGTTCATGACGCAAGGATATACGCAAGAAAATGCATGAGTTAATGGCTTGGACCATCTTGTCTCCTTCATCTATGGGGTGGAGAAGGAATTACGTGGCTTCTTTATATCCTTAACATTTATATTTATAAAATATATTTTTATTATTTATTTGACAAATATATGATGAAATAATCTATTTTAGGGAATTCATATTGTGAATAAAAAAAAAGAATTGTTGTTTCTCTTAATAATAGTAGAGTACAGACACAATGATTAGGGATTCGAATTTCACATCATGGATGCAGTGGTCGGTGGATCCGCGAGGAAATTTCATGGCTTGATCCAAATCTTGATAAGAGCCAGCAATACGAGAAAGTTCAATATATTCCCCTAAATCATATAAAAATCAAACATATAATAGTATAATTAAATATCTTTTTCTAAGCAAAATGAATCTTAATAGTAAGTATAAAGGTACTCAAATTCTTATATCAAAGTTCATATAAAGGATTAAAATAAAAATAAAGATAAGAAAGGCTAGGAATACATTTTATAACATACTCTTTTGAACACATTTTTTTTATTAGTTAAAATTTATTAAAAATCACAAAATTTTGTGAGTCTCACATTCTATTTGATGAATCTCTCTTATGATTTTGAAGTTTTCAATAAATTTTAATCAATATAAAAGAGGGTGTTAAAAAGAATATATTAAAGAGTGTGTTACTAGTACTCCTAAATAAAGATACAAGTGACAATTTTTTAACACACTCTTCTCCCAAATTTATCTAATTTTAATATGAATGATTCAATTCACGGCAGGTTAATGGTTGGAGTTAGTGATGAAGACATTGAAATAGTTAGTGAATTTTTTAGACAAGGTGTGGGTCACAAGGCCTTTTATGAGCCTAATTTAGTAGATAATAATGATGATAAGTCATGGAAATCTGAGCAATTGAAGACTGTTGAATGTTCAAATGATGAGGATGATGCATCAGTTAAAGAAAGTGTACCCAAGTTTAATGAAGATGTAGAATTTGGAAATGTCCATTTGGAACTTGACATGGAATTTGCTACATACATAAGCATTTAAGCAAGGTAAGTGGAAGGAACTTGACATACTATTCACTCTGGAAGGGATATTAAGTGGGTGAAAAATGACTCTTTTTAGTGTAAAAGGACAAAGTGTAAGAATAAGACATGTACACAAGAGATTTACTATTTGGATTGATGTTCCTTCGAGTTATTAAATCAGAACATTTGAGCAACATTACCGTTGCAACAAAACATTTAAAAACCAACAAGCCTCATAGGTTTGGGTGGTTAGGAAACTTGCGAAAAAGATAATAAAACAATTATCACTTAAACATAGAGAAGTTATAGAGGATATGAAGGTCAAATATGTAGTTATAGATATATAATACAAAAATATGGAGATATAATGGAGATATATGAATAAGGTAAGTGAAATAGTTGAAGGAAATAAGAAAAAAATAGAGAAGTAATCCTAGAGCAACAATGAAGATGGACATTATTCTCTAACCTAACTTTATACCATAGTTTCACTCACACACATATGGGACATATTTGGTGAGTATGAGAGGAGTTAATCTTGACCATGCAATTATTCATGGATGGTCAATATTGTTTTTAATTAACTTTAATCTTAACCATCTATTTAAATTATGCAATTGAGATATGTTCTTTTTACACTTTCATCTCTCACTTGATACACTTCCTCGATTAGTGACGAATCCAAGGGAGCAAGCAGAGGCCTTCCCTTCTCGCCCTTCTTCCTTGACTCTTTGAGAACTATATTTATTATGACATGATCAATAGGTTGGTTATTATTTATTGAGAAGATGAAAGAACATGATTGAAGTTTAATATGTATTCTATTGTTAATCAATTCTATGATATAAAAGAACAATATTTACAACTTAAATAAACGGTATGATGTATTTAACTATTATGATTTAATGTTTACTTAATATTTATTATTAAAATTTTTCAATCCTTTTTAATAGGTTTTTGGATCATGTCCTACCTTCGATGGTTGTAAAAGGAGATTTAAGGTTGGTTGATAGATCATTCATATATTGTTTGTGATTGCATATGCCATAGAGAGCATAAACAATTGGACGTGAATCCTCTTACTATTACAAAATGACCTTGGTGTTTTCAAGGAGTATGATTGAATTTTCATTATAGACATGTGCAAGGTCAATGTGTTTTATTATGCAGGAACTTAACTAAATGTTTTTTTAATTATGTCAGGAACCTAACTACATTACTATGTAATATCGTAGGAACAAAACTAAATGATTTTTGTATAAATTAAATTTATAGATACCTGGTGATGTTTCTTTGTGTTGGGTTGGGATTAATACACCTCCTCTTCTAACTAAAAAACAAATTTTGCTAACGTGCACCCACTTGTTTTTTAATTGAAGTATGTTAGCAAATTATAATTAAGGATTATCTTAAAATATACTAATGGTGTAGCTTGCTAATATACTCCAACTAAAAAACAAGTATGTGTATGTTAGCAAATTTATATATATATATATATATATATATATATATATACATTTTAAACATTTCTTCATTTTAGAGAAACTAAATTCATAAATTTTGCAAGAAAAGTGCGAAGTTAATTCCACATTTAATTTAAAAATGGTATTTTTGTATGTACAATACTAGTGTAAAAACCCGTGCAATGCGCGGGACATTAGAGTCATATTGATACAAACATGAAATAATAATGTAAGAAGTGAAATAATAATGTTTTCATGTGAAGAAACGCAAAAAAAAAAAAAAAAAAAAATTAAGATACAATCCTTAATTGGTTATTTTATTTACCATATACATTAGGAAGAGAGTAAAGCAAATTAAAAATTAAAAAAAATATAGATATTTTTTTAATTTTATTATAAATTCTTGAACATCAATATAGAAAGATCATAACTACAAAAAATAACAATGAAAAGCAAAAGATATTAAAAAACCAAAATAAGCTCAAGGAACAAAACACTAAGGTTATTATTGATGATGATCTTTAGACATTATGAAAGACTTCTCGATATACAATATTTGTGGTTGATGTACATATTCTTTGGTCATCATCTAAGATCAAAATCTTGAGATCTAGGAATGGTTTAACTCTAACATATTGAACAATTACAACAACATTGTTAGTATCTCCTCTAGCGAGGAAAGAGTTAAACTCCTCAACATAGTTTCCGATCAATGTGCACTTAAAGCGTATGCTACAATAAGGATACAAAATAGTAATAAAAAAAAATAATACTAATAAGCATATGCTTTAAAATTGTGAAATATTACATTATTATTAATATGCACATAGAATTATTACCTCTTCGAGTCAAGTTGAATTTCTTCATCTTTGTTTTGTCACCATTTGTCACAACCTCAATTTCAGGCCCATGTGAGATAAGTATGCCTATGACATCTACAAATATGAAATAGTTTATTAGGCTATGGAAAATTTCAATGTTATTATTATAATTATAACAAAACAAATAATGAAGTACTCAATAACCAAATAATTGGTGTCATAGTTAATACAAAGAACCTTACAGATGAGTAATTGTTAACAAATTATTGGGAACAACATTATTAGCAAGCAACTTTAGTTTTGTAGCTATTTGAAAGTTGAGCTTGTATAGATGTCGGGTCATTCTATAAGGACCCTTACTATTGACTATACTAAAACTGAACATGAAATAAACAGAATTTTCTTTAACTAGTGATTGAAACCTATATATTAGAGTATTCCTAACGGTTGCATGGATGCGGTCTCCCTATAGAAGAAGACAAATGTTAAGAACAATAATATGTGTAATTAGAAAATTTATTATAATTGTATTGTATTATATCATAGTAGACTTTGTATTATGAACTTACTATTTTGGTCCATGAGGACCATCTCAATAGAATATATCAACTTTTCAATGTTTTTTATTGGTAACATGCCAAAGTCTGACAACTTTGACAATTAGGCTCCACATCTCTCTAGATGTATTCACATTTGAAAGGAAGTCACATTTTGGTGCCATTGATGTTGAGGTTATGAAGATCGAGATTGAAACCAAACCACAAAAAAAGAAAGGTTAATGTGTTTCTCAATACGACCAAGTTAAATACAAAGCAAGTGAAATTTCACATTATTTAAATAGAACTATAGAAGGTTCAAGAGTTACAATCGATGGATAGGATGTTAATTTCAAGTGAAATTGTAGGAAAAATTAATTTGTTTTAATTTAATTTAATTTGAATTGTAAATTTCTATTTAATCCATCAAAATGCTGTTAATTTGTTTTTATAAATAAATTTCATATGAAATTATATTATACATTTAATTCCGTTATGATTATTTCCATTTTAAATTGAATTACTTATAAGAAGGGAGGTTGAATTGTGTAATAACAAATTTTCGCAAAACCTTTGTTAAAGACGTATCATCTAAAAGATATGATCAAAGAGTTTTTCAAAAATGTAAACTAGAATGCACACAAGATTTATACTGGTTTGCCTCATCTTAAAGACTATGTCCAGTTCTTGGCAATAACCAAGTTCCACTAACTTTTTCAAGTTACAAGTATTCTTTCCACAAGCCTCTTTAGGCTCATTCTAAGTAGTCTTTTACTTGTCTCTTCAATCAGTAACCCAAGTATTCTTTGAATCAAAGCCTTTTCAGGCTTCCACCAATTTCTTTTGAAAAAGGTTTACTCGTGAGTTACCTCACTGGATTTAATGTCTTATCAGACGAATATACAAGTAAGTACACAAGAAGATTTTTACAAACAAGTCTACAAAAGAAGAGCTTTTTTGTTTCAAAAAGATGTTATGATTTTTCAGCAAGAACAACTACACGAAAGAGGTCTCTTCTTCTATTTATAGGCTTATCCAAAAGTATCTGTTGAGTGCTTTGTAGGAAATGGCTTCGTTTGATGAAGAAAGTTGTTGGAGCATTAAATGTAGCATTTAATGCCTTTCACCAACTTGTCATAGGATAAGATAAAGCAGTCTGTTTATCTTTTCTATTCTTGTACTCAATATTGTAGCAGTTGTCATGTCTGCTTTTCCGTTCTGACATCCGCACACACACATTCCTTCTTGTTCGCCTAAAAGAGCTGACTCTCCTTAAAGGTAGGTATGTAGGTTTTATACGTTTCAAGGTAGCTTACGCTTTGATTGATGTGCATATCATTTTAGAACATTGTCATCTTCAGTAAGATTTGTTAGTTACTGATTCAATTTAATCAAAGGATAAAGACGATATTTTTTTTTAAGATATCAGACGGTTGCTTTTGAACCTGCTATAGATGAACAAACGATTGCGTAAAAACATATATTTTAACTGTTTGTTATTATCAAAATATTTGAGGGTTATAAATTCATCCTTTATCATAACATTAATTGTCTATTTAAAATTTGAAATTAATCATCATTGAAGCCATTAATGAAATTTCCATTTTAAATTGAAGTAGCTATAGAAATAAATTCTACATTAAATTATTTCCATAAATAAATGTCATTAAATTATTTCTATAAATACTCGTTCATTTTAAATTAATTGTTTAGTATAAATTTATTCCTTATATGTGTTCTAGAACAAAAAAAATATATTCCTTATGTATAATATGGAAGTTTTGTTCACATTAAATTATTTTAGTAAATAAAATCTATATTAATTATTCATTTGAAATTTGAAATTAAGCATCATTTTAAAAATGAAAACTATCTAAAAATAAAAATTAATTAGAAAATTCAATATATTTAGTATTTTCTTTTATATCTATTTGATTTGATTTAATAAATTTTTAACTTTTATATGTATTTTTTTTTGTATATTGCATTTGATTTTTATTTTTTTTTATATATATTGAATTTGATTTAGTGTTTCATTTTTTTTGGGAGGTTAGCGTTTCTTTTTATTTCTATTTGATTTAATAATTTTTAATCTTTTTCATGAATTTTGCATTTCAATAATTATTTTAAAAGAACTATGGGGATAATTTAATCTTTATTTCTATTTTCTATTTGAAAGGGATAATTCAAATAACGTGCTGAGTTTAATGGGGTGGGAATAATGATTCAATAATCATTTAAAAATGAAAACTCATCCAAAAATAAAAATTAATCAGAAAATTCAATATATTTAGTGTTTCCTTTTATTTCTATTTTGATTTGATTTAATATTTTTTTAACTTTTATATATACTTTAAGTTAGTCAGATATCAAGTTTACTTTAAATTGTATCCTTAAAAAAATTGATTTATATTTTAGCATTGTTGTGCAGTTACCAAGTTTATTATATATAACATTTATTTTCATTATCTAATAGTTTGTGTCTTAATTGTTTATAAATTATGTCATAATTATCCATAAATTAATTTGCATGCAAATGAATGTGAGATTGACATGTAAACAAAAAAAGAAGGAAACGCTCCTGTATTGCCAAATAGGATGAGATTCCGTGTGGAATTGCTCTAGAGGTGAACACGTGGAGCTTTTTTCTTTTTTAGATTATTTTTGATTGTATATATTATAGATTAGGTTATAGATTAAAAAAAAAGTAAAGTGAAATGGTCAAGATTTACATAATTTTTTTAAATATATTGCTTATACGCGTGTTATTAGGAAAGTAACGTGTCATTAACATCTGAGAAAGGTCGTCCATATTAAAGAATAAAGACGGATGCAGGCAGTGTCAAAGAGAACCACTATTGACTTATAACGCTACATTTTTTTATGTGCCCCAAAAGTCCCTGCTCTCATCAAAGCTGAGTGAAAGTAATATTGTCTCGAAACCTTCCAAGATGCTTGAGAAATGAGAATCTGTCACCCTATTTTGATAAACTCTTCATCAGTGCTTATAAGAAAAGAAAATAAGAAGAAGAAAAAAAATTCATAAGTTAACATTTGTTTATGCATAAATTAAAAATCAGCTTTTGAAAGAATTAATATGAAAGAACTTTCATAAATTAGCTTATATATAAGTTAAGCTTATGGAAAAACTTTTTTTTTTTTTTTTCTATTAGTGCTTATGAAAAAATTTATCTAAACCTGCCCTTAAAGATATAGGTTACTTTGGGTGCTAAATCTTGGCATTATACAGTCTACGAATTAGTGTCCTATTGAAGAAGAAACATTGGGCTCCAGTCCATCTCAGGTTTGGAACAAGGTTGGGCTTTAAGGAAAACCATTAGGCTTCAAGGAAAATTAAGATTGCGGATATTTGGGGCCTAATGGAGTTGGGGCTGGGATGGCTACAGTCCCCCATAGAATGCTAGGCAGGCATTACATATCGCATATCTCTATGATTAGTGCATGGTCTGTGTTATGTTAGGGATTTTGAACAAAATAATGTTATTTAAAAAATTATTTATTAAAAATATTGAACATTATTAATAAACTTTATGGGTGAATCTGGATATATTGCTGACTAAAATTATTTTTAAAAAAAATACTAATTCACGTGGTTCGTTGTAAGGAGTGATCAACACCACTCCTAATTATAAAAAAAAAAAAAGCGCTAGCATTGTCATGCATTAGTATTCTAAAGCCGAAAAATAATGTGCTAGCATTGTCATGTATTATTCTATTATATTCTTATTCTTTTAACTAGTATGAGATTATTTCATCTTAACCAATGATTTTGAGTTCAAATATTGGATATGCAGATGCACTCAATTCTTAGAGGGAGAACTTTACTATCTATAATAGTCTTATTCAACTTAGGTAGAATTGTCTTTCATAAAAAATCCATGCGTTCTTTAAAAAAAAATGTAATAGTATTATAAGGATGACGCAAGGTAACACATAGAAATAGAATCATTTACAGAATGTTGACATGTGACAGCAAATGCTTTTTGCCCCCTTGAATGTATGAGGTACAGTAATAACACCATGATTGGATTCGAAAATGAGAAAAAAAATGAAGAGAAATTGGGTAAAAATTGTGTGTTATTTGGATAAATAGAAATAAAATATATATATATATATAGATAATTTTTCCCACTTATTTGGTTGAATAGAAAAGTGGATAAAAGGAAATTAGAATGTTTAAAGTCAAATTTACCTTTTAAGTTGGCACTTTTCTTTTTTCCAAATATTATGAATTAGAAACAAGGAAAAATAAAAGGATAAAAAGGTAGGGAAGAAGACATTAGCATTATGAGTGAAAGAAAGAAGTGTCACAAAGGCATTTTCCACATTAGTACGTCTCACACATGAAGAGGGGAGAGTTGTTTAATCTGGGACCACGTTCATAATCTTTTTTCCTCCTTGAACCCCACTTCAACAAGGTGAACATGGTCTGAATAAAATTTCAGTCTTCCACTCTAAAAACAAAAAAAAGGTGAACATGGTAAAAAAATTTTTCTTTCTTTTTTTGCTAAATCACTCCTCTCTATTTTTTTTCTCTGACAAATTAATCCATCTAAACAAAATGTAAATGCATGCTCATGAATTTTTAATAGAAGTAATCACAAGTTGAGTTGGATCAGATTTGACAAAATAAAAAAGAAACAATCTAACTAATTTAATTCTACTTAATTAAATTAAATCAAATTAGTTTATTATTATTTTTTTTTAAACTAATCGTACTGAAACCAACTGAATAAAACTCAAGTTGATCTGCATCAAGTCAAGTTCAATTTTGTTGAATTTTAAAGCAATTATAAATCGAGGTTTTAGCAACAAGGTATAGTTGTTTGGTACTTTGGTTCTTAAATACAATGTGTTATTCATACAGTGCAGGGTCTGGTTCGTCGATAATAATCCGGTCAACCACCTTTTTAATATATTTTCTATATCACCTTGTTGTAAAATTGTAATGTGCTTTTTTATTTACTATGTTCCTTATTTTTATCCTTGTTTTAAATTTGTATTATATTGATTTCGTTTTCGCATGAAATTTATTAACTTTTACTGCAAATTAAAAGAAGAGAGGAAAAAAAAAGAAGAAAAACACATTATGAGTCACATGAGCGGACCCAAGTAGGTAGGTATTGATGATTTGATGGGGGAAGTTGCACCTCCTAAATGGAAAACCCTCCCGAGAATTATTTACATTAAATTACTACTACTACCAATGGTTTTTAAACCATATGCATCCTAGCATTATTTTGGTTCTATTCCAAAATTGAATAAATTGTCAACTATTTATACGTGAAGAAGCAATCAGCCTTTTTTTTTAACAAACCAAAGACATTTGTGTGGTCCTATCTTAATTATAAGTTGTCAATTATTCAAGATAGGCAAATTTAAATTATGTTACATATTTTGGTAAGCTTATTGGTTACATGGTTGCATGAGTCAACAATATCTCCGTATAATGCTATTTAATTTATAATTTCGTATGAAAAGTTTGTATTGAAGCTGACACATATATTTCTTAACTTTGGTGGGTGAAAGGGTGAGTTTTTGGATGTAGACCTGCCAGAGTGAAGGTCTATCCATATAATTCTGGAAAGAATTTCTGGAGACATTAATGTCGCGTCACTAAAAATATGTCAAATTCCAAATAATATTGTCATACACAGTAAACCCAGACTATTATATCTCCCTGCGTTAATTTTTAAATTATGTGACGTTATTATTTTTTATGGTAGTTATTGTCTTGCCTTAACCTTAATCAGCCTTGAGGACAAAAGGAGTATTCGATAGTTCGTAGTTTGTTGTGTTATTTACCAAATGTCAATAAGCATAGAAGATACTGTATAGTGATAATTAAATAATGATAGAAAATTATTAATAAAATGAAGAAAAATTATATAGGTTTTGGATATCATGTAAAAGTAATATTTAACAAGTAAAAAAGAAATTGAAATAACTCTTTTTAACTGTACGTACATAATTTGCATTAAAGTTATTAAATTATATATAAAACTTTTAATTGAAGCTGGCCAAAACTTCATCACAAACAAATTAACAAATGGAATTGAGTCATACAATTAACTATTTCTATAACAATATATAATGGCGATAAGTGATTTTGGTGTTCGTATATATTTTTTTCCTGATTTTGCCTTTTTAACATTTTCAAATATAATTGTATATCATAACAAACTCCACTTTCTTATCTTCTTTTCAAATTTCATTTTTTCTCTAAACTACCAAGTAAAATTATCCACTACTTTAAATTAAATTATGTGGTTAGCCAGACATGTAATACCTGTGTTCCCTTAGTTATATATAATGTAAAGTAAAGTTTTATTTCAATCTTACAATTTTACAATTAATATTTTTTTTATCAAAATTGAAAGTTGATCTATTAATTTAATCTTCTTTAATCTATCATTAACTTAATTCATCTTGTTTTCTCATTCTTTATTTGAAATATTTCACTACTTTCATCCTTAATTCAAATTGTCTTCTCTCTCTCCCATTATCTATATTTTATCTCTATAGATGCTATAAAGTAGAATTTAAGTCTTAATCTTTAATTTTAAAATCAATTTTATTATTACTAAAATTGAATGTTAATTTACTGCTTTAACTTTTCTTAATTTATGTTTTAATTTATCTAAATTACTTTCTCAATCTTGTTTTAAAATATTTCACCCTTAATTCAAATTATTCTCTCTTTCTCTCTCTCCTCATTATCAATATTTTTTTTGCGGCGCATATGATTGTAAAAGAGTATTCTGGTCGGTTACTAAGATTTTTAATCTCCTTCAGAAAATTTGTTTGCACTCATAGGTGAGCTGCTTCCTCCAAACAAAGTTATTTCGATACGCACCAGTCAGAATTCTAACCTTTAACCACATTCTCAATATAAGTAGGAGTTTTGTCTTAATCTCATGATTTTTCAATTAATTTTCCTATCAAAACTTTTTTTTTGAGAAGCAAAAGAATTTTATTAATGAAAGAGAGATCTTTGCTGGAAGCACAAGACGTGCCCACAAGCAAGACCCAACCCAATCTAGTACTAACACCTAACCACTCCAAAACACCAAAACACTTCCCCACCTACTATTAACCTCTCACATACATTGCATTCTAGTCATGCTTGGATCATGAGGCCTCCGCAAGCTTTTTTTATGAGAGTCTACTATATACTTCCTGCATAACCACCCCAGGTCTGCATAATCTGTAATTGCTTATGATGCCAAGAATTAGCTTGCAACCTGCTTCCTACTCACGCCAAAACCAGCCTCAAAACAGCTACCACCACCCCAACCAATTGTGTCCTGTCCCCGCCTTAACTCTCCATTCAATACCAATCATCCTCGGCATGCTGTACTGCAATACCAAAACTTGTAGGAACTTGCCAATAAACTCTCCCTTAAAGTGCTTCGAAGCATGCTTGTGGACACTCAAACCAACAAGATAGCGGATACTAGAAAAGTCCCCTGGTAGTAATCCAGTGCCAAGATTGAACCTTCACCACCTCCACCATCCCACTCACATCTCTCCCATTTTTTGAAAATAAGACTGCATTTCTATTCTTCCAAATTGTCCAAACAGTCGCAAACCAAATTGATTGCCACAAACTTAATTGTTTTCCCTACCCTGCACCAATCCTCTAAATTGGAAAAACTAATAATGACATTATTGTGTAATGCCTTCTTAATTCCCCACCATCGTAACACTTCCACCCATATCTTTGAGAAGAACTCACATTCAAAAAACAAATGTGCCACAGTCTCTTCCTCTTTGTTGCACCCTAAGCATCCATAATCATTACTTGTTATCACATTTCTATGTATTAAATTTTGCGTAGTGGGTATCCAGTCTTGGGACAACTTCCAAACAAAAGATTGAATCTTTAAAAGGACACAACCTTTCCATAATAGTTTATAGAATAGGATAGGTTCAGGCGAAGACCAAGATGTTAAAACCTTGTAGGCCTATTTCACTGTATAAGAGCTAGATGTGTCTTCCTTCCATACCCATTTATCATCCTCATCTTCCTTCAACACCACCTGTCTCAAGGCATACTATAATTCACCAAATAATCCCTTCTCCCACATTAATAATGTTCTTCTCCACCTCCAATTCCACCCTATAGAACCTTCCCTCCAAGCCCCTATCTCAGCCACAGTCGCTTTTTTATCCACAACAAGGGTGAATAGTCGTTTATATCTAGACTCCAAAGAGTCCCCTCATCCTGTAACGCTTGTGATTTTCTTAATGTATGATTTAGTGGTTTAATAACTAAAAATGGAAATTAATATATGGTTATGGTGTTTAAAATAAATAAATAAATTGTTGTTGTTGATCGTTGTTATTATGTGATTTTAGTTTTATGTTGTTGACTTGGAATTCCTATTTGAGTTTAGGGAACTGAGAAAAATGTGTTTGAGCCAAATTGAGAGTGTTGTTGATATTGGTTTGGGTTGTTGAGAGAAAAACAGTTAAGTTAGAACTGTTGTAAGTTTTGGAGAGTGAATGGATGGACCCTGAGCTTTAGTGGGCCTGAAGTCTTTGTGAGGCCAGGGAGAGTTTTAAAACCCCTTCCTTCTCATTTCTCTCATCTCTCGGATTCTCTCATTCTCCCGTCTCTTTCTCTCACTCTCTTCTCTCTTTCTCTCAATTTTTCTCTAATCCTTACTGAGATTCTTGAAGTGTGAGACCTAAATCTAGTGAGGAATCCCGTTTCTAGACATTGGAAGGCTGTTATTGCCTTGCTTTCATGGAGTTTGGCTTAAGGTTCTGCATCTCTCACGTTTTCCCTTCCTCAAGTTCAAATTCGGAAGCTCCAAGAGGTAAGGAAGCTTACTCTTGCTAGATTGGTGATGTATGAACATGATTATGTGTGAATATCGCTTTGGGTTAGTCCAAATACAGATTATATGTTGTTGTGGTGAGATTTTGAATGAAAATGGGTTTTGGGGGAAAAATCTGAATTTTGATGAGAAATCCATGAGTTGTGTAATGAAATGTTGAATTAGTGGTGTAATCTATTGTATATAAGCTTGGTTGGGGTGGATTGATGATATTGGAACCCCATGAATTCGAAAATTTGAGTTTGGGTATTGAAAGTTTGAGTTTTGCTGCAGAAATCATGTTTTTTTCGCAATCCTGTTGCAGATAATCGATTATGGAAGTTGATAATCGATTATCTGGAGCTTTAGGATCAGTTTTCGTGAATTTGGCTTGACAATAATCAATTATGGACTCTGATAATCGATTATCTGGGTTTCAGAAAAATTTCTTCTGGTTTTGGTTCAGAAATAATCGATTATGGAAACCCATAATCGATTATCCCTACTGAAAAATGAAATCTGATGCATTTTTACTAAACGAATATAATCTGTTACTATAGTACATAATCTGTTATTTCAAAACTGAATTTACCATTTAAGATTTCATAATTTTCATTTCAAAATGCGAAGTATTTTGTATATACACATATAAAAAGAGTATTATATATTTTCAAAAGCTTTATTTAAGAATGATGGAAAGTGGTCAAGTTGGGATATTATTTTCTTTAAACTAAAGAAGCGAATTGTTTCAAAGGTTTTTGCAAATCTCCAAATTTACCTATCCTCCAAATGGTTTTCAAATAGGGTCTTGGTTTTAAATTATGAATTGGTGGTTAGATGTGTCATTGAAGTGGAAGGTTGCTTAGATAGGACCTTCGCTTGTTATGTATGATATTGTTCCTCACGAGGTGGGCTGCTTAGATAGGGCCTTACCTGTTGATTATGATTGAGGCTGGATTAGGATCGGTATGGTGTTGATGGATATGAGTGGTCATAGGAGGTAGTTGACGATGGACCTCTTTGCCACTAGTTGTATTGATAGGCATATATATATGACGTATATTTATTGGTTGTGGTTGAGTGGTTGATGGTGTAGTACATGCATTCATGCATAGTTGGCGACTGAGGTAGCTAACAATGAACCTCATGCCGTGGTGCGGGTATGCACGTAAGTTGGATGGTGACTAGAGTTGGAACTCAGATGGGCCTCCAACCTAGTGCTGGATGAAACGTGGGGTAGCTAACGATGGGCCTTCGGGGATGAATGGATGGGCGACTCCACAGGAGGCCAAGGTGATGCAGGCCTTGTGTCGCGGATAAGCCACCACCCACATACACTTATCCTAACGAACCACTATGCTTATCCGCAAATCAGAGTTTGGCAATTCCTGAATGGTGCTTAGATAGGCTACAGTAAGGGGTGAGACCTGACTGATCACTCGTTATGTTGTAAATTTATTGAGAGTCGTGTCATTATGCATTGACATAGTTGTGGGGGTTGTGATGTAACATGGAGTCTTGAGTTGAAAATTCTTCTTTGTATGAATGTATCTTATATATATATATATATATATATATATATATAGATGTTGAGGACTCTGGATATATGATGGTGTGCCATATACTCATGATTGAATGTTGTGAATTATTGATGATTTCCAAAATAGTATGCTATGCCCTTGTTTTAGTAAGCTTACCTTTGTCATGTTTTGTTGTTGTTGGTTGTCTTCTTGTTGTTGTTGTGCTGATGTGCCTATGCTGATCATGTCTTATGGCGTGGGAATAGATGGCGAGACTTCCATGGACCCGGCGACTCAGAGCTGAGGATGGAGCCGAAAGTTGGAGATGTTTGGCTTGGGAAAGCCAAGTTTTGTTGCTTTAGTTATGGTTTAGATTCATTATATTCTTTTGATGGGATTGTATAGATTGACCAGCTACAGGGAGTGAGTTTTGCATTTTGCTTCTCTGATGATGTATATTTTGATATTGTTTGATAAGGGTTGGTGTTATCCCATTGTTGTGTATGACATGATGATGACAGATATACAGATATGCATGTATGGCACCAAGAGAGATAGGTGGATCTCTCAATTGCTTTGTATGACCTATATACAAATATGATAGGATTGATTTTATTCACCTGATAGGTGGATGAGGAGCACGTTTAGTAGGGTTGTTTAGTAGCGACAGTTGGGTCGTTACACGTCCCATGGATCTTGCCAAAACACCATTCGCCTCCCGTCACCTACTTTTTTAAAGCATGATTTTGAAATCCAATTCCATGGATAGCCAAGACTTTCCTCCTCTAAAGATTGAACATCCATCCACCACTTAGAGCACATCTTCCCTCTTTTAACCCATTCCCTACTCTCATCCCTGTATTTATAACAGAGTACTTTATACCACAAGGATTGTTGTTTCACCTTTAACCACCATGCCCACTTCCCCAATAAGGCAATGTTAAAAGCCCTACGATTCCTTATACCCAAGCTTCCTAATTCCTTCTCCATACACACTCTTTCCTAAGCCACCCAATGTATTTTGTGTTTTCCTTCCTCCCTTCCCCATAAAAAAACCCCTTAAAAGAGATTCGAGTAAAGAGATGATACTTGTCGGTGCCTTGAAAAAGGAAAGAAAATAAACCGGTAAAAATACCAAGATTGATTTAAGCAAGACCAAGCGCCCTCCAAAAGAAATATGTTTACTATTCCATGAAAATAGTCTCTTTCGCACCTTATCCACTACAGGTTGCCAAGTGGATATTTTCCTCGGGTTTGCCCATATAGGTAGACCCAAGTACTTGAATGGCAAGGAACCAATCTTACAGTTGAGGATGTTTGCTACTCCTGTCAACCACGCCTCTGTTGTATTGACTCCCACCAATTTTCTTTTATGGAAATTCACCTTCAATCTTGATGTTACCTCAAAGAGTTGTAGAATGGCTTTTATACCCCACACATTTTTCCAACTCATTTTGCCAAAGATTGATGTATCGTCTGCAAACTGCAAATGAGAAACACATTCACCCTGTCCTCCTAAATCAAACCCATCATATAAACCCCTCTTGACTGCCTCGCCAAACATCATGTTTAGACCTTCTATCACTGTAAGGAAAAGAAAAGGTGATAATGGATCCCCTTGCCTCAACCCTCTACCTATCGAGAATTCTTCATTGGGCTTCCATTAACGAGAACAAAGATTTTTGTAGTGGAAATACATTCCTTTATCCACTTCCTCCACTTTGCACAACAAGCCAATCTTGCCATCATAAAATCAAGATATCCCTAACTCACTGCGTTATACGCTTTCTCGAAATCCACCTTGAAACACACCACCTTCTTCTTCTTTTGCGCATCATGCACAAGCTCATTTGCAATAAAGATACCATCCAAGATTTGCCTTCCTTGTATGAAGGCAGATTGGTTCTCAGATATAACAGAATGTAGCACTTTCCTCAATTTATTAGCTAACAATTTTACTAATACTTTGTACATACACCCAATTAAAGAGATGGGCTTGTAATCCCCCATGATCATCGGGTTGTCCCTTTTGGGTATTAATACAATGAAGAAGCTATTGACCCCTTTTGCAAGCTTCCCATTAGTGTGAAATTCCTCCAGAAAAGCCATAAAGTCCTCCTTGATTTGCTCCTAGAAATCTTTAATAAACATAAAATTAATTCCATCTGGCCCCGGGCTCTTGGAACTCTCACAGTCCCACACGACTGCTTTAATTTCCTCCTCAGTGAACAGTTTAACCAACTCTAGCTTGTCCAAACTACTGATCTAATTGCATTTCATCTGCCCCAAGTTCAGTCTATCCCATTCCTTACTTTCAAAATGCTTTTTGAAGTGGTGTTTAATTGCCAATTTCACCTGTAACACCCCTTCAACTAATGACCCGTTCACATTCAAGCATAGGATTTCATTCCTCCTTCTCCTCTTAGCAACATAGCTATGGAAGAACTTAGAATTAACATCTCCTTCATTTAACCATTTGAGCCTCGACTTTTGCCACAAAACACCACACTTCTGACCTGTAAGTTTATAAATTTGTGCTATACATTCCCTCCTTTTCACAACTTGCGCCTTATTTAGATCCATACTCTCCCCTTGTACATCAAATAAGTCAACCTCATTTTTTGCTACACTAATCCTCTTTTCAATGTCACCAAAATACTCATTGCTCTATTCTTTTAATTTATTTTTTATACCTTTTAGCTTCTCTTTCAACACAAAAGTCTTTCTACCTGGCTACTACTAACTCCACCCATTCTTTTCTTAGAAACTCCTTGTATCCTGGTACCTCTCTCCAACAATTTAGAACCCTGAAAGGCTTTGGACCTCAGTTTACATCTACTTCTTTAAGAACAACCGCATAGTGATCTAACACACTTCTCGGAATGCCCCATAGTGACAAATTTCTCCAAGTATTGAGCCATTCCTCACTCAACAAGAATATGTCCAGCCTGCTCATAGCTTTCCTATCTGCTCTATACCATGTGTATCTTCTTCCATTAAGTGGTAGATCAATCAATCCAGCATCCTCTATAAAATCCCTGAAAAGCTGTCATCTCCTACTACCTACCATTACTCTCCACCCCCCTTCTTTCGCTTGTTGATTTAATAGAATTAAAGTATCCTGCCACACACCACCTTTGTCCCCCTCTCTCCTCCATTAAATGTCTAATTTCCTTCCACATTTCCTTTTTAGCCCCCAAATCACAAGGAGCATACACATTTCCTATAGTAATTGGATTCCTCTCTTGACCCCATCTTCCCACCACTATCAAAAAATTATTCTTGTAAAACCAATTAGTTACATCAAACACAAATTTGCTCCATATAGTAAGACTTCCTCCAGATCTTCCAACTGCTGGTTTGAACACCCAATCAAAGAAGTCATCCCCCCACAAAGAAGCGAATACAGTCCTATCCACTGCTTCCAGCTTCGTCTCTTGTATGCATATCATGTGCGATTTCTAATCTCTTATCAAATCTTTCACCACCCTTTTCTTCACCTGTCCCCCTAACCCCTTTATATTATAGGAGAATCTTCATGAAGAATTAATCCTACCTCCCTTTCTCCTTCACACACTCCCTATCAACTCCTTCTTTTTCTTTTCTATCTCTATCCTCTAGTTTTACCAAATGTGCTATAATTTCCTCCTCATTTGCCTTGCACCCTATACCAAGCTTCTTCCCGAACTCCCATACCTTCCTCGCCGAATTTGTAATTCCATTATTAGCTATCATCTAATTTCTCCCCCACATATCATTATCTGAAATAACATTTTCATAGAGAATATTCTCTGTAATTGCTTGTCTTCTGTTTGCCTGTGTTATCCCCGCCCTCTTTCCTTGACTTCTTAATTCTCTTCTGGCCCACACCCTCTCCTTTCTTATTGCATTTTTTTAAAATTCTTTTCCTACTAAATCATAATCTTCCACAACCTCCACATTGAAAAGTGTTGAATTTTCCACACTGTGCAACATCTCCCTTTATGCAGCTTAACCTCACCACTTCTGCATTGTCAAACCCCTTTTCTATTCTCGGGTCTCTTCTGTCGAAGTGATTATTAGGAGGGATTAAATTCCCACTCCCAGATATTAGTCCAACAAGTTGTATCTTTCCAATATCTAAAGGGGTTTCTATTGACACATCACAATTCAAAGACTCCATGCACTCTACACAATTAGGGTTGCCATCTACTTTGGTATGGGACCACCTGTATGATGTCATCGAGCCCCCTAACATCCAAGAGAATCAATTTTTTATGGCTCACATGTTGCTCAACGTCAACTGTCCCCTGGTTTTGCACTTCTAAATCAATTGCTGCACCTATATGACTCACATCCCCATCCTTTGCGTCTTGGCTTCCACCATGAGATTTATCCACATAATGGACCACACTATCCTCGTGCCCATCCAACTTATTTACATCAACTAGTTCGCTTGAATGGCCCGCCTCCAAATGTATCTGATTCGCACCCAACTTTCCTTCTATTGTTGCAATATTAACGTTCGTTCCAACGATATCTTCGGTGACTTTTTTTAAACACATATTGGATAGGCTTGGTCCACTTTCTTTACTCCTTACGTCCTTATCCCCGAGATAATTTCCTTCTTCACAACATCCCTCAATTCTAGCATGTAAATCCATTTGCCTATCTTCAAATTTTTGAAAGTCGAAATCCTCATCTTCTAGGAAGGGTATCTCCATCGTTCTGTAACTCGACCCTCCATAGTCAAACTCTAATGAGCTTGATGAGCCTTGCTCCCATGACTTAACTCAAAAACCCACATCATAACCTTGAAACACTTCCTCCACTAATCTGATTGGAAAAATGAAGCTATTAATCTGCACGTGGAGAACTACATTTACTTGCTTCCCAGGACATAGTTTGGATAAGGATTCTAGCTACGTCCAACCTCTTTCTTGTGTTTGTATCTGAATCTGTACACACAAATCCCCCCAATGTTCCAATAATATACTCAAAAAAGTCCACCTTCCAAGCATGTGTTGGCACACCCTGACATCGAATCCATGTATATCGTTCTCGTGCTACCTCTAGAGGAGACCATAATGATATATCGTATAACCAATTTTGTAATATATCCCCCACGTCCTTAACTAGTTCTACGAAATCTTCATCCTCGAAGCTTGAAGATAAACTATATCTCTCCCCATCGGAGTAACGGAGATTGATGTCAATCCTTCTCCAATCAGCCTATCTTCTAGGAATTCAACGCTATCTGATGAATGAACTCTCCCCACATAACAATTATGTAGCCACCCCATATCCCCCTCATCTACCGTAAAGGAAAGGCCTTTCCACTCCTCCTTTTCTTTTGCTACTACGACCACACCTTCCTTTGTTTCCTTTGGATGCCATTCCTTCCTCTGTTTACTTTTCATAGCATCCATAAAGCTTCTCCCTTGCTGTACAAAATTTTCCTCCATCACTTGGCAAGATGGATGCTTCCCTAAGCACCGTGTTGTTGATCCTTCATCTCTTTGACGAAAAAACCTTACTAAATTGACACGCAATTTAAAAGTGCCTATCCAAATTTTGTCCAACTACCCCCCAAATCTTTCTGGTTCCGCTATGTTAACGAATCGCACAAATCCAAACAATTTCCCCTTAGCACTCCTCTTCCTTGGTATAAAGATATCCACCACTTTCCCCATCTTAGAAAAACATTTCTCATCTCTTGCACTCCATAACTTTCTAGAAAATTTGTGAAATAATAAGCAGTAGTTCCTTTGAACCCTCCTATCTGCGAATCACCTTGCCATTGATCAGTCTTGAATCCCGATCTTGGTCCCGGTCCATATACTTTCCTCCTCCTTGGTCTCACAATGGTCCATTCACCTGCACGCTCTTTCTCCCTCATCAGATTGTTTTTTTTTTCTTTACTTAACTAATAATAATTTTCCTATCAAAACTGAGAGTTAACTTACTAATTTGACCTTTTTAATCAATCTTCACTTTATCTAAATTGGTTACCTACTCTTTATTTAAAAGAAAATGCTTAATGGTATGAATGAAATTTTATACTAAAGATACGAATGACGTGGTTTCTCTTATGTGGCCTCTTTTTCTTCTACCATTTCAATTCCAATCGAAGACTTGTTTCAAGTCTCGCGATCCTCTTCCTCACTTGATCCTCTTCAGTGACACCAATCCAACGATGTATAGCCCACCTTCAATGACTTAGCTTCGCACTCACTCTCGCTACCGTTGAAGTGTGTGTGAATAACGAATATGGTTAAATGCCCTCAGTCAGAACTAAAAACAGAGGAGAGAGCAATGGGTGTGTGAATAAAACTTCAAACATTGGAATTGGGTGAATACTCGTAATGGACGTTTTGCTGTAATGGCCACAACAGCTGTTAATTGCTGCAATTTTCAATGATAAACACACTGTGATGGATTTTATGGAATAGGTGCTGGCCGTAATATGACACGGATTTAGAAATCTGATGGTGGGAGATCTTCCACGTTTAGTGGGATTTGATTATAAACAATTTATCGGTTTGAGCTTTGTTTATATTCTTTTAACATTTTAATTTATTATTTTTAAAAATAATTACATGTCATCTATGTTCGTTGCCGTCTCTAATTAGAAATGAATTGAAAATTCTATATCATTGTTTACTTTATGGTGCTACATTTATTGAAAAAATTGTTTCCATGTCTAATTCTGCTTCTAAATTAATTGGTTGATGACAGAAAAGTAGTTATTTATTTTTTAGTGATGGAATATAAATTAACTAAAAAATTATGTCACTGTATAATGAATATATAAATTACTTAGTTTAATTTATACTAAGTTTAGGAGATTTAAAACAAGTAACCAATGTTATAAAAACCGGCTCGGGCCGGCCGGTCGGACCGGAAACCGGATGCACAACCGGTCCGAGCCAGTGATTGGAATGGATACGCTATCAACCCGGTTTGACTCGGTGGGTCAACCGGTCGAACCGGTGAACCGGCCGGTCGAACCAGTGAACCAGCGGTTGAACCGGTCAGTTGATTTGTACCAGTTCAAAATAATTATTTTTTTTTTAAGTGTTAAACGACATCGTTTTAACTATAAATATTGACAAAAAATAAAATTTTTGACTTATAATATAATTTACATATTTTAAAATATTTATTTACTAATGATAATAATCACCAAAATCATAAATGCAGGTATGCGTATGACATAAATGTCTCTTGTATTAACATGAATGCATAACCTTCATTCACTTGTTCTTGTTTGTTTGCCCTTAATGTGTAACCTCTAGTCCTTTTACCCCCATCTTAAATATAATTGTTGATTGTTTATTTATTTATGGGTTACACATGACCATTAAAATTTAATTTAATAAATTTTATAGGTATGAAATTTACATGTCATGAATACTTTCAAATTTTTTAATAGAGACCGAGTCATGCGATTCAATTAGTGACCCTCCGGTTCGACCATTGACCCAGTGACCTAGTGCCCTGACCGAGTCGACGACCGGTCCGAGTTTTATAACACTGCGTGCAACGACAAGAAGTATAAAAAACTATGTGACATATATATGCTTTCTATTGGTTCACCAAATTTTGATGGGATTCAATACATTATCGTTGGTATAATCACACCTAATTCACCAAGTTATTTTAAAATAAAATGAGGCTTTTGAGATGTATGTTTTATATAAAGTGGAAATAGAAAATTAATTAATAAAAAGATTAAAAGAGTTAAATTAGATCTTTTTATTTAATGACTTTTACAAATCATGAAACAACTTTGTGTAAATGATATTTTTTATGGCTTAAATATGTTTTTGATTCCTCAAATTTGGAACAAGTTTACTTTTGGTTTTTCAAATTAAAAAGTGATTTTTTTTTGTCCCCTAAATTTGGAAATTGCTTCTTTTGGTTCTTCATTATAAATGTGTTACACTCATTGTTGACGTGGCTAACGGTGTCTGCGTCATCATATATCATGTGAAAATATTTGATTTTTTGGCTTAAATATTTTTTGGGTCTCTCAAATTTAGGCCAAGTTTTCTTTTACTCTCTGAAATTTAAAAGTGATTAAAAGTGATTTTTTTTGTCCCCAAATTTAAAAGTGATTTTTTAGTCCCCAAATTTAGAAATAGCTCATTTTGATCCTCAGAGTTGATACTGTTAAAAAAATCTGTTGACATGGCTAACAATGTGTTTTTTGAGGATTTTAAAATTACGATTTATGACTATTTTAAACTCCCAAAATTTAGATTAGCAAATAATGTTTTAAAATATATTTTGTGACAGTTTTAAACCCCCAAAATCTAGTAAGGCAAAATAAAAAAATCAAAAATAAAAGAAACCACTGTGATCTCCCATTCAAACACTATGTTCACACATTCCATCCACAAGTCACCATAACTTAGTCCCAGAACAAAATGTAAGCCAAAATCATATCCATGGTTGCGTGATGAGAAGTAAAGGAAGGAGAGAAAGAAAGGATGAATAGGAGAAAGAGAGACGAGCAAGGAGAAGATGAGATATATGGCCACACTGTCATGGTAGTGGTAGCGACCACCCAAGCTATGAAACGAGAAGGGAAGAGCAAGAAAGAGAAAGGGGGAGAAAGAAAGCACGAGAAAAAGAGAAGAGGGAAAAGGAAAGAGAGCAGGAGAAAAGAAGAATTAAGAGAGGGGAGAAGGAGAGGTGAAGACAGCAACTACCTCTTTCCTTCTTGCCCTCACTAAAACATCGATAGTTTCTCCTTCCTCGGCGAAGACAGCAACTACCTCTTTCCTTCTTGCCCTCACTAAAACATCGATAGTTTCTCCTTCCTCGGCGAAGACATTTCTTTCCACATCCACCGCCAACAACTCGACCTCGACACCTCCATCTCCCAACATGCAAATGACATTGATATTATAAATGACATTTCTGTGTTGTGAGTGTATTTTATTTATTTATTTATATGATTAATTTTTTTTAATTTTGGATTTGTGTAGATGGAGAAGGTGAGGGTGGAATTGGAGGAGAAGAAAAGGCAAACGAGGAGGTTGATGGAGGCTATTGACGTAGAAATGATGAAGAGCTTGAAAGCAAAGGAGGAAGAGATTGATAAATTGAATTGGGGGTTAGAAGAGAGAGTGAGGTTGTAGTGATTTTTTATTTTGCTTGATTGGATTTTGGGGGTTTAAAACCTACACAAAATGAATTTTAAAACATTATCTATTAATATAAATTGAGAGTTTAAAATCGCTGAAAATTGTATTTTTAAAATTGCCAAAAAACACACAATTAGCCATGCTAACAGATTTTTTAATAGCACTAACTTTGAGGACTAAAATGAGTTATTTTCAAATTAAAGGACTAAAAAAATTACTTTTAAATTTGAAAGATCAAAAGAAAAGTTAGCCTAAATTTGAAGAACCAAAAAGATATTTAAGCCAAAAAAATTAAATGTTAGCAACAAGTGTAATGCCATTTATGACAAGTGACTAAAAGAAGTTATTTTTAAATTTCAAAAATAAAAAAAATCACTTTTTAATTTGAGAGATGAAAATTAAACTTCAAATTTAAAAGACAAGAAACACATTTAAAACTATTTTTCATTGATCGTACGTGGAATGAGATATCCACATACGCAAGGATCGTGATTGCGTGGTACCCAATACTTTTACTTTTTTCGACGGGAGATTTCTAATATTTTAATTATTCCATTTGTAAATAATTTTTGCGAATACGGGTACAAAACGACAGACATACTCATTCTGAAATAAAAATACTGGGGCTTTTGTAAAAGGGGGGAACAAATGAAGTTTTATCCGAATTTGTAGGCTCACCCACTCTATTGTAGCTTGACGTATTAGAATTAAAAATGATGGAAATAACGAAGTACACGACAATACTGTTCAGCGTTGACCTCTTCAAAGACATTGACGCCCAATTTGGAGTGATTCTTCACAAATCACGAACAAATTTACTTGTAAAATAAGGGTATGTTTGGGGTGGTTTTTAGTTGTAAATTTTGAAAATTTTAAAAATTACAACTAGTTTTTAAAAATTAGTTTTAATTTTTTTTTATTTTTGGTTTCAAAATAAATTTATTTTGAAATTTCTTATTCTGTTAAAATTAGTTTAAAAATATGTTTGTATGGTGACGACAACAATGATGGTGGTAGCGGTGGTAATGTCGATGGTGACGATTGTGGCGGTGTCGACAGCGGTGATTGTGGCGGTACCTGTGGTGATCGTGGCAGTGCCAGTGGTGATCGTGGTGGCAGAGTCAATGGTGGTGGTGACATTGCCTGTGGTGGTGGCAGTAGCGTTGGTGGTCATGATTGTGGTCGTGGTGGCGGCGGTGACAATGGTAGTGGTGATGAAACTTGTGGTGGTGGAGGCGATGCTGGTGGTTGTGGTAGTTGTGCAGCAGTGATGGGTAGTAGTTGTGGCAACAATGATGGTGGTGGCGATGCCGGTGGTCGTGGTAGTTGTGATAGCGGTGATGGTGGTGGCGGTGCCGGTAGTAGTGGTGGTGGTGGTAACGGTGGTGACGGTGGTTGCGGAGATGGTGGCAGCAATAGTGGTGGTGGTGATAGTGGTGATGACAATAGCGGTGGTTGTGGTGGTGGTGGTGGCAAGAAAGGTTATTGTCAAATATAATGATGTGTATTTTTTTTTAAAAACCAAAAACCAAATTTACAAATCCTTTTTTTTTAGTTTTGAAAATGAATGTAAAAGTGTTTTAAAATTGAGTTAAAAACCATTTCAGCTCCATTTTAGCCAAATGCATTTTGTTTCGAAAATTGCATTTGAAAACCAAAAACCAAAAACTCACAACCACCCCAAACGGGGCCTAAATAAGCTGTTATCGGGATGTGTTCTTTGTTTTGATTATTTGAATTTAAATCTTGAGATATTTGTTTAGAACAATTAGTATTCAAACATTTCAAATCTATCTATCTCTATCTATATCTATATATATAATAAAGGAAACTTGAACTATTGTAATACGTTAATAAAAAATAAAACTTTATAATTGTCGTTAAATTTAATAAAATTAACAAAATTAATTTTATCTAATGATGAATTGAATTATTCACATTAATGATATTTATTAATAGGTATTAATGTAACACTTAATGTTTTAATGAAGTACTTTTATAAATATATAAATAAATAGTTTATTTAAATAATATTAAATCTTGTATTTATTAAATATAATAATTTATTAAATTTAATAATTAAAATATAAATTTATTAAATGTATGACTTTTCATCAGAATATATATATATATATATATAGAAAAAGTTAAGCTCAGATTTTTTTTAAATTATTTTCTTTAAAATATATTTCAAAACTTTTTTCTTAAAACATAATAATAACATTAAATATTATAATATTATAAAAATTTAGATATATTTCAACACTACTGATTTTATAAATATGTAATTAAATTTAAAGTGATTCATAATATTTTATTTTAATTAATAATTAAGTATATAAATTAAAAAATAAATTATTATCTATGTACATAAATCTAGATTTTATAGATAAAAAATTAGATATATAAATACTGAAATAATAACATTAAATGTTATAATATTATAAAAAAGTTAAATATTTTTCAAACCTAATGACCTTATTATATATATATATATATATATATCCCTCTATTATTTTAATTTAGTTATTAAAATATATTTCATGAACAATAATAATTAAAATAATGATTTTATAAATATATAGTTAAATTTTAAATAATTATATATCTATGAAAATAGACTTGAACTGATGTGAGCCGTTGATGGATACTTGAATTTTACAATAGTCGTTGATTGGATCTAATTAAATTTAAATGACTTAATTATATTCAATAAATTTAATTATATTAAATTAGCATTTGATTATATTAAAATAAATAATTTTTTTATATTCAATACTATTTATAGCTATTACTTAAAATTAATATTATATTGTCGTTTCTAACTTTTGGTAATTAAACTGATAGATTGCATTCTTTATATAAGCTTAAGAAAATGCTACGAGAGTAAGCATTTTGGTCCCTCTTATTCTGATTTTAGTAATTTTTGTTTATTTTTCAATTTCAATGATTTACTTTTTGCTATCTCTTTATTTAAACCTACTCGACAAGCATTTTTGGTTATATCATTGCACAACTTTATTTTATTGATCAACCTTTTTTTTTCTAACAAATTAAAGCTGTTTTCTTTGTAATTATTCTCTTTGGCTCAATATATTTTTTAAGCTAATCTTTTATATTGTTTGTTTCAGAGCAATTATATGTATGTTATTATAGGAAGAAATACTGCATATAAGTTCAAAACAAGTTTGTAAGAAGGAAAAATATACATGATTAAGAATTTTGTGATGTTAAAGGATAATAACAAATTTAGGTAAAATGTATATGATAAATTCTAATACATTTAGAAACTATAAATAGGAAATGTAACTTTTGTTTTTGTTACAATTTTTTTTAGGTTGCAATTGGATGAAGAAGAATCATGAGATAAGGAGCAAAATGACTTTTTGAAGTTTTAGATGTATAAGGAAAAAAGATTAATTTTAGAGAAAATAGGATATGCATTAATAATGTAAAGCATTTTTATGCTATCATCCAATCACAAACCACGATGCATGGTAAGTTTGTTGACTTTTGTATTAATTTCCTTTAAAGTCATACCAACGATGATTTCTGATCGGTAGACAATGTAAAAGTTTTTATACTGACAGTACATAGCCATTAAACTCTTAATTTTATAGCAATTTTATTTTGTTTTTGTTAAATTAATTGTCAGTGATAAACATGTTTATGTTTGGCAACCAAATAAATTGTCCAATTAGCAATTTTTTTTTACATAATCAAACTTAACTCAATTGCGTGAATTTTATTTTATTTTACATACTATTTTTTGCACTGTTAACACTATTCATAAATTTAATTTGAAGAAAATTATTGAAATTTTATATGTCAATTAAAAATAAAGAAAAAATATTTTAGCAACAGCATCAATGATAATCGACATGCGACCTACCAATTTTGGCTTTTGCAATACCCTAGTTTGAAAAAATGTTATTTCTTTTTTGTAAAATTTTTCATTAAATATGAAGTTGAATTTTGTAGTATGAGACTTTTGCAAAATTATTAAATTGAATTAATAATTGTATTAAATGTATATTAAATATGAAATTGAATTTGATGTTAATCTGTACGACACTTCATAAAAGTTATTTTAAAAATTAGTTATTAAATAAAAATATCAAAACATATAAATTAATTAAAAAATTTAAATATTTATCAATAAATTAAAATAATAACAAATCTAAAAAATAAATATTACATAAAAATGCATTAATATTTACCACTAAAAAAATCATAAGAACTATTTACAAAACAAAACATGATCAATTAATTAATATTAAAATACATAAATATTGAAATGTATCTTTAGTTGTTATTGTCACTAAAACATATATTAAAGTAATAAAATTAAAACAATAAAATAAACTTAAGAAAAAAATCAATATAGTTTTTAATGTTATTAATGTAGTATTTTTGTAAATATATAAATAAATAATTTTTCTCTTTGTATTATTAATTATTGTTTGTATTTATGAAGTATAGTACATAACTAATTTTATGTTTTATTTTTGAATAAAAATTATATTTCTATTATAAGAATAAAAATATTCTATTATTGTATGTATCACTATCAATTTATATATTATTAAATATGTATTTTTTTTATGTTATTTGTTATTTTTACTATAAATATAGTTAAAAAATTAATTATAAAAATAAAAAATAAATGTTAATATAATATTCACAATAACAAAAATAAAAACTAAAATTTATGTATTCTTGAAGTTTACTTTTAATAAATAATTAATTTGATTACTTTCATAATAATTATTACACAATTTTGATGATTGAAAGTTAATAATAATATAATAATAAATAATAATCATGAATAGAGTCCTTTAATATTTATAGTGGTCAATAATATTATAGTTTTTTATTCTTATAAATTTAAACCTTAATAATTATAGTAATAGTAGTGCATTAAATTGATCGATTAAATAGTACATAATCTACAACATGAAATTTAATATAAAAATAATCTACAAATAAAACAACAACAACAACAACAACAACAACAACAATAACAATAGAGTTTTTTTGATACGGTCAATAACAAGACATAATAATTTTTAATTCTTATAAATTCAGATGTTAAAGAATAATAAATACCCATTACATATCATAAATATAAAATAGTTGTAGACTATACAATAATAGTGTAGTTATTATTATTAATAGCGTTGCATTTTTGAATTCACTTAGAATGAAAAATAAAAATAGTAACATATGAGAAATAAAAAAAATTAGTAACACATGTAAATAATAATTCTTATAGATAAATAACTTTAAAAAGTAACATGAAATTTAAATCAAAGAACAAATGATAATAATAATGACAGAAAAATCTCATTACACTAATCAAGAGCGTTCAAATTATGTCGCGATATGGTTAACCAACTTAACTTTAACAATATCACATAAATATAATTAATATATTCAAAATGATTAAAAATATAATTTTAAAATAATTATCAACTATATCTATTTAATAAAAATCATACTATTTCAACAAATTCAAATAAAATTTAATTTTTACAATATTTAAAAATTATTAATTATAAACACATAAAAATCAAGTATATGTTAATATAATATCCACAATAAAAAAAACGAATACTCAAATTTAAATAATTATATATTATATAGTCATATTTATTATATTTACATTCTTTTTGAATTTATACATTTTATATAAGTATTGCATCATTGTTATTACTTGGAGAAAGAATAAATCACAATAAATTTCAATAAACTTAATTTGAAGATAAGATTTGCTTAATTAAAAATATAATTAAGAGTTTAATTGCTATGCATTGTCAGTGTAAAAACTTTTACACTGTCAACCAAAAAAAAAAACAGCTTTAGTATGACTGTTAGGGTGGTTATTATCAAAGTCAACAAACTTACCATACATGGTGGGTTGTGATTGGATAACGGTATAAAATTGCTTTACTCTGTCAGTGTATAGCCTATTTTCTCTATAATTGATCATCTTTCTCAATTTTAATATAATATTAAATATTCTAAAAAACAATACTTTTATTTATGTACATATATTTACAAAAAGTGTTTAATGGCTATGCATTGTCAATATAAAAAGTTTTACATTATCAATCAATTGGAAATTACTGTTGATATGTCTTTTAAGGTAGTTATTATAAAAGTCAAGAAACTTACCATATATAGTGGCTTATGTTTGGATGACGGTGTGTAAACTATTAGTGCATTCTCTTACAAAAATACTAAATACAAATATAAAAAGTTTAATTGATATACACTATTAGTGTAAAAAGTTTTACACTGTCAACTAATCAAAAATCACTATTGATATGACTTTTAAGATAGTTATTATAAAAGTTAACAAACTTATCATACATGTGGTTTGTGATTGGATGACAGTGTAAAACAACTTTCCGCTATTAGTGCATTACCTATTTTCTCAATATAAAAATGATATAATTTAAACAAACCCATCCAAGACACAGATTTAAAATCTAGTTGAATTAGTCATTATAGATAACAAAATCTTCTACTTAAAAAGAATTAGTTAATAAACTGGGCAATTTGAATTTGGATTTGAAAATCAATATAAATATACATTATTAAATATTTAAATAAAAGATAACTTATTAAATATTTGAATAAAAAATAACTTTTAAAGCACTTTGAGAATTAAAAATTAATTATTTTGTATCATTTGATATGTGTTATCAATTTTGTTAATATTAAAATTAACGTTACATATAGTTAATAATATAAAATAAACCATTTTCTAGGGGTGTTCACGGGTACGAGTAACTTGTTGACCTAAATCCACCCAATTATTTCGGTTTGATTTTTATGAGCGTTCGGGTCGCACCCCGACCCAACCCGTTCAAGTACGGGTCGGGTAACAAGTTTTAATTTACAAACCCGTTTACCCTGAACCCGACCCGTTGAAGTGATATTTTATTTTATTTATTATTTTTTTGTATATTTTATATACCAATAACTATTAATTAGTGAATTACTAATACTAAATAAGACAAAGAGTAAAGACACCCCACACACATGTAAAGTCATGAATCCCTGTTAATTTTGGATCATTACATATTTCGTGCATGTTGTCGCTGTTCTTTTTCTCTCGACTCTCATTCGAAGTTTCTTGTGAGCTTTATATTAATTTTAGAAACAAGAATGATGCGAAACAAAGTCCAAAACTAAATACAATATTTTTATAATGTGTCAAAATTTATAAGAAAAAAATATAATTTTTAAAAAAATTAACAAATTTTAAATACATGGACCTGATTACCCGACTCAAAGTTTGAGTTTGACACTAAAAATCCGACCCAATGCAACTCATACAATTTTGATCGGGTTGAGTAACGAGTTTAGTCAAACCTGACCCATCCTGACCCGTGTACACCTCTACCATTTTCTCATTTCAAAAGACGATATTTCTTCAAAAATTAATCTTACACTGTAAAACTTTAGATAATTAATTTGCGTCAGAAGGAAAAGAAAAACAGAAGCATCCACTTAACAAAATTACAATCCAAAAAGCTATGGTTTGTCTTTTCCCTTAATCGAGTTCCTACTTAAAAATATGTAAATTTCACTTGTACAAAGTAATCACCGCGTTTTATTGGCATAACATATCCTCCACACACCCTGAGATAAATTATGACTGTACGTACAAGGATCATCCTTCCAACAAGAATTCCAGCTTCCACAGTATCAAAAGCACATAGAATCCAAGTTGCCAAGCGGATAATGTTGAATTTATCTGAATTCTTAATTTAAAGATTGTCATTATTATTTTATTAATATACATAGAGAGTGAATTTAATACACTTTATTCGAGTTTGAGACACTCGAGACTATTAAAGATAACAAAACTTTCTTTACCAATTTTTAATGCAGCTGTAATTTTTAGAATTACAATTTGAAATCATTGGTAAAGTCAGAATAGCCTCTACTAGTAGATCTACGTGAAATTCGTTTTCAATTAATAAGAATTAAAGAAAGTCAGTTTGGGTGGATAGTAACTTACATAAAGTTCTTATAAATTGTAAATACTTCTACTAGAAAATCATTTATGGCATGAGAATTGTATATCAATGAGAAACATAAGAAAGGACATTAAATTGTATTTTGTTTTAATTTTTTGCAATTTAAAAAAAAACTTTTAAAACATTCAAATGCAGCAAAGTCGCAAATCTGATGTTGTAAGATGAATCAAATTTCGTTCTATATATATAATACAATTTTATCAAAACTTATTTATTAACTAAGATTTTCACTAAACAATTTTACAAGAAACACATTCCTTATTTTACAAGCATTTTTTTGATATCTTGCCTCTTCAGAAGATCAACCCAAATATTCTTTATATTTGTCTCTCTAGGCACAATCAATCAAATTAGTCACCAAGCCTCTTCAAGCTCAACAAACTTCTTAGAGTTTGGACAAAAAATGTAACCCTAGTCTATTGTCTATATAACATTCAGGTACATTAAATGATATTCAAAAAGTTTCTCAAAGTATTTACAAGATACACAGAGAATGTTTCAAATGATTGCAAGTAAATATGGCTTAGTAAATGCAATGCTTCCAATTTTCTTAGCTTGTTGACTCTTGAGGTTTTTATAGACGACGTAAAATAAAGTTGCTAATAGCTTCTTTCTTCTTTGTCAATTTTGTGCATTAAATATTGCATTAAATGCTTTTTTCTGTTTTGACAATGATATTTGGATAAAGTGCATAACTTATTTTCTTTTTTGGTACTATGCCTGTGTAGCAGGTAGAATTTCCATACTTGTGCTTTTATTTGCTAACTTTATTAGCAACTCTGTTTTGTCAACTTTGCTTTTGTGTTAACCACGTTTTTTGAGGTACGAGAGTAAGTAAACTTCCTTTTTTGTTTCTTGTGACTAAGATGAAAACTCAAACTTCTTAGATATGCTATTTAGCTTATATTCTTCTTGATGCCTTGAAGTCTTAAGATCTTTTTATCATACGATAGTTTGTGACAGATGAAGCTTGAGTTCTTGATAAACAAAGCAGTCTAGATTCACCAAGTCACTTCCACTTTAGATGAATCATATTAGACGATTTGTAGTACATAAAAAGTCATTAATTTTTAAAGAGGAATGTTAGTGTCACTCTCTCTAACATTCCCTTTCTAATACCATTGGCTGAAATTTATTGAAAATTACAAATTTTGGTAGGTCCTACCTCATTTAATGAGTCTTTTTCTTGATTTAGATGTAGGACCTACCAAAATTTGTGATTTCTAATCAATTCTAGCCAATAGTTGAGAAAGTGTTAGAGAAAGTGATGCTAGCATTTCTTTTTATCAAAATATATTTGTCGTATACTTTATTTGTATTCATTAAAACTTAGGACTACATCATCTTATGCTTTATTTGTTTTCATTAAAACTCAAGTCTTCTCAAAATTTGTAACGAAACATTTGAGTTAAGACATATCAGAGTCCAAATTTTTAATTGGAAATATATAAGAGCTTTTTGGAGAAACTATTATTAAGGTAACAAATATTTCAAAAACTTTTTCAAACATGCTTTGGACGATGATATACCAGAACATGCAATACAACTGTATCAAAGTAAATCATTCAAATCAAGGTATATCAGAGCAAGGTAGTTAAACAATCAAGATATAACTAAGAAAAATAAATAGAAATCAAAGCAAATGAAACTAATATGCTAAATAACCTCATAAACTTATAAGATAAAAACTATTTTGCATCAAGATGATGTAATCATTTCTAAGCAAAATGAAAGAGAAATAAAATGAAAATAACATATAAACAAGGATCTTCATATTTTTTTCGTCTTCACTATCATTTTATCTTATAATTTTTTTTTCTCTTCTTTCTTCTTCTTGACATTTTTTTCTTTCTTTCTTCTTCTTATCTTTTCTCTTTATCTTTTTCATCTTTGTCTTTCCCCCTTTTGTCATCATTAAAATCAATGTCAACATCTTTGTATGACTCTTCTTATCATCTTATAAAGCACAAGTAAACCCTTGATTAACCATTTGACAAGCTCAAGAAAACCAGTAACCAAAACACTTGTGATCATTAAGGCATTGGCGAAATTAAGGGTTTACTACAAAATTTGTTAGGTACGAAAAATAGGTGAAGTGCAAAAATATTTCAATTGACGAATCAAAATTAGTGACTTTAGATGATGAGATTGGGTGAACATGGGGCAAGATAGTTAATTCAACGAGAGAGCTAGATGAAATAACATGAGGAAACATCAAATTTTGTGGTGTAGGACGAATCCGAGAGCAAGGCTTGAAAATAATTTGTTAAAACTATAAATCAATGAAAAAGAATGTTGGGGAGTGGAAAAGAATGCAAACAAAAAATGATAAGGGTGAAGAAAAAACAAAATAATCCCAAAATAAAATCATAGGAGCAAGATATATGGTATGATTGGTATAGGCAATCAATTAGGAACATTTGAATGTAGTGTCCATGCAATGTGAGCATCTTAAGTTTATCTTCCTTCAACAGACCAAATTAAAAGCTTCTTCCATCATCACTACCTTATAATGAAACAAAAAACAAAACAATTTTGTTCTCCATTGGTTGCTTTATCTTAAGTAGTAGCTGCAACACATTCATATCCAGCTTGAATGGCTTGGAAGACTCTAGTCTTCTCATGTTCTCTTCTTTTCCTTTGTCTGTGAAGGGCTAATTGGAATTTGATTGTCTTTGCTTAACTTGATAGCATTTTTAGGTCGACCAATTATTCTCCCTAAAGCTTTGGTAAGATTGTGTTGCTTCTAGGAGTTCTTCACAAAGGATTTATCTGCCAATAGTAACCTATACAAGTCCTTAGTAGTAAAATCCCATAAGTTCTTTAGCCATGTTATCATATTGTTCCTTGTGACTTCTTTTAGAAGAGGATAGGTGACATTTTTATCTTTAAAGCTAAGTTCTCTAAATTTTGATGACTTTTTCACTTTTGCTTCAAATTCCTTCTTGGTGATTAGTTAATTAAACAAAAAAGAATAGTTATGAATGACTTGAAGGTGATGCAAATGAATAGGTGATTGATCTGATTTTGTGTTTTTATGTTGATTTGTCTATGGAACACCTTTTGTGACATCTATCCTTTGGCCCTTTTACCAGTGGAGAATGGATATTTTAGGACCATTTCCTCCATCCCTGAGATAAGTGAATTTTTGATAATGGTTGATGATTACTTTACAAAGTGGATAGAGGCTAAGGTATTGGCCACCATAACATCAATTAGGATTCAAAAGTTTTTCTATAAGAACATCCTTAGTTGATTTGGCATACCCAAGGTTGTGGTAACTAACAATGGTACCTAGTTTACTGATAAAGGGGTTCAAATCCCTTTTGGAGGGTTTTCACATAAAACATTTCATGTTGATTGAACATCCCCAAACTAATGGTTAGGCTGAGGTAGAAAATAAAGTGAGATTGGTGTCTTAAGAAGCACCTAGATGTCGCAAAGGGGAACTGGGTCGAGCAGATGGATCATGTGTTATGGGCATATCGCACCACACCCCATTCTTCCATAGGGAAAACTCTATTTAGACTTACTTATAAGACAGAAGTTGTAATCTGTAGAAATAACACTTGCGTAGGACAGTCAAATTTAAAGAAAGTGGAAACACAAATGCCTTATGAGAATATTTATATTTCCTAATTTAGGTGAGGGCAATGGCTCACGTAAGGGCATTAGTAGTAAAAAGTTGAGTTGCTTTGAGATACAATAAGTAGGTGAATCCTAGAAACCTTAACAAAAGAGATTTCGTATTAAGAAGGACAAACATAAGTGGAAAAAATGCAACTCAATGGAATATGAAAGCAAATTGGGAAGGTCTTTACCAAGGGTGTTCACATCCAAATTGATCCAAAAAAAAATCGAAAACTAGTCCAAAAAATCAAAAACCGAAGTAAACCAAAATTTTTTGGATTTCATTGGATGGTTTTGGTGGCCAACTGAGCGATTCGGTTCAGTTTTTGGTTAGTGTCTCTAAAACCAAACCGAATTGAACCGAAATAATAATACTATATATGTGTGTTAAGCAAGTGTTGAATTATTATCATATATATGTCACGCTTAGAGGGAAGTAGCATTTCTTTTCCCTAAAATTTGCAGTACCAAAACCACGTATACTTCTAAATCTGCATATGTAGATAGATGTAAACATATATATTTGAACACTTACTAACATCTATAAAAAATTTGCAATACCAAAATCACGTACACTTACTAGCTAGTTGTTTAGTTGAACACTTGATGTATTTGGTAATTGATGTACTTGATGAATTAATGTATTTACTAGTTTCCTTATTTCTCTCTTTACATATCTTATTTTTCTCATGTATTGATTTAGAAAATAGAAAATTAAATAATCGATAAAGATGGTCGGTAAAAACTGAATCAACCGATCCAATCCAAATCGCATTTTTTGGATTGGATCGAATCAGTTTTTTTGTGTAAGCCATCCAAACCAAATTGAACCGCATGTTCTTTTTATGTTTGGATTGGATGACTTTTTGGCTCAAAACTGATCCAAATCGATCCGCAAACACCCTTAGTCTTTACAAAGCAGTCCAACTACTAGAAAATGAGTTTATTAGTTGGAAACATTAGAAGGAAAAGCAATACCCTAAACTTGAAATCCCATGAATCTAAGGAGGTATTTTAGTTAATATATTCATTTCTTGTTTGGATGATATGGTAATTATCCCTTTTTCCCGATTAAAATTTTTTCATTATAAAGATACATGTAGGATCGACTTACTAGGAGCGGTGGGGACCGAAATCCCTTAAGATGTTATTGTCAAAGAGAGGTTAGGATTGAAGTCTATAAATTTTTTCGTAAAGTCCTAATGTAGTAAAAAGAGAAATTGGATGAGTATGCCCTATAGTTAAAAAAGTTATGGGGTACCAAAGTCCGAAAGAGAAATTAGATATATAAGACCTATAGTTTAAAAAAGTTATGGAGATCGAAGACCAAAAGAGAATTTGGATGTGTAGGACTTATAGTTAAAAATGTGGGAATCTAAGTCCAAAAGAGAAATTGGATGCATTAGACCTATAGTTAAAAAACCTATGGGGATTGAAGTTCAAAAGAAATGGGATGTGTAAGACCTATAGTTAAGAGACTATAGGGACTGAAGTCTGATAAGAAGTACAATATGAAGTTCCATGGAAAAAATTGATAACTATAAAAACCAAAGTATTACCAAAGCTTAAAAACATAAAATTACTTAAGTAAAAAATAAAAAAGGAAACTCATTATATTGATTGTAATAGGAGTACATCTTAGGTGTGCAAAAAAATCATGAAAATAAAGAAGATATATTCTTATTCTATTGGAATAAAGATTCCTTCAGGGCAAAGGTGACCAACACGTTCATCTTGGACAAAGTGGTTAGTTGCAACAATACTGAGGTTCAGATATGAATTTAGAATGCAGTGTTTATCAGAACATTTTGAAAATACTTGTTGACAACCTCTCTCACACCTTCATGATGTTTAATCTCGATAGCTTTGATATCGAAAAACAACTTCGTCTTCTCAAGCTTCCAAAAAGCCTTTTTAACTTGCAAACTTCTTAGCTCATTTTTGAGTTTTTGTATTTATATTGGGGATCAAGTTAAATTTGAAGTGGAATCATTTAGGTCTTATTAAAGCTTTCTCTTTTTAGTTTGCCACACCACCTTTTTAGTAGAAAGATCATCCATAGTCGTATGGGCAACTTGCAAGTCAGTCTTTAGTCGAGCATTCTTTGATTTGTTGGCCTTAAGTTTACATAGTCCCTTAGAGTCAATGTGAGGTTGAAGATGCTCGAAACAGACAATAAGTTTGAGACATTAATGTGAAGCCCAGGAACACACTACCTTTGGCTTAGACCGATAAAGTTTGGTAACTACTATTGAAAAAAAGGGTGGGATCCAAGAGGGGGGTGAATTGGATTTATAAAATTTTTCAAAAACCCTAAAGCCTTTTCAAAGATAAAACACTTGATTTTTGAAAAACCTTAAATCAATTTGATTTGGTGATATGGTTGTTGTAGAATTAAAGTAATTAACTTGTATTTACTATACAAACATGAACAAGATAATCATGAAATTGACATGCAATTGATAAAGTCATCAAGAGTCAATATATGTGATGAAAGATATAGAGAAGTAAGAAACGCACACGATTTATACTGGTTCAATATTACCACCGCTATGATCTACATCCAATTTCCAATCAAATTGATTGGTAATATCACTATGTAATTTAATTGCTTACAAGCACATTACATAAACAAAAGAATCGCACACAACCATAACTAAAAACTAAGGTTCTTGAAAACCTATCAAGAAACCTTAAACCAATCCTTGTGGAACCCTGCCACAAGAAAAACCTTGAGAAAACCTTCTCAAGAATGAAAATTACACAAGGTTAGGGTTAAATATCACCTCAATTTGTGATGAATGTAAACAAGGAAGCACAAAATAAATCTACCCAAGTGATGACTTCTCTTTATCCATAAAGAAGATCCATGTGTGAGCTCTTGAATTGTTGAAAAACTCGTTGTAAAGATGATGATTTTCTCTTTTGAAAAACTCTCACAAAAGTTTAGGGATTTGAAATGATGTGAAAGAAAGCAACAGAGTTTGCAATTTAAAGAAAAAAACCTGAAATAACTAGTTATTATGTTTTGTAATTAGTTGTTTCATTCTTCGTAGTTCTGCAAATGAACTAAGAACAAAATAACCATTTATTTTGTTGTGTAATCAATTATTTGTGCATGACCCCTTACTAGGCCATTTAAAATAACCAGTTATTTTAATAAATAATTAGTTATTTGTGCATGACCATTTTTCAGGCCACTAAAATAATTGATTACATAACTAAATAAAAAGTTTTTTGCGAATTTAACAGTTTTCTAACATCAAAACTAACAAGATTAACCGGTTACATAACCAAAACAATTGATTAAATCGTTCAAACAACAAATTTGAATCATTTGAAAACTTTTAAAACAAGACTTCATCTTTCATCAAACTAAAACAATATTTAAACATCAATTTCATCTTGGATTCACATTTAGATTTATGAAAACATGTTATCACTTGTTAATCCATTACGTTTTAGATTTAGTGCTCATCACAATCAAATCATTAATGATAAGGATTAATCATGCATGACACGCAACCACACACACATATAAACATATAATACAACTTTGTGTAACGTTTGTGTCCTTCTTAATGGGTGATATAGTGATTTAATAACCAAAAGTGGAAATTAAAATGTGATCTTGATAATTAAGACAATTAAATAAGTTGTTGTTATGTGATTGTGGTTTTGTGTTGTTTAGTCTTGGAATTCTTGTATGAATTTGTGGAATTTGAGGACAATGTGCTTGAGCCAAATGAAGTTATTGATGGTATTTATTTGGGTTGTTGAGTGAACAGTGATGTTGGGATGGTTTGAGTCTTCAGGAGTGGTTAGATGGACCTTGGGCCCTAGTGAGCCCAAAGCCCTTTTGAGGCCCTGAAGGACTTTAAGACCCCCAAAAGCCCCTTCCCCCTCACTTTTGGCTAGACTATCCTAAACACCATCTTCCCCAATCTCTTTCAAATTCTCAATCTCTTCCAAATTCATCTAGAGGAAAAACAAGATTTATAGACGTGTCCCATTCCCTTGTGATAAGAAGGATTGCTCTCCCAGAAGATTTGGCTCAAGGGTCCACCTTTTCACATTCTCCTCTTCCACAAATTTGGATTTCAAAAGCTCCAAGAGGTAAGGGAAGCTTACACTTGTTGAATACTTGATGTGTGAACGTGGTTGTGTGTGAACATTTCCTTGGTTTGTGCTGAAACATGAAATTGAATGAGTTTTCTTGGATTTTTGTTAAAAATGGGTTTGTTGATGAATGTAACGATTTGTTGTTGAAATGCTATGATGGTTGTGAGATCTATTGGATATGATGTTGTAGAACGTTGAATGATGTCGTTTGATCTCTGTCGGGTTGATTTGGAGTGTGGGTGAGAGAAAAGTTTGAAGTTTTGGGTTTTTCAACGAGAATCTTTGGTTTTGTTACCTCGTAGTCGCCGAACGACAAGGGCTCTCACTGAGTAAGAATGCCCCCGGGAGTGATGTGAGGCTTTTTGGTTGGAGTTCATTGAGCGACCCTTTGTGTCGTTGAGCGAGTGTTCTTAAGTTGTAGTTGGGATTAAGGAAAAGAAGAAATTCACTAAGCGGTATTCATTTTGCTGAGGGAGTGTTCATAGAAATTTGGAAAATTTTCATAAGATAATTTGTTGAGCAAGTATAGGCATTCCAGAATGCCTGGGAGTGGTTCACTGGGTGAGGGCTAGATTCCTTAAGCAATTTTGTGTTCTAGAGAGTTGGTGCTCTCCGTAGCAAGTCTTCTGCTAAGCGAGTAATATGTTCGCTCGACGAGAGCCGTGGGTTAAAATTTGTTGCTCTATGAAGTGGTTGGTTATTGAGCAAAAATCTTTAGAGGAAAAAAAGGGTGCTTTCTGAAGTGGATGTTCGCTTAGCGGGACTTATGGTCGTTGAAAGAGAACTTTCATGGGGAAAAGTAGGCCTTCTGTAAGGGAGACCTTCGCTAAGTGAGCATATGGATCACTGAGCGAGTAGGGTAGCATGTTGTTGTCTTAATTAAAAATTTAATTGTATCGAACATGGTTTGAGGAGGACTCCTAGTGCGAATCTAATGTGAGAATTGTTAAGAGTGTAGAAGAAGTGGAAGGTTGCTTGGATATGACCTCCACTTGTTGTAAAACTTATTGTTTTGAGATTTCCTCATAGGGTATAGGTTGCTTGGATAAGGCCTTACTTGTTTACCATGTATGGTGTTGAATTGAGTTTGCATAGGTTGGTAGTGGTTGTCTGGCCATGTGTGGTGTTGAATTGAGCCCACATAGTGTTGCGGTGAATTTAATTAACTTGTTGACATTGAGGTGATCGTTGTAGTGGTACATGCAAATGTTGGCGGCTAAGGTTGTTGTTGATGGACTTCATGCTGTGGTGCGAGTGAACACATAAATTGGTTGGATGACTAGAGCAAACGACTCAAACAGGGCCTCTAACCTAGTGCTGGATGAAACGTGGGGTCCTTGTCATAGGCCTTCAGGGATGAGTGGATGGGTGATTTTGCAGGGGACCAAGGCAATGCAAACCTTGAGTTGCGGTAAGCCACCACCCACATACACTTATCTCAACAGATCATATAATCTTATCCGTAGATCAGAGTTTGGCAATCCCCAAATGGTGAGAGGTACGTGACGAGGTGCTATTGATGCCATGTTAGGGGGTGAGACTTGGCTGCTCACTTGAATTGTTGTAAATATCTCGAGAGTCATGTCCTCATGCATTGACATGGTAGTGGTGAAATCGTTGCGTCATATGACATAACATTATGGAAATTACTGTAAGACTATATATTCATTTACATGTGAATGATTATATGAATCATTGATGTTTCCTTTGATGATATGTTGTGTCGTTTTAAGTAAGCTTACCTTTGTCTTTTGGTGTTTTGTTGTGGTTGTTGTTATTGCCGTCGTTGCCTTTTGATTGACTGTGATGATACGTCATTGGGCGTGGGAGCAAACGGTGTGCCCTCAGTGAATCCGTCTGCCCAGAACTGAAGGTGGAGTTGTTAGCAGGAGCTGGTGTGACGTGATGAGTCATGTTTCCCTCTTTTGTTGTTTTGTGATCTTTGTTTCTTTTTGATAGGATGTATAGTGTGACCAGTTATAGAGAATGTCTTTTGCACCCTTCTTCCCTTTTTGATGTATATATATATTGGCCTTGGTGTCATCCCTCTGGTTCGTTCATTCTTTGTGAGTTGAAAAGATGGTATGGTGGTTTTCAATGAGGCGGATGGGTCTCATCTTGATGTTTATATGTGTGTGTGTGTGTGCTTACATGTGATGGTAGTGCTCAGTGTTGTTGTGTAGTAGTGACTATAGGTCGTTACACTCTACATTCATCAAGAGGTTAAATCACCAAAACTCTAATGATACTTCTTAGGGGCAAGAATAACTATCCTTTTGCATTTTCAACTACACTTTGAGTATAGATATCTCTGAGAAACTTATAAATATCAAATTTGTCATGAATTACATCATTTTTAATTCCTTTTTGAGGACACCTGATCTCGATTTTTGATTATTGTTAAGCTTTGATACCATATTCGAGAGTTATAATATCAGTTCTCTTGATGCCACCTTCACCTTTAATCATAGGCTTCTTTCTTATCTTCTTATGAGCTTGATTAGTGGGATGTCGACTATCCTAAAAGCACAATTTCCTTTTATGACCCCTTAAAGCTTTCTCATCATAGTGAGGGGATTAAGTCACAAAAGTGAAAAGTTGAATGTTCTATTAAGGTGGAGGTTGAACATGCAACTTTTCAGTAGGGTCGAGGCTAGCTTTATCCATCAACCATTGTTGAAGTGTCATACCAAAAAGGCTTATAGTTGCAAAGAATGAAATGAAAGGTTAATAATTTAAATAAAGCGTCATAGAGAAAACCTTAATTAAGTTGTACTACTTATTATGGAATCCAATACGTCAGAAGGAACATAAATCATAACTTGGTAGTTGAAAGGGTAACCAAATACAAATATTGCCCCCTCTAATAATAACTTGAGCTTAATTTCTGTGGGACCTAAATCTTGGTTTGGGGAAAACAAAACCTAAAGTTGAAATATCATAATGGCCAAGTTTCCAATAGATGGGGAAGCGAAAAGGTTTTCTCAAATTGGATGGATTAGCCTAAAAGGGCACAATTTTCTTGGAAGCCAAGATGATTTTATAAAATTTGATTTTGAAGGATATGTTCTTTGGTATAGGAATTAGTGTAAGCAAACAAATTTTGCTTATTAGAAATCCCTTTCAAGTCATCCCATGACTTAACTTTACCATTTTTAAAAAGTCTAAGAACTTCAAATAGATTAAAGAAGGGATAAGAAGGAACTCAACCTAGGTATTGACATAACAATTGAAAGCCTGTTAAGAAACCCCAACCATTGGGATGAAGTTGGGAGGGTGCAATTCCAAGCCTCTAAAGGGATTTTCAACCTTAGTAAATGGAATGCAAACACTGAGAATGGTAAACATATAGTCATAAATATGGGTTTAGGAAGAGTTAGACATCTCAGTAATTCACAAACTCTATTGCTGGGTTAAGGAACTTCCAGTAAATACTTATTCTATTCCTCGGGGACCAAGGTCAAAACCACTGCCTCCCAAAGAGGATCTTAGTGAAAGGTACAAAAGTAAGTAGGAGTCCCAAGTATGTCCTGGTCTACCTAATCATATTGGTTAAAGGTATGATGAAGTCCTTTTTCGTCTTCCTCATAGTTAAGTTAAATTTGTAGGGATCGAGTTGATGATGGACATCTAAAAGATATAAAGAATAAAAGATGGAAAGTTATGGACAAAAATTAAGCAATGAGACAAAATCTTATTTTAAGGGGTTTTTCTAAAGAAGAGGAACCAACTATGTCTGGTTACAACCATGGTAGAAGAAGTTTAGCAAAAACTTTTAAAGCCTTTACTACCATTTCGTGATAACCTTACAAGCACTAATTATAATGGAGTAAAGGCAAAAGATAAGGGAAAACAGAAAGAGTAGCTAGAAGTGAAAACAACTAGAAAACTTAACAAAAAACACTAAAAGCAAACAATCGTCAAGCGATAGTCGTCGAAAGTTATAAAGAATAAAAAAAGACAAAGCATGAGAAGGAAAAAATGAATGGTAAAAGGATGAATACTATTTATAAAGAATATCTACAAGGGCAAAAAAGACATTTAAATGATAAAATCAAGGGTAAAACAATACTTTGGCTCAAATTTACATCGTTATGATTACTACACGAAGCTTGATGGCAATTATCGTAACTTCCACAAGAAGCTAAGGCCAATATGAAATCATAACATGTCATGTGTTCCATTAGTTTGAATTCACAACTCAGCCAAGGTATGAAAAGGCGTGATCACAATGATATTCTGGTCCTAGATACTTTCATTCTTATTTAGGAAAGAGACTTTGGACTAGAATCACAACTCAACATGCCCAACTTCCAAGCATGCCAAGTTAAGGGGCAACAATTCTAGATTGGGTTTATGGCTTAACCCGCATAATGGGATATCTCAACTTATAATTCCTTAGCCCTAAACTATAGTTGTTGACCGAAGTCACCACCTAGATGCAAGATGCCTAAGATACACTTCTGAACAGTGGATTGCACCTCAGTCTAGAGAAAAGTTACCTTGTCGCTACACTAAGATAGCGTATCATTGTCCTCAAGATGCCTTAGGCTCCATTTAAGAGAATCCATCCTATTTCTAACTCCTATAAATACCACCAACACCAATGTATCATGTAAGTATTTAATATACATCGTTACTTTAATGGAATCCTTACTAACTTGAGTGTTAGAGTACCTATTGTAGGTACCTCAGTCTAGAGAAAAGTTACCTTGTCGCTACACTAAGATAGAGTATCATTGTCCTCAAGATGCCTTAGGCTCTATTGAAGAGAATCCATCCTATTTCTAACTCCTATAAATACCACCAACACCAGTGTATCATGTAAGTATTTAATATACATCATTACTCTAATGGAATCCTTACTAACTTGAGCGTTGGAGTACCTATTGTAGGTACCCAGCCATTTTTCATAGCGTCTCTGCCACATCAGAGCACTAACCGAAGTTAGGACTAACTAGAGTCAATACTCCTTAGGAGTCTAATGCTAAATTAGTTATTCATCTCGAACATGTCAATATACCACTTCGAACACATCATCCATGTCCATCAATCTCAAACAAATCAATAAGATTAATGAAATAATTTAAATGAGTTGTATTCATAATTTTCTAATTCTTAATATAAATTTTAATTAATAATAAAAAGTGTTAGAGTAAAATAACTTACAAATATTCTTCTTTGTAATACCAAGATTTAGCAAAATTGTAAATGAGCCAAAGTTTGCATGTACGTATGATCTATAAAGTTTACATATATGTTTAAACTGTGGCCTATATGATTTAATATTTTCGCTCCTTAAACGCTGATTATACGCTATACACTATAATTAATGAATATCTTTAATTTATTATATACATTTGAGTGGTATACATTGTTTATATTTGTAATTCAGTATGAGTTATTCAATATAAAAAAAATCATTTTCTTTCTTAAATCTTTAATTTTGCTATACTTTGCGGTACATATGATATATTCTTTGGAAATTGCTTCTTGCATATTCTTTCTTCACTTTTTTTTTTTTTTGTTTAGATTCTTCATTATTATTATTTTTTTGATAATTCTAGATTCTTCATTATTAGTAACTTGAGGGTTAATGGTGACTTTATTTCTTGATAAGACAAAAATTTATTAATATTGAGAGTACAGGTACCCATGTCCAAGTACATCATTCATAAGTATTTATAATCTTATATAAGGAATTAGAAAATGCCTTGTTGTCAAAATAATATCCATAACCTATTTTAGAATTATTATTCCCATCTAGGTGTCCTTGTTCAACAAAAGATCAACCACCGTATTCACCACCTGTTCCAGAAAAAGGTAAGAGAAGGAAGAGGATTTAACCACCATTCATAGAAAGAAGGATGTAAATAATCATCTTTGTTTCTAATCCAAACCCAAGATCTTATTTTGATTAATTCTATGCAATGTTTTAAAAAATGGAGTAGACTGGCCGGTTCAACTGCAAAACTAGTCTAATGATTGGTCTGTTAATTCTAAAAATTGGCTCATTTCAAATTGGTGAGAACTGGTTGAATCAGTCTAAGATCAGTGAAAATTAGTACAAAAAATCAATTTGAACCGGTATTTTTTTAAAAAAAATATTTTTCATTTTTTAATTTCATCTAAAATATTTTGAGATAAATGAAAAGACATATTTAAGGATTACACATAGGTATAAAATATTTTGCCGATTATTATTAATTTTTTAGCTTATAAAACATATAATTTAATCATTTATAGTTCAATTTTTTATATATTGATTTCTTATAATTTTATATTATTTTATTACTTAAAATATTATGTAATATTAAAAAAATATAAATTTAATTACTATCGGTTCGACCACGATTGAACCAACATTGGTTCAATTACTAGTCTGGTTTTAAAAATATTGATTCTATGACTATTAATTTGTGAGTCAATTTGGTTGTTACTGAAGATGACCTCTCTTAGAATTTGAGTCTAACTCAACCTTACAAAATTGACTTGTAAGGTAAGGGGTGCCTAAGCTTTGTAAATTCTTATTAGACATTATTTTTAGTCAATGTGAGACTTGGAATTTTCTCAATGCACCTCCTCATGCTTAGCACATTGGGCTTGGTGCATGGATAATATGAAGAATGACTGAATAATAAATCTGGGATAGGCTTTGATACCATCTTAGATTTGGGCCTAACTCATCCCTGTAAAATCGGCTTGTAAGGTGAGGGGTGCCTAAGCTTTATAAGCTCTTATCAGGCACTATTTCTAATTAATATGGGACTTGGGTTTTTCTTAATACAATTGCTTACTCCTAGCACTATTGGACTTTGTGTATACATAATATGGCAAGTGGCCTAATAATAAATCTAGGATATGATTTGATATCATCTTAAATTTTAGGCATAATTTATCCCCACAAAATCGGCTTGTAAGGTGAGGGGTGTTTAAGCTTTATAAGCTTTAATAGATCTAGGTTGCAGTTTTTTCATTATCAATAGAAGCATATGCAAGACAACACAAAATCTTCAAAGCAAAGTAATTAGTGGGAGTACTAGACCATACCTCAAGAGGGGTCTTTTTTGTCAATGGCAATTTGTAACACCCCTACTTTTGCCTTTTAAATTATTTTTTTAATTATTTTGTGTTTATTTATGGAGAACTAGACGGAAATCTCAAAAATTTGATCCCTACGGTTATGTTCATATTAGAAAATAGTACTTGGTTTAGATTTTTAATAATTTTTGGGAAACAAAGCCCAAAAAATGGTAAAATGAATGTTTCGTCCCTAAAAAGTCAGATAATAGAATTAATAGACAAAAATAGATAAAAATGTTTAAAATTTATTTTTAAGTGATCAATATACTTAGAATAATTGATAATAATTTTAGAAAATTTTTGGAAATTTATTGAGACAATTTTTTAAAAATAACAAAAATACCCTTGGTTGATTATAAGAACCAACTAGAGACTTTTTGAACTCAAAATATTTTAAAATTTTTATACTAAGTATCTTTCATTATAAAAATTTTATTTTGAAATAAAAATAATAAAAATATAACAATCCTATTTCAATTTTTTAATTGTTTTTCTAATATTTAACAATGTAATTCTGAAAAATCGGGAAGAAATTTCAAAATTCTAATCCCTACCATTACGCTCAAAATTTCAAGAGCTATTTAATTATGATTTTTAATAATTTTTCTGAGCCGGAGCTTGGAAAAATTAGAAAATGATGATTTTGTCCCTATTTCTCAACAGTAAGGGCTGACAGGATATTAATTTGAACTTGGAATCATGTCGTATATATTAAAATATAATTTTGAGAATTTCTTGGAATTCTTGCGTAAAATGACGTAAATACCTCATGGTGTCCAATAAGTCAGCCAATGTTGGTTTGACATCCAAAAATGGTAAAAATTGTAATCCTAGTTCATTTATAGGTAAAATATTTAATTTTAGAATTTTCATAAAAAATTTGATAATTATTGAATTAAAGTAAATTTATTATGAATTTTTGAGCTTAAAAATATAAAATAAATAGATAAAAATTGAATTAAATTAATAAAATTAAAATTAATTATTAGAAACTTATTTTTGATGGAAAATATTGTAATTGTCTAGTTTCACATTAAATTGAATTATCTTTGAACGTGACTTAGTGGTTAAAGGTAATCTTAAAAAACCTTACCTTTTAGAATAAAAATATACATTTTCCCTCCGAGTTCCTAGATTCACATAAAAGAATTTTGTTAATTCTGTTGCCTCAACATACATCAGGAAAAGTTTGTTAAATCCTATGAGACTTGTCCACCACATACGGATAAGCCCTTGAAAACCATGTGAAGTTACACGTCTCAAGTTGTTTCATTCGTGAACAACACAATTTGAGTTTGAGTCATGGTTCATGATTTTGGCCTACTACAACAACATTAAGAATACTCATTAACCTTCTTCATTATTATATAATTTGAGTGAAAAAGACATTACAGGAGACTTACATAGAGAACAAAGGTTGATATTTAAGGTAATTGGCATTTAAATTTGATTTTTGTGTAAACCCAAAAAAATAGAAAAAAAATATTACAAAGCGAAAAAGTTTACTTAATTACAAAAAATGCTAAGATTTTTTTTCAACAATTGGTATATAAAGTTATGTAATTGAATAATCTTGAATTGGAAAATTGACCACATTAATGACTCTTGAATAGTAGTAAACTTTATTGCAAAAATATAAGTTGGTAGTTTTTCTTTGTCGTTTTATCACTACAAGAACTTATTTGTTCACTTTCAAAACTCCACCTTCACCAATATATTTGTACTCTTAAGAGTCAAGAGTACTTAATGAGATGAGACTTCTCTTCAAATCTAGGACATGCTTTATATTCCCAAGAGTTCTGACAACTTTATCAAACATATTAATTTTGACTATACCAATACTTGAGCATCATTGTCCATCAAAACAACACTTTTGGACATAATTCCATATGTTGAAAACCAGTCCTAATTAGGACATAAATATGCAACTAGAATCAAGATTTCATTCTTCACTAGGTTTAGAGTGATCATTAGAAACAGTAAGAAGTTCTCCATCACTGCAAGTTTCTTCTACAACACTAGCTTGGTCAAAGTTTGCGGATTGTTTACCTTTCTAATCTGCAATTGCCTTATTCTTATTTTGTAGCTTGTAACAGTCAACTATGATGTGTCTCTTTTTCTTCCAATACTTGCAGATTTTATACTTAATTTTAGACTTAAATGTGCCCCTTTCACTACTCCTTAAAGTTCTATCTTGAATTCTTCCTTTAGCAACAAGATCTTCTAGTTAAGTCTCAAAGTCACCATTAAGTTGTTTCATCCTTTTCACATAAAACAATGCCTCATAAACCTCTTCCAGTGTGTGTGTATCACGACTATGCAAAATCATATCTTTAAAGGTGGCATATGAATAAGGCAACAAACACAACAAAATAAATGTAACCCTAAACCATCTTCATCATATTTAACTTCCATGGTCTATAAATCAGCGATAAATTCCTTAAAGACTGATAGTGATTAGTCAAAAAAGAGCCTTCAAACATATGACAAGAATATAGATGCTGTTTCAAATGTAACTTTTTGGTAAGACTTTTAGTCATACACATCTATTTTAATTCCATCCATGGTGCAGCAATAGGCTCTTCCTTTAAAACGTCGTCCAAAATCTTGTTTAACATGCCATAACAAATTTCTGGTGCTTTTGTGTTGCTTTTCCTCCTACATCCAGGACAAAGGCATCTTGTCAAAACCTTGTAATGCCTCATCCAAATCCATCTATTCAAGAATAGCTCGCATCTTAGCATGCCATAGCTAAAATCTAGTGTTGTGATCAAGTGGCAAAACATCGTATTTCATAGTTGCCATTATAGTTGAAAAATTAGAATGAATCAGCTTTAGTACCATTTTGTTAGATATAATGTGCAACAAAGATTAAAAAAGAGAGTAGAAGAATGAACATACATATTTAACATGAAAAACCTTTGACAAGAAAAAATCTTGGGCAAAGAAATTAATTCACTATATTGAAAATTGATACGAGATACAAAGAAAGTGCCCATAAATCTATCATATTTATGCATATAAAATCATAGCTCAAAAGCACAAATGCCTCTTGACTTAAAGCCTCTAGCACTATGGACCCAAAAAAAAGTCTCCAAAATATATTTCTTCACCAAATTGTCCACACCACGAGCTTTTCAGATTGGGCTAAGAATTCAGATCACCAACTCTAACAATATATATATATATATATATATATATATATATATATAGATACTCCTGTGAGAACACTTATTTATATGAGAATATGAGAATAACTAATAACAATTGTTGGATCAAGAATAAAAAAAGAGAGTAGAATTTTAGGATTAAAACCCAATTATAAATAACCCTAAATCCTAAACTCATATAAAACCACCACCACCACCATCGTCGTTGCCACCACCAATATAGTTGTCACTACCATTGCTGCTCGCCATCGTCACCAATGGTAGCGGTGGTGGGGGTGACGGTGGTGATTGTGGTTTTAAGTGAGACCCCACTATTGTCATTGTCGCCACTACCATTGTCGCTACCCCCACCACCACTACTGACGACTGTAGTGGTGGGGGAGGCAGTAGCGGAGGTGATGACGATAGTGGTCGTCTCACTTAAAACCACAATCATCCCATCGTTGCCGTTGCTGCCACCACCTCTATTATTGTCGTTGTGGTCTCACTTAAAACCACAACCACTACCATCACCCCCATCCCCATCACCGTTGGCGGCGATGGCAACGATGACAACAATAGTGGCAGTCTGGGTGACGATAATAGTGGTGGTGGTGGCAATGACAGCGATAGTTGTGGTTTTAAATGAATTTAGGATTGTTTATAATTAAGTTTTAACTCTGGCGGTATTAGTTATTCTCATGTTTTTACATAAGCAAATATTCTCACAGAAGTTACTCCCTATATATATATATAGGAATTTGTTAACATACACTGACTTATTTTTTAGTTGGAATACATTAACAAGCTACATTGTTGATATATTTTAAGATATATTGTAATTATAACTTGCTAACGTATTCTAACTAAAAAACAAGTGCGTGTATATTAACAAATCTCATATATATATATATATATATATATATATATATATTTCTAAGTAGTTGGCGATCAGAATTAATGGACAGACTCCCACGTTGCAATGCACGATAATAAAGTTAACATATGTTGGAGTCGCAAAACCTACCATTATCAAGAACCTCGTGACTGATAGAAAATAGAAAAAGATTTCCTTTCCCATGCCTTTGTTGATCTGAGTCATGCACGATCCATGCATGCATAGATGCCCGCACGGTTACGCACGAGTGAGGAATGAAAAAGGTTCCTTTAATTACCAACTAAAATGCATTCTCTTTTTGAACCAAAGAGGAATGAGAGAATGGTAATATAGCCGCAGAGACAGGGAACAGTCCCTTGACAGTATTACTAAACCAAAATATAAAGGTAAGCTGCGCAGATACACTTCATGTAGAGATGAATAATTTAACTTTTTAAAAAATTCAAAAATCCGGTGATGAATCAATATTTTACTAGTAAATTCAAGAAATTAACCTGCGTATATGGTAAATATGTCCAAGGTGAATTTGAGATTCTTTTTCAATATTTACTGGTAAAATCCGGTGATGAATCAATATTTTTTATACCAAATAATGAGCCCTGATATCTCTGCCTACACCTCATTGAAAATTCAAAGCAAAACAAAACTGAAATAATATGAAAAACGAAATTAAAATATTGAAAGAAAACAGAGTTTAGCAAATAATGCAAGGAGGAGCAAGCCCCGTGATTCCCGACGAAAGGGCATATATTTCATATTATCTTTTTGAGAGGTTTGGGTCTGCATCAGAGACAGCACAGCATCACATTTCACAGTCTCACACGTATTGAAAACCCACCTTCTGTTACTCCCTGCTGTCTATTCATACATTTCTTACTGTCATTCATGTGTAGCTGGTAATTGATATTTACAATAATATTATGTGGTACCCACTTCAATATTTGCATCCATTCCAAATTCTCATGAATTTATGAAGAGAAATAAATAATTAGTCATAGTCATAGTTAATTATCATCCGCGTAAATATCTTAAGTGTAATGAAAATCATGAGATTGAGTGGTTATAATTAAATGGTAACGAAAATGAATGATATAAATAATGTACGAGTAAAAGTATAACGTGATTTATTATTACACCCCGAAAAAAAAAAGGTGATTTATTATCTAATAATTTGTATATGTCTTATTTTGTGAATATATAGGCTACTGTTTGATTAGTGCAATACATTTTTACATATAAAGATATGATTAGAATGGAATAAAATCATAATCATATATTTTTGAGGGGGCCGGTATGTGGAATAAAAATAAAATAAAATAATTATTTTGAACAAAAAAAAGTAAATAATGAAATGTTTTTTAAATTCGAGTTTAATGGCATGCACTCTTAGTCTAAAAAATTTTATACTATCAAATAATCAGAAATCATCACTGGTATGACTTTTAATGTAATTATTGTAAAATTGAACAAACTAAACATGATGGTTTGTGATTGAATAACAATGTAAAATTATTTTACATTGTCAATGCATAACTTGTTTTCTCTTTAAATTCAGAATTTTCTATAAATCACTAATTCATCCTCTTCATAATTGTATTTTTTTTACGAAATATGGGCCTAAAGTGATTATTCTTTCTTATCAAATGTAAAAATTTGCAATATTGCAAACAAAAAGGAGAATGGCATACCAAAATAAGATTTGTATAGTTGATAAATAGTTAAGTTTTTTAAATATGTTAAATTAAATTTATTTTTATCATATATATAAAAAATAATTTATTAATTAAAAACATGTTGTACATCCCAATCTTAATGATTTCTTCTCTTCACAAGAGTTTAGTATTTGACTGCTACTTAAGAATGTCTTTGGTGCACATAAATTATTTTTTTTTTAAAAAGAGAGAATACCACGTTCCCTACCATGTTCAAATTTAATAAAGTCAATTTTATTTAAAAGTTATATGTACATGCATATGCATATTTTATTATTTTTTATATACCCACAATTATAGTTCATAGCCCGTTTTTAAGTCTAACTCACCTCAATCATTAAAACTATGCCCGTATGGTATAGGTTTTTTTTTTTTTAAGCACCTGGATATCATCCTACTATGATATTAACCAAAAAGGCAAAAAGCAATGAAGCATTGTTCTCTTTTGACGAAGAGAGTCCCGCCCCTCTCTCAATGTATCTGAATCCTTTAATGAATGTAAATAGTAAAGCACGACAAAATATTAATAAGAAATTTTAAAAAAATTATATATGCATTATTTTCAATCTAAGTACTTAAATGCTCCATTAAAAAATTTGTATTCTTCATATATTAACAATATCAATTTGGTATCTTTAATTTCCTCTAAACTGAAATCTAACACCTTAGAAGTCCATAGATGGAGGACTACAAAATAGATGAAGACCATGGTTTAACTTCAAATGTGGCCTCGGAATTCTGGGGAGTGGAACCCCGAGACCGACTTGATATTATATATTGTTCTTTAGTTATTTTTAGTACTAGTTCTAGTATTCTTATCATGAGAAGAATCAAACTCGTGTTTCAAATTTCTCGGAAAACATTTTTTATTTTTGCCTATTGTATGCTATGTACGGCTCTACTAACGTAATGGTAAACAATGACTATGACTGGCTATAATTTATTCATATGAACCACTTTATTATCACAATAAAAATAAAAATAGAAAATTGTTATTCAAGTTGGAACGATAAAATTGGCCTCACATGAAATAATCAAGTATATTCCTTCCATTCCTTGATGTCCATGCATATTAAATACACCAACATGCTCACGATATGAGAACCAAATATTCGTTTACTCATCTCAAAGTGGCACATAGAGAGAGAGAGAGAGAGAGAGAGAGAGAGAGAAGCTGTTCTAAATTCTGTGTGAAGATCAATCTACGATTTAGACTGTTTCAGTATCTGGGTATCACATAGGAAAGGGTATTAATAAAAAAAAAAAAGTACGGGTTGTCATCGATTTATGTGGCCATATGGTGTTACTAAGATCAAGGATTTTCTTTTTCAATGTCCAAGCATAGAGGAGGATGAACAACAGGAGGAGTTGTCAACAAGTATTCAATTCCAAACTATTCCATTTCATGAATTAGTGGTTAATTCGACCAATAATTAAGATATGGCGACATAGAGGCAACTGTTTCTTTTGTCTTGCTTCAAATTGCGGTCTTAAAATCCAGTTTCCAAGGCAAGTGTAGAAGAAGGATATAAGGATGGAAGAAGAAAGACATGGCTCGGAATGTTCCAAGACAAGCCCTTCTAACGAAGAAGGTTGTGAAGAAAGTGAGACCAATGAAGATGACAGTAAGCAAAACAACAATGGAGGAAGCTCAAGCAACAGCACTGTGGAAGAGAACGACAAGAAGACAACAGTGAGGCCTTATGTAAGATCCAAGTTGCCTAGGCTACGTTGGACTCCTGATCTTCATCTTCGCTTTGTTCATGCTGTTCAAAGACTTGGAGGACAAGAGAGTGAGTTCCACACACACACACCTCTTTTTGTGACCTAATTTCTAGATTTCAATTTTCTCGAGGGATATCATCATCAATCCTTGCTTGGTTAATTAATTCAACAATTAATTTCAATTGTGTTATATTTATTTTTCTGAATATATATGCTTTTTCTTGGGTGTAGGAGCAACCCCAAAGTTAGTTCTTCAGTTGATGAATATCAAAGGTTTAAGTATTGCTCATGTCAAGAGTCATTTACAGGTAAATCATAGAATAATTGCTACCAAACTTTTTCTTTAAATAGCTTCTTTTTCTTTTTTTTTAATTTGTTTACCAATTTGGTTAAATTCTTTTCTTTTCCCAGATGTACAGGAGCAAGAAGGTAGAAACAAATCAAGGTACAATAAGGTTTCCTTGTTGGTATAATGCTACCATCAATAATAAGTAATTAGGGTTTGTTATGCTTAGAAGTCCCTAATGAATATTTGGATTACATATGACAGTATTTGCTGATCCTAGGCTCCTTGTAGAAACTGGAGACAGAAATGTTTATAACCTAAGCCAACTTCCCATGCTTCAAGGCTATAATCCAAGCCAATCTTCAGCATACAGGCACACATACTGCTACCTACTTTCACTTCAAATTCTCTCAAGCACGCATTTAGAATTGCACGACTGAATAAGATTCTTTCTTCTTTTTACAGATATGGTTATGGAGATGCTTCTCTCGCTATCTATGAAAACATGGTGCACAGGCCTTTCATGAATAGGAGTTCATTAGATGAATCTGGAGCTGAATTTTGTGTCAGCAGATTGACTGAGAGAATCCATGGGACCAATAGTAACATCAATTGGACTCATAATATGTTCCAAGTTGATTCTTCCAGTTTTAATGAACTGTCAACAAGTAAAGCCCATGAACCAAAACATAAATTCTTCTCATCTGGTTGCCATGATTCTTTATGCACACAAATCAAGATGAGCCAGGTTGATCTACATCAATCAACTCAACTGCAGCCAAGTGCACAAGAGCTCATGCCTAATAATAAGATGGCTACAAATCCAGTGGAACTGAAGACCTTGAAAAGAAAGGCTTCAGATATTGACCTTGATTTGAATCTGTCACTTAAATTAAATTCAAGGGTCAGTGCTGAGAACCAAGGAAGCATGGTGGACCATGAAGTTGATAGCAATCTATCACTCTCTTTGTGTTCTCAATCCTCCTCCTCTTATCTTAGCAGCAGGTTGAAAAAAGCACAAGATCAAACTAAGGAGCAAGGGAAAAGAGCCACTGCTCTGGATCTGACTATATGAACGAGACAAACTCTAAGTGAGATCCTGAGGTACCTGTGAGAAATCATGCATATTGTAACCAATTATTACATTTATCTGACACAAATATATTTTCTTCTTGTCTCTTTCTATATGTGGACAGTGAATAACAGTTTGTCTATTAAATAGTGGCACTAGCTAGTGCTAAGAATCATTATCTCAAAACCAGTGTTAGTTCTACACTTCTGTCACAGAAATGCTGAAAGAGAAAGTTGATCAGTAGTTCAGTACAACTAAAATTATAATAGAAAAACAAAACCGCTTTTGTGCACCTCCTAGATCAATAATGGGTTCGAGATATAATTTTTTTTTTCTTAAAAAAAATATATCCTTCTGTGTGACTGTCATACTGTGAAGCTTCTTGTTTATTAATTAACAACCTTTAGTGTTGACTTAATAGCTTAAGTTTTAAGATTGATTGGTCCATTGAGACGAAATTAGAACCGACCTAAATTCAAATAGTTTGATCCTCCATGTGTTCATGCAATGAGTAATCAAAATTTAGAAAAAGATAAAATGATGATTCAGTAACCAAGTTTTTTTAGTATTGTTTTTCTAGTAGTCCTATTATTTTATTTGAATGTATCAAATGGAATATAATATAAATACTGGAAAGAATAAATTCTTGTTTGAATAATTGTGATAGAGAAGTTAAGAAAACAAAGAAGAAATGCATGTCTATAATTGATTTTGTTTTGAAATTTGATGGATAAAGAAGGGACAATAATTTTTAACAAAACCTTGATATAGGTTTTCAATATTTAAATATTAAATGTAGGATACACTTACACAGTAAATGCAAGTTTTCATTAACTAATTTATTATAAAAAATTAAATAATTAATTCTTATATATTTATGATCAGTACTATAGATAATTGTTTTTAAATAAAAAAATATAAATCATCAATATTCTAATAATATTCCCATTTTATTCTATAAAATTCATTTAATAATTTTAAAGGATCTAGATGGATGACTTTTTCAGGATTAAGATTTTCGAAGGTGTAAAATGTACTTTCTTGTTTTGTTGAGTGAATTACTATTAGTTTAAATAGAAAAAAAATACATTTAGATTTTCATAAAGAAACTTGATAACAATTTATAATTTATGAAAATATGAGCTGCATTGATTGTGGTAGCGTTTTGAGGAACTGTTACGAATCTTATTTGAACTTATAAAGGTATTTCATGGCTTTTTTATAATTTCTCTTAAATTATTTTAATAAGCCAGTATTTAACACAATTTTTTCTTAACTTCTTTTTCCCTTAAAAGTAGAAATTCCTCTAATTAGTTTTTGTAAAAAAAATTGTGGTTTTTTCATTCTTTGGGAAAAAAATATCTTTAACTTTTAGACCCTCTTAAAATTATGCTGTAGCTTCTCCTTTTATAAAAAACAACATCATAAAAAAATTAGGTCAAACACTGCTTAAGATTCGTAGAAAAATTATCAAAACAATTTTTTGTGTAAATTATTTCAGTCAGTTTTATGATTAAACATACAAATTAAATAGGTTTTCATATGATAAGTTTTTATTAAAAAAACACATTTAATTAAGTTGTTTTGTGAATGTGTCATTGTCGTATCAATTACTTGCAGTTTTCTTTTGAATAACCATTATTATTATTATTATTATTATTATTATTATTGAGAAGTGAAAGAACCAGTATTATTGAAAAGGGCAAAAAAAGTAAATTACACACTCAAGAAAAATGAAGGTTTGACTCCTTAAAATGTAGTTTATAAAGAAAACTTAACTATAATACAAAAAGAAATTCGTTTTGCTATTTGATTAAACACGGTTAATATAAATTTCTTTTAACAAAACTTAAATTATTAATATAATCATTGTATATATATACTAATAGTATAGATGTATTATACTAATTAACAATATAATGCAGTGATTGTATATATGAATCTTCTATATTAATTAACAAAATTATTTGTTAATATAATGCGTCATACTATTATTAGGATAAATTCATAACATGTATATTAGTAATTTAATTTCTATTAAATAAATTAAGTCAGTCTATACCAATAAGAATAAGTCTAATACCGTTAATATATTTTTTTATTTGTGTGACGCTATATTACACATAATTTTATTTAGGAGTTAACTTTAACTAAAGTACGATATTAGAAGACAAGTAAAGATTTGTTCAATGATAAAGAAAAATTTACCGCTGATATTTCAGTACTAAAGCTTTTTGTGAAAAAAATTAGGTACCGACATTTTACTGATTAAAAAATATATACTTTCTATTATAGTCTTCTTAGAACTCTTTGAAGGAACGTTGCATCAATTGAATATGCAAATAATTAACACATGCACAAGGTCTACAAAGAACAAGGATTTTAGCTTTTGCATAGGTTGTATTACTAAATTAAGAACAAATGGTATGATAATTAATTAAGAGATCCTTTGTACAAGGAAAGGGTTTCGGACAAAAAATATACAAAAGGGAAAATAATAGTCTTGCAACACAAGAAACAAGGATGAGATGCAAGAAAATGTTATATTAAAAAAAATGAAGATGGATGGATAATTTCTAGATTTTTAAAAGATTATAATCACAAACTATTTTCTCCAACAAGTTGACAATTTCTTCGAGATTCATAAAAAGAAAATTAAAATGCAAAAAAACCTTATTAATGTGCTTAATGATTCTGGTTTAAACCCTAACAAAATGACATATGTCTTATGTAAAAAGAGCTGCTGAGAAAATGTCCAAGCCATGGGATAAGCTGTATCAAATTCAATACTTTTGAACAAGCTTGAGACCAAGTTCTAAAATTATGTTCGATGCCTAAGCCGAAGGTTCAATGCACACCATAACTAAAGAAGCAAAATGTCTTATTAACGCTATGGTAATTAATGATCATCAAATCCATCATGACACTTGAAGCTCAAATAGAGGAATATTGGACTTGGATGCTCATAATGCCTTATCAGCACAAAGCAAGTTGATTACACAATAGTTAGAGGATGTAACAAAACAATTACAAGCACTTCAAGTATGACTTTTGTAGAGGAAACTCAACTTTGTTTGCAATAGACATCTGAGAGCCAACCAATTCATCCCTAAAATATCCTAAATAATTTTCTCGTGTGTAACTTTATGAAGCTTCTTCTTCCATGAGATATAAAGTTCACATTAATAATGGCTTTGAATTTATAGTCTTGAAAGTCTTCTTTCTTTCCTTGTTGTAACATGCATCAAGAGCCTTCTCATATTGTGTAACAAACTTATTCCATGGACTACTTGAATTTAAAAAAAAATAAAAATTCATAAAGAACTTAATCATACTTTCACTCCTTTGTGTGATGGATAATGTTGGATTTAGTTAACAAGATGTCATCAGTTACTCAAGTACATGTAAAGAGACTAAAACAATTGGAGAAAGAAGATGCTCAATTGATGATTATCATACTTTAAAAATTGCCAATTGAAGAATACTAGGTTTTTATACATTTCAAAGATAAGCATAAGGACAATTAGCAAAATGCTTTTGGATTGATTCAAGGTCTAGAGTGGCTTGCAAATACTTTGGTGATGCAGAGGTGAATTTTGATCCAACCATGTGGCAAATAAATACAAAATGCCTTTTGTTCCATTTATTAGAGTTAATAATCATCAACAATCTATTCTTTTTGGTTAAGGTCTATCATGGGATGAAACTAAAGAGAGTTTTGTTTGGTTGTTAAGTTCTTGGTTAGAAGCAATGTCTAGAGTTTGTCCTAAAACTGTTATCATAAATCAAGATGTTGCTATTACTAATGCAGTTGCAAGGTGTTTCCAAAGGTTAATCATCATTAATAATTGTATGTGGCACATTGAGAAAAAAGTCCTAAAATATTTGAATTATATTTAACATGAATAGAGTAAATTTAAAAAGGCTTAAATATGATTTTAATCCATATAAAATGAGCAAGTTTTGATTTTAGTTCTTATAAAAAATTTCTTTGGTTTCATCCCTCAAAAAATTGAAATTATTATTTTTGGTCCCTACTATTATATGATACTCGTTAACTATTTATGTGTTTAACGGAAGTGACCATCCTAGGTGGCACCCCTTAATATTTGTGGTACCATGTTAGTATGTACCTCTTAATTTTTTTCTAGATCTTTAAAATAAATGTTATTTATCTACCTTAAAATGAACGTTAGGGACAAAAATAGTGGTTCTAGATTTTGCAAGGATGGAAATCAAAGAAAAATATTTTACAAGGATCAAGACTAAAATTTGCACATTTTATAAGGATTAAAAATAGTGATTTCAAATTTTTGAGGGATAAAAAACAATTTTTTTTTTTACAGGGACCAAAATCAAAAGTCACTAATTTTATAGGGACTAAAAATATATAAGTCATTTAAAAAATAATTTTACAAGTTTATCTACCAATCTATCATTATTGAAGAATTTGAATTGGATTGCAAAGCAATTATTAATAAGGGGCTTCAACATAATTAGTAGTTAGAGAAGATACACCCAATTCAATAAAAATGGAATCATGCTTAAGTATGTCAAAATTTATATGTTGAAATGTCCAGCACTCAAAGTAGTGAAATTATGAATATAAGTTTTTTAAGGTTTTTTAAATTCAAGTACTACACTGTGTAATTTTATGACATAGCTTGAAAAGGCTCTTGATGCATGTTACAATAAGGAAAGAGAAAACTTTCAAGATTATGAATTCAGAAGTCATTATTAATGTGAACTTTATATCTCATGGAAGAAGAAACTTCATAAAGTTACACAAGAAAACTATTCAGGATATTTTAGGGATGAATTGGTTGGCTCTCAAACGTTTATTGCGAACAAAGTTGAGTTTCTTCTACAAAAATCACACTTTAGCTAAATAGCTTGTACTAACTGTACATGAGTTGGTTGTGAAACTGCTTGAAGTGCTTGTAATTGTTTTGTTACAACCTCTAATTACTATGTAATCAACTTCTTTTGAGATAATAAGGCATTATGAGTATCCAAGTCCAATATTCTTTTGTTTGAGTTTCCTCTATCATGATGGACTTGATGATCATTAGATATCATAACTTCAATAAGACACTTTACTTCTTCACCTGTCTTGGTGTGTATTGAACCTCTAGTTGAGGCATCCACATTAATTATGAAACTTGGCCTTAAGCCTGTATAGAAGTATTGAATTTGATTAATTTTTTAATTATTATAGCAAGTTTTTTTATATAATTTAGTTAGAAAAAATAATATAGTAAAAAATTTAAAGTTTTAAGTTAAATTTAATTAATTTTTTAATTAGTATAAAAAGTTTGTTTCTATAATTTAGTTAATTATTTCTATTCATTTTTTCACTTATCTGAATAAATACAAAAAAATAAATTCTTTACTCTCTTTCTTATTTTTATTCATCTAAATAATGCATATTTGTTATTATATAGATATTTTTTGTTTTTATATTTTCTATTTCTTTCTCTTTGATTTTTTCCTTACTATTTCACCTTTAATCTAAATAGGATATTAGAAAGGATATTAGGTGGTTTGCAGATATTTTAAGTTTTAAACGTTATTGTTGTTACTGTACACACACAAAATATATATATTTATTAAGGATAATTATTGTGCAGATTGGCTAGCAAATATGGCGCAAAGAATGATGATGCATTCAAGCTTTGGGATTCCGCTCCTCAGTAGATTCGCCTTAATCTTCTTGCGGGTGCTTTAAATATTGCCTTTGTTAGGAGTTAGCTCTTCTTTCTTTATTTGTTTCAGATGTACCAAAAACAAAACAAGTACGCATTCTTAATTAGCAAGAATATAGATTACTAAAAACTATTGTCAAGAGAGTTGTTTTGTGGTGGGTATGACAAACTCGCTTCATCTTATGAAAAATCAAACTCGCCCTCGATTCACAAGTCAAAGCAGACGACGATGCGATATAATAAGGTCAGGTCTAGTCTCCAAGACTGCAATCATTCTTCGTTATTAATGCATTTCTTTTCTTGGCATTATTCGCTAATAATTGTATCAAGCAGAGCAATTGCTCTGGCCAATTAGTATGGGCATATATGGGCCGCATCACTCATCCTGCAACCACCAAGGTCCATTGCAATGTTTGGGCCATAACTTTTACAATGTAGGCCATGAATAAAAGGGCATCTTTTTTTTTTATTTATTAACTCAAAAGGGCATCTCACATTTGTTGCCTTCTTGTGAGTTCTATTACATAACATTGTCTTACCTAGATTTTCTGTAGAAGTAGTTTGAGTCGTCTCAGATGAAGTTGTCGTTGAACACGTGTCGATCCAAAAAGAATAAGAAAAGGAAAGAAAAAATTTGTAAAAAAGCTCAAGGCTCTATTAAAGTTTCTTTGTAACTGGAAGGTGTGAATTATTGTTTTGTTGTGTTTGTAGATTCAGGATTGCTAACATGATTAGCTAATTAGCTTAGAGCGTGGGTACCTAATTATTATTGTTTACATGTTGTGCACTAATATGATGCCCTTTGGTTAGCATCCTATGCTTTTATAAGTGTCATTAAAAAAAAAAGTAATGAGTAAAAAAGTAAAAAAAAAATTATAATATTTTCTAGTTTATTTATTGTGAAATTAGAACGCTCCGAGCAGAAATTTTTTTCGTATTTTTACACTTCTATGTAATCAAGCATTGATTTATTCATTTGTAAACTTTATTTTTGTTTCAATTTTTCATGATATAAAATCTATCAGTATATGATATTTTAATAAAACTAAGGCCCAGTTTAAATTAGCTTCTTACTTGGGAGATTTTCAATTATAAAGCCTATTACTAAGATTTTTTTTAAGGGAAAAATGTCAAGCTTCATTAAGTTCATAGGCGTTTAGAGAGAAGTTAGACGGTGAAATATCAGAAAAAGTTAATGTATATAAATTAATTTTAACTTATTTAAAAAATTGTTCGTTTTACCTTGTTTTATTTTCTTTTCTTTTCTTATAAGTAATTCAAGTATATCCCATTAGCTAATTGAGCTAGAAGTGAGGATTTTATATTTAGGTTGACACTTCTTTGCCCATTTAAAAAGAAAATAAGTTTCTTTTGGGTGGAAATTATGTATATTTTTTATTTTTAAAAATTTGTTAATTTTATTGGAACTATCAACGACTTTTTGCTGAATGGGTTTTAATTTATGGTAAAAAACAAGAATTAGTTTTCACCTATTTAAAGCGAGTAATGTAGTACTTTGTTCCGATTGTAATTCAAAAGCATGTAACGGCTAAGTGGGATTTATCACCAGGTTCACCAAAAGGAGGAGATTGGTCTCAATTTTTGTTAGATATATAACAAATAATTATGTTTAAATTAACTTATTTAAAAAATTAATTAATTTTTTAACAGTTTTAAAAAAAATGAAAAGTAATCATTTTTTATAATTTAAGTTTAATATATTTATTTTTAAATAATCGATTATTGACATCCATTTCCACGTAATATATTTTTAGCTTTTGGCAATCATGAGTTATGTGTTACAACATCAGAAAAACTAATTAGTGGTAATTGGAATATATTTTTCCAAGCTCCCTGTTATTAATTGGTCTTTGATCTAAAATTAAACGAAGGTAAAATATTAAACAATTTCATTCTTTCTTTTTTCTTATTTCTTCTCCGCTCTTCTGAGGAGAGGGCATATACTTTTTAATTATTTTTTTATATATACGAAGTTACAGCATCCTTCACTGAATTGAGTAAGACCATTATAAGCTTATTTTTTAATTGTTCCCATTTAGTTCATCAAAATAAAATAAAATAAAATGTTGATCTGGAAACATGTTCAGTTCTCGTTTTATACTGCTGATTATTTGGAAAAATTGCAATAAAAATGCGACCGTAGTTTGATCTATTGACATGTTAGCAAGCTTCCGTACGAAGTTGATAACTTCTCGTCCTCAACTGTATTTACTTTATGAGACCGAACTATCGGTCACCATCCATCTCTCCAAGTCCAGGGTGTTACAACTTACAATTACGAGCATGAGCAGTACAAAACAAAATTTGGGTACAAAAATTTGACAAAGAATGTGTTAATATGTCATTGGTTGATTAAGAAGTTAAAATATAAAAAATTAAAGATTTTACAGAAATTGCAGTATTTGTGCTGCTTTGACGGTTTTTGTTAAGAGTGTTCATAGATCAGGTTGATACTTGATACGGGTTTATTATGTATTTATTTGACTTGAAATTTTAATAAAGTCAATTTTGTGAATTCAAATCTAATCCAATTAAGAATCGATTACATTTGAGATAAGACCGAGTCAATCTGACTTGTTAACACAATATATTAATTTTAATATTATATATAGCTAAATTATAGACTTAAAAAAATATACACTTATAATTAAAGTATAGTTTACAATATATTTTTTAAAATAAATAATATCAATATAAATATAATACTATATTATACAAAATATTATTTATTAAGTTAATAAATTATATTATTAATACATAACTATTTAAAAATATATATAATTTTTAAAAGATTATATAACATTATATCATATTAAAATGACCTAAAGTATAATCCAAATCTATTCTCAAAATATATTAAGTCTAATTTCTTAAATCCTATCCGGTCACGCACCCCTAGATTTTGTACTCAAGGAGTACGTACCATCAAACTTTATCCTACAATAATATCATGACCGACCAATTTTATAACATTAATTTCGTTTCTAACTACTTCTACGGAAATCCCCGAGCAATAAATATTCGTCCAAACTTCGCACTTTATCCAGCCAACTCTTGGATAATGATACTCATCGTTTTTAAGATAGAAAATAAAAATTAAAATATTTATTATCTTAAAAATAGGTTAATCTATTCACTTTATTTCTAATTTTTATTTTAAGTTTTAGTCTCTATAAGAGAGCTGTAAGTTTTAATCTTCACTCATGTATAAAAATTAAGTTTTGATTCTTAGTATTAACTCTAGAAAAAACTTTTTAGCGGTATAAAACTGTGGCAATTTTTTTTGACCGTAACAAACTGTTAGAAAAATTGTGTAAGGACTAAAATTTATAATTTTTTCATTTAGAAACTAAAACATAAAATAGAAACAACTATAAAGACCAAGTGAATTGTTTAACTTTAAAAATATAAAACTATTTAACATTTATCTTTTAAATAATTAAAAATATTTAACAGAATTTAGTTGTTATTCACTACTATCATATATCAACTAATAAGATCGATAATAACAATCAATAAACTTACGCCACCCAATTGGATCACAATATAAAAAACAACATTACGATTGTATGTTAGTTATCACTCTTAACCATTAATAAGAAACAAATTTCATATAATTTTCAATCAGTTCACCGTGTCTTTAGACTCGCCAATCACAGCGCTTCCCCGCGCTTTCACACCACCCTGACGGTAACATTCCCCAGTCCTCTTGTATTCTAAAACCGTACCCATCACATTCAACCAAAAGTCAAAGTTTTCTTAAGAAACTTAGACTCTGCCTTCAACTTGAGGGAATTGCTGCAGCCAACCAACGACGGTTTACACGAAGGTTCCAAAGATTCAAACAAACCGAGTATCCGAGTTTTCAAATTACTGTGAAGGTTATATACGCACACCATCCCACAAAAAAGCACCAAATGATTTAATCGGCACAAACGATTCACATATATTATACCTCTGTGGTAGGCTGGCACGCACACATCATTTCACACACAAAAACCATATACTATATAGTATCAAAGAGATTGTGAAGGGTCAGAAAACTTGATCAAGAATTGAAGCAAGTTCCAATCATGGCCACTCCCTCGGCCTACCAAGAGCACCTTCCCGCATCACCCGAATGGTTGAACAAAGGGGACAACGCGTGGCAGTTGACAGCAGCGACTCTGGTTGGTCTTCAGAGCATGCCGGGTCTGGTGATCCTCTACGCGAGCATAGTTAAGAAAAAATGGGCGGTGAACTCGGCCTTCATGGCTCTCTATGCCTTTGCGGCCGTTCTCATATGTTGGGTGCTCGTGTGTTACCGCATGGCCTTTGGGGAGCAACTTTTACCCTTCTGGGGCAAGGGTGCCCCGGCACTGGGCCAAAAGTTCCTCACAAAGCGGGCCCTGGTGATTGAAACGGCCCACCACTACAACAACGGCACCGTTGAGACCCCTGCTGAACAGCCCTTTTACCCCATGGCTTCGCTTGTCTATTTCCAGTTCACTTTTGCCGCTATTACGCTCATCTTGCTGGCTGGCTCTGTCCTTGGCCGGATGAACATCAAGGCTTGGATGGCTTTTGTTCCCCTTTGGCTCATCTTCTCTTACACCGTTGGAGCCTTCAGTCTTTGGGGTGGTGGCTTTCTCTACCAATGGGGGGTCATCGATTACTCTGGTGGCTATGTCATCCACCTTTCCTCTGGAATCGGCGGCTTAACTGCTGCTTATTGGGTACATATACTTCCCTTTCGTTTTCTTCGTTACTCTATCAAATTTGCTTCAAATGCCTTAAGGGTACTCCTCTTAACTAAGGTTTTAAATTGTGGCCGCCATTCATGATTTCATCACAATTCTTCAATTACTGGAAATTGTGAACAAACGCGGCTGAGGTGGCCGCAATTACGGTTGCAAAATGCCCAAAATCTTTGATCTTGTAGCTGAAATTGCAATAGCAAACCATTTTCTTAAATTCAGAACTTAAATATAGTTTTATATGTATTGTTAATACTGTTTTTCTATCAAAATTAGAATTTTATTTTAATAATTTATATAATAAAAAATTTCATTAAATATCAATATAGATTTTCGAAATAAAATTTTAATTCTGATTGAAAAACAATATCAATAAAAACTGTATCTAGATTTGTCCTTTTTCAAAACCTTTGCTCTTAGCTAATTGGAGTTTTTATGGTACCGATATAAATTGTCCTTTTTTTTTTTTAACAATATCAGCAACGAGATTTGAACAAAAAAGCTCATATAAATTATGTAAACTTTTACAACTAGACCAACTTTAATTGGTGGTTGTTAGTTTTTAACACAGATACTAAAGTTCAGTTATTTTTATTTTGGAAGTAATAATCGTGTTTATTATTAATATTTAAAAACAATTTTTTTTATCAATTTTGTTGAGTTTTCGAGAAAAAAAATGCTATTTTCCTAAATCAACATTCATCAACAAATATTCGACCATTAATTTTGGCACACATTCATGTATAGCAACTTGTTGTGGCTGCGTTTAATATGTGCAGGTTGGACCAAGGTTGAAGAGTGATAGGGAGAGGTTTCCACCAAACAATGTGCTGCTTATGCTTGCGGGTGCTGGGTTATTGTGGATGGGGTGGTCAGGGTTCAACGGTGGAGCACCATACGCTGCAAACATTGCATCTTCAATTGCGGTGTTGAACACAAACATTTGTGCAGCCACGAGCCTCCTTGTGTGGACCACTTTGGATGTCATTTTCTTCGGGAAGCCTTCGGTGATTGGAGCCGTGCAGGGCATGATGACCGGCCTTGTATGCATCACCCCAGGAGCAGGTATTATTAATCTCTTATACCAGGTGAAGAAGGAAAAAGAGAATTGTCTATAGTAATTAATGATCACATTTTACGACTATGCAATGATAAAATAGTAAATACAAACTCTTGTGCATTAATGCGCGCTTTGAAAAGTAAATAGTACTTATTTTGTTTTTCACGTTGCAGATTGGGTTTTATTGAATAAATCTCTCATTGGACCAAGTAGTATTGTAATATGTTTTACAATTAGTATACTAGAGTTTAAATTTGCTGGACATTATTAGGTTATATAGTATACATAAATGAGTTTAATTTATAGTTATTATCAATTGTTTGTACCCCAAAAAAAAATATAAATTATGTGTACAAAGACATTTAATAGATATTCACTTTATTATCATGTCATATTAATAAATTTGGTGATGCATTAAAATAGTCAAATCTTATTGAATATCGGTATTAAAAATATTTTATGTTTATAATATATATAAATTAAACTCTTTTAATTTTATTAAAGAAGTATTAAAAACAAGGAAAATGATTCCATTAAGGACCATATGTGTAGATAGATGCAGTTTTTGTTGACAATTAATATGATGGGCTGTGACTGCCACTTGCAGGACTAGTGCAATCGTGGGCGGCTATAGTGATGGGAATATTATCTGGGAGCATTCCGTGGGTGACCATGATGATTTTGCATAAAAAGTCAAGCTTATTGCAAAAGGTCAGGGTTTCTTTACTCACGTCACAGGAATTTTCCACTGTACCTTGTGCACGTGTTTGTGAATTTTCATTTAATACTGGAGAAAAAAAATGACCAAAACTCCAGGTCATCCGTTGTATCCTACCACTTTCATTTCTTTTTGGCCCACTTAACTGTTCTTTATTTTTTTATAAAGAATATGAGGTAAAGATGAAAGTCATCCTCGTTAATTTTCTAGGGGAGTAGATAGAGCGTCCGATGTCACCTCATTTTTTATTTAATTGATTTTTATTAAAAATCCTTTTTTAATCAAATTAATATTTAATAAAGAGAAGCAGTAAAGAACCTATTAAAATGACAATAAACACTACGCATCTACCTCTCTTGGATTTTTCCGTTTGATTAATTTTGTTTAATAAAATTGCCAAATACATCATTTTTCTTTGTCAAGACTTAAGGGTGGTGAAAAGATTATTATCTTTATTGGTTTAGTAGATTCCTTGAATCCTTCTGTTTACCATAATGGTGTGATGACATTTTCGTCTAAGCATCATTTAGGTTTGCCTAATTACTCCTCAAAGATCGCAATCATGCCACCAAATCTTCAACTACACATTAATAATAACATTTTCGATCTAATTTTCCGTTCCTAGAAAAGCATTTCGTCAATCATGCATATTTAGCTAGTTTAGGTCACCTTCCATTTGTCTATTTATCCACCTTTAATTATATAAATTTTATCGTATTTCATTAACCGATTTGTTAGTTTTAGATAAAATTAAAATTAATTAATCAACACATTGGAATACATAACTGATCACATATAAGGAATGTAATAAGAGGTCCAACAAATCAGCTGAATTGTCTATTTGTTTATGAGTTTAATGGTTATGTCATTATAAAAAATTTTATACCATCAATCAATTAAAAATCATTCTTGATCAACTAACTTACCGTGCGTGATCAATTAGAAATAATATATGTCCATGCACATATTATTTATTCTTTGTTTTTTTTTTTTTTTGCTTAGTATTCAATTTTTTCATACCATAATTTAGTGAATTATATCATGTTCAGGTGGATGACACCCTTGGTGTGTTTCACACACATGCTGTGGCTGGCCTTTTGGGTGGTCTCCTCACAGGTCTATTAGCAGAACCAGCCCTTTGTAGATTGCTATTGCCAGTTACCAACTCAAGGGGTGCATTTTATGGTGGAGGTGGTGGTGTGCAATTTTTGAAGCAATTGGTGGCAGCCTTGTTTGTTATTGGATGGAACTTGGTGTCCACCACCATCATTCTCCTTGTCATACAATTGTTCATACCCTTGAGGATGCCGGACGACCAGCTGGAAATCGGCGACGACGCCGTCCATGGTGAGGAAGCTTATGCCCTTTGGGGTGATGGAGAAAGATATGACCCTACTAGGCATGGTTCCTTGCACACAAACAACTCTGCCGTGTCACCTTATGTTACTGGTGCAAGAGGTGTGACTATAAACTTATGAGTCAAGAAATTAGGCTGTGCTTTGCTCACACATGTATAGTTAATCTATGAGAGATATGGTTAACAAATGTGATGAATCCGTGAGTGGTGTAAGTAGAATTTTGAAAGAAAATTTCAAGACGAGATCAACAAGCTTTTTGTTCATTTAGCCATCCAGCTTTTTGGTATATCTTATATATATATATATACTCGAAGACCTGATCATATATTTATTGAACAGGATGTCTTAACATGTGCATAAAATTAAGATTTGTCAATTTTTGAAGGAACTAGAAGCTCCAAAAAATCTCGTAAAGAACTAAGCCAAAATGTTTTCGTGAAATTGTGATTAGTTTTTTCCAATTATGTTTTAATCTACATTTATACTATAAATTAAAATATCTAAGTTAGAGACTGAAGTTTTTATCCTCCTCATTCTCTTAATTAGAAATTCTCAACACTATCTCTTTTTCTCCTTAGAGGTACATTTCACACATTTTTTTCGCAACTAGCCAAAAAATATTTTTCTTAATCATTTCAAATTATTCTATTTTTATCTTTATATGTATACTTGAATTTCTTAATTGCCTACTTGTTTCAATTTACAAACATCTTTATATCACAATTTAAATTATTTATTATAAATCCAAAATATAATTTATAAAAATTTAAAGATATTTATTTATTATAAATTATAATATTTAAAAATAATTATTTATCATATGAAATTTACAAGCTAAATTACAAGTTACTAGAAAAATGTCAATATTTTCTTTCTACGAAATATTTAGTACTTGTTAGTTGTTAATAATCAATTTATCATAACTGTAAATTTTAAAAGAATGGTTTTTAATCTCAAAGTATTCACCATAGTTCTTTTCAAGCAGATTTTATTTTGATTCACTTAAAGGGTAAAATTTTGTACATTATTTTTAGTAATGCATTTCTAAATGAAGTTTAGATCCAAATTTTTTTACGGTAGATGAAATATAAATTCTTCAAAAAAATCTAGATAATACGGCAAATTAGAAAACTTTATCATAAACTGAGCACAAGCTTTCCAAAATAGTAGTACTACACTACGACAAATGTACTTCCGTCCAAAGCCATTGACTCTGGAGTCTGCAATGGAGAGACTTCAAGTATAAATTATAACGTGGAATGGAGCGACTTCAATGTAAACGGCGACAGTAAGCTAAATTGATGTTTTAATATAAGAAAGTGATTTATTTTTGGCAAAAAAAGTAGTCTTTTACACAATTTATACGTATAGGTATAGTGAACCTTCTATGAAAATTTGAATTAATCCATGTGGAAAAGTAAGGTAGGTTAGAAGAATCATACGATAGGATAAAAATAAGTTAGAAAAAAGCATCACGTTAGGTTGTTTGTTTTATATGGAAATTGAATGAGAATGCAATTTCATTTGTCGGCTCGTGCGGAAACACCTGTCCTTACCTTTTGAGTTGCAATTTGCAAAGCAAAGACATTTGTCCTTTCACTGATTGATAATTAGTAGTTCTTTATTCATTTTTTTTTTTTTTGAATAGTAGTCATGTGTGCTCTTTTGTTCTCTTTTGAAAGGTCAGTTTTTTATATCAATTATCATGGTATATTTCTTGTACGATATTACTTATATCTTAATAAATCAGATATCACAAATATATGTAGGATCATAAATAGTACAAAAGTTTGCTGTCTTGATCTTGAATATATTGGATTAATTTAGACAATGATAAGACGAAACTCAAAATCTTTTGTCAGATATCCAGCCTTAAATTCAAGAGTGGATGAAATGACTGCAGCTTTTGAAAGTGAACAGATATGAAAAGTTTTGCTCTTTAGATTCATGTACTCCATTGATTTGTGTCTGAAATTAATTGCACGAACGAGAGAAATGGATATGAATTTAAGTTTTGAAAAAAAAAAATGAAAAACCCAAGATTATTTTACAAAGTATTATTAAAATTTGTATGTATAAACCCCGTGTTTAGTATGTTAATTCATTTTAACACAAACCAAATTCATTTATACATGTTCTGTTTGAGTCTACACTATGGTTAATAAAAAAAATTGTAATTACATATTTAATATTAATATCCTAACATGCTATTGAATGTCTCTGTTGGACGTTGAAGTTTATAAGTAGGATACTTTTAGTCTATCCACACCATATGTTTTCTTTCAAACCATTTTTTTTAATCTTATTATTAAATGTCATTACATTGGAAAAAATTGTTAAAAGAAAATTCATGATAAATAATATTCTTGAAATTTTAATTTTTAACTTAACCCAATAATATCGTGCGATTCATGTAACCCACCTGACTTAATAAGATAAAACTTTGTTATTATTGTTGCATTTAATGTCATTATGATTTAATGAAGAAATTAACTGAAACGTATGAGCACCACCATTCGTTTCAATTTGTTATAGGATTTCCTTTCCCCCTCCTGGTTTTAATTAGAGGTTGAAATTTTTTTTATTGACTTTGACAACATTCTCCATCCTCCATAAACAAATCTTGCCATTTCTAAGTTCTCACTTTTGTCAAATTATGGTTGTATCGTACTTGCTATCAACAATCTTTTCGGTGCATATCAGAACTGACAATGGATGAACTCTCAAAATTTCATGGACGGATTTATGTGAAGAAGTAACCAGATTATGCTCCTCCATGTTCTTGTTTGTCCCAAATTCTAACTCCAAAGTATGCCCCCTAACGCAGTCAGATGGCTTACAGATATTTTGTCTTAAGCAAACTACAGAAAAATCAACCTTGATTGAAGAATCAAGGTCCAAAAATATGGTGTTGTATACGCTTTATAGTTTTATAGTTACATAGCAATTTCTGAGCTAATCAAGACTCTCCCCCCAATCTTGAGTTACATTTCTAGAAGATGACATTGAGGTTGGGGCATTCAAGCTTCCCACTCCAGAGAAAAAGGTCTCCCATTGGGTTGCTGCAGAGACAGCTTATGGATGATTATCAAAATGGTAAGTCGGAAGTCCATCACTCACCACCATGCATAATATTAAGCAGAAAAAGAATGCGTTCTTTCACTCCATGTTAAGGAAAGAAGGGGAAAGTGGGGGGGTTGTAGAGATGGTATTTGATAAAGATACTGATAGTAACAAAAAATGTATTTCAACTCCCAACACACGTCAAAATGGCTAACTAGATATAATTTATGGTCCTATAGTTGCAGAAAAACAATGGTGAGAAGTTTAAGACTAGAGGACATGGTTAGGTGATCTACACACATAAAATGGATAAAAATCAGTAAATTATGATGATATGGCAAGAATTCACAAATGGATTTGGCATAGAACGCAAATTTTCTCATGGTAATAGACAATCACAGTGCCCTATAGAGACACAGGCCACTATTGCTACCAGCATCAAAATTTGGGTTATAAAACTTGACCTAAAATGGTTGAATTGAAAGCAGGAATGCAAGAAAAACTACACTCATTCCTATAACAATCGTTTAACATCACCACATATCTTTTTCATCCCTGAGCCACTTCAAATGCATTTGTCCGTGATGAGAAAAGTCTCGTTACTTGACCAGCAACAACCCTTGGCATTTTCATAACAAATTTCCATGACCACAATAGGAACTAAGACTATACCAAACCAACGCAACTTTCTAGTGGAAATGATTTTAGAAAATGCTTGCTAAGAAATTTCACTCACAAGGGATAGAAAATGTATCAGAAATCATTTTAAAAAATGCACAAGACAGCATTTTTAAAAGAAATTCATGAAATAGGAGTTCGTTAATGCTGAATCTTCGTGGAATATCTAATGTATATTATGAAAATCTTAAATATAATGTTTACCAACACAAGCCTCACATTATTTTCTAAGCTAGGGTAATTATTCTTCAAAATATCACCATCCACTTCTAGCTCTCTAATCCAGAGCATCAAAACCACTAAACAAAAATCTCATATACATGGATATTAGGTTAAGAAAACAAAATTTTGATCTACATGCTGGCACAAAATACTGAGTCATATTGCATCAATGACAACTGATTTATAGAGAAATGTTGAAATATATCATGGTAAAAACCACTTCAGAAAAATCATAGCATGTAATCCCAAGTGCTACTTTATAAAATATATAATACTGAAAGAAGTCAGTGTCCATGACTTACCAACATACAGGATTTTGTGAATATGAAAATAAACACAATAATTAATACACAAATAGTTAAAATTTTTCTAACACTACAAATACTCTACCTCGGCTTTTCTCTGCAGCTTTGCTTCACCTTCAGCTTCAATACCATCTAGTTTCAGCAATTGCCCCATAAGCAACTCAGTGGACATCAAAAACTCTCTGTCGGAAACCCTGGTCCCTCCATCCACAGCCACTTCCAAGGCAGACACCTGCAAAACCAAAACCAGTCATATCCTCATTCTAGAGCTCCAGTTATTATAAAAAGGCTTAATTGCACTTTTTGCATCCCAAGTTTTACAATTTTGCGAATTTTGTTATTCCAGAATTTTTTTTGCAAATTTTGTCCCCCAATTTTCAATTTTCGAGAATTTTTCCTCCAAGTAAAAAAATTGTCACAATTAAGATATTTTGTGACAATTTTTCCTTCAAACCATTATAATTAAAATAATTTTGTGACGGTTTTTTTTTTAATTATGACAGTTTTTTTACTTAAAAACAAAATTCACAAAATTATAAAACTTGAAAGGCAAAAAGTATAATTAAGCCGTATTTCTAAAACGAATGACAATATGGGAAACACATGCTCACCCTCTCAGCAAGCTTGTCCACCTCAGCTTGGACTCCAGCAACAGCTTCAGAAGCCTCTAACATTTCATTTTGTTTTCTAATTTCCTCAAGTTTCCTCTCTTTGCTAGCAGCATCTTCCACAAGCAAAAGCTTTGATTTGTCCATCACACCTTCCGTGTGCAAACGCTCTTTATTGTCCTTTTCTTTTCCCCTGAAGAAGAGTCTTTGCTCTTCAGGCTGTAAACCAGTTTTGTGTGCAAGCAGTCTCTAACATCCCCTGTTGTTCAAGACCAAGTTAAGACAAAGACACATACCGATGACATCAGCATATAAGCTTATTAAAAGCTTAAATCAGAAACGATTATGCAGACCTTATTTGAGCTTATCAAATTGGTTTATTTCAATTTGATGATTGTGCACAATATCTCAAATTGGCTTATATCAGAATATTGGCTTATCGAAAGCTTATATCAGAAATGATTACGAAGAATATAACCTTTCCATAAACTCTATCTATCTTATTTCAATAAGCTTCATAGTTAAACTTACAATATAAGCTCTCACGTGATAAGCTTATTGAATAAGAATTTAATTAAGGACATGTTTGGATAAACTTTTTCATAAACATTTATAAGAGAAGAAAAAAAAAATGAGTTTCTTTATAAGCTAAAAGCATAAGTTAAAAATAAGCTTTTGGATAAACTAACATGAGAGAAGTTTTATAAATTAACTTATACATAAGTTAATTTTAACTTTTAAAAAAAATTATTTTATTTTTTTTTTTTTTTTTTCTCTTATAAATACTTACAAAGAAATTTATCCACATAATCACTAAGTTGTTTACCATACACATCTTCTAGAGTATATGCTACTTGTATGATGCAACTTCTAAGACAAGCACTATTTTCTTCAAACATACTCCAGATGAAGAAACAATCAATGCCACGATGCAGGTCAAAACTTTAATCTGTCATGAACATAGTATGAAAAGAAATCATGTAATTTGTTCCACGTCCCAGAACTCTCCAGTTTATTAACATAGTCCTCTTATTTTCTCACAAAATACAGTTTAGTCAATTTAGTCACGCCGGATATCAACTGTGTGTATAAGAATTCAGAACCCAAAATAACAAATAAATAAATAAAAACAAGAGTAAATTCTGTCGGTATATGTATATTCTCAAAATCCATAACGCTAGTCTCATAATTTCGCTTCCTCCCTATCACAGCAGGTTTGGCTGTCACAAAATTACCTATTCCAAAATTAAGAACACGTTAATCTCGTCATCTTGATAGAAATGCCTAGTTTTCTTTTTCCTTTTTTTAGGGCATTTTTTTCGTTATTATTATATGTATTCTCATCAATCAATCACTTCCTAAGACATATATAGAGTGAGTGACAATGGAAATGCCGATCAATTGAATAAAAAAAAAAAAAAGTGACAATATTGTTGACCATATAGGCGTAAGTCACGGGGACTACGCCAAGTGGCGCAAGATTCGATGATAGAGAAGTGTTTGGGAAGGAAGAGAGAGAGAGGAGACTAACAGAAAGTGGAGTGGGTAGGGAGGTAGAGGTTGTGGTTGGATGAAGTATGGGCGACGGTGATCATCATCATGTTGCCGCCGTCATCCACACCCGCTTCGCGTCTCTGCACGAACATGCCGCAGAGTCTCATCCCCCACTCCGTCTCCGAGCAAGTGAAAAAGAAGAGAGATCAGGTGAGGTAATATGTGGAATCACTTTTTTAGCCGCGAAAATCCATTTTTCTTACACAGAAACGCTCGCTGCTACTGTCATCCACTTTCAATTGGCTTTTTGTGCTCTCAAACCCCACGAATTTTGGTGATAGAGGAGATTTGTTTTTTGGTTCCTTCGTGTGTGTTTGGTTTAAGAAAAAAAGTTTTAAAAAAAAAAAAAACGGAAAAAAAAAATAATGTTTAGATTATTTAGTAGGAATAAAAGAAAAAAAGATAAGAGTTTTTTTTTCTTTGAATGTATAAAAATAGAAAAGAAGAAAAAATATATATAAAAAATGACATAAAATCCTTATTAAAAAACGGAAATATGTAAAATAAAGGATAATTTTGTATTTTAATTTAAGAAGAGTAGTCTTCACTCCTTTCCATCCAAATTGGGCAGATTAAAAACTTGATGGGTCTTACACTCTTTTTTGTTGTTCTTTCCTTCCTTTTTTGGTACCAAACTATGAAAAGATTAGTTTTTGAATTTTATTCTTTATGCTGCTTTTAGTTCTTTCGTTTTTCAATGGTTCCAAACAGAGTGTAAATATCCATTTAAACAAATTCAAACTTATAGATAAGATCAATTATCTACATAAATCAAATTAAATATTATAATTTAAATTATAGATAAGGTTTAGTCTTAAATTATTTTTATGAATATAAAATATAATTTATTAGAATTTTTTTAATAAAGATAATTTATTAGAATTTAATTAAAATTAAAATATATTAACAAACGTGTGATTTAGTCAAAGTTTAATTTGTAATATATGTTAAATTTGTTGACTTTTTTAAGGCAAATTTGTTAACTTTGGTAATAAAATAATAAAATTTAATAAGTTTGAGCAAGATTGCCTCTAATGAAGGGTATATGTAGTCTAAATAATGTCAAAAAAATTAGAAATTATTGATAGGGAAATTCTTTTAATTTTTTCAAGAATCTTAGGTTAGGAATGTTAAATTCTTATGTTTGGTATAAAGATTTTAAATATTATTTCCATATATTGCTTTTTAATTAAGTTTTCAACTAAAACTTTCTCGTGAGAAGGGTGAGAATCCAACATCCTCATAAAGGTAGAAAAATTATTTATAATTATGTCTCTTATTCCTAGAAATATTTTAGACATGCCAAACATATTTGTGACATTCTTAGAAAACATGATTTTCAAGGATAAAAAGATTTCGTACACCAAACACCCCCTAAAGGTTAACAAATTTAATATATATGAAAATTTGTGATTGAATAACAATTAAAAAAAATGATGACAATGCCTATATTTAGGGATAGATTTATTTGACCACTTAAGAGCCTTGACCCCATAACTTTTTCTTGATTTAAAATTTTTTAATAGGTGAGAATAGAATAATTATTTTTATTTGGGACTTACATGTGGAGATGATCATATTTCAGTGTTATTTATTTATTTTCTATTTTTGACAATATTTTATTCTCTTTTAATTAATGTAATTATCAATTATACACAATTAAAGTAATTACATGTGATTATTATATTTGTTTGAATTAAAAAAAATTGAGTATTAATTAAAAAAAAATACTACGATGCATCACATCAAGGGTTGGAATGTGTGTTGATGAAACGAAGAAAGGTTGTAGCATATACTTTAAGGCAGTTGAAGACGCATGAAAGGAACTACTCTATGCATGATCTAGAGTTAGCTGTAATGGTATTTGCCTTGAAGATATGGAGGCATTACCTTTATGGAGTAAAGTTTTATGTGTTCAATGATCATAAGAGTTTAAAGTACCTTTTTGGATCAGAAAGAACTCAACATAAGACAGGGGCATTAAATGGAGTTCTTGAAAGATTACGACTTTTAGTTGATGTATCATCTTGGCAAGGCAAACGTAATAGCAAACGCTCTTAGTAGGAAGGCGATGCATATGTCAGCTTTGATGGTTAAGGAATTGGAGTTTGTGGAGAAGTTTAGAAACTTGAACCTATATATTAAAGTGACTCGTGATCACCTTAGTTGTAGGATGATCATTGTGACGAGTAGTTTCCTTAAGACCGTCAGAAGTAAGCAGTTGTTGGACCCTGCTTTGTTCAAGACTACAGAGTTGTTGGGTACTGACAAGGCTGTGGATTTTAGTCTAGGAGACGAGGGCATCCTAAGGTTTAAAGGTAGAGTTTGTGTACCTCGAGATCTTGAGTTGAAGAGACTCATTTTGGACAAAGGTCACAAAAGTAAGCTCAATTAGCATCTTGCTATGAGAAAGAAGTATCAAGATCTAAAAAAGATATTTTAGTGGTCTAGTATAAAGAGAGACGTAGCAGAGTATGTTACAACTTGTTTGACCTGTCAGGAAGCTAAAGTAGAACACCAAAGACCTGGAGGTTTGTTACAGACAATGGAGGTGCCTGAATGGAAATGGGATAGCATCATTATGGGCTTTGTTGTAAGTTTGCCTAGGACGGTAAGAGGATTTGATACTATTTGGATCATTGTTGATAAGTTGATAAAGCGTGCTCACTTTCTGCCTATTAACATCTGATATTCTTTAGAGAAGTTGACTCGACTGTACATCAAAGAGGTGTCTATTTACATGGAGTACCTTCGAGCATCATATTAGATAGGGATCTGAGTTTTACGTCGAGGTTTTGGTAGAGTTTACACCAGGCATTAGGAACGAAGTTGAGACTCAATTCAACATACCATCCACAAATAGATGGCCAATCAGAAAGTACGATTCAGTCACTAGAATATCTGTTGAGAACTTGTGTTTTGGATCATCTGGGAAGTTGGAATGAAGTTCTACCCTTAGTAGAGTTCACCTACAACAACAGTTTTCACGTAAGTATCGGTATGGCACTATTTAAAGCTTTATATGGAAGAAGATGTAGGGCACCTTTATGTTGGTATCAAGATGACAAGCAGCTGATTGTTGGACCAAAGTTGGTGCAATAGACAACGAAGAAGATCAAAATTCAAGAAAATATGAAGACTGCCCAAAGTTGTCAGAAAATCATATGCTAACAGGCAGAGGAGGCCTCTTGAGTTTGAGGAAGGTGATCATATCTTCTTGCGACTCACACCTACGACTAGGGTTGGTAGGGCGATAAAATCTAGGAAACTTACTCCTAAATTCATTGGACCTTATCAGATTCTACGTCAAATAGGTCCTGTAGCCTACCAAATAGTCGTACCCCCTTTCCTGTCCAATATACACAATGTTTTTCATGTGTCCTAGTTAAGAAAATACAGCTAAGACCCCACACATGTCATAGAACCTAATTTAGTACAAATACAAGAGGATCTAACCTATGAGGCTGAGGGTTGCGGATCAAAGGACAAAGTAGCTCAAGGGAAAAGACACCAGTCTAGTCAAAGTTGTGTGGAGCGATACCACAGGAGATGCTACATGGGAGCTTAAGAGCAAGATGCGAGAACAATATCCAAATCTTGTCCCAGGTAAACGAAATTTCGAGGATGAAAATTTTCTTGTTGGGGAGAATTGTAATACCGTGTTTTCTTAACTTGTGATTTAAAAAGAGATTAAAATTAATTACAAGAGAAATTTAAAATTTAGTTTAATTAAGAAAATTTAATTAAAACACTTTGTATGATTTTATGTGTCAATTTTCGATGAGGTTTTAATTAAACTGGAAATTTAACTGTACATTGTCAGTGTAAAATTACACTATATAAATGAGTAAGCAAATAGAGATTTATCATGAACTAATCCTAATATGTCATTAACACATTTTTTCAAGATAATTAGCACAAGATTTAAGGTAAATTAATTTGTAATTTTAGTAAAGGTATTTTTTTTTTTTTTACTAATCTACTTTAATCATTTCTAACAAAAAATTCAAAACTCAAGACCACCATTTTAGGAATGGTGTGACCAGCCCTCCTAGACCCCCTTATTAACCTTGCAACTAATAAAAATCTACCTAGTAAACCACAAAAAAAAAAGTAATAAGACCCTAATACCACACCCCCCCCCCCCCCCCCCCCACCCCCCCTAAATCTTACCTACAAATATCAATGAAGGAACAACTTTTAGAATCCTTCTTACCTTCATGCTGGAGAGAACTGTGAGAGTAGAGTGAGTGGAGAAAAAAAAAATCAAAGTTCTTCCTTTGCCAAGCTTGAGCTAGCTGTGGAGATTGGAGTTTATCTTTGTACACAAATAGGACTACAAGTAAGGGAACTTTTATCTCTTATCTTTTTCTTCTAAACTCTAATATATGTTCATAAATAGGAAGAGCTATGGGATTTTATATATGTTGGCTGTTGATTGGATTTAAAATGCTTACTATGGTTGAAATGTTGTTAAGAGGTTATTTAATCTTTCACTAAGATCTTGTTACCTTGATTTATTTTCTTGTTTTAACCATGAACATGAGATATCTTGAAAAATAATAGTTGCTGTTTGGCATGATTAATAAGTGGCTTTAATGATTTTTTTTATATGAGAAGTGATTATTTAAGTTAATGGTAGTGTTTTATGTGTGAACAAATTTATTTGACGTTATTTAGGACCTCCTGCTGTGAGACTTTTAGAACTGTTAAACTGCTTTCTATTGATACTCGTTAAAAGGAAAAAAAAAGTGTTATTCACTGCATCTAAAGAGTTCCAACGTGAATATGAAGTTGTTGGCTTTTTTTTTTTCTTTGGGTAAAATCACCTAATAATCATAATACCTAAGTTAGTAGCTATAAAAGTTGTGATGAAAATTTTCTGGAGACTTCATGATCTAGAGTGTAATATCATGTAGAATAGGTACTGTTTTAAGGGATATTATATAGAAGTTTAGTTATATGGAGGAAACATTAAATACTTAACGAATAGAAACTCAAGTTTAGTTATTAAAATAGAAATTTAGAAAGATAAAAAAAAAAGAGAAAGAGAAAGAAGAAGAAAGAGATGAAATTTCTTATGACACTTTAACCTTTGTACAGTGACTAGGAACCCAAAAAATATTATTATAAGTGTCGATGATATATATATATAGAAAGAGAAAATGTGAGAAAGTAATGTGTGTGTGTGTGTGTTTTCTCAATAGAGAATAATCTTTTGATGAATTAAAATATTAAATTTTAGATTTTAATATGTTAGAGGGATTTTATGAATTTTTCTCTATTCCATTAAGTATAATTTATTATGTATAAAAATGTAATTTGTTTGAAATAATTTTTTTATTTTATTGACGATATTAAACATTAAGTTATTAGAAAGGAATAATAAAACATAAAAGATTGAAAAACGGAACTCTAAAGCCCAAGTTTATAAAATTTAAAAACATGCATTAGTCGTTAATTAGAGGATAATGAGAAGTGGTTGTGGAAAATAGGATGTGCCTCTTGACTCTTATGTTGAGTTGATGTTTTTTGTTGTTGTTGGTGATATGTATTTATATGCATCGATCCTAATTGGACAGTATCGTGAGTAGGCATGTAAGTTGGGAGTGGGTGTATAGCTTTTAACCTAGCGCTAGAAGAAAGAGTGGGGTAGTTGTTGATGGACCGTGAGGATAGGTGGATGGGCAAATCCCACACTAAGGTTAAGGTTATCACGAACCTTGTACCATGGTAAGCCATTACCCATGTAAATATATCCTGACGAAATCATTATCGACTTCTGCAAGATCAGTTCATAGGCTCCCCCAATGGTTGTGCCTTGAAGGAATCTATGCGATCCTTGTAGCTTAGGTGCTATGTTAAAGGACGTTTTCCATGATGATTGGTCAAGTTGTTGAAAAAGTCTCCATGGAGTAGTGTTTGCATTAATTGTATGAATTATATTGTACTATGTTGCTCATGTATGTGTTGTATTTAATAATGTTGTAATCTTTTCTGATATCAATGTTCTCTCCTTCATGAAAAAAAAATTATTGTGTTAGTTAGAACTCTATATTTACATTTATTATAAGTTAACCATTGTGCTATTTGCATGTGTGGTTTGTGCTTGTGATGATCTCGAATGTCATGTTCGTGGGAGCATATGCCGAGACAATCCAGAGTGTCGAGACTGCCGCCAATTATGTTCATGTGGGCCTTTATCGCATTGACTTTTGTGACACCACCATGGGAGACGATAAAGCTTGGAATATTGATCTTGAGCTTCAGTGTGTCTACTATAAGGGGGAGCTTATGCTTTCCTATGCTCTCACGGGGATTGTTGTGTTTTCTATGACCATGTATACGTCGCTAAAGTTTTGGTTACCCATCCAGGGTATATGGAGGGAGCTTGTTCCCGTCACTCGACCTCGTATGAGAGCTAAAGAGTATCACTGCTTGTTTGCTTAGGAACCTCGTTTCCGTTAAGGATCCGCTAGAGCTGAGGAGCCACCTGCTGATGCTCCACTTGCCGTTCCTTCTTCTTAGATGTAGTGTTTAGTGGTACGACTAGCCTAAGGTATGCATGATGTATTCCTTCTCCCTTTTGTGATGTACTTCTTTTGTTGATGGTACACTGATTTATGTGCACACACACCATCTTTTAAGATGCCTTGACGATGATGTTGGTTTGTAAGTGTCATAAGGCATAAATATTTACATTTGATGTTTTGTGATGTATGCCTAAGTTATTTTAGTATATTGGGTGATCGTTTTATGTTTTATATGTCAGAGTTTTCAAAAGAAATGAACATTATATGTCTTACAAAAAAAAAAGAATACACTATTTTCCTAATATAAATTAATTAAGAGTTTTTTGTATAGAATTAAATCTTTCATCTTGCATTAATTGTTAGTTGACCATGTAGTGACACCAGATCATTACAATGATTAATGTAATTAGCATTATCAATTATATATAATTAAGGTAATTATCTGTAATTGTTATATATATTCAAATTGCATGTTTATATTAATTAAGGTAATTACCTAAATTGGTCCAGAACTACAGTTTAAATTTCAAAGGAGATAATTTTCATCGACTCTATGTTTTGTTATGACGATTAATAAAAGCCAATGACAAACACTTTTTCATGTGGGACTTGACTTTATTTTTCAAAGCCTGTTTTCACACATGATCAATTGTGTGTTGCATTAATTAGAGTTAAGTCAAGAAAAAGTATCAAAATTTCAATATTTGATTATGAACAAAAAGTATGTACATCAACCAAAAACATTGTGTATCAAGAAATATTTGATAATTTTAAGATAATCAATGTGAGTTTTATTCCAATTTGTGATTTTTTTTAGTGTTGTGTTTTTTTAATATCTTGGATTTTTTAATCTCTTTTACAATTGTCACTTATCTTTCATGCAAAAACTCAGCAATCACAATTATAGTCACAAGTGTTTAATTAATTTCATTCAGTTGTCAAATCTTTCATACCAAAACATTATTATTTTTCTTAATGGAAGCGGTGGAACCCTCTTTTAATTTCAAACAAGGATATAGTAAAACTGTGAAACCCTTTGTGAACCCTCAGATTTTATTTTGCTTGATCCATCTTTTAATTTGGGTCGTAAGTGTAGTGATTAGAGATGCCAAAAAAATTTGTACCCACAAATAAAATCTACTATCGATTGAAAATGGATGGCTTAATGAGTACATGTAGGTTAAATAATTGAATATTTCTCTACCTATTTATTAACAAGACAAGGTTAGGTAGTAAGGTGGCCAAACCTACAAGTTTATTAAGTAATTTGGAATTACCTAAACAACTTTAATTATACATAAATTAAGTTGCTCTAATTTATTTTTAGTATAAATATAAATTTCAAAATTATTTATTTTTCATATAAATCTATGTTTCAAAATTATTTATTTTTAGTATAGTAATATGTTTCAAAATTCTTTGTTTTTAATTTTATGTTTTAACAAATATCTACAAATACCCTATGAATATTCGCAGATGTTTATAAAATTCATTGATATCCACTTAACGGATATCCACGCAGGTACAAGGCAAACATGAGGTGTATTTTCATCTAACGGGGCAGTGACAGGAGGCCATTACCCAAGCTCACCTTGCCCTATTGCCATTTCTAATAGTTATTTAGTCCACACAATATCAAATCATATTTATAAAAATCATATTAATATGTTATACAATATTCATATTTGAGAATTATCATCTAAATTATCTATTTATACATACACACACACACACACACACACACACACACACACACACACATACATATACATACATACATATATATGTATATATATATATATGTATGTATATATACATATATATATTGGGAGCGACTCCTGTGAGAACACTTACTTATATGAGAACATGAGAACAACTAATAACAACCTTTAGATCAAGATTAAAAATAATAGACAGTTGAGATTAAAACCCTATTAAAAACACATCTCATGAGATCATCAGTATTGTTGCTACTGCCATTACTACCCCTACCACCATCGCCCCTCTTTCACCACCACTACCATTGTCGCCGCCACCATCATTAGTGGCGGTGGCGATGACAATGTTGGTGGTGGTGGGGTGGTGGTGGTGGTAAGGGGTGGGGGTGACGGTGGGGGAGGTGGTGGGGTGCGGCAGCAGTGATGGTAGTGGGGGTGGCGACAATGGTGGCGGCGGCTATAGAGGTAGTGGTGGTGAGGGAGGGGCAATGGTGGTGCGGATAGTGACGGCAGTAGCAACGACATTGATGATATCATAAGAGGTGTTTTTATTAGGATTTTAATCTCAACTGTTTGTTATTTTTAATCTTAATCTAAGAGTTGTTATTAGTTGTTCTCATTTTCTCATATAAGCAAGTGTTCTCACAGGAGTCGCTCTTTATGTGTATATATATATATGGGACTTGCTAATGTACATACGCTTGTTCTTTAGTTAGAGTACGTTAGTAAGCTACATCATAGGTGTATTTTAAGATACATTGTAGTTATAGTTTGCTAATGTATTCCAACTAAAAAATAAGTATGTGGACATTAGCAAACATCACAATCATTTGCTAATATACACATACTTATTTTTTAGTTGGAGTATGTTAACAAGCTACACCGCGGTGTATTTTAAGATACATTGTAGTTATAACTTACTAACGTACTCTACCTAAAAAATAAGTGTGTGTACATTAGCAAATCCCTATATATATATATATATTTAAAATACAAATATCACCACAATATTAATATTAAAATAAACATAATCATACTTAATTTCACTAATAATATTAAAATTATAGTCCTTTTTTTATAATAAGTATTAAAATAAATAATTTAAAAATTTACACATTAATAAAAGATATATTTACCTTACAAATTTTTAATATCACATATCAATCAGAATAATAATTGAGTGCTATTTTCCCGTGCATTGCACAGGTCCACATATTAGTAAGTTAACACATTCAGAAACTAAATTGTACACGACAATACTTTCCAATATTAAAGGTAATTAGATGTCACTTTTAACATCCAAATTATATATTTACTAATGTTTTTAAAATTGAACCGATAATTAAACTAGTAAAAGTACTAATTCATGGTTTATTAGTTCAACCATGGTTAAATTGTGGTCGAATCGGTAGTAATTAAATTTATATTTTTTAATATTATATAATATTTTAAGTAATAAAATAATAAAAAATTATAATAAATCTAGATATAAAAAATTTTAAATTATTATAAATGATTAAATTATATGTTTTATAAGATAAAAAATTAATAATAATTGGCAAAATAATTTATATCTATGTGTTATACTTACATATGTGTTTTTATTTATCTTAAAAACATTTTAGATAAAATTAAAAATAAAAAAGAGTAAAAACTAAAAATTTGAAAAATACTAGTTTAAACTAGTTTTTTGCACTGATTTTAGACCAGTTTGATCGGTTGTTTATCGGTTCTCACCAATTTTGAGGAGTCAATTTTTTGGAGTTACTAGACCGGTTCTTGATCAGACCGATCAAACTACCCAATTCGGTTCAATCTATTTTTTTAAAACAATGATATTTACCCATCAATTTTATGCGCCAAAGTAAACCTTTAGCTCTATGCATATTAAACACTTGTGATTTATTTGGATGAGAGAAAAGAAAATTGAAAGGAAAAAAAATACATATAACAATATGTTTTCTTTTATTTGAGTGAAAAAAAAGAAAAGAAAAATTAACTTTAAAAAAAAATTCTTTCTACTTTTTCTTCAATTCAAATTTCAAACTATTTTCCTCTATATCATTTTCTTTCTACTTAACCAAACATATAATAATGTTTCCTAAAAGAAGTGCATTTAGATACATATTAGTGCTCTTTTAATTTGGTCAACCTGACCTAATTCTTTTTCTCGATTTTTCACCCAAGCAATGTCCAAAGGGTCAATATCTACCAACATTATATTGGTCGAAATAAAATTGAGTTTGAATATCTTGAGTAAAATCTCAAGTGTGAGTTTTATGAATAAAAAAAATTATAATTTTGAGGAGAGACTGTTGAAAATGACCAACTAAAATTTTTGACAGAAATTAATCATTAATAAAGTTAAGAAATACTTTGTATTTTTTTTTTTACGGTAATAAATAGTATTTATAACATGATAAAAAAAAAAGTCAATACGGAGTGCAGTGCTAGTTTTCTCTGCAAGACTAAGACACACATCTTGTCCATTAGGAAGGAGTGTATAACAACGCTATACGGTCCTTTTGGTAACGTTTCTGTTACTCAAAAGACTGTCATAAGTCATAACTATCAAGCAGCTTCCCCACTCACCTCACCATAAATAATTGAAAACAATCCGTGTCTGTCCGGAACAGGAACTCTTTCCCCCCTCCCCAGAACTAAATCAGATCTTGTTAGAGCCATGTTTCACCAACATAAAGCAAATGGCAACCACAGTTTTACCACCCTCCAACTATGGGGCCCAAATCCAATGGCTATTCCAAAGGCTAGCTCACCTACTTCATTTTTCCTTTTCTGATTTGGATTTGTTATCAAGTCCAATCACCCGCTAACCCCAGCTCATAGATTCACTCAAGAGTCAATTGCATGCGTGGAAAATAGAAATAGGAAAGATCAGTGCATAGAAAATAAGAGGATTATATTGTCCAACAAAAAAAAAATTAAGTTTATTATACTGTTTTCTTTTAATAAGAGAGAAAAAAAATAAATGAAATCTACAATTTCTTTTAGGAGAAGAGAAATAAGAGAAAAAAATTATCAAATGATGATATGTACTTATCTATCGAACTAATCAATATTACATTAAAATTGTAAAAGTTATTTAATTTAATGATATTTTATTTTATTCAAAATTTTTATAATTAAAAAAAAGAAAAGAATACTTTTTTTTTATCTTTGTACAGACAATAAAAAAAGAAGATTGTTAAGGACATGCTCTCTAACACACTCTTTCTAACATATTTTATTATTAGTTGAAATTTATTGAAAACTACAAAATAATGAGTGAGATTCATTAAATAAAAAGTGAGACTCAAAAAATTTGTAATTTCTAATGAATTTCAGTTAATAATATAAAATATATTTAAAAGAGTGTTAGAGAATATGATGCTAACATTTTTCGTAAAAAATTACTTTTTTTTTCTCTTCATATTAATTATTTTCCTTTTATTTTCATTTCTCTCACCAAGAATGCAATCATGCCTACACATATTTACACTTCTTTTCATATTAAAATGCGAGTAATTGGATAATACTTTGAATTTTTGAAAAAAGACTTCATATGATGTCTTTATTTAGCATAATTAGTGCAAGTATTTTTTTCCTTTATTACCTAATTCACCCAAAATAGTTCATTTCAATAAGAAAAGGTAGGGTAATTGATTTTTCACTTTATTCCTTTATACAATTCTTTATTAGATTTTATTATATACTTTTGGTGCAGAGGTTGCTAACTTGATATGTGTTTGACAAGATGAGCAACAAATCTGAGTGGACAAGTGAAGCCGGGGATTTTCATATGCACAAGGAAGCATAATTAGAGTTCTATTTACCCACCCACTCTCACATCGTGAAAGCCGGAGCCACATGTGCTTGTGCTCTACCTTTGTCTCTCTGTCCCTGACTACAACCATTTTCTCAATTTCCTGCAAGTTACAAGCACTATTTTCAGCTTTTAAAACTTGCTTTTTCTATTTCCAGGATATTTTTAAGCCATCAATCACCCTTTGTGGAGCAGAAAAAATACTGATCCTGCAGCATTGTAATGTCTACCACAAGGATGGAACTACTAAGCCACTTTACAGCAAGCTACTATACAGATTTTTCAAGTTTGCCCGTGTGACCGAACAGATAGAGGGTTTCAATCAATTTGAAATAAAGAGCAATTTTAGATGTTGTCACTTTGTCCAAATCTACCATGCATGGGGTCCCTTTGTGATTGTAAAAGGGTTTCAAGAAAATTTAATTTGTGACATAAAAACACTGCTTTTTGGTCAAGATACCCCCAACAAAGACACCGCAAAAGAAAATTTTAAAAGGATAGGCTTTGTAGTGTGAAAGCCATTTAGCGGTGACCCTAAATATGTAATATTACTTATTTACATGTAAATTTCTGTATAGATTCAATATTTAACATAGCTTTTTAATAGGTAAAGGAAAATTTGTTTAGCCTCTTTTTTATGAAAACAAAACTTGAATACAAGGTAGTGGTTCAAGTAAACTTTGGTTTAACATTTTTTTTTTCTTGAAAAGTAAGGGCTAAATGCTTGATTGGACCTTAAGCTCTTTTCCTTTCTCCTTTGAAAGCAACATCCAAATGAAATGAAAGGAAAAAAAACAAATAACGTGCATTGTTATTCTCTTTTAACACAGTGTATAACCTTAGGATGAAAAGCACAAACCGTACATAATAAAGCCAGGCAACTAATGGTCTATTTTGTCCTTGGATTTAGACATCCTGCAACTGTAAAACATTTGCTTCGATTTCAGAGGAAGGACCCCCCAACAATTCCTTACTTTCTCTCATTGATCATCACTGATATTGTAATCAAAGACAAATAGATGGCCTAATATCTGTCGCTTGCCAATTGGTTAGTAGTGTTTTTGCCCTCTTTCTGTGGTGGGTCATAATGTCAAAACAGATTTAATCTGTCCAACTTTAGTAGTCGAAGAAATGAGCATACCCCTTAAATCATTAAGTTAAACATCAGTTAGGGTGGAAGTGTGTCTGTAATACACACACACACAAATGAAAGTATAAGACTTGACACACACAATTATTTGATAATTCTTTCTAAATATTAAGTCTTCTTCACATAACCATTAAACTATATAATATTATTAAATAATAAAAATGCATGTTTCGTATAGTTAATATTAAAAAAAAATCAAAACCACTGAGCGAGTAGATCAACTGGCACCAGATTGTTCTAACTTAAATAGTAGTCTCAAATTTGAATCCTGAGTAAACAATTGCATTAAATATTCTGAGAAAGAATTTTACTGTCCATAATATTCTTACTCAGCTCGAACAGTAATATTTGTAACTGTAAGTTAGTTTGACTACAAAAAAATTAAATGCATGTTTGGATTAAAATTTAGAAATATCAGTTTGAATGAATTTTATTTTGTAAACTGAGTTTGCAAAAGCAATTATCCCTTTTCTTCTATTTTAAGCTGAGTTTCAAGGCAAAATTGAGGTAAAACTCAGTTTACAATCAGATCCAATTAAAAATTAAAGAAGAGATTTTTCAGTTTTACATTTTGAACGAAAGTTGGGAGTCTCTCATCTGAAAACAAAACATAGCCTAAGTATTCTACTATAATTACTTTTTAATTTTGTTTATCACACAATTCAATGTTAAGAAACCATAGAAGTCAGTCACTGAACAGAACCAACACAACCAAAAGAGCACAAAGAGAAAAGGAAAAGAAAATGAGCTGATGCTGGCCCTTAGCCCCGGGTCCCTACCTAAAACTGCCGTATCCTGCGCCAAAGATGGCTGATTCACATGACGACACCTATTCCATGCCCTCATTCAAAATCATTGAACCAATGTCACTCACTCACTCCCTCACATCCTTCATGCTATATAAACGTGTGTTACAACATAAAAAGAACTACGTCCCCTACCTTTCATTAGCCTCTTTTACAACAGTACTTTTTCAAAGTTATAGCACATGGAGTGCATCAACCCTACCTCTCCTGAAGGGTCATCTTCCAAGTCCAACAAGAGCAAGGAGAAAAAGGGTGCGAAGAAAAGCAACAAGGGAGTGAAGCTTTCCACTGATCCACAAAGCGTGGCAGCCAGAGAGAGAAGGCACAGAATCAGTGACAGGTTCAAGATCCTTCAGAGCATGGTCCCTGGTGGGAGCAAGATGGACACGGTTTCTATGTTGGAGGAAGCCATTCACTACGTGAAGTTCCTCAAGACCCAGATTTGGCTCCACCAAGCATTCATAAACTTTGTAGACGTTGACCACGAGTCTCCCCTGTACCTCCCCGCAGAGTATAATTTCTCCTATGAACACACCATTTCCCTTCAGCAAAACCCTTCTTCAGTTTCAGTGCATTCTCAGCAGAGTTTACCGCAGCTACCACTAGCTCAGTGCTACTTCCAAGGTGAAGAAGATTGTAACACCTTTGATGCCACTATGAAATATTGGTCAGCTTAGTGTCTTGTTCACATGTTTTATGTAGTAATTTAGTGTTAATATATACTAGCTGTGAACTTGTAATGGCTTAAACTGCTACATCTTATGTGAGTCAGTGAGTAATATTAATGGTTAGATCGTGCACGTGATGTAGTTCTTGCATGCTAGTAGTGTCTTTCTCTATCGTCACAAGTTACCCCTTATTCTTAGTGCCTTTACGCAACATGGTCTTGCTTATTTGCGTTGTGCTAAGCTTTTGAAAGAGACAGCATGAATTACAGCATTCGTAGAAGGCCAAGAGTTCGAAAGTAGCTAGCCAGGGCCACTAATTTATTTGTCGTCCTTCTTCACTAATCTTGGACTATTATTATGTCTTACATGCCACGTACGTGTTAATTTAAAAAATAGCAGAATCTTTTGAGCCTTGCAAAAGTTAAATTAGGTGCTTTGGGGACTTCTTAATCTCGTCAAACTCCACCTGAACAGTTCTACTTATACAGTTGCATTTGTACCGCCTTCATACGTATACATAGTTAACTATGTTTCATGGTTCAGTTATGGCAGATTTTTCCATCTTCCTAAGTCAATTTGAAGTTCGATAATTATTAATGTTCTTTTCGAAGACTAATTTCTCAGCAGTAATCTTGTCCAATGATTTCTTTTCTTTAATAGGTCGTTAATCCTAGTATTGACTACAAATTAAGCCAAACCAAAAGGCGGAAACTGAATTATTTTTTTTTATCAGCAAAAGCTGAAACCAATATAAAAAAAGTATAATTTTGTTATGATTAAAAATTAATTTAGATATAACTTTTAAAATAATTATTATAATAATTAACAATCTTATTATACACAAGGATCTATGATTAGGTTGTCAAATATTCTAATTAGGTTTAAATATGTTTTTATTCTTTATAAAATGAGCGAGTTTTGATTTTGATTCTTATAAAATTTTTTCTTTTTTATCTCTCTAAAATTTAAAATCATTGTTTTTAGTTTTTGTAAAATGAGTGAATTTTGGTTTTGGTTTTAGTAATTTTTTTATTTTCATCCTTCTTAAATTTGAAATTATTATTTTTCGTTCTTAACATTCATTTCAAAATAGATAAATAACATTTATTTTAGATGTCTAAAAAATAATTTATAGGTGTTATATGCTGATATGATATTGTAGGCACTAATGAGTGTCACCTAGAATGGTCACTTGATCTTCTGTTAAATACGTAAATAGTTAACAAGCCATGCATGACAATAGGGACCAAAAATAATGATTTCATATTTTGAAGGGATAAAAGCTAAAGAAATTTTTTTATTAGTACTAAAATCAAAATTTGTTCATTTTATAAGGACTAAAAATTATATTTAAGCCTTCTGATTAAATTCATATAATAAATAAATAATATATAGGTTTAATTACATTTTTATTTATTTTAATTTGAATTATGTGTAATTTTGTTCTTTAAGTCTTTTTTTAAAGCTTTTTCTACCTAAAACTTTCAAGTTCTTATTTTTCTATCCAAATATTTAGGGGTGTACAATGATTTGAAATAATTTCAAGAGTTTAGAAATAAAAAAATTAAGTGAAATCTTGATAAAACTTGAAAGATTTTATTTGATGTGAACTTAAGATTTGAAGAAGAAACCAACATTACGTTGGTTGAAGTGAAACTGGCCTTAAATTCCCTAAGCAAGGTCTCTAATTTGAGTCTTTTGGATGGAAAAACGTGATTAAGAGAGGAGACTCCATTAAAGGTGCCCAGCCAGGTTTCTCAGTAAAGGTTGGTAGATACTTTACACCAATAATATGGTAAGCTTCCCCCCACCCACCTCCCCCCTCCCCCCTCCAAAAAAAAGGATTTGAAGAAGAGAAAATTTAAGATATTTTATTTTGAGTGCAATTTGATATTTTGGTTAGTAAATTAATTGAGAGTAAAAGAATGTCTAAAATAATTTAATTTAATTTATGAAGATTTTGAGTAGAAAATGAGAATTTGAGGATTTTAGTAGAAAAAAAATGATAAAAGAATCAAATTTGCTTAATTTTAAAAATAAGATAACTTAATTAACTAAAAAAATTCAAAAAGCACGCTTAATTTAAATTAAAGAGATAAAAAAATATAATCAAGATAAATATATATTATTCAATGTACAGCGGTGTCGTAATAATTTATTATTCAAATATATTCTTCACCTACAAAAGAATTTTCTGCTTTTAATTATCTTGAAAAGGTTATAAAAATTGCTATTGACAAAAAATCATTGGAAATGAAAATATTGTTTTTTCCGTAAATTTTTGCCAAATAGTTGTCGGTGAATTAATTGTTGGTTATTGATTTAAAAAAATGAATTAACCTGAAACAAATTATTATTTGATACACCAGTTAAAAAATATTTCTATAAAAAATGACTCTTAAAAAACAAAAATATATTGGTGGACTTCGCTTCCGGGCCAAAGACCTCATGTGATATTGGTTCATGTTTTTGACGAAAGATTTTGATTTCGCAGCATTCATTCTTTTGTTACATTTTTATATATTTATTCTTTTTTTATTGCATTATTTATCACATTTTTACCTGTTATTTTTTATCTCTCATTCTTTCACTCATTTCATATTATTATAGTATGTAGTAAAAAAGATATTGCTCGAGAGAATATTGTGATATCGAACTCTGGTAATAATGATACAAGATGTATTTATAACATCGCTAATAGTAACACAAAAGATAAGCCTAACCACTAATGGTAACTAACTTACCAATAGAAAACAAACTAACTGATTAACCGATATAACTAACTATAATACCCCCTCAAGTTAGGAGGTAGAGATTAATCAATCCTAACTTGGATGTGTGTAAGAGAACTTGGCAGCTAATAGGGACTTTGTCAACAAGTATGCTAACATACGGATGAGAAGGAAAACGTACAAGCTTCAAAGTGTCATTGTGAACAAATTCTCGAATGAAATAATAGCCTATATCAATATATTTGGATCAATCATGAAAAGTTGGGTTGGAAGCAAGGTGTATGGCAGATTGATTGTCATAAAATATCATGATACAGTTACATGAGATATCAAAATGCTTTAGCAACTTTTGTAACCAGGAAATTTCACTTGCAACTGAGAAATAGGCTCAATATTCAACTACAGCCGAAGATTTTGATATTGTGGTAGCTTTTTGGACTTCCAACAAATCAGGGAATTCCCCAAAAAAACATAGAAATCGATTGTCAATCTCCTAGTATCCAAGCAACTTGCCCAATCCGCATTAGCAAATGCTGTCAGAGAATTCTTGGTAGAAAAAATAAACCTTGAGCTAGAGCTTGTTTAATGTATCTTAGTAACTGATGCAATGCATTAAGGTGAGGTATCCTCGGAAAGTCCATGTATTGGCTAAGTTTATGCACAACATAAGTAATATTGGGCCTTGAAATGGTGAGATACATCAATCTACCAACTCACCCTTCAATAAAGAGAAGGATCAACCAAAAGATCACCATCATTTCCACATAATTTGATATTGGGATCCATAGGCAAAGAAGAAGGTTTGGCAGCCATTGTGTCATCAAGTAATTGTAAAGCATACTTTTGTTGGGATTGAGAGATGCCTATAGAAGATCGAACAATCTCTAAGCCAAGAAAGTATTTCAAGTTACTCGTGGCCGTAAGTTTGAAAAGTTTTTGCAGGGTGTATTGAACATGAAGCAAAGCTACCATGTCTAGTCTAGAGATGATAATATCATCTACATAGATTAACAGTATATCAAGAGAAGACATTGCATTAATGGTAAATAGGTAACAATCATTCTTTGACTGGGGAAAGCTTGACAAAGCCCATACAAGGATTTATTCAGTTAGTATATAAGTCCTTTATCTTGAACTTTGTATACCATAAGGAGGTCCATGTAAACCTCTTCAAATAAATGTCCATTGAGAAAGGCTTATTCATATCTAATTGTAAAATATACCTATTTCTTGTAGCAACAATTGCCATAAGAACTATGACTAAGCTTGGTTATGCAAGGGTCAGTTTGGGTTGAATTTTACCAAACCTGTTACTCAAATCGATCAAAATAGTTTGGATAGGGTCAAGTTGAATTTGTGTAATTTTTCTAATAAAAACCGAACTAAACCAACTCGGTCAATAGTAGGTTGGTCTTTGGGCATAGAAAATTAAAAATTATTTCAATTTTTTAAAAAAATTTGTAATTTTCCTTACCATTTTAATAAACAATTGTGGGAATAAATTTGAAAAAGAAATGTTACTCTACTGAATACAATTACAATAAATATGGTTGTTGTGAACACTTAATTTTATCTGGGTTAAAAGTTTTTTTTTTTGAATTTGAAAAAAAAGGTTTAATAATAAAAAGAGAGAAAATAAAATTTTATTAAATAAATAATAAAAAGAGAAACAAGTTGGGCTCAAATGGTTTTTGTTTTGCTCTTGGACTTACATGTCTTAGAGGCCTATGGTCTAATACAAAAAAGAAAAATGAAAATGAAAAATACAAAAAAAAGGAGAAGGATCTAGAACAAAAGTGGTTACAATCACTTTTCAAAATTTAATGAAAAATTAAAAACAAAAAAACTGAAATTAGAGGGAGGGGCACTGGATGCCTATTTAAAATGAGTTACAAATATAAGAAGGGGGATAACTCATATTCACAGAAAGATCCATTCACGTCACCTTCTAACTCATTTTCAAGAGAATCAAAATTTTCGCTCAGAGAGTCACATTACCACAGAAATTCGTTCAAACTCATCTATCTCACGTTATTCTCTGCAACTGAAGTTGTTGATTCCTCTTGTTGATAGCGTTTGGAGGTATTATCCTCATTACCTTCATCACATAATGGTTTACTTCATTTATATTATATATTATAGCTTGCTTATGATTTTATATATGAATTTTTAATTGAGTTTTTGCTTACAGTTATTCATCCTGTAAATAGAAACAGCGTTGACTATATTGTGCACAGAAATCTCATGAATATTCTTTTGCTATCATAATTGAATCTCGTTTGTTCACGTTACAATTTTCTTTTCATCACTTGATTACGTATGTCCGCATCATATCACAGCATAATTGATTCATTTTTATTAACTCTCACCGAATTGAACGTATAAAATTTTTTTACACAGCACACACATTGATTTGTTGGCATTTCCAAAACTGTAATACATTTGGGATCTCATCCTGAGTATCCAAACAATGTTCAGATTTCAAAAATAGATAATAATAATAATAATAATAATATAAAAAAATGAATGATAATAAAATTGACAACAAGCACCGTCCCTAAGTCCAATCTGCGCCTACACCACTCACCACCGTCGCGACGCGAATCTGCATAGGCGTTTTTCGCGTCGGATGCTCTGGTCTGTTTCATCATCGTATAGTACCACCTCTGACTCTGATTTGTATCTCCACCCTTCATCGCGCGGGGCGACGATGCTGTACGCATCTCGCAACGTGACAGCGTTACAGTAGCGGAAAAAGCTGTGAAGAGAAGCTTACACGCCGACACCGGAAAACTCGCCATCTAAGACAGCACCAGCACTGCAAAACTGAATCTGCAGAGAAGGAGGCCCAGTGTAAAGGGTAAACTGATTTACAAGGGTCCTCCGAAACCTGGTGTCATGGGCTGGAATTTTTTTCTTCTTCTTCTTCTTTTTCTTCCCTTTCGGTTATACGTAGATGAAATAGGGCTTGGCCCAATATTGTTGTGAGTCTCAGATGAAGTTCTCCTCTCCCCTTTATCCACTGGTAATGGATGTGGAATAGTGAATCTTGATTCGGTAAATTTATTTTTTAAAAAAAAAACTAAAGCTAAAAAGTAAAAATAAGTAAAGCAATTTGCTTCCATTCTAGCCAATATAGGAAGTTTAAATGAAGATGTTACTTTCAATGTGAAGTCAAAATCAATTATCTTTTATCCTTTTTTTCGTTAAATTAATTAAAGCCCATAAATTAGTATCTTTTGAATTGTTAACTTGAAAATAACGTGAAGTCTATTGAGAATGTCTTTTTTTAAAAAAATTAAAATTAAATAATGGCCACCTTGGAAATATTACCTATTTGGCCATTCAATAAATTTGACACATCTAAGTAATATAAAAGGGATACATTTAGTGATTTTTCATGTTAAGTCTAGGATCCACTTGAATATTGCAAAGTCTTATCTATAACTTAAGATTAATAACTTGATTAATAAATAACTTCTTTCTAAAGGTAATAAAATAATAATAAAAAATTAGACTTAGTGATTTTTCATGTTGGGTCTAGGACTCACTTGAATATCACAGTCTTCTACAACTTTGTTTTGTAAGAGTATTCCACATCTGTTAGGCCACCTATCGTTGAGGATATTACTCCATAATATTTAATGTCTTAATAATCCTTATAATAATAATAATAATAATAACAATAATAAAAACAAAAAATATAACTAAAAACATCAACCCACAGAACAATTTTCTACCCAAAGAACTACGTGAGTCTGATTTTCTCATTGCACCGGAGGGTACATAGGAACAAGGGCTCACTCCTCTCGATCTCAAAAAAACAATAAAAATAAAATAGTGATAATAATCCTTTTTAAAAAAAATCTACAATAAGTTTTAAATAAAAATATATAAAATAAAGAATAGGATTAATAATTTTATAAGCAAGAGGAGAAGACAATTGATTTTGTTTACACATCAAGTTAAATGATAATCGTTTTTATAACAGACGTCGTAGGGTGCTAACACCTTCCCTAGGTGTAATCGACTCCTGAATCCAATCTTTGGTTCAAGACCCTTTTTCTTAGGGTTTTTCCATGTTTTTCCTTAATAAACAATGGTAGCGACTCCTCTATTTTTAATTCATTTTTTGCTGACCCATCATGACCTCGATTGCGACAACTGTCCATAAATTCGAATAATTGTATATGACTTTTCTTTTTTCTTTTTTCTTTCTAAGTCAATTTTTTCTTAGAAAATACATTTTGATATTTGTCCTTTAGTTAGACTAATCAACATCGTACACTTGAATAGTACACTTCGGCTATTTGTTAAGAGATGACTTAAAAAAAAGGCTTGGTTGATATCAACATAGCATATAAATAAAGCAAGATATCTAATAAATAGAAGAATACAGTAAATAAAGCAAGATATTAATGGCTTGTGTATGAGTTTTCTCATTTTTTGTTTTTTTATTTTAAGATATTACTTGACTCTGAGTAAAAATATATATATAAATAAATAATAAATTAAAAATTAAAATATCACATTATTAGGTTGGGTTGGGTTCGTGGGTTCAACAACAAAACCTGTTACCCAACCCGAATAACAATGAGTTTGATCAGGTTGGGTTGGGTTCTACTTGAACAACCCAAAAAACCGAACCAAAGTGTTTGGGTTAGGTTAGGTTAATTTAGGTTCATGGGTACTTGTACCAATGAAAACCCTTATGGTTATGCCACGTACTGGACCAAAGGTGTCAAAGAAGTCAATTCCAACTTGCTAAGTGAACCCTTGGCTATTAAGCGATCCTTATAGCAATCTATAAGGCCATCAAGTTCGTGTTACAATTTAAAAAGCCACTTACAACCAATAAAATGTGTTGGGAAGAAACACATATACTAACGGAATGACCCACACACACAAAAGATCATAGATGGAATGCACAATAATTAACGAGGTTCAACACCTATTGCCTCATCCATGAAATTGTCTCAAAAGTGTTTCACTATGTTAAATATGATTGCAATAATTGTTACCCACCCCAAATTGTGTATTACTCTACAAACCTAACTACCTCAAGAGTTACAAGAAATGATAATACACTCTAATTACAACAAACTCTTTCACACAAGCAATCTCACACTCACACACTTGCTCTCTTTTTTTGCTTTTTGGTTAGGATGATCCATTTTCTTCACATGACCCTTTTATATAGCAAAGGTTCAAGGCTCCATTTATAACTGAGACTTAGTAGGCCTTAATTGTCCTATCTCTCCACCTACCTTCTCATTATGGTAGTGGATATTTCCAAGAGTTAAGATATATTTTACTACATCTTGGAATGCACCTCTTGACTTTTCACTTACTAGATTTATTTGGAAAATTAAATTGTTCTTCCAACACAATGTTTGTTGGGTGGTAAAGGGACAAGAGTCAAAGTATTATTTACCTCTAATGCTTGTAATTCCTCTTACATTGTATGTCTCCATTTTGGAAATTTCACAGCTTAATGGTAAAAGGGTAGTTCACATGTTGTAAAGACTTGACAAATGAAGTCTTTGTAAGGAGCGTCACTAGGGGCTACTTGTGTAACAAGTTTACAGGTAAAATATTGGTAGCTAGCATATCAGAATAGGCTTTGGTATCATCATAACAAGAAAAAGTATCAATAACAATTATTTGAGTTAATGTATGGAATGGAAAAGTATCTTCATGAAAAATGACATCGTGGGAAATGAACACTCTTTTGTGTTGAATGTCATATAGCTTAAAGGCTTTGTATCCTATAAGATTACCCATGAAAATTGTTGTTATTGTGTGAGGATCAAATTTTGGCCTCCTTGATTGCAAAGTAGCTACATAGCATAGGTAGCCTAAAATTTTGAAAGAATTGTAGTCAAGTGCAGATTTATTAAAATCTTTAGTGGAGTTTGATGCTTCAAAATAGAATATGGCAATCTATTCATAATGTATGCAACAATAAGAACACAATCCCCCTAAGATTTTAATTGGGACTTTGGATTGAAAAAACAAGGCTCTTGCCACACTCAATATATGTTAAGGCCTTCTCAACACATGAGAACAAATGTAGAGTCCCTTGTTAGCTAAAAAATTCAGTGAGGGAAAGTTCTTTTGCATTATCAGATTTCACAACTTTGATTGTGGTATGGAATTATGTACAAACAAGGTTGAAAATCTTGACTATGTTCTTAATAACCTCAGATTTTGACTTAAATAGACACACTCAAGTGAACCACAAATGACATCCACAATTGTCAAAAAGTACCTCATACCAATATATGTTGCATGTGCATATGGCCCCCAAATATCACAATGAATCAAGTCGAAATAATTAGAAGCAAAATGATTATGAGAAATAAAAGATAATCTGATTAGCTTAGCTAAAGGATAGACATCATAAGCATTAGAAGAGTAAGAAGAAGGGAAAGAAAAAGGAATTTTATTGCTTAATGTTTTAACAAAATTAGATAAGTAGCCAAACCATTTGTTCCACAAACTATATAACAGATTTATTAGATATAATAGATTTGATATTACAAGTATCAACTTCATGTGGTTAAATAACATTGTTTTGAGTAGAAAAAAAAAACATATAATCCGTCAAGAATATTACCCTTGTCAATCCTCTAAAAAGTTGAAATTTCTTGAATAACAAAGTGATCACCAAAAAGAACAATAGAGAAAGAGGTGTTTCTTAGTAGTGCACGAACAGATAACAAATTAAAATGATATTAAGGAATCTAAAAGACATATCTTAAATACAATTCTAGACTAAAAATAACAATACCAATGGTAGTAACAAGAATTATGGTTTTATTAAGCACTGCAACTAATTTATTATTGACATATGAATAAAGAATGAATGAATTTAAGGAGTAACAAATTTGTGAGCTAGCATATGAATCAACAATCCAATGATTAGAGTAAAGGAAAGGTTGTGAAGGATTAATGGATAAGATCGTACCAAAATTAGGAGATTCATTTGTAGAATGGAACATACCATTGATAACAACTTGTGATGGCGGATTCTATAGCAAAAACATTAATCACTAGTATTGTTGAAGGGTCAATTGTATTGATTAGTTATAATGTTTTTCAGAAACTTGATTAATGCTGTGAGACTGACCAACATAATTGGATTATTTCTTGTAGCTAGGAGGATACCTATGGAGGTTGTAGCACTTATCCTTGGAATGCCCCCAAAATTCCACAATGAGCACACAATGGACAATCTTTCTTGTGCTACTTAGGCTTTTAATCATCTGATTTCTTGAAATTATTTTTAGTTGCAAAGGCTAACTGATGATTAGTTGAACTATTAGGAATACTAATTTCCCTTTGTCTTTCATCTTGAACAAGAAGAGAAAACATTTTATTGATAAGTGGAATAGGATCCATGAGGTGGTTCTAACTTCTTATGCATGAAAAAGAATCACTCAAACCTATCAAGAAAGGCATGACATATTCCATATTTGTATAGGTTGAATGCCTCCACAATTACATGTATTAGCAAGCTTGTATTCACCTAGCTTTTCCCATAAGGATTTCAGTTTCATAAAATACTAACTAATAAAGTGATTTCATTGTTGAATATTCATCAATTCACGCTTCAACTATAAAATTCGCGAGCCATTTGTGTTGTTGGAATTTGTCTTGTAAGTCACACTAAATGACAACAACAAAGAAGAAATATATCACACTTACTATCATTTCTTTTGAAATGGAATTAAGAAGCCAAGAAGCAATAATGTTATTATTGCATTGCCAAAAACCAAATTAAGAATCATTTGTAGGTGTTCATGGATAGAACTATTAATAAAGCCAAATTTATTTTTTCCTAGTAAGTGTCATTTTCATGGCTTAACACCAAGAAGCGTAGTTCTCACCATTGAGAAGCTGATAGACTAGAACAAAATCAAGATTATCAGAAGGATGAATGTAATAGGGACTTTGGGAATCATCTACCATGAATAAGTGGTGCACAAAAAAAAAAATGAGAAGTCACAGAGATGAGCAAGAAAGATGAAGATAGTCTCTTAATACCATCTCACAGTATGTGCATAATAGAGAAGAAGACGTTGCTTGAGAGAAAAGTGTGATACTGAACTTCATGATAAGAATGGTAGAAGTTGTATATATAGCATAGTTAACAATAATAGAAAAGATACTAGCCTAACTATCAATGGTAACTAACTAACCAATAGTGAACAAACTAATTGGTTAACTAATATAACTAACTATGATACATACCTCACGAAATGTGAAAAAAATTACCATTTTATAAATTATTACCAATTTAGTCAATAATGATTATGTCATACTCATGATGTGGTGTGAGATGAATGTGGAGAATTGAAAAATAAAAGGAGAAAAAAAAGAAGAAAATAAAAATATAATAAATGATGTGATGAAAAATAAAAAATAAATATAAAAAAATGTATGAAAAATCAACTTAAAAATCAAACTTATTGATTACAAATAACATTCCATGGATATATTTTGTACTAAATTCATACATGTCATATATATGTCTGGATTGGGTTATTTTCAATAATCAATTATACATATAATCAACTATTGTTATAATTAAGGTTTTTAAAATGAACCAATCATTGAATTGGTGAAGGCATGGATTTAAGGTTTAATGATCTAATCAAGGTTGATCGTGATTAAACAAGTAAAAGTTAAATAATACTATTTTATTTTTTTAATATAATATATCAAGCAATATTAAACATAAAATAAATAAATAATATCCATAACTTCATAATATTAAAAAAAATGAATTTTACTTATAAATGTCATAACTCATAATGTATAATATTCAAAAGGCTTAAACACACTTTTGACCGTTTATCTTTTTAAGAAAATTTATTTTGATCCTTTATCTTTTAAAAACGTCAATTTAGTCCTTTTTCTTTTTAAAACGCTTTATTTTGGTCCTTCCGTCAAGTTAAAACTAACACCGTTACTGTTTTATGTTTAAAATAATTAAATTTTCTTAGAACGCTTAGTTGTGTTTGGATGAGAAATTTTAAATTTTCAAAAAATTTGAAATGCTTGAAATTTAAATTGCTTTAATTTAAATTTCCTTCATTTATTAAATATTCTGTTTGGATAAATTAATTCAAATTTTTAAATTTCAAATTCTAAGTTTGGATATGATATTTTAATTTCTACCATATACAAAATTTATTTTTTAAATATATATTTAAAAGTTGAAATTTTAATATTAAATTTTTTTGAAAATAAACATTAGTCAATTTTTAAATATTTAATAATTTACAAATAATTTTACTATTAAATAATATTTAATAATTCAAAAATACAAATATTGATACTTTTTACGTCAATATTGATAAAGAGAAAAGAAAGAAGAAAGAGGGAAAGAAGAGAGATATAGGAGAGAGAGGAGAAGAAGATGAGACAGAGGGGAGAGGAGAGAAGAATGAGAGGGAGATGAGAGAGAGAGGCCATAGAGAAATAGAAAACAAAAAGAGGAGGAGAAGAGAGAGAGAGAAAATAAACATAGAGGTGAGAGGAAATTAGTATGAAGAATTTCAAATTCTTACTTTTTTGATAAAATTTGAAATTCTACAATTTTAGATAATCAAAATACATTTACAAATTACTAAAATTTCAATTTCTTACTAAATTCCCTATCCAAAAAACATATTTTACCACAAACTATTTTAGATTCCCTATAAAAATGAATTGCCCTCTTAAAATTTCTCATCCAAACACAAGGTTAAGAACCCCAAACTTCTACCAATTCAATTACTCACAATTGGAGCAACTTTTTGAAAAATTAATTAAGGGTTTTTTTATGTCTCTTAGAGGCAATCAAAAGTCCCTAAAGTTTGCAGCAAATCGTTTCTTGTACCAAATTTTTTTTACGAGTATTGGTTATGTGTTTTTAAAATTTAATAAATGAAATTATTATAGTGGCAGTTAAAAACCTCCATTATGTTAAAATTAATTGTTTCAAAAATCATGCTCTTCTTCTTCTTCGTCTTCTCCCTTTTTCTTCTACAAATCAATCTAAAAAATGAAAACGTCCAAAATCAATTTTACAAATCCAACCCCAAAATCAATCTCAAAGACAATTTTGAAAATAAAAAATGAGAAAAAAATCTATATAGTAAGTTTTGACTTTCCAAAAGATTCTGCGGTTGGTGGGCTCAGTGGTGTTGGTGTAGAGGAACGGAGCTCGGCACTGCTGAACCAGATGGCAGCAATGCGGTCATACTACTCACCCTTGCACCGAGCATGGAGGTGAAGGGCGACGCAGGACCATGGGACGGGGCAGTGGGAGGGAGGGGAAGATGGAAGACGAAGAAAGAGAAAGGAAGAAGAGGAAAGACGAAGAGAGAGAGAAGGGAGGAAGAGGAAAGAAAAAGAAAAAAAAATTAGTGGTAGTTTTTAAAACTATTTTTTTAAAAAATTTGTCTTTTCCGTTATTAAAGTTAATGTTGTCGACGAAAAGGACCCAAATGGAGCATTTTAAAAAGATAAAGGACCAAATTGACATTTTTAAAAGATAAAGGACCAAAATCAATTTTTTTAAAAAGATAAAAGGCCAAAAGTGTATTTAAGCTATTCAAAATTAAACATGAAACCAAATTAAATGTCATATCCTATCATACAGATGCTTATCCTGCTCACCTGCTCATAGCATGGCGATGCCTTAGGTTGTTGTTTGGACGAGACCCACCACAGATGGAATTGCATTAAATGTTGATAGGAATGTTGTCACAAACCTTGTGTAACACCCTCACTTTTACTTAATTAATTGTTTTATTTATTTATTTATTCTATACTTAATTCTGAAAAATTGGGAAGGAATCTAAAAATTCTGATTCTCACGGTTAAACTCAGAATATCAAAAACTATCAAATTGTAATTTTTAATAATTTTTCTGAACCGAAGTCCAGAGAAATTAGAAAATGATGATTTTGTCCTTATTTGTCAATATTAATGGTTGACATGAGAAAAAAAATTTAATTGACATTAAAATGTCAATTTGAGTTTAAAATCATGTCATATATATTAAAATATAATTTTGGGAGTTTTCTAAATGCCTGTGCAAAGTGACCAAAATACCCGTAGTTGTTAGATAAATCAAACCAGCATTGGTTTTACATCTAGAAATAGTGAAAATAATGTTTTTAGTATATTTCTAGGTAAAATATGTAATTTTAGAATTTCCATAAAAATTTGAGCATTTATTGAATTAAAATGGATTTAATATGAATTTTCTAAACTTAAAATATACAAAATATGCTTATAAAATTCGAAACTAACAATAAAAAATTAAAATTTATTTTTAGAAATTTATTTTTGATGAAAATACTATATTTGTTCAGCTTTATATTTACATTAATTATTTTGATATTAAAAGTTAATTTATTCAAGTTAGGTGATTTTATCGGTATCGACTAATCCAATAATAGATAAAATTTGCACTGGAAATTTTTGGGACAGATGGTGTTACACGTTTAACTCTAGGGGACTAATTCACTACTCTACTTTTGTGCATGTGTCCCTAAGTGGATTAAAAAGAAAAATAAAATTTGAATTATTACATAATATATGATGTAATCAATATGGACACCTAAGCCCCCTTTTTTTCTATAAATAGGCATGACCTTGAACTGAAATTCTCATTCCTCTTCTCCTAAAACCACTGTGAGTCTCCATAAAGAATTCCTCTCTTCCTAGAAAAAAAATTCTTTTACTTTATTTTATGCTAAAATTCTACTAGTTTTTCAATAACTAATAAAAATCCTCTTTCTAGAAGCTCTGCACCAACAACTTCACCAACTCTTTGAGGTAATGGGGGGAGTGAGGTTGGTTCTAATTTTCAATTACTTTGCATGTTGGTAGGAAGGGTTTTTTTCCTAAACTCGTTTAGGCTTAAGTTTTATTATTAATATTATTGTTATATTGTTTGATGTGAAACTTTAATTTTTGCTAAGTCGTTATTTTGCTCAAATTTAAATTATTAAATTATGTTTGCTAAGTTTTTACTCTACTCAATTTTAGAAAATTAAAATGCACTTGCTAAAGTTGTTACTCTGCTTAATTTTATAAAATTAAAATGTACTTGTTAAGCTGTTACTTTGCTCAATTTTAGATAATTAAAATATATTTATTAAGTAGTTATGCTGTTTAATTTTAGACAACTATAGTATAATTATTAAGTTATTATACTGCTCAAATTCAAACAACTATAGTAGAATTATTAAGTTGTTATACTGCCCAAAATTAGATAAAATATTTTTAGCCATTATAATAGATAATTAAATTGTTATATCGTCAAATTTTAGTAATAGTAAATTATTTCAGCAAAAATAGTAGAAGAAATAAACTATAAATCTCATAATATGAAACTAAGCACAAAAATTATTTTATGAGCTATTTATGAATTTGTTTTTAGAAAACTACTACAGAAAATTCAGTTTAAGTTTTATCATTCAGGTAAGGTCTAGACACACTAATAGACCATCTGTAAAAATTTCATAAATTTTAAAACTTATTTAGTACTTCTAATTGTGTTTTATAAGTGCTTATGGACACATTTTTCTTAAAAATACTAAATTTCAAAAATTTTTGAAAATTTTCTAAAAATTCATGATAAAATTCTAATTATTTTTCTAAGCTTAGAAATTATTTTTATGAGATTTTTTTGACTATTCTATGTTTTATTTCTTAATTATCAATCTTTATTTTAATTTTTATGTCTTTATTCTTATTGAATTATTGGTTGTGTGTTTTAATTTGAATTATGAATTATGTAAATGATATGTATCAATCAAATCTCTGTAAAAAAGACAGAGATATTGGTAGAAATTATACTGGTGCTCAAATTTTTGAGACCAAAGTGAACCCTTAGAAATTAATAGATTAGTGAGTAATGTAAAGCAAAGGACATGCAGTGCCATGACACCCTGTTAGGGAAGCTACAGTTTGGTATGCTGAGGAATGAAAGGCAGGAACCCATTTGGGGAGGTCTCGGGGGTAGGCATCGAGTGGTGAAAGTCCTAATAGCCAAGGTAGCGCCCATGAGCTAGGATATTTACTTAACCAAGCTCGATAACCCTGACAACTGCTCACCATTTTGGGATTGGTTTGAGAGTATACCTCTATACATGGATGTCCTAACTGATATTTGTTCCTCATTAATGATGAGGACTGTACCATGTGATGATGTTGATGATGTATATGTACTCCCAGTCACTTTTTAGGTTATATTGAGAACTATTACTCACTAATGGGAAGTATGGATCCATACCAAGTCAAGGGTAGTGTAGTATAACTTAGAATAAACTTTAGGTTTCCTTCATTAATTGTATTTAAATTCTTACCATACATGTGAAAGTGATTTAGAACAAATCACTTCACTCTATTATTTTTGTTATGCATGTTCAATCGTGATTATTGAAGATGACAGCAATGCCTGATGATGTTGAGGATGAGCCAGAGGATACTTCTCCAGATTTGTAGACCTAGTTTATAATATTTTTCTTACGGGATAGGATAGATAAATACTATTCTGTATAGGATCTTTTTTATGTATATATTGGCTAAGGTAGTATATGTCTTTTGATGTACTTTTGTTTTCTTTTGACTATTATGTATTATTCAAATCATAATGTACAGTTTGATACATATACATAAGCAGTTTTTATGATTTCACTTCTATTTACAAATTATGTTAAATTTTATAATTTTCCTATTATAAAAAAAAATTTACTCACATTTTCATCAACTTAATTTAATAATTAAATTAATATAAATTATATTTAAAATTAAAGGAGTGTTACACCTTGGCCCTTTTGAATTTAGCTGGTTCTAGCGAAATCATGCGCGAGATTTTTAGGCAGGATTCTTTGGGAGTATTGGCTTCTCCAACATCCTCCATGCAAAATTTATAGCCCTTTTGCATGGTTTTCAAATATGTTGGGTTCCAGGGTATAGAAACATTTCCTATTTCTTTGACTCTAAACATGTCATTCAGTTGATTCAAGAAGGTGCCTCTAACCATCATAGATACAGGAACGAGATCTATTTGATCAGAAATTTCTTAGAACGTGATTGGGTATGTTCTATAAGCCACACATTGCGTGAAGGGAATCACTGTGCGAATCATCGTGCTAAGTTAAGTTCGAGGTCTAAGGACAATCTGATGGTTGTTAGCAATGCCCCATCAAGCTTAAAGTTGCTATTTCTAGTAGATGCAATAAGAGTGTCATTCATGCGCTCCTAGTTGCTTGTCTTGTTTTAGCTTTTCTATTTGCTTTTTGTTTTCTTTTCATTTGTAAATAAATGTCATAACATTTAAATTCAACACACACAATAATAACTACAATTAGAAAGTAAATAAATATAATTGATATAGCTATCAATCATCATTATAATATTGGATTAGAATTATATCAATAATCATAACATTGAATTTTTAATTTCAAAATAAATAAGCCTTTTTCTAGGAAATTAAACCAAATCATTTTGTCTAGTTTTGAACTGATTTTAAATTAGTTATATATATGTAAAGCTATTTTTGAAGGGTTCTCTGTCGAATTGGTTTGATTGGCCAATTTGATCCAGTTTTGGGAATATATGTTATAATCAATTATGTGAAATAAGTCTCGAACAAAATATGTGAAATAAATATCATGTTTGGATATATTATGTGAAAAATGGTTTTAAGATAATCTATTTAATTTGAACTATCTAAAATAACCAGTTTTATGGTAAAATTACAAAAATAAAATAAAATGAAGTAAATGTAGTGGTAAATTTTGAATTTAAATTGATCAATTATTGACTATAACATGGGAAAACCAAGGTTAGTTTGAAAATACTTTGTTAATTTTAATCATAATCTCTAAAATTTTGCCTATGAGATTTTTTATTGAATAGGCTAAATCTACAAATTTTTATAAAATTTAAAATTATTTAATTATTCATTAAATAAATTTAATTTAACATATAGTATAAACTTTGTTTATGGTCTCATAATTGATTCTAAGCTCAAATAATAGAGGAGAGTAGTGTTAGGCTCTCAGTAGCCAACATAAAACTTGACAAAATATAACACCATTAATCAAACTCAATGACAAACATATGATCCATGTTTACACACACACACATATATGATCATGTAACTGACTTAAGTTTTTGTTGTTCTAACATATAATATACCTTTTTAAAATACAAGGTTGACGATGAAGTTATCTAACTACAAATATTTGATTTATCTAAAATTTAGTTGCATGATATTGAAATAACATCAAAATATTTAACAGTATAATTACTGAAATTTAATATGTGCAAACAATTATTAAATATATTAACTTTACCAAAAATTATTTTTGGAGTAACTTGATTTTCATCTCTCTCTCTCTCTCTCTCTCTCTCTCTCTCTCTCTCTCTCTCTATATATATATATATATATATATATATATATATATATATATATATATATAGTGAGAGGGTTTTTTTTATGCGAATGTAAAAGAAATGAATATTGACCATTAAATATTATTATGAATTATCAATATTAAAATATACAAAGTCATGTGAGTTTTCTAAAAGGTCACATGACTTATTAAGTGGTCACAAATCACGATTATACATGTATGATTGTATAGCCCAAATTTACTTTTTTCACTCTCATATAAAAATGATTGTCTCACTACATATTCTCTCTCTCTCGCTATCTATATATGTATGTGTGGGTGTGTGTTATTTTTTCTACTTCAATTTGGGGCATGAAAAAACTAGTACATTTAAATATTTAGTTTAGGATACTAAAAAAAAGGATGCAATTATATAGCTTACCTGGTTGTGACGCAGAAGCACTAATCTCCAAATGTGGACGTAATATTCACAAGGCCCAAACCCCTTTATTGGATTCTAGTTTTTGTTTTGGGTTACCATCCCCATCTGCTTAACTACCCACACCACACGACTAACCTTTTCCCTGTAAAACCTCTACCACCCAGAAATGTAACCATGCCTTTTGCTCCAGCTCTACTTCTATATACGTATTTTTGCACTCTTCAATTTTTTAGCCATTTTCCCACCAGAGCGAAAATCTGGACAAGTGCGTGTGCGTGCAATTTTTGACATACACAAGCAGCCCCCACTTTTGCATGACCATAAATGTTGCACTACTTCAGTCAGTGAACTATTGGGTCTCCAATGTTCGATGAAAATCCTGACTGAGAGCATTGTGCATTGGCATTGCATATTTTTCAATTGAGTTTTTAATCATAGAATACCCACAAAACCACCTCAAAAATCAGATGGGTATGTTGCTTTCTCATTATATTTTGCCACTCTTGGGTGGATTTTCCATGTGTAGGTGCGTGCAAAATATACATATATGTAATCTGAACAAAGAATAAATGGAAAACAAAAGAACAACAGATGAGCATGTTTACATTATATATGTGAATGAGAAGAATATGACTCTGGGTAAGTTGATGTCGAAATGGGTGTTGAGGGGTCACATGTACACCTTGGGTCATGAATGGCTTTCTTCTTACTGATATCAAGCTTGGAACACAAGACACAATACTGCCCTCGAAACCTTTGATGGCCCAAATTATTTTGTTCCTCACTGTAATCACTCTCCTCTTCCATGTCTGAGTTATTTTCTTGAGTATCTTCCTCTTCTTCATCATCATCAATGGGGATCCAAGTCAAACCAAACATTGGAAGAACGACTAGGAGAAGTTTATCAATTTTACTGTTGCTCCATTTTTTCAGCCTCTCGCAAAACAATGATGGAGCTACAACCAATCCTGCTCCAACCCCAAAACCCACTCCAATTGATACAAAAGTCCAGTCAAATTTAACTCCAGAATCTGTATGTACTTTAGGTAATTTTTCTTTTGCATTGCTCGTATCGGAGCAACTGTTATGCAAGGGACTTCCACATAATTCTACATTACCAACAAAGGAAGATGCATCAAATGTTTGAAGCTGTGTACCTACAGGGATTTTTCCCACCAGACAATTAAAGGAAAGGTTTAGGTATGAGAGGAAGTTTAAACTTGCAACCTGTGTGGGAATTTCTCCATCAAAATGGTTGCTCGACAGGTCCAATGATTCAAGCTGTTTTAAATTCCCTATAGATGAAGGGATTTGGCCTGCTAAAGCATTATGTGACAAGTTGAGAGCATAAACTCTAGTAAAATTCATAAGTTCTTCTGGTATTGTTCCTTGAAAATTGTTGGATGAGAAGTCTACAGATGTGAAGATAGTTAGGATTTTAACAAACTCCATCACTAAACCTTTGCTTATAAGTGTCACAGAATCCTGATAATATATACCATCATATGTAAGGACCTGATAACGAATGTGATTGAACTTTGATCCATCATGATCTTCATCAAGCATCATTGCCTTCCAAGTTTTGAAGCATTTTTCTGGAAGTACACCACTGAAATTGTTGAAAGACAGATCAACAATTTGAAGCATATGCCAAGTATTGTTAGTATGAGAACATTCAATGTGACCATGAAATTCGTTTCCCCTCAAAACCAAGACACGGAGTGTAGATATTGTCTTTAAGAAGCATGGAAATCCATCATTTACCTGATTGTTTCCAAGATCCAACACCTCTAATGATGTGCAATTTGCTAGAGATGTGGGAATTGGGCCTCTCAATAGATTACTATTGAGATCCAGAGTCCTTAGAGCACAAGATGACGGAAATTTATCTGGAATGCTGCCATGGAACTTGTTATGTTGCAGATTTAATACCACAAGTGTCTCACTCTGTGTTAAGCACTCTGGAATTATCCCATTGAATTGATTGTAGGAAACATCCAGAACAAGCAGATTTGAATTATTGCACAAGGATTGAGGAATACTCCCAGATAAACTGTTATTGAAAAGAGACAGGAAAATTATGGAAGACAGATGAGTGCCAACATCTGATGGAATAGTGAAACTGAAGTTATTGCTTGAATAGTCCAAATAAGCGGCATGCACTGGAAATATTGGAAGCTTCCCTTGGAGTTGGTTAAAGTGAAGATCAAGGATCTTCAAAGTGGAACTAGTGTTCTGCACAGGTCCTGCTAAATTGCTGAGCAAATTGTGAGAAAGATTTAATTGAACAAGAGAGTCAAGTTGCCAAATCCATGTTGGGATAGATCCTTGAATAAGGTTGCTTGATAGGTCTAAAGTGGTTATGTTGGATCGGTTTTTCAAGAAAATAGGGAACTCTGTCAGATTGCAGGAAGCCAACTCTACACTCCTCATCTTGCGGAAGGAAGATATTAGGCCTTCATCCGTAACATTTGTGTCTATTGACAAGTCATTGTGTGAAAGAGCTAGTGTAGTGAGATTTGCAAGTCTCTGAATCACATCTAGCTTCAACGTGCCATTTAACTTGTTGAATGACAGTCGGAGAACATTAAGTGACGTGATATTAAAAATAAATGGAGGAATAGGCCCTTCTAAACTGTTGCTGCTTAAATCAAGAATCTCTAACATGGAGGAAGAGATATTTGAAACATGATTCAGCTGACCTTGAAAATTGTTGTTGGAAAGTCGTATACTTCGTAGCAACGGGAGTGCGAAAAGAGAAGAAGGAATGCTTCCATTGAGTAAATTGTCCTGTAAATCAATTTGGACCAGTTTTTTTAAGCCTTCCAAGTGAACAGAAGAGATTGAACCTGTTAAACCATTGTGTGACAGATCTAAATGGATGAGATTCTTGGACATATTCAAGGATGGAATTGGACCAGAGAAGTCATTCAATGACAAATCCAGATAAGTGAGTTCCGTGAGTCTTGACATTGAACTGGGTAGTGTTCCATTAAAATGGCATTTAGAAAGATCTATGATGGATAACTGCTTAAGATTATTTATAGAAGCTGGTAATGCTCCTGAGAAACTTGTGCCACTTACAATCAGTGTCCGAAGAGGACCATTCAGTGGCAATTCAGGCAATGATCCATAAAGATCAATATTGAATGATATGTCTATATCAGACAATGTTTCTACCTGAAAGATCTTCTCTGGAAATACTCCAGTCAATCCACAAGAACTAAGGTGAAGGGTTGTCAAATTTGGAAAATTAGCAAGGGTTTCTGGCACTGGGGATGATAAATTGTTCTGATCAAGACGAATAATCGATAGATTCGCAAGTCTTGTCAGGGAATGATCAAGGGGTCCAGAGAGATTGCAGTTTGACATGCTCAGCTCCTGCAGATTAAGTAACTGCAACAAAGCATGGCACCATTCATTCCCCTGAGCTGTTACAATGACACCATCCATATACAATTGTCTAATGCTGGCGAGGTTTTGGACAAGCATTTGTAGATCTAATTTTTCAAGTTTCAGCGGTTGCCCATATAAATAAGAAACAGAAGAGATATCAAGAGTTACCAACCTTGTCAGGTAAGAAATCTCTATTGGAATCTGCCCCACAAAGCCAGCATGTGACAAATTCAGATATGTTAAGTTCTTCAACTTGTTGAATCCGGATGGTATCTCAGAGCTGAAGTTATTAGCAGACAAATTCAGTGTCTGGAGATTTTGCAGACTGAAAAGACTACTTGAATTGTCAAATCCACCATTGATTGATTCTCCACTCAGGTCGAGGCCAACAACATGTCCCTCCTTATCACAGGTTACACCCCTCCACTCACCGCAATCTTTGCTTGAATTCCAGGACACAAGTTTGCGAGATTTTTCAGGCTTGAATTTGAGGCCGCTCTTCAGTTTGAGCAATGATTTCTGTTGATCCTCAACAATTTGGCCAGAGACCCCAGTGATGTCAACACTGTGGTGTATCCAGAAGCAGTAGCAGAATATGATGGAAAGGAATGGAACATGGGGAATTCTCATTGGAGTCTACTGAGAGAGACACACAATGAACCAAAACAAAGGCTGAAGAAGGGAACAGGCTAATGATGGGTTATAGACCCTCTGTTTTCCAGTGTTTATGTTCCAATGCAATTGGGCAAGGAAATGTCATCAAAAGTGATTCTACAATGCAACTTTTAAGTTAGCGGCATCATGTGACTTATACGTGTGACCATTGGATCCGAACAAAATAAATAATATTTAAGTTTAATTACACTTTTAGTTTTTTACTTGGTCAGTTTTGCAAATTTTGTCCCTCCATTTTTTTTCGAATTTGATTCTCCACTTTTTCAGTTATGCAATTTTTATTCATTCTTTAACTTAATATCTAATATTTAATAGAAATATTGTTGTGGTAATAGAATAGAGGGTTATGTAAACATAAATATGCTGATGTAGTAGTTAGAGTGTCATGTTAACATTATTTTCATTAAATATTAGATGTTAAGTTAATAGATGGATTAAAATCGTACAACTAGTGAGAGGATTAAATTCAAAAAAAATTATGGGACAAAATTTGCAAAATTAAGAAAGTAGGGAACTTAAAATTCAATTAAACCTAATATTTGTGTGTTTTATTATCTTCCAACGGTGAGAGATGCACCGTGCATGTGGATGCTTGTTAGAATAACTCATGGAAATATATGCAAAGGAAAAGTTGAGTGGGAGAGACGGCTTGGCCACAGAAAAAGATTGTAAGATGGTGAAGCTAAGTCAAAGTAAACCACGTCCCATGGTCCTAAGCTGCCAGTCTTTCTTTTGTTTTTTTCTTCTTTTCTATTATTTTTCTTTGCCGTGTGCCGTTTGTAATTAATTGTCCTTACCAGTACACAAAGAAAAACAGTGTTGCCATTATTGCATTCATTTTCCAAGTCATTTCTTGTCTGAAGACTTTTTTGGTAGCTTGGCTTATAAAATGGAGCTGGCAATATTGGAAAGTTCACATAAAGAGGTAGCATGAAAAACTTTTAGAATTACATGGTTAACAAAATTATTTCCGATTTTAGTAAAATTCAGTTAAATTTATTGAACACAGGTTGATTTGATAAAATTATAATTATCACTATTTTGTTCCAAAGTCAATAAATATGTTGCTTTTATTATTTTGGGGGCAAAGAAATATAAACGATAAACATTGCACTGTTCTTCACATGTGTATAAATGGGTAGTTGAAAAATTTTGGGATATGTGAAAAACAATAGATAAAATATTGTTAGTTACGTATTTCATCAGTTTTGTTAATTTGTCAGTCTGGGCCTTCGAACTTTTAATTTGAATCCCACGGTTTTGACGTAGTTCGTGGTTAAGAATGCAAATGAGTTTTGATAGATTAAAGTTTTATAAGACTTAAATTCTGTCTAATTTTTAAATTAAAAGTTCGATTATGATGTATTTATTTAATTCAAGTGTTTTTTTTTAAGGTTTAATCTGATATAAAAGTTTGTCTAAAATCTTGTTTTAGTAAGATCTATCAAATAATTTTATATACAAACATCTAAATTGCTAATGAAATTCATTAATATAAAAGTTAGAAAGTTTAAATTTTTAAATAAACTACTACGTATATAATTTTAATATATTATAGTAAAATTTAATACAATAGTAATAACATAAAATTATTATCATTATATTATTTGTATTTATTTAAATAGATTGGCTTATTAGGTTTAAATTTCTTTTTCAACGATCCAAAACTAGACGTTTCTAATTAAATATATGTTTTCTAATAAAATCATAACTTAATTAAATAATTAAGTCTAACCTCACGTGAGTCTAGGTCATAAGTCTCCAACAAACAACCCAACCTATTCATGATTGACTAAAATCTTCTTTGTTATCCGTCAAAATTAGCATTTTAATAATATTTCATTAATTTTATTAAAAACAGCTGAATTAGATAAAATTTTAATTATATTTTTTCTTCAAAAGTTAATGTGTGTGTGCGTAAATTATTTTATAAAAAATCTTTTCTTATTTTTATTTTGGGATAGCGGGTAAAAGGAATAAAGGATTATACACAAAAACTATCATGCACATTTTCTTCTATATATAAATGGGTAGCTGAAAATTATTTGTGATATCGGTAAAATGATAAGGAAACATTTTTTAACTGCGTATTTGTCTTGTTTACGATAAGCAAAATTTGTGTAGATAACATTGTTGTTTTCATACGATAAATGGATAATACTGTCATCGTATTAATATGACTTAAATATATTTTTTATCTTTGTAATATATCATTTTTTTAGTTTTGGTCCTTATAAATTTGATTTTTTTAAAATAGTCCCTATAAAATTTCTTTTTTTTCTATTTTGGTCTTTATTATTTTGTTTTAGTCCTTATAATATTCTCTCTTTTTTTCATTTTTGTCCCTATAATATGTGAATAATTTGTTTTAAGTCCCTATCATTTTTTTTCAAAGGGACTAACTAAAAATGAACAAAATATTATAGGGACTAAAATGAAAAAATAAATATATTACAAGGACTAAAACAAAATAATAAGGACCAAAATAAAAAATATAAATTTTACAAGGACCATTTTCAAAAAAATTATAAGGACCAAAACCAAAAAAGTGATATATTATAAGGACCAAAAATATATTTAAACCTATTAATATTAATAACAACAATGTTTATTAGAAATTATTGGAAATTATTTTATTTTGAAATTATTATAGTTTAAGTTGCTTTTATTTAGAAATCTACTCAAATTTATCAGTAGCTCAATGTGATTTGATTTTAGTTTTAAATATTTAAATTGACAATTTGAGCCTCTCTTATTTCTCTGTTCAACTTATTCCGATTATTAAATATAAAAAATCAAGTATAATCATTAGAAAAATAATTTCATTCATTTTGAAAATATTCTAAACAGGAAGACTTATTTTACAAATTAATAAAATCTTATGTTTACTATCCAAGAAGGAGAATTAATTTTTCAATCAACTCAAATTAATTTCAATTTTAATAATTTCTCAAACGCATATATTTTAAATCTTTCTAAAATAAAATATTTACAAATCAAATTAATTCTTAAAAGTACTAATTACCAAGATACAAGGAAAATGCATTTAAATCAGGGTTGATAATAGGTAGGATTTTCCTGTACTATACTTATACTCAAATCAATTACTTACATTTTAGTTAAATAAAATATATTTTCTTTTAATGTGTCTTCTTTTTCCCAAACTAATAGAATAAACACTAATAGTAAAAATACAATATCTAACTTAATTAAAATTTGAAAAAAAAACTTCATATTCTAATTATAAAACATAACAACCATATAATTTAATTAAATTCAAATCCAATATAATAAAGTAATTAATTACGAAACATAAAGTAAGGTTTTAATAGTGAATAAATAATAATCAAACTTATCAAATAACAAATTTCAATTGCTAACTTAGGATTTCAAATTGGGGATTATGTTAAGTATAGGATTGATATGTCCTTAAACATTTGTATAAGACTATAAACATTTATTTTTATTTTAAATTTATTATATTAAAATCTCTCTCTCTCTCTCTATGTGTGTGTGTGTGTGTGTTTATTAACACTTATATGAAAAGAAAATAAAAAGATAAAATTAATTATTCTTCTTTCATAAGTTAAAATTAACTTATCATCTCACCTTTTGGAAAAGTTAGATGAGAAAACTTCTATAAAAGTTAGAGTGTATAAGTTTATTTTAACTTCTGGGAGAAGGTACAATAATTCAATTGTAGTCGAACCGTGATTGAACTAGCATGAATAAAATAATAATAATCAAATAATACATACAATGATATTAAAGAAACAAACTATCATAACTTTATAACATTAAAAACTAAAAATAAATCATAATTTTATAGGTTCTTACCATTTTATGTACACACAAAATCTTAAATCAAATATATCATAATACTTAAGTCTAAGTTTTAGCAATACACATCAATGTCCATTAACAATAACAAGTTTACATCTAAAATAAAAAAGAAAATGATAAATACTTCAAGTTGATTTTTCATTTTTTTAAGAAAAAAAAATCAAAATGACATTGCATTAAGCATTTTCTATTGACCCATTATGATCAATTTTTATTGGTTTTAACTTATTTTACCAATTTTTGACCAATTTTTTGATTCTTTGACCAATTTTTCTGTAGGCTAATTTTGTGGTTTATTTAAACTAGATAGTTGATCAATTCACCAATTTTTTGGTCCGACTAGACAATTCAGTCTAGTTTTCAAAACAGTGCCCAATATAGATTTATTGGATTGTTTTGTAGTTTCTATAAATATTCTATCTACCTGTCAACTTTATTCATTATTTTCTAACCCATTAAGATAGTAAACAAAATGAATAGATTGCACGCCATTTCTAAAATTTCATAAAACAAAATTACATCAAGAATTATCATACATACACACACACACACACATATATATATGGCCTTTTCTATAAATTTGTCCCTATTATCCAATAATATTTTACTTTAGATATATTAGCATTCAATTACCCGGTCTTTATATTCTTTTATTTTCTTTCCAAATACACCACTTAATATCTTGGTAAGAGAGCGAGAGAGAAGGGGTTATTATTTTATTATTCTTTCCACCAAACGTATCATATTTTTAGACTAAGAAAGAGTCCTTCATAGTCCACGAGAACCATGTATATGGTATACGTTGATTACGTATGATACATTACAAAATGTTTTTTTCCTCATTATTAGGAGCATTTGCAATTAAAAATTGATGATTAAATATGATGGACAACAGGATAACTCTAGCTTGTGTTTTGACTTGATACATATTAGTTTTAGTACATCAAAGTAAGCAACATAAGGAATGTGTCATTTAAGAATGAAAGTATATTGTGAGGAGTATAAGTAGCTAATGATATATTACTTTCTTCTAACATTTGCTCTCTCTATCTACTCATGAATTTATACTAATAAGATGATACTAGCAAAAAAAATGTGTGAAGAATAAGGTTCTCCATTATAATTAGCACTATACTTGTGTTTACATGTGCAGATATCATTGAAAAAGTTTTGTATAACTGTGAGGAAAGGAAAGGTATTAGCATAACAGATAAGTTTGTCACAACGCCAAAATCAATGTGTTGAAAATGACAACTTCAGTAATAACAAGGCAAGTAAAAGCAATGGGAGTAATAGTTGCAACTTCATATTACAAAACGACGCTAACTTATTTGACAGTAGCACTATAACATGAGGTTGAAGGCAAAGTCTACCAAGGTAGATAAAAATGCTCATTCTCATGTACCTTTACAAACAAAGCAAGAAAACATTAAATAGACCAAGTATCTCAACACTTTTTTTTTCTAGGAAACATTATAGCATCAAATCACTTAGTCTATCTATAGTGATGATGTTAAGACAAAAACAAGTTTCATTACCAACAAATGAAGTACTAGTTGGCACCATAGCCGACATTTTAACCCTTCGAATATATATACCAAAGATTTGCAAAATTGGAACCCCTTTACATATGTACAAATGGATGGAAAGTTATCACTTTAGGAAGAAGCATTGACATAACTCTAATAGGAAATTACATCAATATACATTCATAATATGAGGCTATGAAACTCATATTTAAAGTGTTTATAGCATAAACATTGTGTTGTATTGCATAATGTGTTTATAGTAGAAGCATTGACATAAATCTAGCAAGAAATTACATCAATATACATGTATAGAAATTTATAAATAAAATGTTATTAATCATTTGTACTAAAAAACATTCACAACCAAAAAAATGCATTCTAGTCAATAAACCTATTTATTTCAACAAATACAAAAGGAATTGCTATCTAGTGCATTATCTATTCTTAACAGAAGCATGGGCAAAATTCTAACAGGAAATTACATCAATATACATCCTAAAACAAGATAAAAATAAACTATTTCATACATAATTTGTTGTTGAATTACAAATAAAACCTTGCACAACCAAAAAAGGTGCAAAAAATATGTTTCAGCGAAAACTCAATATAGAACAACTTTACCACTTGTTTTTTACCAACTTGCTCATTGTTTTAGGATGACTTTCTCCAACCTTTTATCATCCTATCAAAGTACAAGAAGAAAAACAAGCAAAACTTTGTTAATATTAACATTTTATAAATGTATGCATCAATATAAACAAATATATCAATTAAAACTTATTTATTAGGAGATTGAGAAGACAATGCTTCAATATTTTTTTTTGTTTGGACAATTTCATGAGTCATGATTAGTTCTACCACAATTTGAAAACTAACAACTACGAGCCTCGATCCATTAAGTCAACTTTTCGTTTTTTTATATAATAAGATTTTCAACATCACATCTATCATTATTTGGAACATTAGGTTCTAAATCAATTAAATTTTTTAGAATTTCGAGCATGTATTTTACTATTTGAATGACTTTCTCTCATTCTTTCGTAGCCACTTCTTAACATTATATTGTCTTTAAGAATTTAGCTTTTAGACTTCAAAGTAGAGATTGAAACTTAGCAGAGGAACCATCATTGTTGTTGACTATGTGACTAGATTTTGGAATCAATAAACTTTCTAATCTCCATCAAAAAGGAAGATATTTTGAAAGGACACAAAAATAATTTTTCACCACCAACACTTGAATAGCATGCCTGCATAATATTTTAGAAAACTCAAATACTTTACAAGAGCCTTAAATTAATTATTTTCCTTTTATCTAACTTACAAAATGACCTCCACCAACTACAGTATGATGTTGCACAAAATAAGAGTCATTACTAGTTTTAGTTGTTGCATATTTTGTATATAATTTGATCTCATGTTGGAGCATTTTAAAGGCATATGGTGTAAGTATAGATGCAACATATTCCTTATGATAGACACAATAATTCATCCAAAAGTGCAAATGTAATCTTATGATATGCTATGCATGAGGGACCAATCAATCAATCACATAATATCATATAGGATCATCATCCTTGGCCAGCTACCATTTTATATGTGAGTTAGGGTACGTAGATACAACAATCTAGTATGATTCTAAGACCATTACAATCAATAACTTTTGCATATATATGACTTTCACTAGACGCTTTCAAAGCAACTTGATATTAGTAAGTGGTATTGTTAGATTTAGACTCTCGAAAGGTATGTCACTATTACATGACACATTGGTAGCGAACTATGGTCCCTTGTGGATAATCTTGACATGAGCTAATCCTTAGATCTTTAAGAACATAGACCCCACTACCTTAATTCTCGCCAACTATATGGTGTACTCATGTTCACGTGCATATATGCACACACACATAGAGGTGGCAAAATGAGTTAGGTTAGTCAGGCCAACCCGAGCCCGCCTGCTAAAATATAGGGCTTGGGCTTTAAATTTTGTGCCTGAATAAAATGCAGGCCTTTTTAGCCCGATGTAATAAAGCTCGCATCATAATCGAGTTCGGGCTACCCGCTTCTTTTTAAATTTTATTAAAGAAAATGAGACCAAGGGAAGTTTAAGAGACTAAAAATAGTTATTAATTCATTGCTTCGAACTTTCATTTGTTTGACATAGGCTTTGATATTTGATTTTGACAAAAGGCTACTTATAAAGTTATAGTACACAATTCCAAATTATGTTTTATCTTTTTGAGTTACATATATTTAAGATACTAGGAGACTTTTGAAATTTAATTTATTTGACATAGGCTACTGATAGAGTTACAATACATTTATTACTTTATTTTTTATTTTTTGAGTTGTGTATATTTATAATGGTATAAAACCTTTGCAACGTTTACAAACTCATACGTGTAAACCATTAAATATATAACTACTTTTACTATAACTTTTATAAAATGATAAGCAAGATTGCCTTATAATATATAAGTATTTTTTGTATTAAAAATAATTATAGTGATTATCATAATATCACATTTCAATCTTTTTATAAATGTAATAATATAATAAAATAATTTATTATATTTTGTTTATTACACTAAAATAAATATGTCAACAAAAACAACTACCACAATATATTTTAATCTTGAATTTTGCAGAAAAATAAAAAATTTAATCAAAAAAAGAATAATAAACAAAAAATGGTGGGCCAACTTGAAAAGCTTGCAACCCGCATAGGGTTAGGCTTGGGCATCAAACTAAAAGATCGAATAAAATTTGGGTCTTTTTGGCCTAGCCCATTAGAGCTCGTGGCCTGCATTGGATTGGCTCGTAATGGATGGGATAGCCTGTTTTGTCACCTCTACACACACATACATATATATTAATCATTATGGTTACTAACTTTGCAATTTCATATAGGCACATATATACTCATTGTGCTCAACCATTATGGTTCTTAACTTTGCAATTTCGTATAACTCAACCTATAAGGTTGTTCACTCTCAATAACTTATTTCTTTATATTTGGATGCATGAATTCAAATGCACCATGCTTATAAGGACAAAAGTTAGATATAATACTCAAAGTATTGTTGGTGTTGTTCTCCAATTAGAAATAAGGTTTTACCTCGGTAATGTAAGAAATCTTTTAATGCATACTTTTATTATGTGAATTATAGAGATAAAAATTTAATTCTAATTGGAGAACAACATTAACAGTGCCTAAGGTACTGTATATAAGTTTTGTCTTATAGTTAATGCTTTCTAACGTGCCATGTTCACCCACGAATGCATGCATTTCTACTATTCATATTAATAAACCATTCACGTGATAATCTTGTGTTTGAATATAGCTTTGCATCGTCATTTTATTACACATATTTCTTTAAGTAATTCGGTTATGGAGAAAAAGTAATACATACATACATCAGAATAACTTTAGTCTTGGGTGTGAGACATCAAAACCGTGTGAGTGTTTTCACATCTTTAGCAAAATAATTAGAATAAAACTTTACCCTTTTTAACGGGTTATTTGTGTGAAATTCTTTTCGCAATGTATAACATTTGTATACGTTTAAGAACTTTTAAAAATTTGTAATCATGGTGATGGTATAGTTAGGTTTTTGTTTCTAAGAAATAAAATTCAATCTCAATCAAAATCTGTTTCTAAAAAGCCTTAAGGAGAGTATTGATAAAATTTCTGTTATTACCTTATAATTGTACACTTATATTCAATGAAAATCATTTAAGGTAAAGGAATATTAATTTTTCGAAGTAGGGGTATACTAAATTAAAAATAATTTAGTTTAATGATGTCCTAAATTTTCATGGCCCATTAGAAAATTCCCATCCATCTAAATTTAATTATCAAAAGATAAATTAATCAAATTAAATAATTATTGATTTTGTTTAGCATTAATGATGAGATAATCCAACAGAAGATCTGGGTAAATATTTGTAATAATTAGAAATAAAGTGTAAGACATGCAACCAATGAAAACTAAGTTGATTTCACAACCAACCACTCATTCATTAAATAATTTTTACTTCAAAATGTCCATAATTTAATTAATAAAAATGAGTTGTTAGATTATTAAAACACTTTTTGGTAAGCAATCCACGAAATGGTTAGATCAAAAGAGTAGTTTTTCCAGAAATCATATGAACACATCACTACAATATTTTTGGCTTTAGACCACACTTTTGTTTCTACGGTTAAAAAATCGTGGTTGTAAGATGAAAGAGACCACAATAAGCATGCTTATTTTCCCGTTATATTTCTGCAGTATATCCTTAAGACATTCAAAAACATCACCATATTTTTGTTTTTCCAATTTCTTTTTTTCAGATTCGTACTAGAATTTTCAAAACCGAGATGAACATCAACTTTAGAAACGTCAAATTCACATAACAATTGTTCCATAATTTTTAAAAATACCAAATCTTCATATTTTTAAACAAATTTTTTGGGCATCATTATTAAGACGTCAAGATCATGCATAAATTTGTATAACATAAAAAATTCACAGAGAAAAATTAAATAAATTAAATACAGTACCAGACCACCCAAAAAATCGATATTGACCATGGTGACAAAGATCATATTTTACCCATCCAAAAATACTTATTATTTTCAGAAATTTTATATGTTATCACCAATATATCAACACACATTAAAATGTCAACTTTCAAATTTTAGAGCCTTATAAATTGAAAAATAATTTTAAACAAAGAGAGAAAGGGGTAGAATTAGCACATTAAACTAAAATTTCCAAAAAATTAAACAACCACATGCATGTGCCTTTCAAGCCCTCCCAAGGCTAGATCAACTACTTAATCACCATAAAAATTCAACCTTCCCCCTCTTGAGAAAATTTCAAACCCAACACAGTCTATAATACACTATAACAGTGCTATCTATGCATGGACCTTACACAGAAGGATTCTCACATGCAACCAACTTTTTCATCAACCAACATCGCCAATCACTTAAACAACCAAAGCTTTTCAAGATCAACCCATAAAATCAAACATGCACCAAATATAAAAGAAGGGTGTGGGGAGAAATTAGTTATTATAATTCATGGAAACTCAAAACAACATCAAGGGGAACAAAATAAGATTGGTAGAAAAGCAAGTGCTAGCCTGTATGTTTTTGGTTGAGGGACCAAAACCTATCTACACACCAATCAAAAGTAGATAGAGTTATAGAAAGATCAACCGAGAAAAATAAGTAGATTCATCCCTCCAATTGAGGTATTTGAAACTAATGAAATGAACCCATTATACAACTAAACAGGATCAAGTTTCATCAAGTTGAACCTGACCAAAAAAATAAAATAAAATTGAACCAGTTAGACTAATTTGAGTTGGATTTTCGCATTTATCAAATTGACCCAAACTAATGAATACCTTTAATTTCAACATTCAATAATTGGTTATTGAATCTTTCTAAGAATGGATATGTTACTTTTGAGAACAATTATTTTCCAATTCTTATGTCTTTTTTTTTGTTACATTAAAATTGGATAAAATTAAGAAAAATAATTTTAAACTATTGAATGCTTCTAAATTACTTTCAGTTATAAATTTTACATTGGATGGTATATCACGGTTAAAGAAATTGATTTTAGTATAAAATAAAGAGAATCTATTTATCAGATGGACAAAAAAGAGAAAAAAAAAAAAGAGCAATCATGAAATCTGCAAGTGGCTCAATCCACATACATTTGGGCAAGGTTTTTTTTTTTTTTTTAAAAGAATAAAACTCATATGCAATTTCAGAGGTGTTTTTGGCATTGTCCTGTTAGAATTGAAGTTGTATTTTGATAATTTGCTTTAACATTTAATGGAGACTTTTATTACGTGAATTATTGAGGTGAAATTTTAATTTTAATTAAAGAATAATATTAAAAAATTCTATAAAACTGCATCTAAATTTTGTCATTTTAAAAATGTAACATCTAAAAGAATTTGAAATACTTTATATAAAATTTGTGTTCAAGTAATTATTCAAATAAACTTTTAAACATCTGATGACTATTTATAAACTTTTAGCCATTTAAATCAATTAGTATTTTAACTTACATTATAATGTACAAGCAATTTTTATATTTTATTAATAATTTTAGAAAATTAAAAAAATCAAGTATAAAAAATAATATATTTCAAAATTTAAATAAAAATATTAAAAGGATAAGGAATGTTTCAATTTATTAATTCTATGCCTATCATAGTTTAAAATAAAATAAAATAAAAAGTCATATAAATAATATTAAATAAAAAAAATTCAATTTTTTGCAATGTTAATTTTTTAATTAATTTAATATATTTTAAACAAATAAAGAAATAACATGAATAATATTAAAAAAGGATTAAATTTAAATTTTATATTAATAAAAAACATTTTAATTTATCACTAAATTTATTATTAATTTTTTTATAGTTTAAAAGTAAATTTAAATAAAAATAAGGAAATATTTTTTTTATTACTCTCCAAGTCATCTATTGTAATTTATTATTTGAACACCTAAAATAAAGAAAATAAAAATAATTCACAATAAGTGAAATTCCCAAAATCCATTATCCAGCTTCACTGCTGATTAGATGCATTCTCTTCGTCACTTGTGTCAGCAGAAAAGCTCAGTCACAGCTCAAATCTCTCGTCCAATTCAAGCCGCCAGAATCACTCCCCATAGCCGCCAAGGAGGCGGCGGCTAGGCATGGCCGGAGGAGGACAACCTCCGTCATTAGCGGCGGCGAGCACAACTCAAATAAGATTCCAATCGTCCGCCACGGCCTTTCCCGGTGGCAGCGCGTGACAATACTCGCGACTAAGTTGAGTTTACTTTTGCTGCAATTGTAATGTTTCTGTTTCGTTTATATTGAGTTTATTGCACTATGTTAGAACCTATGATTTCATGCATGTTACCCAAATCTCCCACCACAAAACCCATTCTAGTGGGTTTATTGAGTTTTATCTTCTTTTTAAGTACCTAACATTTCTTTTTAAATACTTAACTAAATAAGAGATATATTGTTATTTCATATAATATTTCCTTGAATAAGAAAATTTGAATAGGCAACATTTTCTCATCATCATTTCATTTCTATTTATTTATGTCGATTATTGAATGAAAACACCATCATCTGTGTAAGCCCACAGACTCTTATATTTATTAGGAGAAATCTTACATGTGTATTTCCAGACCCGATCATACACTGTTTTTTATTTTCTCAACTTATATAAAATATGAAATCAACCCAAAGAGCAATGTAATAGAGAAACGCAGGTTGAAGAAGGCATCCTCACCAATTGAATGCGCCCTTGCACTTGGTGACATTGATAGTGCGTGTGTTCCATCACTGCAGTTGTTCATCAAAGGTGTTCCACATAATTCTGCATTACCAGCATAGGAAGATGCATCAAATGTTTGAAGCTGACCACCTACAGGGATTTTTCCCACCAGACGATTAAAGGAAAGGTTCAAGTATGAGAGGAAACTTAAATTTGCAAGCTGTGTGGGAATTTCTCCATCAAGATAGTTGCTTGACAGGTCCAATGACTCGAGCTGTTTTAAGTTCCCTATAGATGAAGGGATTTGGCCTGCTAAAGCATTATGTGACAAGTTGAGCAAATGAAGTCTTGTAAAATTCATAAGCTCTTCTGGTATTGTTCCTTGAAAATTATTCGATGAGAAGTCAACGATCGTCATGAGAGTTGGGATTTTAACAAACTCCAACTGTAAATCTTTGCTTGTAAGGACCAGAGATGATCCAATGTGATTGAACTTTGATCCATCACGATCTTCATCAAGCATCATTGCCTTCCAAGTTTTGAAGCATTTTGCTGGAAGTACACCACTGAAATTGTTGGAAGCCAGATCAACAATTTGAAGCATATGCCCAGTACTGTTAGTCTGAGGACATTCAATGTGACCATGAAGTTTGTTTCCCCTGAAAACCATGACAAGGAGTGTGGGCATTGTATTTAAGAAGTATGGAAATCCATCATCTACGAGATTGTTTCCAAGATTCAACACTTCTAATGATGTGCAATTTGCAAGAGATTTGGGAATTGGGCCCCTCAATAGATTACCATTGAGATCCAGAGTCCTTAGAGCACAAGATACTGGAAATTTATCTGGAATGCTGCCATCAAACTTATTATGTTGCAGATTTAATACCACAAGCGTCTCACTCTGTGTTAAGCACTCTGGAATTATCCCATTGAAGTGATTATAGGAAACATCCAGAACTAGCAGATTTGAATTATTGCACAAGGATTGAGGAATATTTCCAGACAAATTGTTTCTGGAAAGAGACAGAAAAATTGTGGAAGACAGATAAGTGCCAACATCTGATGGAATACTGAAACTGAAGTTATTGCTTGAATAGTCCAAATAAGCGGCATGCACTGGAAGTATTGGAAGCTTCCCTTGGAGTTGGTTAAAGTGAAGATCAAGGACCTTCAAAGTGGAACTAGTGTTCTGCACAGGTCCTGCTAAATTGCTGAGCAAATTGTGAGAAAGATTTAATTGAACAAGAGAGTCAAGTTGCCAAATCCATGTTGGGATAGATCCTTGAATATGGTTTCTTGAGAGGTCTAAATGCATGAGATTCTTGGACATATTCAAGAAGGGAATTGGACCAGTGAAGTCATTAAATGACAAATCCAGATAAGTGAGTTCCCTGAGTCTTGACGTTGAACTGGGTAGTGTTCCATTAAAATGGCAATTAGAAAGATCTATGATGGATAACTGCCTAGGATTATTTATAGAATCTGGTATTGCTCCTGAGAAACTTGTGCCACTTACAATCAGTGTCCGGAGAGGACTATTCAGAGGTAATTCAGGCAAAGATCCATAAAGATCATTATTGAATGATAAGTCTATATCAGACAATGTTGCTACCTTAAAGATCTTCTCTGGAAATACTCCAGTCAATCCACAAGAACTAAGGTGAAGGGTTGTCAAATTTGGAAAATCAGCAAAGGTTTCTGGCACTGGGGATGATAAATTGTTCTGATCAAGACGAATGATTGATAGATTCTCAAGTCTTGTCAGGGAAGGATCAAGGGGTCCAGAGAGATTGCAGTTTGACATGCTCAGCTCCTGCAGGCTAACTAATTGCAACAAAACAAGGCACCATTCATTTCCCTGAGCTGTCACACTAACACCATCCATATACAGTTGCCTAATCAAGGTGAGGTTTTGGACAAGCATTTGTAGATCTAAGTTTTTAAGTTTCAGCGATTGCCCATATAAATAGGAAACAGAAGAGAGATCAAGAGTTACCAACCTTGTCAGGTAAGAAATCTCTTTTGGAATCTGCCCCACAAAGCCAGCATATGACAAATTCAGATATGTTAAGTTCTTCAACTTGTTGAATCCGGATGGTATCTCAGAACTGAATTTATTAGCAGACAAATTCAGTATCTGGAGATTTTGCAGACTGAAAAGACTACTTGAATTGTCAAACCCACCACTGATTGATTCTCCACTCAGGTCAAGGCCAACAACGTGTCCCTCCTCACCACAGGTTACCCCCCTCCACTCACAGCAATCTATGCTGGAATTCCAGGACACAAGTTTGCGAGATTTTTCAGGCTTGAATTCGAGGCTGTTCTTCAGTTTGAGCAATGATTGCTGTTGATCCTCAACAATTTGGGCGGAGACCCCAGTGATGTCAACACTGTGGTGTATCCAGAAGCAGTAACAGAATATGATGGAAAGGAATGGAACATGGGGAATTCTCATTGGAGTTTACTGAGAGAGACACACAATGAACCAAAACAAAGGCTGAAGAAGTGAACAGACTAATGTTGGCTTATAGTGACCTTTTGTTTTCTAGTGTTTACGTTGCAATGCAATTTGGCAAGGAAAAGTGATTCTACAATGCAATTTTTATGTTAGCTACATCATTCGACTTATATGTGTGACCATTGGATCCGAACAAAATAAATAATATTTGATGTGTTACCACGGTGCATGGGTGCATGTTACAATTAGTCAATTACTCGTAGGAATATATGCAGAGGAAAAGTTGAGTGGGAGAGACGGCTTAGCCACAGAAAAAGAGTGTAAGATGGTGAAGCTAGTCAAAGTAAACCCCGTCCTAAGGTGCCAGTCTAATTTTGGAAATACATTGTTCAAAAAATTAGTTATAATTTTAATAAAATTCCGTTGAATTTATTGAAAACTGTTGGATTAGATAAAACTTTATTTTTTTTATTCAAAAGTCAATAAATACGTTGCTTTTATTAGTTTTTGGGGCAAAGCAATATACACAATAAACATTGGACTGTTCTTCACATGTATATAAATGGATGGTTGAAATTTTTTTGTCATAAGTGAAAAATAATAGATAAAATATTTTTGGCTACATATGTCATCAGTTTTGTTAATTGGACAATCTGAGCATTCAAACTTTTAATTTGAATTCCAGTGTTTGTTGTAGTTCGAGACTAAGGGTGGAAATGTAGTTCTTGACTAAGGATGGAAATATATTCTACTAGGTCAAAGTTTTGTAAGACTTGAATTTTCTTGGTTTTTAAATTAGAGGTTTGAGTTTGATGTATTTACTTTATGTTTGATTCTGAAATCGAGGGTGGACATAGGTGTGGCTGAGGACAATTTTTGGCAAGTTGAGCACGATAGATGAGGACTTTAGTGCAATGATGGGGAGATCTTTGGTGGTGGTCACTTGCAAAGACTTCGACTTTATGTGAGTGAGAGAAGAGGTGGAGTGTAAATGAAAATTATATTCATAACTGATGGGGAGATGCCCTTATATAGTAGTATTAATGAGAAAAATTGTTAGGCTTTTATTGTGCACATGGCCTATGTGACATAATGTGATGAGGCATAATTCAATGAGCTAACATGCGTAGGTTGATTTTGTGATATCGATCCTAATGCAGTTCGGCTTTGCAAATAGCCCCAAGGTTCAAAGTTAGACCAATCCTCAACTTGGAGGTTGTGAGTAATGTAGGGCGTTCCACTCTCTAATGGTTGACTAGCATGCCAACAAAGGTGAAGAATGGTAGACTAGAGGCTGGTGCAAAATATTTTATAATAAGATGTATTAAATAATCTTATAAACATACATATTAATCAACTAATGAGCCTATATTTATATATTAGTTACAGTGTTTAAATCTCTAAATAAATTGTTAAGTATATAATCCTAAAATATTAAAAAATTAATATAGTAGTATTAACATAATATTATTATCATTAAATTATTTATATTTATTTAAATAGACCGACTTATTATACTTTTTTTTTTGAATGGCCGGAAATTATACCTTTCTATTTAAATAGCTTTTAAAAGACGTCTTTATCTAACTACATTAACAAATAGACCTAAGTTAACCTAAGTGAAAAACTTAACCTATTTCTCTTTCTTCTTATTCATGATTTCTTTGAAAGCAGAATTGTTTTATCTGTCAAAATTAGCATTTTAATAATACTTTATTAAATTTATTAAAAACGGTTGGATTAGACAGAATTTTAATTATATTTTTTCCTTCAAAAGTCAATGTATGTAAATTTATTTTATAAAAAATTATTTTATTATTTTTATTTAGGGAGAGGGTGTAAAAGGATTATACACAAACTATTGTGCACATTCTTCTATAAATGATAGACAATTTTTTTTAACTGTATAAGTCAATAATTGTCTTGTTTATGTAAAAGAAAATTGGTATAAATAACATTGTTGTTTTCATTAATACGGTGAATGGACAATATTTTCATCGACCGAAACGGGTAAAACAGTTGGTATCTAATCCAACAGGAGGTCTCAAAGTATTGGAAATTATTTTATTTTGAAATTATTTTAATTTTTAAGTTGCTTTTATTTAGAAATCTACTCAAATTTATCAGTAGCTCGATGTGGTTTCATTCTAGTTTTAAAAATTTTAATTTATAATTACCAATTTGACACTCTCTTATGTATCTATTCAACTCTTTCCAATTAATCAAATTTAAAAATATTAATTATAAACATTAAACAAATGATTTGGTAAGGACCGATTTTTTAAAATCGGACCAATCGTTGAACCAGTAAAAACATTGGTTTAAGGTTTAATAATTTAACCATGATAGAAATGTAGTTGAATGGTTTAATAAAATAATAATGATAATTAAATAATATATAAAATAATATTAAATAAATATAATATCATAATTTTATAATACTAAATACTAAAATAAAACATTATTTTATAGGTTTTTAACATTCAAAATATACGTCAAAATCTAAATCAAATATATCATAATACTTAGGTTTAAATTTTAATAAAATAAAATAATTTCCATTAACAATAAAAGATTTACATCTAAAATAAAAAAATTAACAAATTGATATACTATAAAAATATAAAAAATAAAATATAAAAAATTGTAAATTAATATAAATGACTAAACTACATGTTTTTTCCTTTGCACGTAGATATAAGCAGGCAATTAAAGAAGGCCTCTTCGGCTTTGTTCAGCCATTGTAGCGGCTAATAAAGGCTGTAAGGGGTTTTGCTTGATATTGGGTAGGGGGCTTCATACAGACTAATGGACAGGTTACAGGTGTGAGTCGTCCTTCATTTTTGTTGGGGAGGGATGCTGCTTTTGTATTTGTTTGGCTTATGGGGTTGTACTGAAAGTGGCTATTGTATTTTGATACTCATTCTTAAACTTTGGCACATCTTTGTGCTTGATTTGGCGCACTATTAATAACATTTTATTTTGTTTATAAAAAAAAAAAGAGAAGAAAAAAAAAAGGTAAAATTAATTAATTTTTTTATAAATTAAAATTAACTTATTATCTCACCTTTTTCAAAAGTTAAATAGAAAAACTTCTATAAAAATTAGAGTGCATAAGTTTATTTTAATTTATAGAAAAAATTTAATTTGTTTTACCTAATTATTTTCCTTTTCTATTTACCTGTTTATTGAACCTTTAGTAATAAGATACAAAACTCATTTGACGTATGTGAGACTTTGAATTGGTATTAGGGGTGGAAATAGACTAGGCTAAACAAGAGTTTGTTTTAAATAGGTCTAGCCTATTTAAAAAATTCATGGCCTGAGTCTGACCTATTATCTGTTATAGGTTTTATTTTTAGGTCTGGCCTAGCCTATTTGAAAGTCTGACTTGGTTTGTTAGTGTGACACCTATTCACATTGAACATAACTCATACTGATTTACTTATTTAAAATGCGAGTAAAATTTTTCTCTGCTTTTAATAATAGAAAATTTGTAAATTTAACAAAATTTGAAAATGATAGTAAAAAAAAATAAAATCTATATGTATTCATCATAGAACTGTACATTATGATTTCATAATCAGAGCAATTATTAAAATACAAGCAGATCAAAATATACATCAAAACAATTACTACTTATTCCCAGTACATCAAAAAGATCCTAGTTAGAGCAGTGTCCGTCTACCCTATCCCATAAAATAACAAACTATCAAACTAGCCCTATCATGCGTAAAAGAAAAAGTAATGAAGTGAGGTGATTTGTTCTAAAATCACTTCTACATGTATGGTAGGAATTCTATTATAAAATACAAATAAAACATAGTTGACAATAAAAGGGAAACCTAAAGTTTATTCTATATTATACTATCCTTGATTCAGTATGGATCCATACTTTTCTTTAGTAGGTAATAGTTCTTAACAGAACCTGAGAAGTGATTAGGAGTATATATACCTCTCTCAACATCATCACATAGTACAGTTCTCGTCATCATTAAGGAACAAAATAATAATTTAGGATATCTATTTATATAGGTATACTCTCACCAATCCTGGTGATGCTGAGCAGTTGTCAGGGTTATCATGTTGGTTAAGTAATTGTCCCGGCTCAAGAGCTCTACCTTGGCCATTAGGACGTTCACCACTCGATACCATACCCTTTAGACCTAACCATGAGTAATTTCATCCTGGAGTGTATCAAACTGTAGCTTCCCTAGCAGGGTGCCATGCCACTACATGTTGCTTGTTTTACATTATTCACTAATTTATCACTTCCTAACTTCTCAAATAGAGGTTTCCCTAGTCTTATTTAATTTGAGCACTAGTACAATCAACATTTATGTCTTATTTTGCAGAAATTGCACAATACCAAAATTTTATTAGAATACCAATTTAGTAATCATATAGAATTTTAGCAGAATAATGACATAATAATTATAATTTAATTACTAAAATTCTGGCAGAACAACATTTAATTTTCTAAAATTAAGTAGAGTAATAGCTTAGCAAGTATAATTTAATAATTTAAATTTGAGCAGAGTAACAACTTAGCAATTATAATTTAATAATCTAAATTTGAACAGAGTAACAACTTAGCAAAAGTTAAAGTTTAACATTAAACAATATAACAACAACAATAATAATAATAAAACTTAAGCCTAAATGAGTTTAGGGGAAAACCCTTCCTACCAACATGTAAAGTGACAATAATTTAGAACCAACCCCACTCCCCCCATTACCTCTAAGGTGGTTGATAAAGAGGATGAAATTATTGGTGTAAAGCTCCTAAGAAGAGAATTTTTACTAGTTAATGGAAACTAGTAAAATTTAAGCAAAATAAGAGAGAGAAAGGAAAATTTTAGAGAGAGAGGCTTTCTAGCTTATGGAGGAGAAGAATGGTGAAAATCTTGTCCAAAGGCATGCCTATTTATAGAGAAAAAAATGAGATTAAGTGTCCACTTTGATGACATAAGCCATTATGTCATAAATCCCATTTTTGATTTATTTTTAATTAATTTAGGGACACATATCAAAATTAGAGTGATGAATCAGTTATTCCTAGGTTTGGGACGTGCTCCCTCAGCTGTCCAGCTTCTAGATGTCAATTTTATTTGCAGGTAAATTAATTGGTACTGATAAAATCACTGAAACTTGAAAAAATTGACTTTTAATATAAAAAAATGAAATTAAGTTTAAAAATGGAAAAATAGATTATTTTTCATCAAAAATAAATTTCTAATAATTAATTTTAATTTTTATTAATTTATTTCAAAAATTTTCTATTTACTTTGTATTTTTAAGCTAAAAAATTCATTATAAATCCATTTTAATTCAATAAATACCAAAATTTTTATGAAAATTCCAAAATTAAATATTTCACCTATAAATAAACTGAAATTATCATTTTCACCATTTTTGGATGTCAAACCAATACTGGCTGGCTTATCAGACACTTAGGGGCATTTTGGTCATTTTACACTGAAATTCTAAAAATTTTCCAAAATTATATTTTAATACATATGACATGATTCAAAGCTCAAATTGATATTTTTATGTCAATCGAATTTTTTTCTCATATTAGCCTTTAAAGTCAAGAAGTAGGGACAAAATCGTCATTTTCAAATTTCTCCGGGCTCCAGCTCAGAAAAATTATTAAAAATCATGATTAAATAGATCTTGAAATTCTAAGTGTAATGGTGGGAATCAAAATTATAAATTCCTTCCCGATTTTTCATAATTACATTATCAAATATTAGAAAAATAGTTGAAAAAATTGAAATGGGATTATTATATTTTTTACTATTTTTATTTCAAAATAAAATTTTTATAACGAAATATACTTAGTATAAAGTTTCCAAAATATTTTGAAGTCAAAAAGTCTCTGGTCTGCTCCCACAGTCAACCAGGGGTATTTTGGTCATTTCATAAATATTGTCTTAATAAATTCCTAAAAAATTTATAAAATTATTATTAATTATTCTAAGCACAAAAATGCTTAAGAATAAATTTTAGACACTTTTAACTATTTTTATCTATTTTCTCAATTATCCTGTCATTTTAGGGGCAAAATAGTCATTTTCCCTTTTCCAGATTCTGTTTCCCAAAAGTTATTAAATATTTAAACTAAGTACTACTCACTAATACAAGCGTAACGATGGGGATCAAATTTTTGAGATTCCCATTTGGTTCTTCAGAAATAAATACAAAATAATTATAAAAATAATTTGATAGGCAAAAAAATAGGGGTGTTACAATTAGCCTACTTAAAAGCCTATTTCATATCAAAGTTTTCTCTCTACATGAACTAATAGGCTCATAGGCCAAAGGAAAAAAAAGCTCTATGTAAACAAATTATAATATATAAATATTAAAATCACTACTATTCAAAACATGAGACAAAGGTGAAAATAGGCAAAAAAAATTTTATAAGAATCAAGTTTAACATGTTTATATGATATAAGTTTATTTCTAATGTCTAATCTGACATTCATGATAACTTATTTAAAAGGTTATTTTGTAATAAGGCCTGTAAACATGACAAATTTATTTTCCAATAAGTTTATAGGTTTGACTCTTTATATATATCAACATGCTTAATATTTAGAAAAGGTAAATAAATATATAATTTTAATACGTTATAACAAATTTCATATAATAATAATAATAATAATAATAATAATAATAATAATAATAATAACAAAAATTATTATTTATATTTACTTAAATAAGCCAACATGTTAGGCCTAAAAAGCTTTTTGAACGACCTAAAGTCTAACCTTTTTAACTAAATAGGCTTTTATAAAAGTTTGGGCTTGATTTATATAGTAAAATATCCTGGCCTGACCTGGGCCCAATGTAGGCTAGGTCATAGGCTCCTGTTGATGGCCTGACTTGTTTTCACCCCTAATTGGTATTAGTAGTTGGTTTTTGTTAATTTTGTCAATATTTGTATGATTTTGTAATATTTATATTTTAGGAGAGGTTATGTAAAAATTTGATAGAAATTTCTTTGAAAGAAAAAAAATTATAAATTAATATTATTGTTTATTAGAAATTTATGAAAATGATACAGAGAAACACAATATTATTTATAGTTTTGTTATACTCAATATTTAACATCTAATAGTAATAGGAAATTAATTTAAAATTCTATATTATTTGCAATATTTAAATTTACACTTTGTTATACTCAATATTTAAATTATATGAAAAAATTTTATATTCATTATTATGTTGTAGAGTATTTTATAATTAATATAACTAAATTTTCATTAAATATAAAGCTATTTTTTGTTATTAAATATATTGATAATGATACATACTATATGGTTTTAAAATTTTAATATTTATACATGCTAAAATGGTAAACTCATTTAAAATTGTATGAATATTTATATCATACACAATTTATTTTTATGCCATGTTCAGCAAAGTACAAAACCAAAAGACAAATTGGCCATATCATACACAATTAATATAAAACTCATATGTATAATAATTTTCACTATATAATACAAAATATATAATATTTTTAATAATCGAAATAAATGAAAAATATTTATTTTATAATTTTTTTTAAAAATTAAAATAAAATTAGTAAGCCTATGTACTGCGACAATTATACAAATTATATTATATTATTTTTTTAAAATATATAATTTTACTGTAAATTAAAATATTTTATTTTGAAATTTTATTTTATTTTATATTATGTTAGTTTTAATATACTTACGATATATAATATCATTAGAAATACACCAAAATATATATATATCATTAGAATTTTTTAATGAAAAACTGATTGAAAAATAAGGGCAAAAATATTACTGTTTCAAGTATTTATTACAACTAATATATTTTTTTATGATCAACTAATATCAAATTATGTTAAGGAGAAAAAAAAAACTTACATTAGAGAACTTAAGTTTGTAAATTTTCTTTTACAAGTAAAAGATAATACTAAACACCTATAACAACTCATCTTACATGAGTGCTAGTGAAATATAAATTGTTTATTAGAGATTGAAATAATAATTTATTTTAAGTAATATTTGATTTTAATAGCTTTAATCTAATTTAATTAATTTTATATTTTAAATTATTTAAAATATTTTTTATGTAGTCAAATGCCACAGTATTTATTACCTAAACATTAAAATGTTATAAAAATAACAACCTATTTTTGTTTGGAATATTATTGTAGAATAATTCAATTATTTTTTCAATTCATTTTTTGAAATTACAATAACATTTAAATTAAAGTGTAGTATTAAATTCAATATAATATATTTAATCATTTTAACATCTAATAGTAATAGGAAAGTCATTTAAAATTCTATATTATTTATACTATTTAAATTTATAGTTTAGTTATACTCAATATTTAAATTGTATAACAAAAGTTTCATATTCATCATTGTGTTGTAGAGTAACGATATCACACTAAATATTTTATAATTAATTTAAATAAATTTCCATTAAATATATAGCTATTTTTGTTATTAAATATATTAATAATGATATATACTATATGGTTTTAATATTATATTGCATTATTCTTTTAATATATATATATATATATATTGCATCTTTTATTCTAGCCAATTATTTTCCTTTTTCTTTTTATTATATTTATTTAACTCCTGGTAATAAATTTTAGAGAGTATTTATATTTATGTGTGGATAGTTTACATATTTATTTACTTATTTATTAAGTTAATTCACCCGTCAACATTTTTTATAACTTTTATTTTATTTGTTTGAATTTTGGCATACCAACCTAATCTAACAACCCACGGCTCATCAGGATTAGATTATAATTAAATTTTTTAATTCATTCTCAAAGTCAAAAGTCAAAACGGATCTAACTGAACTCAATTTGAGAGGTCGAGAGTGTTGTTGTGTTGAGTTGAGTTAATCCGTTTTACCATTTCATACTTAGATATGCATTCTGTTCTTCCCTTAGGTGGGTAGAAAAGCTTAGTCACACAGCCCAACTCTCTCGTCCAATCCAAGCCGGCGGAATTACTCCCCTTACCGGCCAAGGAGGAGGACAACCTCCGTCATTAGCGGCGGCGAGCACAACTCTAATCCGATTCCCATCGTCCGCGACAACCTCCCCTTAGTCGCGTGTGACAATACTCGCGACTAAGTTGAACGTACGCATTTCTTTTCCTCTCTCTTTTATTGCTGTTACTGCAATTGTAATATTTGTTGTCGTATCTGTACATAATCACGATCTCTCCATTAAATTGAATCCTCAAATTTGAATGATCACAAACTACGATCAATCACAAACTAACCAATATGAATAGTCACGAACAAATTAAGCTTGAGACATGTGATCTCACACTATCCTCAAGGACTTATCCGCGTGATGCGCAAGTCTCCCAAGATATAACAGGCTCATCCCAATCATTCTCAAAAATGATAGAGGCAACAAAACTAGCAAACATTCTTAAAATAACCCAGATAGTCACATATGAGAGAAGTAAAGAAAAGGGTCTGGGAGAGAAAGAACTATTTCACAAAACCTTATGAAATATAGATATTTATAAAAAAAAGATAAGGTTTCTAAAATTACCTAAGATCAAGTTAAAAGATAAGGTTAGACTCAATCTAAAAGACCAAGTCAACAAAACTAATTTAAAGTAAAATATCTATTATGATAAGTCACTAAATTAATTTAAAATAATTTCTAAATTAAATTAAATCATAATTTAATCTTTTGAAATACTCAATCAAAATATACAACAATCCCCCACATATTTCAAAAGGTTAAAGAAATCATGAAAAGATAAGAAATTCCTGGGTTCTCATATAAGATGTAATGCGTCGGACCTGGTGTAGCAAACTATTGAACTAGACCTAGATTGGTAAGACTTAACACAGCGTAGTTGGTGTAGCAAGCTATTGAACCAAAAACACTTGATGTATGTTAGCGGTCTACCAATCACATTACACCCTCACAATTCTTGCCGTTATCGCTGTTTTGCGCTACTAGGCCATGCGCACGCCCGGTATTCATGAGTGCTCTAGAGATCTTGCCAGGATCCCATACAAGCGGCTCCACTTGACACTCATATAGGTGATTTCATCAAGTGTATGTTGCAAATCATACACCACCCATAAGGGATATGAAAATCATTTAAAAGCTTTATAAGCTGTAAAGCTTTCTCAACCACATAAAGTTTTACTATAAAGCTTAACCTCTCATTAATGCAGCACCTAACACTTTCTCACACCATAAGAAGGGACTAAAATTGAAATCAATTAAATTGATTTTAGTGCTAGCAGAACTAACAAGTGACTTGTTCTTTCCATTGAATCTTCTTCATGGGATCTCCAATCACAAAGGTTGGGTTACCATTACTTGTTTGTTTTCAAGTGGCTTAAGTCCCATTCCCTTTGATGTTTCATATAATAATATATTCCCTAGGGGTTTAACCATTTAAGTCAGAGGATCGGCCGAATCCATTTTTGACTTCACATAAACAACAAATTTCAATCTTTTAAGCAATTGCTTTACCACATTATTTTTCAATTTATATTCCAAAGGAATATTTACTAAGAGGTCTTTCCACCATTAAGCCTCATAATCAGCCATCTCTAGAGTAATAAACTCTGACTCAATAATATTTTGTTTGACTGATCTCCAAGTAATCACACCACAACTAAGTAGTGACACAACTATCGGTGGATTTTTCTCGTTTGGATCAAAGATCCAATTAACATCACTGTATTTTTTTTTTAATACAATGGAACATCCACCATGTTGAATACCATAATTTATAGTATCTCTTAAGCATCTCAAGTTATGCAAACTTTATAATATAAAGAAGAACACACTTGATACTATAACCAAGAAAATAGCTAACAATCCACAGTCCATAATATCTCATATCACAAAAGATAATTGCTTTCAAAAGCAAAATGTGGCATCCTTCCACATAGTACTTAGTATCTTACCAACACCATAAGTACTAATCCAAAACAACAAACTTTGCAAGCAATGTGTGGTGGAATTATCCAATAACTCCACAATAAACAAGACATAACCTCAGATTCCCATTTTAGCCTTTTATAACCAATCACAATAGAATAATATAGCATCAATGTAAACCTGCGTCATCGAACTTGCCAGTATCAATAGCAATTCTCAAAATCATGCCACAGTAACACCATAACATACATCAATTAATAATATGGAACAGCAAATTATATGTAAAAATATAATAACGAAACACAATCACGCATACACAACACATCAAAGCATTAACGCGTATGTGTGTAAAGGTTAGAAAAAAACCTTTTTATCAATTCCAAGAAAATTAACGTTCAGGTCCTTTTTTTTGTATATAAAATATAATAAAGGAACAAGCCTTATTAGCACGATTTCTCTCTCCTGGCTTAAACTTTTTAGGCACACGAAGTAACAGGTATCGTCATGGATTTTTTTTTTCTTGATTGCCGCAACAAACAAATTATAAAAATAACTCAGCAGTTTTAGAAATTGCACTCAGTATGCAGGAATGCTCAATTATAATCCAACTGCAATACCTAACATGTCACTAATCTGAATTTCTTCTTATCAAGAACCCCCCAAAAATTATATCTTTCAAAAAAATACCAGGAGGGTTTAAAAAAAAGATGTTTTACTCACATAGTAGAAATCCAATTTTATACACCATCCAACATTATGGGCAATTGGACATTATTAAAACTTGCCAATGGAGGAGCCAACAGGGGTTCAACAGCTTCCTACATACATTCATTCCCCCACAAGTTTCGCCCCATCCAATCAATGAATTGTAACTCAATTTGTACAACATATGCAGCAAATCAAGAGCAAAAGAGGAACGAAATTCATAGTGATCAGAGAAATGAGAAACCAACGAACCAAGCAATTTAATAAATAAATAAAATAACCAGGCAATCATCAATTAATCACCCATAAACAATTAAATTACTAGCAAAGCTGAATGACCGCCTCCCCCGCCTTAGAATTTGGGTACGGTTCCCTCTTTTTTTTTTTTTTTTAATTCCCGATCAAACCTTGCTTCAAGATAAATGAACCGTTATACAATGGGATCATCACTTATCACCGTTTGGTTAATTGATTGATAAAAAAAATTTTAATGCCAATAATAAGCAAGAAATTGGAAGACCACAAAAATTTGGACGTGAGAAAAGGGAGGGTGTGACGTGATGAAATTGGAGAAGAAAAAAAATTAGAGATTATCACGTACAGCAACAAATTGATATTAATCAGATAAGTCCTTGAGATTGTTGTCGTATCTGTACATAATCACGATCTCTCAATTAAATTGAATCCTCAAATTTGAATGATCACGAACCACAATCAATCACGAACTAACCAACATGAATAGTCACGAACTTATCTGTGTGATGCGCAAGTCTCCCAGGATATAACAGGCTCATCCCAATCATTCTCAAAAATGGTAAAGGCAACAGAACTAGTAAGCATTCTTAAAATAACCCATATAGTCACATATGAGAGAAGTAAAGAAAAGGGTCTGGGAGAGAAAGAACTATTTCACAAAACTTTATGAAATATAAATATTTATAAAAAAAAAGATAGGGTTTCTAAAATCACCTAAGACCAAGTTAAAAGATAAGGTTAGACTCAATCTAAAAGACAAAGTCAACAAAACTAATTTAAAGTAAAATATCTATTTTGATAAGTCACTAAATTAATTTAAAATAATTTCTAAATTAAATTAAATCATAATTTTAATCTTTTGAAATACTCAATCAAAATATACAACAATATTTGTGTTTCATTTCCATTTAGTTTTATCTTTATTAAATTTTATTATTAATTCGACTAACCAATTCACCATCTCTCTCTTCTCTCTCTCACCATTTTTTCATTCAAATTCTTGATTTTATTTACTTAAAACTTTCTTTTAAAATACTTAATTAAATAAGAGATATCTTGTTACTTCAGATATTATTTCCTTGAATGAGAAAATTTGAATAGGCTATATTTTCTTATCATCATTTTATTTCTATTTATTTCTATTGTTTATTGAATGAAAACACAATCATCTATATATGCCTACGGACTCTAATATTCATTAGGAGAAATTTTACGTCTGTATTTCCACACCAGATTATACACTGTTTTTATTTTCTCACTTATATAAAATATGAAATCAACCCAAAGCAAAGAGCAATGTAATAGAGAAATGGAGGTTGAAGAAGACATCCTCACCAGTGCTCATGTGGCTGACTTGCTATTAGCATTTTACTACTCCCTTATGACTAATGCCTCCACCTTAAAACTTGATAGCTTTGTCCGCCACGGGTTTCATATTCAATATTCAGCTGGAGGAAGATAAGACACAGAATGAAGTCCACACGCTTTCAATACCGTTGCCGCCATTGCTTCCAAAACAGAAGGGGACCAATAACAAGTCCACGGCCAAAAATCAACCCAATTTCAGCACTCATGATATTCCAATCAATTGCATGCAGCCTTGCATCTGGTGACATTGACAGCCCATGTGTTCCATCACTACAGTTTTTGCTCAAAGGTTTTCCACATAATTCTTCGTTACCAACAAAGGAAGATGGGTCAAATGTTTGAAGCTGGGTTACCTGCAGGGATTTTTCCCACCAGACGATTAAAGGAAAGGTTCAGGTACGAGAGGAAATTTAAACTTGCAAGCTGTGTGGGAATTTCTCCATCAAAATGGTTGCTTGACAGGTCCAATGACTCAAGCTGTTTTAAATTTTCTATAGATGAAGGAATTTGGCCTGCTAAAGCATTATGTGACAAGTTGAGAAAATGAAGTCTTGTGAAATTCATATGCTCTACAGGTATTGCTCCTTGAAAATGGTTGGATGAGAAGTCAACAGATGTGAAGACAGTTAGGATTTTAACAAACTCCAACAGTAAACCTTTGCTTATAAGTGTCACAGAATCCTGATAATATATACCATCAAATTGAAGGACCTGAGAACCAATGTGATTGAACTTTGATCCATCATGATCTTCATCAAGTATCATTGCCTTCCAAGTTTTGAAGCATATTTTTGGAAGTACACCACTGAAATTGTTGAAAGACAGGTCGACAATTTGAAGCATATGCCAAGTACTGTTAGTATGAGGACATCCAATGTGACCATGAAATTTGTTTCCCCTCAACCATGACACGGAGTGTGGATATTGTATTTAAGAAGTATGGAAATCCATCATCTACCTGATTGTTTCCAAGATCCAACACCTCTAATGATGTGCAATTTGCAAGATATTTGGGAATGGGCCCCTCGATTACTATTGAGTTCCAGAGTCCGTAGAGCACAAGATGCTGGAAATTTACCTGGAATGCTGCCATCAAACTTGTTATGTTGCAGATTTAATACCACAAGTGTCTCACTCTGTGTTAAGCACTCTGGAATTATCCCATTGAAGTAATTATGGGAAACATCCAGAACTAGCAGATTTGGTTGATTGCACAAGGATTGAGGAATACTTCCAGATAAACTGTTTTTGGAAAGAGACAGGAAAATTATGGAAGACAAATAAGTACCAACATCTGATGGAACAGTGAAGCTGAAGTTATTGCTTGAATAGTCCAAATAAATTATATTCGCTCGAAATAATGGAAGCATCCCTTGGAGTTGGTTAGAGTGAAGGTCAAGGAGCCTCAAGTTGGAATTAGTGTTCTGCACAGGTTCTTCTAAATTGCCGAGCAAATTGTGAGAAAGATTTAATTGAACAAGAGAATCAAGCTGCCAAATCCATGTTGGTATAGATCCTTGAATATGGTTGCCTGAGAGGTCTAAAGTGATTATTTGGGAGTGGTTTCTCAAGATATTAGGTCTACATCTGCAACATTTGTGTCTATTTACAAGTTGTTGTGTGAAAGAGCTAGTGTAGTTAGATTTGCAAGTCTCTGAATCACATCTAGCTTTATTGTGCCATTTAACTTGTTGAATGACAGTTGGAGGACAACAAGTGAACTGAGATGAAAAATATATGTAGGAATGGGCCCTTCTAAATCATTACTACTCAAATCAAGGATCTCTAGCATGGAGGAAGAGCTATTTGAAACTTTTTTCAGCTGACCCTGAAAATAGTTATTGGAAAGACGTATGCCTCGTAGTGATGGCAGCGAAAAAAGGGAGGAAGGAAGGCTTCCATTGAGTAAATTGTCCTGTAAATCAAATTGGACCAGTTTTCTTAGGCCTTCCAAGTTTAACGAAGTGATTGAACCTGTTAAATCATTGTGTGAGAGGTCTAAATAGATGAGATTCCTGGACATATTCAAGGATGGAATTGGACCAGTGAAGTTATTAAATGACAAAAGCAGAGCAGTAAGTTCTCTGAATCTTGACATTGAACTGGGTAGTGTTCCGTTAAAATGGCAATTAAAAAGATCTACGATGGATAACTGCCTAAGATTACTTATAGAAGCTGGTAATGCTCCTGAGAACCTTGTGTGACTTACAATCAATGTCCGAAGAGGACCATTCAGTGGGAATTCAGGCAAAGATCCATTAAGACCATAATTGAATGATAAGTCTATATCAGACAATGTTGCTATATGAAAGATCCTCTCTGGAACAGTCAATTGACAAGAACTAAGGTGAAGGGTTGTTAAATTTGGAAAATTAGCAAAGGTTTCTGGCACTGCGGATGATAAATTGTTCTGATCAAGACGAATGATTGATAGATTCTCAAGTCTTGTCAGGGAAGGATCAAGGGGTCCGGAGAGATTGCAGTTGGACAAGCTCAGCTCCTGCAGGCTAACTAGTTGCAACAAAGCATGGCACCATTCATTTCCCTGAGCTGTTACACTAACACGATCCATATACAGTTGCCTAATCATGGTGAGGTTTTGGACAAGCATTTGTAGATCCAAGTTTTCAACTTTCAGTGACTGCCCATATAAATAGGAAACAGAAGAGATATCAAGAGTTACCAACCTTGTCAGGTAAGAAATCTCTTTTGGAATCTGCCCCACAAAGCCGGCACTTGACAAATTCAGATATGTTAAGCTCTTCAACTTGTTGAATCTGGATGGTATCTCAGAATTGAGGTTATTAGCAGCCAAATTCAATATCTGGAGATTTTGCAGATTGAAAAGACTACTTGAATTGTCAAATCCACCATTGATTGATTCTCCACTCATGTCAAGGCCAATAACATGTCCTTCCCCATCACAGGTTACACCCTTCCATTCACAGCAATCTATGCTTGGATTCCAGGACACAAGTTTGCTAGATTTTTCAGGCTTGAAGTTGAGGCCGTCCTTCAGTTTGAGCAATGATTGTTGTTAATCCTCAACAATTTGGCCAGAGACACCAGTGATGTCAACGCTGTGGTGTATCCAGAAGCAGTAGCAGAATATGACGGAAAGGAATGGAACGTGGGGAATTCTCGTTGGAGTCTACTGACAGAGACACACAATGAACCAATACAAAGGCTGAAGAAGGAAACAGGCTAATGATGGGTTATAGATCCTTTGTTGGCAAGGAAATGTCATCAAAAGTGATTCTACAATGCAATTTTTAAGTTAGCTGCATCATGTGACTTATACGTGTAACCATTGGATCCGAACAAAATAAATAATATTTAAGTTTAATTGCACTTTTAGTTTCCTACTTTTTCAATTTCACAAATTTCGTCTCCCTTCTTGCTTTTCGAATTTGATTCTCTTTCAATTGTGCAATTTTTGTTCATTCTTTAACTTAATATCTAATATCGAATAGAAATATTGTCATGTCAGTGTAATAGAATGTCACGTAAACATGGATGTACTAATGTGATAGTGTTTTAGAGTGTCATGTATTTTCGTTAAATATTAGATGTTAAGTTAACAAATAAACTAAAATTGCACAATTAAAATAGTGAGAGGATTAAATTCACACAAAAAATTTGGGACAAAATTCGTAAAATTAAAAAAGTAGGGGACTAAAAATTCGATTAAACGTAATATTTATTTGTTTTATTATCTTCCAACGGTGAGAGATGCAGCGTGCATGTGGACGCATGTTAGGATAACTCATGGAATAGAGGGTAAGATGGTTAAGCTAAGTCAAAGTGAACCACATCCTATGGTCATAAGGTGCCAGTCTTTCTTTTGTTTTTACTTCTTTTCTATTTTTCTTTGCCGTGTGCCGTTTGTAATTAATTGTCCTTACCAGCACAGAAAGAAAAACAGTGTTGGTATTATTGCATTCATTTTCCAAGTCACTTCTTTCTTGTCCGAAGACTTTTTTGGCAGCTTGGCTTGTAAAATGGAGCTGGCAATATTGGCAAGTTTATATAAATAGGTAGCATGAAATAATTTTAGAATTACATGGTTAACAAAATTATTTCCGATTGTAGTAAAGTTCCGTTAAATTTATTGAACACAGGTTGATTAGATAAAATTATAATTATCACTATTTTGTTCCAAAGTCAATAAATATGTTGCCTTTATTATTTTCGGGGGCAAAGAAATATACACGATAAACGTCGCACTGTTCTTCACGTGCATATAAATGGGTGGTTGAAAATTTTTTGTGATATGTGAAAAACAATAGATAAAATAGTTAGCTACATATTTCATCAGTTTTGTTAATTGGACAATTGGGCCTTCGAACTTTTAATTTGAATCCCACGGCGTTGACGTAGTGCGTGGAGAATGCAAATGAGTTTAGATAGATTAAAGTTTTATAAGACTTAAATTTTGTCTAATTTTTAAATTTAAAGTTCGATTATGATGTATTTATTTAATTCAAGTGTTTCTTTTAGGGTTTTTTTTTTTTTGGGTAACCATGTTATTAATACGAAGTAGCCACCAGTTTTGGTGATAACTAATCTTCGTCGTTGGAAAACCTGGTTAGCCATCTTTAGTGGAGTCTTTTTTCCTAACCACATTTTTTTTCTATCTATAAGAGTCGTATCCAAGACTTTACTTAAGATATTTGAGTCCAGTTCCACTCAGACCAATGACATATTGGTTGTTTTTTTTTTAAGGTTTAACATGATCTTAAAGTTTGTCTAAAATTTTATTTTAGTAAGATCTATCAAATAATTTTATATACAGACATCTAAATTGCTAATGAAATACATTTATATAAAGGTTAGAAAGTTTAAATTTTTAAATAAACTACTTTGTATATAGTTTTAAAATATTATAGTAAAATTTAATACAATAGTAATAACATAATATTATTATCATTATATTATTTGTATTTATTTACATAGATTGGCTTATTAGGTTTAACTTTGTTTTTGAATGATCCAAAACTGGGTCATAAGTCTCCAACAAACAACCCAACTTATTCATGATTGACTAAAATCTTCTTTCTTATCCGTCAAAATTAGGGCTTTTTACCAAAATAAATTAAAAAAAAAAGAATAATTCCCAAACTACTACACATGCAACATTATTTACCAAAATACATTGTTTTACTGTTCCTCTAAGATTCCATCTCCCAAAGAGCTGACTTTTCTCTTGCTTTCTATATCTTTTTTAATTATCCCTCATGAAGTTCGGGGTCCCCAAGACTCGACTTCTTCGGGGCCTGTTATACACACACACACACACACACACACACACACATATACACATATATATACATACATACATACATACATACATACATATACATACATATACATATATATATATACACACACACATACGTATATGTATGCATATACATATATGTATGTATGTATGTATGTATGTATATATATATAGATATATGTATATATATATGTATATATGTATATATATATATGTATATATGTATATATATATATATATGTATATATGTATACATTTATATGTATATGTATACATATGTATATGTATGTATATAGATATGTATACATATATATGTATGTATACATGTATACTTATATAAATACATATGTATACATATCTATATACATACATATACATATAAATGTATACATATACATATATATGTATACATATACATATATATATATATATACACACACACACACATTGCTTTGTGAATTTGTTATTTATATTTATTTTAATTATGAGTCAATTTTAATGTGCCAAAAAAATTTGAAATCGTGGTTAAATAATATATTTAGTGGTTAATTAAAATAAGTACAATCAATGAAAGATATTAAATAAGAAGATTTATATTATTTGGTCATTTTGTAAAATAATTTTAATTTTAATTATTATTTTAATTATGAAGTAATTTTATGAAAAAAATTAAAATTGTGGTTAAATAAGTGGTTAATTTTAAAAAAGGTACAATAAAGGATTAAATTAATAAAAATTACATAGGAAGAAAAATCATTAGGGCTGCCTTGACATTTTAGCACGGTTAGGACATTTATTTTTAGTATGTCCTGGTGTGCGACATGCCGAATATCTTTTTGGTTAACCCCTTTCTCTGAGGTCCATTTTAGTACTTATGCCAGTTGATTTTGGGCGTCCATTGATATGTCTGTGCATAGTTGGATTGTGAGACAATTTTAGTCTGTCATATCTTAGCCATGACCCTTTGTTAGTCAACATGTGGAACCTTTTGCTGTAAACATTGGATACATATTTCAACGTATACACCGGACTCACATATTGCATGTAGTCATGGTGAATTTGGTTACAGGCAGAAATGACATGTGCACATAGAATGTGAAATTTCTGGAACTTTCCATATTCACATAGTTGTTGTTCCAATCTAGCACTGAAATGCCCCGTAGGCCACTTCTCTAGTTGGTTAATCAACTCGTGCACCCATAATGTTGAACCATCTTGATCAAAGTCCTTGACGTAGTAAGTGTTCGCCTTTGTTGTTGTGTCCTGTATGGCCTTATTAAGAATCTCTGTATATTGTTGACCAGAGTTTTCATTGTGATCGTTTCCCTCCCTTCCTAACGAACAATTCATTGCAACTGAAGTAGGTTGCTTCGACCAACACTAAGATTGGTAGATTTCTAGTTTTTTTAACTACTAAATTGATTGCCTCTATGAGATTGGTGGTCATGTGTCCCCATCGTCACCCTCTATCCTATGCAAGAGTCTACTTTGGCCTTAGAATTTCATCGAGCCAATCTGTGGCTTCTGGACGTACATGATGAAGATTGTTGTAGTAGTAGTAGAAGTTCCTCTCTGTCATGGCATATGCTGAGGAGTTGGAATGAAAGATTTTCAATATTTTTACGATTGAAATAAAAAAAGAAATTAATTTACATGTATTCAGTACTTACACATATTGATAACTTGTTTTTTCTAATCAACATTCTTAAAGTGCCTTATGAAATTTTGTGCTATGTGTCGAATGTAGAATGCATGCACTGAATCTTCTTCTGTCCACCCACTTCCCCACCGTGTGTAGGCACTCTTGATTAATTCATTTCTGTTTGATATTAGGCATAGACCATGTTGGGGTGTGACATACCTTCTCAAGTACTTGAGAAAGAAGAACTAGGCGTTTGTCGTCTCACCTTCAACAATGATGAAGGCTATTGGTAGAATATGGTTGTTCCCATCTTGTGCCACTGCCACCAAGAGAGTACCTTTGTGCTTTCCAATCAACCAAGTCCCATCCACTTGAACAATATTAGTGACACATAAGTATTGGGTTTTTATAGCTTTTCGATCTCCCATTGTTTGCAGCTTTTGCTAAATGCTGCTCTACACCTCCAAGTACATCCTTCAACGTGATATTTGCAATGAAGAGTTACTGGTCAAAATTTACAACATTGAAGTCCACATGGTTCCTAATGTGATGCTCTTTAATAGCAGACGACATGAATCTTTGTCATGGAATCGCATCCCAACGTAAAGGGTTCTAGGTGCTAGACATGAAATGCCTTCATGATCCAACACATGCATGAATTTTGGATCTTCTTCTGTTACGTCTAGGTTGATAGCATGCATATGTTGGAGTGGGTTGTAAGCCTTGTTGGTTGTTGAGGGGCCTACGTCTTCTCAGTTGTTGTCATCGTCATTGTCATTATCGTTGGCATGGTGTTTTAGAATGTCATCTTCATTATCACTAAAGAGACCAATGTATTCGTCATGTGGACCAACCCTTACATCATTATGTTGTTCTGGCCCATTGGTCTAGGAGGATAGTTGTTCAATATATGGAGTTGCAGGTAAGAGATGAGTAAATGAAGATATGGCTAGGAGTTGGATGAACGATGTAACACCCTCATTTTTACTTAATTAATTATTTTTCTATTTATTCTATATTTAATTCTGAAAAATCGAGAAAGAATATAAAATTATAATCCCCATGGTTAAACTTAGAATATCAAAAACTATATAATCATGATTTTTAATAATTTTTCCGAGTTGGAGCTGGAGAAATTAAAAAAAAAATAACGATTTTGTTCTTATTTCTCAACATTAAGGGTTGACATGAGAAAAGATTCAATTGACATTAAAATGCTAATTTGAGCTTGGAATCATGTCATATGTATTAAAATATAATTTAAAATTTTTTTGGAAATTTTCTAAAATTCCTATGCAAAATGACCAAAATACCCCTAGTTGTCAGATAACCAACTTAGTATTGGTTTGACATCCAAAAATGGTGAAATAATATTTTTAGTACATTTCTAGGAAAAATATGTAATTTAGAATTTTCATAAAAATTTGAGCATTTATTGAATTAAAATAGATTAATATGAATTTTCTAAGCTTAAAATATATAAAATATACATTTATAATTAGAAAATAAAAATAATAAATTAAAATTTATTTTTAGAATTTATTTTTGATGAAAAATAATGCATTTTTTCATATTTATATTTAAATTAATTATTTTGATATTAAAAGTTAATTTATTCAAGTTTAGGCGATTTTATTAGTACCGACTAATCAATTAACAGTCAAAAAATACACTGGGGAGCTTTGGGACAGCTCAACCAGTACTTTTTTACTATAGAAATAGGTGATTCATCACCTAAGTTCAATATGTGTCCCTAATTTGATTTAAAAAGAAAAATAAAAATATGAATTTTTGCATCATGGATGATCTCATCAAGTGGACACCTAAGGCTCTTCTCTCCTCTATAAATACCCCTCCATGGAAGCTGAAATCTTCATCCCTTCCTCTCCCAAGTTGGACAAGCCACTCCTCCATAGCCATCTCCTCCATAAAAATTTTTTCTACACCAAAATTCTACTAGTTTTTATTAACTAGTAAAAATTCTCTTCTAGGAGCTTTATACCAACAACATCACGAGGTCTTTGAGGTAATGGAGGGAGTGGGGTTGGTTCTAAATTATGGTCACTTTGCATGTTGGTAGGAAGGGCTTTCCCCTAAACCTGTTTAGGCTTAAGTTTTATTATTAATATATTGTTATATTGTTTGATGTGAAACTTTAATTTTTGCTAAGTTGTTATTTTGCTCAAATGTAAATTCTTAAATTATATTTGCTAAGTTGTTACTCTGCTCAATTTTAGAAAATTAAAATGCACTTGCTAAAGCTGTTACTTTGCTCAATTTTATAAAATTAAACTGCACTTGCTAAGCTGTTACTTTGCTCAATTTTGGATAATTAAAATACCTATATTAAGTAGTTATGATGCTTAATTTTAGACAACTATAGTATAATTATTAAGTTATTATACTACTCAAATTCAAACAATTATAGTAGAATTACTAAGTTGTTATACTGCCCAAATTTAGATAAAATATTTTTAGCCGTTATAATAGATAATTAAATTTTTATATCGTCAAATTTTAGTAATACTCAATTATTTTAGCAAAATAGTAGAAGAAATGAACTATAAATCTCATAATATGAAACTAAGCACATAAATTATTTTATGATCTATTTATGAATTTATTTTTAGAAAACTACTACAGAAATTTCAATTTAAGTTTTATCATTCAGGTAAGGTCTAGACACACTAATAGACCATTTGTAAAAATTTCATAAATTTTAAAGCTTATTTAGTACTTCTAATTATGCTCTATAAGTGTCCATGGACACATTTTTCTTAAAAATACTAAATTTCAAAATTTTTCGAAAAATTTCTAAAAATTCATGAAAAAATTCTAATTATTTTTCTTTGCTTAAAATTATTTTTATGAAATGTTTTGACCATTCTATGATTTATTTCTTAATTATCTATCTTTATTTTAATTTGTATGTCTTTATTTTTATTGAATTATTGATTATGTGCTTTTATTTGAATTATGAATTATGTGAATGATAAGTATGGATCAAATCTCTGTAATATAAGACAGAGATATTAGTAGAAATTATACTGATGCTCAAATTTCTGAGACCAGAGTAAACCTTTAGAAATTAATAGATTAGTGAGTAATGTAAAGCAAGGGACATGTAGTGGCATGACACCCTGTTAGGGAAGCTACAATTTGGTATGCTGAGGAATGAAAGGCAGGGACCCATTTGAGGAGGTCTTGGGGGTAGGCATTGAGTGGTGAAAGTCCCAATGGCTAGGGTAGCGCCCGTGAGCTGGGATATTTACCTGACCAAACTCAATAACCCCGACAACTGCTCAGCATTCCGGGATGGTTTGAGAGTATACTTCTATAAATGGACGTCCTGACTGATATTTGTTCCTTATTGATTACAAGGACTGTACTATGTGATGATGTTGATGAGGTATATGTACTCTCAATCACTTCGCAGGTTTTGTTGAGAACTATTACTGACTAATGGGAAGTATAGATCCATACCAAGTCAAGTGTAGTATAACTTAGAATAAACTCTAGATTTCCTTCATTAATTGTATTTAAATTCCTATCATACATGTGAAAGTGATTTAGAACAAATCACCTCACTCCATTATTTTTATTATGCATGTTCAATCGTGATTTTTGAAGATGACAACAATGCTTAATGATGTTGAGGACAAGTTAGAGGATACTCCTCCAAATTTGTAGACCTAGTTTATAATATTTTCTTAAGGGATAGGGTAGATAAATATGCTCTATATAGGATCTTTTTGTTGTATATATTGGGTTATGTAGTATATGTATTTCAATGTACTTTTTTTTTTTACTATTATGTATTACTCAAACCATATGTACAGTTGGATATATATACATAAACATTTTTTTATCATTTCACTTCTATTTTCAAATTCTGTAAAATTAAGAATTTCTAATATAAATTATATTTAAAATTAAAGGAGTGTTACAAACAAGGATGTGGTTAGCACATATTCATTTAAATTAAACTGAGTATTATTTAAATCAAATGAATGGGTATATGGTGTGAGTTGGGTAGAAGAGGGGGCTGTCTCCCATTCATTTTGGCTGGTATACTCTTGGTTAAGATCCAATGTTGTTGGATAAGATAATGTGGGATAGAAAGCATGGTTAGGTTGAGGATATGTTGTAGAAGGTATGTCCTCCAACATCACATATAGCTCTATGCATTCAAGAGTCTTTTACTGGGTGAAAATTGTGAACATACTTTGTACGTCCTCATCTTTAGAAAGTTTCACTATCTCGTAATGAAGAACTCCTTTGCCAACACATAAAGGGTGTTGATGAAAGATATTATGCAACCTTTGCATTGGTTGAAGTTTTAGCTTCTGTTGGAATTTTCTTTTTAAGGCCTCAAGTGTGAGGCCTTTCTTGACAGTAAGGATGACTGGGTTTGGGCATTCAAACTTTGCCCCCTCGTCTAATCGAGTCATTTGACCGTTATAGTAGACAATAAGACTGACATTTGTTGAACTCATGATTTCAATCGGATATGGAGAGTTGAAAGTTTCTAGTTGAAAATAAACATTGAGTTAAGATGTGTTTGTGTTGTGCAAACTAATGTCAAGGCCACCTTTATATATAGACATAAACAAGGAACGAATTTGAATCGTTGATTTCATGGATATAATCTCCATTGTTCGTTTTTCAAACTGACGCAAAGTAAGCCATCTCTAATGTACTGGCATAAAGTAAGGATTCCTTGATGCATTGATGCAAAGTAAGGATTTTCTAACGTAAAGTAAGGATTCACTGATACAAAGTAAGGAATCTCTAATGTAAAGTAAGGATTTCCTGATGCATTGACGCAAAGTAAGGAATCTCGAAAGTAAAGTTAGGATTTCCTAACTCACAAACATAAAGTAAGGATTCCATGACATGTTGACACAAAATAAGGAATCTCTGACACAAAGTAAGGAATCTCTGACGCACAGTAAGGATTCCTTGACGCATTGACGCAAAGTAAGGAATCTTTGATGCAAAGTAAGGATTCCCTGACACACTGGTACAAAGTAAGGAATCTCTGATGTACAGTAAGGATTCCCTAACACACTGACACAACGTAAGGAATCTCTGACATACTAATGCAAAGTAAGAAATCTTTGATGTAAAGTAAGGATTCCCTAATGTGTTGATGCAAAGTACAAAATCTTTGGTGCACAGTAAGGATTCTCTAATGCACTAACGTAAAATAAAGAATCTCTAATGCATTGATGCAAAGTAAGGATTCCTTGACGTAAGGTAAAGATTCCCTAACACATTGATGCAAAGTAAAGATTCCTTAACATAAGGTAAAGATTCCCTAACACATTGATGCAAAGTAAGGATTCCTTAACGTAAGGTAAAGATTCCCTAACACATTGATGCAAAGTAAGGAATCTCTGGCACACAATAAGGATTCCTTAATGCATTAATGTAAAGTAAGGAATCTCTAATGCATTGATGCAAAGTAAGGATTCCCTGGAGCGTTGATGTAAAGTAAGGAATCTGTGAAGCACAGTAAGGATTCTCTAATGGACTGATGTGACGTAAGGAATCTTTGACACACTGAGCAAAGTAAGGAATCTCTGATGTAAAGTAAGGATTTCCTGGCACGCTGACGCAAACTAAGGAATCTCTGGTGCACAGTATGGATTCCCTGACGCACTGCGTAAAGTAAGAAATCTCTGCCGCATTAATGCAAAGTAAGGATTCCCTATCAAATAAGGATTCCTTGAGGTGTTGACACAAAGTAAGGAATCTCTCACACATAGTAAGGATTCATTGACGCATTGACGTAAAGTAAGGAATCTCTAACGCACTAACGCAAAGTAAGAATTCCCTAAGGAGCTAACGGAAAGTAAGGAATCTCTGACGCACAGTAAGGATTCCCTGACACACTAAAGTAGAGTAAAGAATCTCTAACACACAATAAGGATTTCCTAACGCACTGATGCAACATAAAGAATCTCTGACACACAGTAAGGATTCCTTATAGTAAAGTTAGGATTTCCTGACGTGTTTCAATGTCAAGATTAAGAAGGAATTGACTGTGGGAGGTAAGAAGCGTCTTATTATATACAATAGGGATTCTACTAGCTATAAATACACGCAGTATGCACATTTCTGATGCTTACCAAACGACTCACTCCACTCAACTATTCTAAACGCTCATAAACTTTTTGCTACTACCGTTCACCCTTAGCATGAGTTCCCTAGAGGTATTTGTCTTTGTATATTACAACGAACAAATGATTACCACTATTGATCAAGGGGTAACCTTTGTAAGAGATCACATAAAGTTAATACGCGTTAATAGAGAGATCACCCTTGATGCATTAAAGCAAGCAATCCAGAATAAAATCAAAAATGGTCAACAAAAAAGGGCTACACACTTTCATTATCGGTGTCGTATATCTATTACTAGTGAATGTATTCAATATAGGGTATGCAAACTTGATGACAACAAGGACGTGAATACAATGTTCTCTATGTTTGCTGCAAAACCTTTGCGTATGTAGAGATATACACCACTCTAGAGGACACTGCTACACAGTCATCTACCACCCAACCATAGGCATCAAATGTTGATGCTCAACCATCAAATGTTAATGATCCAAATGCATAAATCATGAGAGAGATTATGGAGGAAAAGGAGAGACATTATGCAACCATTCCCTGACAATACATTATGTATGGAAGTGTCACTTTTGAGGAATGGAGAGAGTTAAATCTCTTTCTTAGCTAAAACTTTAGATAAGGTGTATGTCGGAGTTTCATTGAGTATGGCTATATGTAATTTATTTCTATCTTTAATCTCCAAAAAATGTAATCCTTGTAAAATTTATGTTTGTTATTAATCCCATTGTTGCATTTTTTTTTTAACAAAATAAGGATTCATAACCAAAAAAATAAGGATTTACTTGTGTAAAAAAAAAAACAACGGTCAATATTGCACCAACGAAATCAACTGGCTAAGATCATATATACACCTTTATAAGTAGATAATGTCTCTATCTCCTAGATACACTCACTCACTTCATTGAGTTCAAAGTTGTTCCCTCAAAAAATCTTTCTTCCTTCAGTTAATTTACTATTTTCCCTTCAATAAACATGGATTTAGAACTTGCATTTGTGCATTTCAATGGTCATGTGACAATAACTTCTCAAGGCATCTACTTTTAGTGTCCTAATCTTAAGTAATTTGGGATACCTCATGGCATCACATTTGATTGCCTTAAACAAAAAACTATAGACACAATCGTGCCTGGTGGAACTGAAAGGGTCGCTGAAATTTATTATCGATGCCCTACACATATAGGGGATTGTTGTGTTGTGTACGATGCTATGGAACTTTGAAACAATGATGCTGTAGCAAACATGTTCTCTATTTTCTTTCAACATAGACATGTTGGGCCTATTGAGTTTTATGTAACATTGATGAGATCTGTGCACGAGATCATGGCACGCTTGAGGCAAACTAAATTTGTGGACGAGATCATGGCCTGCCTAAGCTAACCATAGACATCAACCAACTATGATGAGAATGTCACTACCAACTTGTCTGAACCATGATCAATTTTATTGTTGTCCTTTGTCTAGTGTTTTCAATTCATCGCATCAATGTAGAAGTTATTCTATTTAGTTCATCAATGTTATTATTATCCTCTCATTTTTATTTATATCTTAAATTGTGGTAAATAAATTTGATAAACAATACTAGATCCAATATTAATAAAGAAGACATATTAAATATAATATTTCATTAAATTATAACACTTCGATACATACAGTTTATGTTTACAAGTGGTCTTATCATAGTTGCTTATCTTTTGCATAATGTGATCCAAGGTTCATGATTTCATCAAGATATTCTAACAGGCCATCCCACAACCATGAGCTTGAAGGGTAGGATTATGGTTGGTTAAATGCCTGTGTTTAAGCATCCTTGATAGTCGTGTATAACTCAATGGAAGTGAGGTTAGGCACTTGGGTGAATGTAGTGAAAATTGTGTTTATGTCCTCATCTTCTTCAAGTTTGCATGCCCTATATTGAAAACAATCACCAAGAAAGGATGTTGGACAACAAAAATGGAGGTGTGCCACCAATTTCTCATCCCCTAGTTTAATCTATTTTGAATGGCTTGCTTCAAGACATCAAGTGTCATGCTTGTGTTAACTTGGAGTATCTTTAGGTCATTGCTCACAAATGTTGACCCATGCTTAGTTTCTCCATCTCCCCGTTATATCTATAACTTTACATCTGAGCCATGGCTAGCAAATCCCTTTTTACTGTTCATTCCATAGTGTGCTATCTCTTTTACCTTTCAACTAAATTGGCTTTTTTACTCCATTTATGGGCCTTATTTTTTGGTTTCTGATCCATTACACTTTGACCCATTAATTATAACCTTAAATCTTATTGTTTATTTTTCTCAATGTGAGACAATATCTGACTTTCTGTATAGATGGTTCTTTAGGATTCTCAATGACTTTTTATCTTTTGTAAAGCAAATGGAATATCTGAAATGTCAAGGTACAGCTATCAGTGTTAGTGTAAGATGCATGTATTCCTCTTTTGTCATTTTGTATTTTACTTTTGATACAACATTTAAGGGTTTATTATCTGTTTTTATTTTCAGATTTGTTTTTGGAATCTATTTACGATTTATGTTTTTAAGCCTGTATTAATTTTGAATGTGATTGTTTATTTTTGTTTGATTTACCTTGACATTATTTTGCTTAGAGTTTTTTTTTTTTTTTACAACCCTAGTTGTGAACTTTTTTATATGGAATATAAATTTATGTATACTTTTACATAGGTTTTACTCTATAGAGCTTGAATGAAGAGATGAATATATCAGTTAGTTTGACCCAGTATCAATTTAAGATGCATGTTGCTGCTAATTTATTAAGTTTTTGTATATCTGGTACTAATGAAAATGTCATTTTTTCTAAACTTTTTAGTTTTTTTTTCTTAAAGTGGTCTCTTCGCATTAAACCCAGGGATTTAAAGCAAGCTGATCCCCATTAGGCATAGCCTCAATTCAATTCCAAATTGAATATTGCAATTCAATTTTTTTTTTATATAGTATTAAGTGGTTGAGTTAGTTCTTTCAAATTTGTGACCTTTTTATTCATTTTGAATTTGGTCTTTTGTTTTTTTCTCTATATCAGTGCAATGTTTTTCCAATTGCATATGGACTTTCTTATTGTAACCTTGATTTTATACTCTTTTGTTATCTTCTCATTGAGATATATATACAACCATATTTATAGAAAGTCGTATGAAGAATTTCCAAATAGGTTTTTGTATCTAAATCTTTAATGTAAAGGTGATTTTGTTAGGGATTAGTTATGTATGTCAGTTATAGATTGACACACCACTGTTATGCCAGCTTTTGTAACTATTATTATATATTTATATTTATATTTATATTATTATAAATTTAAATGGTACATTTTTTTATTTTTATGTGTGTTTAATCTTTGATTATCGATATATAGGTTTTTGTATGGTATAAATTAGCGAATATTAACTATTAATTAATAAAAATTGACAATATTATTGATTATTAATATTAATTGAACCCATGTTCTATTATTCTTTGATCACAAACTGTTAATATGTCTCTGTTCATAAAAGGTTTTTGAAATTGGAATCTTAGAGGTAAAAATTTTTCTTCACAAGTCCTATCTTTCATCTATATAAACGGGTTGTTTGTGGTTAAAATATACATTAGCTCTTTGTTCTCTAGTGCATTCTATTCTCGGTTTTGCTTCAGTTCACTTATTAAATTTCTTAGAATGTGTGAGATGTTTGGCAAAGTGAAATATGTTTATCCTGGAAACAAACTTGGAGGCTTAAGGTTAGGGTAATTTAGGTTTGGGATATGTATTTTATTAGTGATCTAGACAAGCTTTTTGCTGTGGAAATGGTCCTTATAGATACAGAGGTTAGTGAACTTTTCTATCGTTAGTGTTTATTGTTAACATATATTAATCTATTTTTATGAACGTGTGTTATATCATGATAAGCATTCATTTGTGTACATTAATATTAGGGATGAAAAATTCAGGCTACCATTAGAAAGCCTATGATGAAGAAGTTTAATGGTTGTGTTGAAAAATGGAATGTGTATACAATGAGCTTTTTTGGAGTGGTTTCAAATTTAGGTTCATATAGGGCTACAAAACATTAGAGCTATCAAAGTGAGCCAACCCGGCTCACCCGGGTTGGCTCACCACGGGTTGGCTCAAAAATGAGCCAACCCAACCTGGCTCACTTTTTTGGTGAGCCAAAAAATGTTCAACCTGGCTCAACCCACCACGGGTAGGTGGGTTATACGGGTTGGCTCACCTAAAATAAAAAAATAAAAAAATAAAATACATAATTAAAAAAGTATCAAAAAAATACAAAAATTAAATTAAAGTGATAAAAATTTTGATGCGATTAATGAAAACCAAAGTATCAATAGGTTTATTATATTGTGTTTCACAATTTATATATATTAATGATTTGGAAAGTCATATTTACATTCTAATTCTATATTTATATATAAAAAGATAAATTAATATATTACTCCTTTATTATGATTAGAATAGAATTACATGATTGGGTTTATATATTACTTATTTTAATTATCTACAAAGTTAGTATAGTAAGTTATATTAAAAAAAAAAAAAAACTTCAACCCACGAGCCAACCTGGCTCACCACGGGTTCAACCCGGGTGAGCCGCGAGCCAAGTGAGCCAGGTTCAATTTGGCCCACCATTCAGGTGAGCCAAATTTTACCAACCCAACCCGGCTCGAACCTGTGGTGAGCCGGGTTGGCTCGCGGGTTGAAACCCATTTTGACAGCTATACAAAACATGATTATAAGTTGTTGTTTCATGCCAAAACCACAATTATTGCATGCGATGATCTTACAATCCCAATGAATGTGTTCAATATCATGAAATCTAATGAGATTATCAAGACTAATGGTGTTTCTGATTATTTAATTGCTATGTAAATTTATTTATTTGCTGAATTGGTATGCATTATGTCTTATGTGAGTGATAGTCATTTTATGTTCATTTTTATTAGATGTAGTTGGGGTATTGACTGCAGTATCTAATGAAAAAGTGTCAACCAAGATGGAAACACAACTAGGCTTATTCAATTGTAGTTGGTTCATAAGAAGTAATGCATAATTTCTTATGTTATTATAGTATTTTGAGGGATGCCTAATGAATGTGTTTTGGCTTTGGTTTTTAGTGGTAAAATACAATGTGCATTATTTGGCAAGTATGTGGATACTTTGAAGGAGTTTTTAGCAGCTAGTGATAATGAACTTCCAACTTTTGTTTTGCAATTTGCTAAAGTGAAAACCTATAAAGGTAATATTTAGGTTATTGTACTTTGTTATTTGTAACTTATTTATTAAAAAAAATTGTTTGGATTTTTATTAGTTTTGTATCTAATTGTATTGAAGGTCAAACTGTTGTGCAAAATGTCATGAATACGTTTAGACTTTTCTGGAATCCTCAGACTGTTGATGCTCTTGAGGTTAAGAACAGGTTATATATTAATCTTTTAATGAACTACGTTAATATTATAGTTGTAAGTATTATAACTTAATAATGTCATTATTGTAGGTTAATTGGTAATGGATTTGAAGTTAATGTTCCGTTGGGTGTCATTGAGGACAGTAAGAGATTTGTCCCTTTAAAAGAAGAATTTCTTAAACAGTATCCAAGGAAGACAATCTTTCAGTTGCATGCAGCTGAAGAGGTATATATGTTCTTCTGTTGTTTAATTTATAAAACATTTTTTTTATTTTTTTATTTGTTTATTTATTTATATGTTAATATGACGACATTTTTTATTATTACTATACATATATAGATATATAAAATTGAATTTTATTAGTATTTCTGCTTGTGTTATTGCAGGATGGTTTCTTTATTGTATTGGGCACAATTGTATCTGTTTTAAATGATGATCAATGGTGGTATGTCGCGTGTAAATGTCACAAGGTTGTTAAGCTGGAGTTTATTATTGTTCATCTTGTCAAACAACTATTGTTAAAATTATTCCAAGGTATGTTCTTTATTATTGTGCTTTATTGTCTTTATCAATATTTAATCAACATTAGTAGTAATTAAAATAATGTGTTTATTGTATTATTATTATTTTTTCATGTATAGATTGAGGTTGGAAGTATTTGATGGTAGTGATACTGCGACCTTTACTATCTTTGCTAGTGATTGTGCAAAATTGATTCAAGAATCTTGTGCATCAGTTCTAAGTGGATTCAAGGCATTTAAATTTACCTTTATATATTAATTTCACACTAACAAGTATACATAGATTTGCTCATATATACGTTTATTCTTTTATTTGTGACACGTGAGCCTATTTTAATTTTTTGGATCCAAGTGCTATTGAATATCCTGCTTTCCTTAAAAAATTAATTGGTATGGAGGTTATTTTTAAAGTAGAAAAAGATGCTGAATACTCATTCCGATATGATTATTCATTTAGAGTAAAAAAGAAACGTGACCATTCTTATATGATTGGAATATTCAATTTTGGGGAAGATATTTGTACTCCTAAAAAGGTTTACTTGATTTTTTGTTTGGTTAATATTTATATTGTTGACTTTTTAATTAGTATATTCATCATGTTTTTGATAAATGTTATTTATTGTTTCTAGATATAACTAATTATTTTTATCTCAGATGAAATTCTCCATCGGTTTTTCTAAACTTGAAGGAGATGACAGTTTTGATATCAAGTTGGAGGTCACTATTGAGGATTTTGTTCATCTTGGTGATGATGATCTACTGAATATATCTAATGGGAATGGGGATGTTGTTTTGAAAGTATACAATAAAGGTGAAGTTGATAGAATTAGTGTTAACGAAGTTGGTAAAGCTTCTAAGACTTGTAGGAGGAAGCTTAGGCTTAAGAAAGTTAAAGTGGAAAAATAGATTTTCTCTTGGTTGAAGTTCAACTATAATTGGTCTAATGTCTAGGATGATGCTTTGTTCTGTCTTATGTATAAGTTTTTTCTGTAATTTTTTTTTGTTTTATGTTTTACTCATTGTTTTTGTATTGTTCTGTGTGTCTTCTGTAATGTTTTGTTGGGTATCTAATGAAATGGAAATGTTCTTTGTGCTTTTATATTTTTCAAATTCAGTGGCTCTATTGCATGTAACTTCTTTCTAATTTCTAATGTAAAAGCCTCATTGAGATCAGTGAATTTGTTATATAAATGGTTGTGAATTGAATAGAAATGATTTATCTTTTACTGTGTTTTATCTCTGTTGAATTTACTGAATCCCTTTATTTGATATCTAACATGTTTGAGCTTTAGATAAATAAATTATCACTATGTCAAACATTGTAATAAGTAAATGTGTTTTTTTTTTTTTTGTTAAAAAAGTAAGTTGTTTACTTAATACTAAACTTTGTCAACGTGAATTATTTATAAATAGTTTTAATATTTTCTTCTTCCAAGGATTGCTAAAGCACTTTATAACCCACCCCAACTAAAAGAAAAAAAGAATAGAACACAATCCATGAATCCAGCATTAGTAAGCAACCCTCTTGATTCCATCTTGATTTCGACAACTGATACAAGTGTCTAATCCCGTTAATAACCTCAAATCATCATGAACATAAAGCAAAACCATAAACAACCAAATTGATAATCGCAAATAGGGTCAAAGGCACACCTCATGGACACAATGTTCAACCGCTAATCGTGCTAATAAATCCTTGGAGGTGGTAGTGGCAGAATCCCAAAGGCCATTATGAGTCAGTAATGCTGCATAATGAGAAGCAAGCTCCTTTAGCCGTGCAACAAGAAGAGTGAAGTGTCGCCCTTCATTGTGTGCCACCTTCACAAAATCTGTAAAATATTCTCTAGGCATTGACTCTTGCTTACCAAAACATGCTACTATATCTTGCATGAATGTATTATACATATAAATATTTACAAATAAATGTTGGGGGTGGCTTATGAACTGTTTGAAAAAACTAAATGTCTTCCAAACAAACAATAAAACACATTACAAGGAGGGCCAAATAATTTTTAGTTTAGTACTCTAATAGTGATGAATGTGATCCTACTACTGAGATCTAGAAGCGCAGCTTAGTAAAATTTTAGAGGGACTCGATGTACAAAAGTTAAATCATTATTAAACACTTAATTTAGACATAGAGAATAGGTACTGTTGAAAAATTATGCAGAAACATGAGTAACACACTCATGTTTCTCCTGTTAAAGAATATTTCTATTGAGCCACACAGGCCAATCACAAATATAAACTAAAAGCCTATAGGGATATGAAAGATCAAATATCTTTTTTTATTATTATTTTGTGCCAAGAAAAAACTGGAAAACTGAACTCTAAGGCTATGTTATGATTGGTGTAGAAGTGAAATAGATGAAAATGGAATGGAAAGAGAATTGATTCCATTGTAAAATAACCACGGAACTTAATAGAAAAGGATGAATAATGATCCATTTTATTTCATTACTTAACTCCATTTTTCTTTTTTCCAATATAGAATGCACTTGATAAGACCAAAGCTTTAGACTTATGAAATGATTATTTTATCTTTACTAATTTTGTCTTAAAAATTGATAAATCTCTTCCCCAATTCCAAGGTATTATTTTCCACCATGGTTTCGTTTCTAGCCACCATGGTCATTATTTTCCACCATTAAACCCCGAAAACAATTTTGCTGAACCCAACACTTTACATATGATACTATATTTTATGGTTTATTTTTTTATTTTATTTTTCATTTTCTGATTGCAAGATAACACATTTGGTTTTTTGTTTATTCCAATGTTAATTAAATTGTTATATCATTCATTAGTTAGTTTATGATCTGATTTCTGTTTTCATTTCAAATGTTGTTCTTTGTGTTCTTTCGAATTATCTTGCTATTGTTTCTATCACTGTTAGTGTGAACACCCAATTTTGTCCACACCTTTTTATTTCTTTCATTCTATTTTACTTATTTATTATTTGATTTTATTTCTCCTTTTATTTCCTTTTTTTTTTTTCTATTTTGTCACACAGTTAATTGTGTTGGGCCATTCCGGCCAAATACTTTCTCTTTTTTAGTTGTTGGGTTTTTCTGAGCCCGATCCATAAAAGAAAATGAAAACTATAAAAAGAGAAGAAGAAGAAAAAGACAAAAGAGAAAGAGACTAAAATAAATGAATAACTAAAAAGGAAACAGAGGGATACAAACGAAACTTTGAAAACGAGTAAGCCACCGCGAGCAGGACGGCGCCTGAACAGAGTCCCTTCAATGCTAACGTGCAAGCAATCTCCAACCCAACAATGAATCCATTAGTCAAAGCAAATGAATCAGGAAGCTTTTAATTCATCAGTTAAAACATGGAAATGAAAACTTCACTGTGCCTATAAAATGAACAGAAGAGGGGTGGTTTGGAGGTTGGAAAAAACGGGAGAGAAGAACAGAGCAAAAGAGACCACAGAAAGTTGAGACAAGAGACCAATTAGAAGGAGGAGTAGAGGAGAAGTTGGAGAACTCAAGATACAATCTGGTTGGTAATCAAACTCCCTACCATTTTTATTCTTGCGTGTGTATGTTTGTGCATATAGTCTTTGTCTGTAACTTGCTTCCAGTAGTATAATGATCACACACATACCAGTATCTTATTTTCAAAGTACACAAACATTGTCCTGTATTGAACAAATCTTTAGCCAATAAGCTCCAGTTATCTGTCATCATAAAAATAAAAAAGATGAAATCAAAGTAACTGCTTAAACAAAGTCTCTACGCGCATGAACTTAAATCAACAAAACCCTCAACCAGACAAGTCTACTAAACCAACACCATTTGAACCCGAATCCTACCCACAAGAGACACTCCCCATGAACCATGGCAAAATCAAACCTGCAAACAAAAAAAGTGCCAGTACAAGCCACACAAAGCCGACTAAACACCACCACAAACCATCACTGTGAGTTCCCTGTCGGTCTTGCGGCAGCAGCCTCGAGTCACCATGAGCATCCGCCACGCGTGCAGAGAGCCACAGAACCCTCCTATCGAACGGCCTCCATCACACCATCGCGAACCGAGCCACCGCGCGACCTCAAGCACGCAGCCACCGCTACGAATCAGCCCGTCGCGCCGGCGTGGCCAACGCACGCGTCGCCCCCCCTTTCCCTGTCGCCCTCTTCGCAGCGTCGCCGTCATACCGCCAGATGTCACAATCTGGCCGCCCTTTTCTCCATGGCTACACAAGCCGCGTTCACTCTGCACCCATATCGCCTCTTACGTGTCTCCGTCTCGTCACCGTTACGTCGTTAAGACCGAGGCTCGCGCGTTTCCTGTTTTCCTCTTATTCGTGATTCACAGCGACCAGGGGAGGGAAAATAAAAAGGGGCCGCCCCCCTTTTTAGTTTTTGCGGCTCAATTGAATGACGAAGCTTCGTGAAACATTGAACCCCTTTTTCCTTTTTTTATATTGCAAATAGGAAAAAAACGTAAACTTAATTTGTAACAAAACTATTTGGACCCTGTCTTATAAATTAAGCCTTCCATTTACAATAAAATGATAACAAGGTGACAAAGTTAGTGACAGTAACAAAATAAAATAAAAAATAATAATATTTCATAAGTAAGTATTTATAACATAATTAATACTAATAAAATCACAAGAAACCTCCAATAAAAAAAGGATTATTTGGATGTAACATTCTCTTAATCCTAAGGTTAAGGATGCAAGTTGTATAACTTGTTTTTCTCTAAGTAAAAAAAAAAAGTTTTTTAACTTATCTATAAGAAGAAGGAAAAATCAACTAAATCAAGTCTTATAATTTAACTAAAATTTGGTGATAACAAAATTCTAAATAGAGAAAAGGGTTAATTAGATGTGACATTTGATTAATCTTAAGATTTTGAGGCACAAATTGTACAGCTTAATGTCTTGAATCTCTTTTCTAAAAGTAAAATGCTAAATCAAATTAAATTACTTAATATATATATATATATATATAACAATAACAAATAACAAAATAACAGAAATATCAAATCAAAGATTAAAATAATAAATTGGCTTGGGTGTACACATCTGTCAATTTATATTTTAGGACGTATAAGCCGTGACGGTTTAGAAATCCTAAAATTTAATGATAATAAAACTAATTAAAAAATATCAACACTCAAGTATTTTCTACCAAAAGAACTACGTGAGTCTGATTTTCCATTACATCAGAAGATACGTAGGAGCAGGGGCCCACTCCTGTTGATCTCAAAAATAATAAAATTTAAGATAAAATAAAAATCTTTTTTATAATAAATAAAATTCTTTTTTGCAATTGTTTCTAGGATGAGATAAATATTTTAAAAGTCATGTATAATTTGCTTAATTAATTAGAGGTAACCGTCTTTATGATGGATGTCGTAGGGTGTTAATACCTTTCCTACACGTAATTGACTCCCGAATCCAAAAATTTGATTTCGTAGACCATTTTATTTTTTGGTTTTTCTACTGTTTTCCTTAATAAATATTGGTGGCGACTCCCTATTTTTAAAACACTTTTTTGTCGTCTCGCCGCGACCCCGGTTGCCACAGTTAGAATTTTTCTTTCAACTTTAATGCTTTTAAAGTGGTTTAAGTGTAAGTATATTACATATTTTTATTTTTATTATTATGTTTTTAGCATAAATTTATTGTTCTTAATAATTTTATGAGTTTAATTGTCTGAATTTCATTTTGATTGTTTTCTTTAATTGACCCAAGCTTTATATCTTTGGTTTATTCATTATTGTCTAAGGTTAGAGTCAAATATATGTTTTACTAAGCATTTTTGTTGTGCTCGATAGAGAAAACGTTTTCCTAGGTGCTTTCCATTTTGATTATTTGTTGGAATCAGTGTGTAGAATTAATGTGATAATTAGATAGAAAATTTAAGCGTCAAATAATTATAGTCAATATTAACATTGTTTCATTGCATTATATGGACTATTCAATGAAGGTTGATTATATTTTCTTTGGCATAAATAGTGAAGTTAGTTAAGTTTCACATTTGTTTTAGAACTTGTAATTTTTTAATTTTTTTTATCAAAGTCAGTATACATTGCTTACTCAATTCTGCGTATTACGTTATAAAATATTAATTTTAAGGCTATTGATTTGTATTATTATTCTTAAACAAGAACGTGATATAATTTAAATAATTTAAATTTCTAATTTTTTTATCTATCATCATTATATAATTTAAATCTTTTTCTATTATTTATTTTTAGGCTAAAATGCAATTTTAGTCTATCTATTTTTAATTTTGCGATTTTAGTACTCTAATTGTAAAAAATCCCCAATTCTAATTTTCCTATTTTTAATTTTTTGATTTTAGTCTTTCAATTTTAAAAATTCGTAATTTTGATCCTCTAAATTTAGACTAAAATTACAAAAATTGCAAAAATTTGCGATTTTAGAAGGACCAAAAGTGTAATTTAGCTATTTTTTAATAATGTTTTATTATTGATATGTGAAGTAGAAAAAATTACTATATATATTGTACATCGATTCATATTAATATGTAAATGATATGTAAACATATCATTAAATATGAATAAATATTAAGTTATATTATAAATTAAATTTATATAACAATTTTTGACAATATGTTTAAACGGCAAATAATCTATATTCCTATCAAAACAATTTATCTTTATTTTATATAAAATCTTTATTGAAAACAATATTTGGTTATCTTATGATTCAAATAAATCTACATAATACAACACGTAAAATTTTTTGGTTACAATTGATTTTTTTTTGTGGTTTACTTACATCACGTAATATATATTAACCATACTAATACTACTATTATAATTTAAAAAACATTAATATAATATGTTATAATTTTGTGATGTTTTAGTGAAGTCTTAGTTTATATTTCGATGATTAAACTATTATAGTCTTTCATTGTAGTATATCCAAATCTGAATATTATTATATTTTATTCATTATTGTTAAAAAATTTAAAAATTAATATTATAGTAGTTATTTACTTTTTAGTTGTTAAATCATATGGCTGACAATAAATATTATGTGTTTGGACAATTCATTAAGTGGATGTAACATATTTCTGTGTCTTGGCAGAGAATATAGTAGACATTGATTTGACAACTATTAATAATAATAATAAGAGAAATGTTATTATAATCATTTATTTGGTTGTTTCATTTTATTTAAATTTTAAATATTATTAAATTATAACCTTATAATAATATACTTTATTTATGAATTGAAGTTTTTAACCAGAGTTTAATATATATTATTGTTGTTTTGTTGTAGTGAATAGACTCCTCACATAGAGTTGTTGTTATCTACTTCTATTGCTTGTCTCTTTCTAAGAATGGAACCAGAATGTCTTGCTCTTATTTCATCGAGGGAAAGCTGAGATATATTTCTCCGTTTTCATACTCATCGACAGTGAAGGCTAAGGTTATCCGATTGTGGAATGACTGAGGAATATGAGGCGTCGAAGTATATTTCATTCCAAATGATTCTCATTGATTTAGAGGTAAATGCTTTGAAAAGTTGATTTATTTGTGATTTAATATTTGAAGATTTCTTTCTGGAGTATATTTTTGTATTCTATGTATAGTGGTCCTTATCTTAAATTGTAGTTTTTGTATGTTGCCCCTTATTTTTTTTAACAACGTGCAAGAGTTTTCGTTCATATTTGACAGGGCAGCAAGATACAGGCTTCCATACAAGATGATATTTTATATTTGCTTCATATTATATTTTATGAAAGACATGTTTATAGCTTTCAGTATGTCTCCGTCATAAATAATAATGGTGCAGAAAGACTTACCAATCATAAGTATAAGTTGGTTATTTAGCAAAATGCCATTGTTAAATTACTTGAATGTGAAAGCATAGTCCTCGATGGTTTTATACCAGTACTTGCGAGATCTATTTGTTATATGAAAGATAACGTTGATCACTTGATAGGTAATTATTTAATATTGATTTTATTACGTTGTTAAATATTATACTTTTAATGTATGAAGTTGGTTAATACCAATTTAGACATTCACAATTATCTTTATTTTTCTTTATGCTAAAGATGGCAGATGTATCAGGAGAATATTTTTGGAAGTGAATGATTCAACGTATGTAATTTTTTTAATTAGTGTATTTTTCATGAATTATAAATTTTTTATTTTATAACCTGGTTCTTTGTTATTATAGAGCAAAGTTTGAGTTTGTGTTAACCAATGAGTATGTTGATCAAGTATTGGATTTTTTGGACTTCAATGAGTATATTACTCCAGTTTTGTGTGCAAAGTTTGTGAAGTTTAGCCCTTATGGGGGTGTTCTATTTGGTTAGTTTTATTTTATTACTTGAATTGGGTTTTATAATGATTATTATATTTTAACTTCATTTATTCTTAATATATATTAATAATTTTTTATTTTTAGGGGATGTTGCTGTTGAAACTATTAGGAAAGTTACAAAGGTTCTATTTAATCCTGACTTTCTAGACATTATCTCAATTAAAGCAAGGTATTTTTTTTAATATGAATTATATATTGTCTATCTTTTATTCAGTTTGTGTAGATCTTATTTATGTTTTGTTTTTAATATTAATTTTATTATTAGTATTTCTTTTGGGATACATTTGTTCCTATTTTATAGCTTGATTCATAAAGGTATTAACCTGGGGATCTTTGTTCCGTGTGTTCAAATGGGAACAATTGACCAATTATTGAATGAAAAGTTTTTGTTAATGAAACCGAGAAAGAAGGTTGTAGATTTGCATCTTAAGGGATGGGTAAGTAATTCTAATCTATAGGTTATTAGCAATGTCAATTGATATTATAATATTGTTATTATAAAGTTTAGTTATAATGTATATATAAAATATTTATTTTCTATTATGCATAATTTAAGTTTTAGTTGCTTAAGTTATCAATATTTTTACATAATATTTTCTAGGATCGGAAATATGTTGTTTGGGGTAAAGTTGCGAAGATAATTGAAGACAGATCTTGGTTTGAATATTTCTACAAGTTTAAAGATAATGGTTTAGCTCAATTTGGAATTAATTCAACTGAATTATCTTATGAGCTCATTCCACGATGAGTTTATAATAGTCATTTTTAATTGTTTATTAGTAATTTTATTTTATATTCATAACTTAATATTAGATTTTTTTTTGTATCTTTAGTTATTCTGTTCAGATTAAGGTTGTAGACGATTCTGGTTTTTGCTTTCTTTAGACTATCTGATAAAGATGTTGAGAAGTTATTCAAACTGTCATGCAAAGATCTAATGTCGTATATTGAGGTAAATGATTTGAAAAATAAATATAATATAGCTGTCATTATTTTTATTAATTTTTTTTTGTTTCAATGTGTATTAGGATCCAATTATAAATGAGTTTCCTCCACTCATTTATTCTTTAGTTGATAAGGAGTTGTTGTTCTTGGTTGATAAACCTTCAAAGTCAGCTACTGGCAACAGTGATGAATTTTTCACTGTCAGAGAAATATGTCATGATTCGGAGATCATCAGGATGTTTCATTTGCTTGAATATAATTGTAGTAGTGATGAGGCTAGTAATTCATCTATTGTTTGTTGAATTGTTAGATTAGATATTAGTTAGTCAATTTTAGAAACTTGGACATTTAATTTCAAATTTTAGATCTTTTTAATGATATATTTATGATCTATTTATTTATTAAGTATATTTTCTTGTGTTATTAGTTGAAAGCAAGAAGAACTGAAGAGTTAGCTGATGTAGAAGATGAAGTTTTATTTGGTTCTGGTTCGAGTAAGCTAGACGAAATTGCAAAGACCAAAAAAGAAGAAAATTTTTTATTTGATGAACAATGTTCTTCTTTTGACATTATGCACAAGTTTTAAACTTTTGGAGAGAGTATGAGAAAAATTAAACTATTTATGTGATGTATGTTGTAATCTAAATAGAGTTTTTTAAACTCTCACTTTTTTTTTTTAATCTCCCAAGCTTTATTTTTAATTATCTTTTACTGCGGTTTCTTTGTCAACTATCGTAATTTATTTTTATTATTTTTAGTTAACTTTGTTGGAGTTTATATTCCAACGTTTGTTCCATGATATTTATATAGTACCAAAATCAATAAATTTTTTCGGGAACATATAATTATGAGACAAAATTATTTATATAGTGTTAAATGATTTAAGTTATGAATTGATAACTAAATTGTTACAAAATGTAATCATAATTTAGTTTGTAAAAGTTGTGTTTAGTTTTCATATTTTATTTCAAAAATATAAATAGATTTTGATATAATATTTTTTTGTATCAGTAAGAAAAAAAAAATAATAATAATAAATATATATATATATATATATATATATATATTATAGAATAATCGTATGGAGAAAGTTTCAATTTATAAGATTAAGTATTTATAATCTAAGTTTATTTAGAAATTTAAGTGTTTATATTTTATGCTTTGTTGATTCAATTAACTTAATTTTATGTAATTAAAGATTGTGATGTTTAGTTTTATAATGTTTAATTTTAATAAGAAATTGATCATAAGTTAGATTTTTAAGATTGCTATTTGCATTTATTCATGGTACAATGTGTATTGATTTTTTTTATTTAAATGTAAAATTATCTGACTAAACTAAAGTTAGAAGGAGAAATAAATGTGAATGTTTTTTTTTTTTTTTTTGTACATTGTACAATGTTGTGTACATTATTCTCACCTTGGCATTTGAATCTGAATTTCTTCATACCGCTTTATAATAATGTTATTATATAAATTGCAATGTGTGTATGAATTATTTGTTTGTGAAATATTACTATTTTTTTTATTATGGTATTTACCTTTGATTATTTATTATTATATATATTAACAATTATAAATTAGATGTAATGTTTAAGTCTATTTTTGAAAATATATATTTTAAATATGTTATACTTTAATTTTTAGATTGTTATCGTAAAATAAAAGATATTAATTACTTTAAATATATAAATCATAATATATAAGTAATTTTTGAACTAAATAATTAACAATAAAAGATATCTAATTGACTTTTGTAATGGATGAGTTATGACTTATTGTTTGATGTAGATTTAGAAAGAAATTGTTTGTGAGATTTTAAAGGTAAATAAGTCGTTGTTGGGATATTAAATTTGCAAATATGCATTTAATAAGCTATTGACTAAATATAGCATTTAAACAGACAAAAGTTAATGTGTTTAATCATTACCATAGGAAGTGTGTTGCCTTTTGTAGGGTGGCAGTTTATCTTTTTTTAATAAAACTTTCTTTTACTTTATTGAAAACTGAGAATGATATATATAATTTTTATTAATAAAAATTTTATATACAGTATAAAATTCATATTAAGTAATATATTTATTCTATACCAGGTAGGTATTTGTATGATATCCTATAAAATAATTCATTAATCGGTTTTTTCATGTCATGTCAATTAAGATATTATTTATCACAATATGAACTTTAGTTTTTGTTTTTGATTTGTTCTTTTTGAAAAAAGTTACTCTATTCAAAGATTTATCTATTTTTTACTATTTTATTATGATATTCAAAAATGATATATAATTAAGTGATATATGTTAATTATGTACTTATTTATTATTTAATATATATAAGCACGTGATATTAATACTGTTAATATAACAATTACAAATAATTTAATGTACAAATATATATTTTTTATATTTTTAAATAATTTGTATGTGTTGTGATGTTTTTTTTTATTAAATTAATAATTATATTCAATTATAAATATAATGTATGTAATTTGTAATAAAAATTATGATGTGAAATATGGAAAAAAGTTCAATTACTTATTAATTTTTATATTTAATGGATTTTTTTAATTTTTTTAATTTGCACAAAACCATCGTTTAATGTAAAAATATCTTTTAAAGTAGGCTAACTCAAATCATTGCTCTCTCTATTAATGAGGACAAGACAATAGTAAAAGCATATTTAATCTTTATCAACTGACAACTTTTCTCTTCTTTATTGGTTTTTACATCTGATGCTTCTTAATTTTTTATCTTTATTTTTTTATTTCTATAATTTTGAGAATTTTTTATTTTTTTTACTTCGTGTTTATTTCTATTTATTTTAATTAATAAGATTTTAGCTCAAACATTATTTTGAAATAAGGTAGATTAAAGGAGGGATAAAAAGAAATATAATTTTAAAAATGTTTATATTATTAATTTTATACTCATGAGATAGATGTTGAAAGGAGTCAAATATGTATTAAGAAGTTAAAAAGTAATATATTATAATCGCTGGTTTATTTATATATTAGTAATTAGTAATTAATAGTTGTTCTTGTTGTCATGGTCTTTCTTTGGATAGCTATACATAGCTATTTTCACATTGTTTTATGTACAGATGTAGCTTAAATATGGTATTGAATTTGGACTTCACTAATTAATGGATGTGATATTTTTGTACGTTTTTTTATTTGATTTCTCCATATATGGGTTGTTTCTCTTTTTCCAATGAGCTGATGTTTTCAGAAGTTGATATCCATTTTGGGTTACACACTTTTTGATCAATATAAACAATAAAATAAAAATGTTTTATGTAGTTTCTTTTTTTGGTAAGGTGGGCAAATATTATATTGAATTGTAATTTAATTATAATATTTAAGTATAAAGTATAATATATTGAGGAAAATGAACTATGTGTACATATATTTTCAAATGTATTTCCTATACAACCATTGGATGATAAATTTTTTATTCTTTTCAAAAATTTATACAGAGATATGTTTATTTTTGGACGGAGTAATGCATGCTATATATGCAACTAAAATGATAGATATGTACTTGGTTCATAGATAGATAGATTTGTTACGTTGTAGTGTACTACTTTTATTTAGGGTTAGATTACTTTTAAGTTATAAGGAACTACTGTTATAATTTATAGCGTGGAGTTTTTTATTAATATTTGTATTTGTTTTTAATTGCATGAGTAATACACACACACACACACACACACACTTTCTACATTCGCTTATGCTTTTCATTTTGTCCACTTTCGTTTGTGATTATATGTTTCTTATAAATAGAGCTAGCTATCTATTTGATTCTCATTGTTCTCTGTTGAGTCTCTTAGAATATTTCTTCCTTGCTGCCTTACTTTCTTTTGCCTTTGTCATCTAAAATGACCATTATCTGTTTGGTTAGTGAAATTGGTCTTGCTTCTGCAGGTTCCACTATCAAAGTTAAGATTCTGAGAAAATGGAGATATCCTCATCTTGAGATCACTGACGATTTTACTTCTATTGAGTTGATACTTTTTGAATATAAGGTTATATTATCAAAGATTAAATATTTTTTTGACTTATCTATAATTTTCTGTAAAGATTATAAGTAATTCATTTTTAATGTTCTTCTAATATTATGATTATGATCCATTTCAGTGCATGGAGTTGTTTACGAATATAATGTATGTAGATATAAATTTTGGAAGTAATTTGTTTTTTGTAGGGAGAAAAAATCCAAGGTTCAATATCTAAGGAATTAATGAAACTATTTAGATTTGAAGTTGTTGAAGGTGGAGCTTATCTTATTATAAACTTTGTTGTCCTTGAGAATTCACTTGATACTCGAGTTACTACACAAGTTTTTTGACTAGTTTTTCAACATAGCATTGATATTTCCAGTGATGAGGATGATTTTGTTAATAATCCTAGACTAAGTATTATTTGTTGCTCAAACATTGTTAGAAGAATGGACAACATTGACCATTTGTTAGGTATCTTTGTGTAACTTTCTCTTTTAGTGTATTCATAAAGGTTGCAATTTTCATTGTTGTTATATTTTCTTTTTTGGTGTTATTGTTATTATCTAATCCTGTTAAGTGTTTTATTTTTAGATGTTATGGGTATGGTCATAGCTATTTCGAAGAAAGGGAATATGTTCATGGTTGTGCTGTCAAAAGATTTATAAGCATGGAAATCACAGATCAAACGTATGTTTTTAACATATAGTTTAGATATTATTATGATGAATTTATAAATATAATGATTTATTGATTTATTGATATTACTCACATAACATGCAATGGTAAAGTAGAAATTGTTTTGTTTGATGAATACGTGGATATCGTTTAGCAATTTATTTCTACTCATGGAAGATTCACTGTTATGGTTGTTGTTCAATTTGCAAAGATAATGACAAGTGAATCTTTTTTATTTGGTTAGTTACGAGACCCTAAAATTTTATTATAAATAATAATAATTATTATTATTAATCAACAAGTTTTTAAATAAGTGATTGCATTGTTGAGAATTACATGAATGCTGCCAAGGTTTTATTCAATCCACAATATACTGAGGAGTTAGAGTTGAATAATCAGTAATAAAGTATATGTTTTCATTTTTACGTTGGGTAGTATTTTATTAGTACATCATTTTTTTTACAATGGTTTTATCTTGTGGTAAATGTTATATTTTTATGTATTTTTATATTTAATATTGAAATGAGTTCATCAATCTAAATGTATATTTGATAAAAAAAATTTGTAGCATGGCAATTGACCACTTTGATATCAAAGCTAGATTGGTGTATTTGACGGTGTTAATACTTACATATCCCTCAAAGATAATTTCATTTTTTTGAACTCGCAAAGAAAGTTATTTGAGCTCATATCAATTGAAGAGGTCTTTGTCTAATATGTTATTTACCAGATATTAATCTTTTGTGTTTTCTCACTTATATATGTTATTTATAAGTAATAAGTAATATGTTTTATGTTTCTTTATATGTTATATTTGTAGAATGGTTCTTTTATTGTATGGACAAAGATATCATCCGTTTTGAAGAATGGAGGATGGTGGTATTATGCACGCAACTGCTTAAAACTTGTCAAGATAGAAAAAGGTTTATATTATTGTAGTATGGCTGTCAAAAATGGAAAATATGTCCAATTCCTAGGTATGTTGTTTATAGATATAAATATTTAAATTCATATTGTTTTATATAAAATCATGTAATCTGTCATGAATTATATAATTTAATGTTGCTTATAATAAATTTTACCATTTATCTATATTAAAATGTCTGATCAAGTTTGGAATTATATGACAGATATACTTCTGTTACATTTGTCCTATCTGATGCTGATATGCAAAAGTTGGTCAAAAAATCTTGTTGTGATTTATTGAAAGAATTGCAGGTAGTTTTATTTTGTTGTGTTGATATGGTATAATTTCTTAATTTATATATATATATATATATATATATATATATATATATATATATATATATATATATATTTGACGTTTATATAAATAATATAGGACCCTACCAATGAAGAACTTCCAATGGTTTTTCAAACTCTTATTGGAAAACAAATTCTTATTAAAGTGAATAGAGTTAAAAAAGTTTATGGAATGTTGATGATATATTTAAAGTGAAGAGAGTTTGTCAAGATCCAGACATAATTTGAATGTTTTTATGTGGCGAGAATTTGGTTTACCCTAGGAAGGTTAGTAAAATTATTTTTGCATGTGAATTATTTACAAATTTTTATTTTTTATACATTGTTTATTAATATTTATTATTTTTTAAATTAAGGTTGTACGTGGTTTTGAGTTCCTGCCTTTGGTACATCCTATTGATGAAAATAATGGCATTTCAAGCAAAATAGGAAGAAAGTTATTCATCGTGGTATTCTCAATGAAGCTATTTCTATATTAAAGGGAAGTTCAGCTTGTGGTATGTCTCGAAATAGGGTTCGTAGAAAACTTCTCTTGGAGTGTGATAAACGAGCTATTTATGGGAAGAAAATTCCTAAGATGAATTAAATGGTTTTTAGTGTTTTATTGTTATTTGTATTAAGTTTGTGTGTTTTTTAAATAGTATGTTAGCTAAATATGTTATTTATAACGTTGATGTATGGTTTGTGTTTTGTGTTGTATGTTTTATGTTTTAGGGTTTCATTTAATGTTTACAACTGTTTGTGCAAGACAATGTCAATTTTTAGGATTAACATTTATACTATGATTAAATATAGCATTTTCTTATTCTACATTTTTCTTTAATCAATCTCTTATTCATTAGTCATATAATGTGTTGAAATCTTTTAGAAACTATTATCAAGTTCTCTTTTAAATATTAGATGTGTATGGAATAGTTTAATGTGGTATATTAAATGTGTAACTATTCTTGGTATGCTTATATATATTTTTTGTTATGAGTTATGAATTATGAATACATGACATGTGTGTATTGATACAACATTATTTTAAATGATATTAGATTGATTATTAATATATTTTTCACATGATGATACAAGTTAACAAAATTTCAATTTTTATGTGTAGATTTTTTATTTAATTTAAAATTTCAAAATTAAAATTAAAATGTAAAATATATAATACAAATGCGCTTATAAGGATCTATTAAATTCAAAATATTTAGTCTTCTTTTTATGATTTTGTTATAGCTGGATAAAACATATTAATGAGTATAAAGTAATTAATATAAGTTATTAAATTGATGTATTTCTTTAAATAATATTGTATAGTAGTGGATAAATAGTGTATGATTAACTTAAGAACCTAGATAATTATTTGAGATTTTTTTTCTTGATATTATCTTGATAAATTCCAGTTGTTATTTGCAAATTGAATTAATCTATTTATTTCTTAAAAAGATGTATCTGATTAGAGTTTCTTCGAGCATTGTGCATAGGATTTTTTTTAATTGTACCAGTAATTAATAATGAACTGACATATACTCTTATGTGTAGTTTAGAAAGAATTTGTCTTATTGACATTTTTTTATAAAAATATTTTATAAGAAATGGTTATTACTAATATAGGTTTATGGAATACGGAAGTAAATTTAGTTTTTGATTATTTTCTATTAATATGCGAGTTAAAATTTAAATCACATTTATTGGGTTTTGTTTGAATTTGAAATTTGAAATGGTATGATAATTGTTGCACTCTTTACAAAAAGTTTCCTTTTAATATATGAATTTTGAAATTAGGTGGTCTAACTATTTGACCGATACGAGTGATTTTTTAATTGTCATTTTATTCAATTTAGAATTTTTTGTTATGAATATTATATTATAGTTTTTTTATTATTACATGGAAAAAATAAATGTATTAATGAATTTAACATATTAACATTTATTCTTATAATAAATAATTTATTGCTTTTGTAATAGATGTATTTGTGAGTGAAAATTTGTAAGTCAAAATTATTGATATTTTAAATTTGTTCTATTTATAAAGTACACACAATAACTATTAAACTTAAAATATTTAGTCTTCTTTTTATGGTTTTGTTATGTATGGATAAAACATATTAATGAATATAAACTAATTAATATAAGTTATTAAATTGATGGATCTCTTTAAATAATAATAAATAAATAGTATATTATTAACTTAAGAACCTTGATAGTTATTTGACATTTTTTTTTTGATATTGGGTTGATAAATTCCAGTTTTTATTTACAAATTGAATAAATCTATTTATAGAATTTCATTAAATTTAGAACCTTCATAATTATTTAAGATTTTTTTTATATTATGTTCATAAATTCCATTTTTTATTTTTCAAATTGAACAAATCTATTTATTTCTTGAAAATGATGTATCTGATCAAAGTTTCTTCGAGCATTGTGTACTTGGGAAAGAATTTGTTTTATTGATATTTTTTTATAACATTATTTTATAAGAAATAGTTTGATATTACTGATATATAGGTTTATGGAATATGGAAGTAAATTTTTAGTTTTTGATTATTTTTTGTTAATATGTGTAACATCCCCAAAATAAGTTAATACCAATTATGTTAAAAATAAATAAATCAAATGTCTTTTATGATTGCTTTATGAGTGTTTTGTATTATATGAAATTTTGTCTTATTTTATATGTAGTGTTGGGCTAGAGTTAGATTGGAGGAGAGAAGGGCCCCTAAGGCCCAATATGGCCTTCCCACCCTTTTAAGACCGACACCCCCCCCCCCCCCCCCCAAAACTACCCACACTCACAAAACACACACACACACACTCACTCACTCACTCACTCACTTCTACCCTTGGAGAAGAAGAAAGAAGAGAAAGGAGAGGGGAAAGAGGAAGAGGAGAAGGAGGAAAAGCAAGGGACAACCATCCACTCAACCACTCTTGGAACTCATTGTGAGTGCTTCATCTTCATCTTCTTCCCCTTTTCCCCCTTGGTTATATGGTTTTGTGATTGGATTTTGAGTTTTGAGTTTTGAACCCCAATAAAGTGGATTTTGGGATTTGTTGTAGCTTTGCATGATTAATGAGTTGTTTGATGCTGGATCGAGGTTTAGAGGCATTTATAATCAATTTTGAACCGTTTATGGTGTATTTGGACCCTTAGGGTGGTCATAGTGGGCTTGGAATGCGCAAAAATCACAAAAATGTTGAGCGAGCCACCCTCTGGCTAAGCAAAAATCCAACTTTCATTGAGCGAGAAAATGTTTGGCTCAACGAAAATACCTCTAGAGAACAGGTCTGGGACCTCTGCATATTTTTCGCTAAGCGACTTTAAAGCTCGCTAAGCGATAGGGTCTTACTTGTTGAGCGAGGATATACCTTCGCTAAGCGAGAGACCCCTGTAACATGTTATATTCATTTCATTTCTGAGCATATGTTCACTATTTCCATGTAATATATGACTGTATCAGAATATGTTTTGCTTGATACCTTATATAAAGAGTGTCCTTTGGGGGAAAGAAGATAAGAAACCCTCTAGGTACCAAAGGTTGGCCAAGGGTTTTAACGAAACAAGCCCCTTAAACCGGAGGGGGATGTAAATACAAGATCGCGATATATCTATGTTTTAATAAAAGAAAAGCATGCATAAGATAGAGGTGCCCTCTTTGGGCGAATGAGCGAGTTCTGTCATTTCCCATTCCTTAAAGGCTTGTGGCTAAACCCCTCAAATAGAAGGGGTATATGTAACACCCCTACTTTTGTATATTAAATTATTTTGTATGTTTAAAAATTATTTTTAAGTCATCAATGTATTTAGAATAATTAATAATAATTTTAGAAATTTTTCTAGAATTTATTGAGATAATTTTTGTAAAATGACAAAAATACCCCTGGTTGACTATTGGAACCAATTGGAGACTTTTTGACCTCAAAATATTTTGAAAATTTTATATTAAGTATCTCTCATTATAAAAACTTTATTTTGAGAGAAAAGTAGTGAAAAATATAATAATCCTATTTCAATTCTTGAAAAATCGGAAAGGAATTTTGAAATTCTGACTCCCCACCATTTTACTCAAAATTTTAAGAGCTATTTAATCATGATTTTTAATAATTTTTTCGAGCCGAAGCCCGGAAAAATTAGAAAATAACAATTTTGTCCCTATTTCTCAACATTAAGAACTGACATGAGGAAAAGATTCAATTGACATTAAAATGTCAATTTGAGCTTGGAATTATGTCATATATATTAAAATATAATTTTGGGAATTTTTGAGAATTTTCTGGAATTTCTGTGTAAAATGACCAAAATGCCCTTACGTGTCTAATAATTCAGTCAGTACTGGTTTGACATTCAAAAAGGGTGAAAATGGTAATTTTAGTTTAATTATGGGTAAAATATTTAATTTTAGAATTTTGATAAAAATTTTGGTATTTATTGAATTAAAATGGATTTTCTAGCTTAAAAATACAAAATAAAAACATATAATTTGAAATAAATTAATAAAAATTAAAATTTATTATTATAAATTTATTTTTGATGAAAATTAATGTATTTATCCAGTTTTTCATTAAAATACATTATTTTGATATTAAAAGCTAATTTTTTTTAAGTTTAGGCGTTTTTGTCGATACCGGTTAATTCACGCATAGATAAAATTTGACACATGGTGGAGCATGTCCCCAACCCTAAAATAGGTGATTCACCACCTATTTGAGATATGTGTCCCTAAATTGGATTAAAAATAAATAAAAATTAGATTTATGACATAATAGTGACATAATGGATGATGTAAATATTTGGACACCTAACCCCCCTCCTTCTTCTATAAATAGGCCTCAAAGTTTTCAGATTTTCACTCATCCTTTCCTCTCCCAAGCTAGAGAGCTTCTCTTTCTAAAGTTTTCTCTCTCTAAAATATTTTTTTATCTAGTTTTTATGTTAAAATTTTGCTAATTTTCAATTAGTAGAATTTCTCCTCCTAGAAGCTTTGCACCAACAATTCCATCCTCTTCATCAACTATCTTAGAGGTAATGGGGGGAGTGGGGTTGGTTCTAAATTACTGTCACTTTGCATGTTAGTAGGAAGGGTTTTCCCCTAAACCCGTTTAGGCTTGAGTTTTATTATTGTTATTATTGTTTAATGTTAAACTTTAATTTTTGCTAAGTTGTTACTCTGTCCAAATTTAGATTATTAAATCATAATTACCAAATTGTTACTCTGCTCAAATTTAAATTATTAAATTATACTTGCTAAGCTGTTACTCTGTTCAATTTTAGAAAATTATAATGCACTTGCTAAGCTGTTACTTTGCTCAATTTCAGCAAATTAAAATGTATTTATTTAGTTGTTATTCTACCAAAATTTTAGTAATTATACTATAATTGCTATGTCGTTATTTTGTTAAAATTCTGGTATTGTGCAATTTCTGCAAAATAAGGCAGAAATGTTGATTGTACTAGTGCTCAAATTAAATGAGACTAGGAAAACCTCTGCTTGAGAAGTTAGGAATTAACAGTTTAGTGAGTAATGTAAAGCAAGTGACATATAGTGGCATGACACCCTACTAGGGAAGCCACAGTTTGGTACGCTGAGGAATGAAAGGCAGGGACCCACTTGCGGAGGTCTTGGGGGTAGGCATTGAGTGGTGAAAGTCCTAATGGCCAGGATAGCGCCCTTAAGCCGAGATATTCGCCTGACCAAACTTGATAATCCCTACAACTGCTCAGCATTCCAGGATTGGTTTGAGAGTATACCTCTATAAATGGATATCCTAAATTGTTATTTTGTTCCTCAATGATGACGAGGATTGTACCATGTGATGGTGTTGAGAGAGGTATATGTACTCCCAGTCACTTCCCAGGTTCTGTTGAGAACTATTACCCACTAATGGGAAGTATGGATCCATACCTAGTCAAGGATAGTCGGATACAACTTAGAATGAACCTTAGGATCTCTTGTGTTGTCAGTTGTGTTTTATCTTTGTTTTATGGTAGATTTCCTACTGCACATGTAAAAGTGATTTTAGAACAAAACACCTCACTTCATTATTTTCTTTTGTGTATGATTGGTCGTGATTATTGAAGACGACATTAACGCTCCGTGATGCTGAGTACGAGATAGAGAACATCTCAACGGGGGAGGACCTGAAGACCTATAGTATTTTCTTTTTGTATAAGGGATAGGGTAGATAAATATTGCTTTGTATAGGATCTCTTTTGATGTATATGGTGGGCTAGGTAGTATATGTATTTCGATGTACTTTTGTTTCTGACTATTATGTATTACTCAAACCATGATGTACAGTTTTATGAAATATATGTAAATATCTTTCATATTTTATTACCATTTTCAAATTCTGTTAAGTTTGGAATTTCTTTTAAAACTGGAAAAATTTTACACACATTTTTATTTACTTAAACTTAATAACTAAATTAATATGAATTATATTTAAAATTAAATGGGTGTTACAGTATATAAGTAAAAGGTCACGACATAAAGACAAGGGGGACACTCCTTGAATGTTTGAGCTCAACACTTTGCCATAGGACGGAAAAGAGTAAATATAAAATGCTAGGCACTTGAATGATTGTTATGAAAAGTTTATGTTTTGAAATGAGTGATTGATATTTGTTATGACCAATGCATTCAAGAGTTTCATATATTGTATTGCATGTGTTTAGCACCCACTGAGACATTGTCTCATTAGTTTAGTTTCATGTTCCAGATTGACAGGTAAGGATTGTTGGCGCTTGGCCTTTTAGACATCATGTTTTAGGTGTTTGATGTATATATAGATTATAGAATATTCTTTTGGAAGACAATGATATGGGAATGTAATATTTTGTATAGTGATTCTCTTGAGAAAGAGGAATATCCCTTATATGTATGTGATTATGTTACCTGAGAAGTATGTATGACCCGAAACAATGAATTTTTTGAGTAATAACATCACATATTATGATATTCTTATCTGTATATTTCCATTACCCCCGTTCTGATGACTAGGATGTATAAGCTTAAGGTAATACTTCTTAGGGTGTTATAATATGCGAGTTAAAATTTAATTCACATTTATTGTTTTTTTTTAATTTGAATTTTGAAATCGTATGGTAATAGTTGCAGTCCTTATAAAATTTTGTTCTCTTTAATATATCAATTTTGAAATTAAGTGGTCTAACTATTTAACCAGTACGACTGATTTTTTAATGGTCATTTTATATAATTTAGAATTTTTTTGTTGTGAATATTATATTATAGTTTTTTATTATTACATGGAAAGAGTAAATATATTATCGACTTTAAAATATTAACATTTATTCTTATAATACATAATTTATTGCTATTGTTATAGATCTATTTGTGAGTGGAAATTTGTAAGTGAAAATTATTGATATTTTAAATTTTTTCTTTTTATAAAGAGCCCACAATAACTCTAAATTGTTTATTTATGATTTATGATACACACACACACATATATATATATACACAGATGTGTGTGTGTGTGTGTGTGTGTGTGTGTGTGTGTATATATATATATATATATGTATGTAAGTATATGTATATGTATATCAAGGAAGACAAGAAATAAAGCTTTTTGACATTGGATAGTTCCTAAAAAGAAAAAACACATGAAATTGTTTAGGATCTATAGAAGAATGAAATCAAAAGCAAATAGAAACTAATTAAAAGCATAAAGAAATTAATATAATTGTTTAAGACTACTTAAACACCATAAATTTTAGCTTGCAAGCGGTTATCTCTGTTAGCTTTCCAAAATGCTACTTTGTCTATGTTGGTTAAAAATTTTTGCTTGCAAAAATTGTACCATCATACACCCATAGCAACTTGATTTGGCTGTGAACTGTCATGCCACTTTATTTCCCAAATCTCCTACTTTTCATTTGGTAACACAACAGTAAGGAATTTTAGCTTTTTTTGGAAATGATTATTGACTATGTCCGCAAGAATTACGTAAATTTTGGAAGCTATAGATTAGATAATAGCAAAAACATAAAAATTGAATCAGTAAATATAATATTACCAATGTTTGCTGCGATTTGAGCTGTGCAGTAGTTATTTTACTCTCCAATAATTTTATCATGTTCGTCAAGCCATTTTGTCTTGCAGGTCTGCTTTGGTTAATTTGTTGTCTTCTTGTCCTTGGTCTTGCAATCTTCAAAACTCTTATTTTGAATGCTTTTCCAATGTAATGGAAGTAAATAGAAGCACCAGATGTAATGCGATACTTCAACCTTTTTACACCTTTCACAAATTTAGCATTCACGTAATTTTCATTCACACCAACAGAAATTTGAACCATGAAAACATTTCCACCACTCTCCAGTGTGACATTCTTTCCTAAATCTTTTCCCCAACGTTTATAGAAGCTTGTCAGAATTATAATTGTATCTTGAAATAAATATCAAATTTATCAATGTTCTAAACAATATAATTTAATAAAAATAGAATGCAAGTATGTTCTTACAAGTGAGATGCTCACCTCATTACCAAGAAATGTAGCTTCAAATTGGGCAATTCTGTATTTGTTCATCCTCCTATTTTGTAAAGTAACAAAATATTATTACTGTAAATATTCATATAAATATGTAACAACCTATAAATATAAATATATTCATATTCATGTAACTATAAATATTATTAAAAAGTCATAACAAAAATCCTTAGTATAGATACGGAAAAATATAAAAAATAGAAAATAATCCAAAATATACCTTAATCAGAACCTATTATTCTTATCATGTAATATTTATATATATTTATAAATATATTTATATTAATTACATTCTATGACATGAAGTTAACAGATTTTCTTTTTACAATTTATATTATTTTTTTATATTGCATTATTGCTTATAAAAGGAAATAGAGAAAATAACATAAATTTTTTTTACCTCTTCTCCGTTGCCTTGTGCTGGAATGTTCGCATACAAAAATCAGCTAATGGACCTTTTGTTCAAAAAAAGAAATAAATTAGGAAGTATTTAAAGAATTGATAATTAAATCAATTTACACAAAGAATGTATCAAATCTACTTCAATCATATTAAGTTTAGAAATATTTTTTGGATTTTCTTTTCAGAATACATAAAATTTTATTATATTATACTCAATGAATAGAACAAATATGACGACTTGCAATCAAATATTAAAGAAAAACCTATTAGAAAGATAAAACTTGAAGACCACTGAACTAAAATAAAAGGTAAAAAACTTGAAGATAATTATTGCTTAAGTGACATGCAAAGTTTGAAATTTGAACTGGAAAGTAAATATTTTTTTATGCGGATATAGTGGGAGTGAAAAACATTAAATAGAAATGCTGGTGGAACAATCTACAAGAGTTATCAGCTAAAAAATATGTATACGAAAATCCTTAGTATAGATGCGGAAAAATATAAAAAATAGAAAATAATCCAAAATATACCTTAATTAGAACCTATTATTCTTATCATGTAATATTTATATATATTTATATTAATTACATTTTACGAGATGATGTTAATAGATTTTTCTTTTTACAAGTTATATTATTTTTTTTATATTGCATTGTTGCTTATAAAAGGACATAGAGAAAATAACATAAAAATTTATACCTCTTCTCCTTTGCCTTGTGCTGTGAATGTTTGCATACAAAAATTAGCAAATGGACCTTTAGTTCAAAAAAAGAAATAAATTAGGAAGTATTTAAAGAATTGATAATTAAATCAATTTACACAAAGAATGTATCAAATCTACTTCAATCATATTAAGTTTAGAAATATTTTTTGGATTTTCTTTTCAAAATAAATAAAATTTTATTATATTATACTCAATGAATAGAACAAATATGACAACTTGCAATCAATTATTAAAGAAAAACCTATTAGAAAGATAAGAACTTGAAAACCACCGAACTAAAATAAAAAGTAAAATCCTTGAAGGTAATTATTGCTTAAGTGACATGCAAAGTCTGAAATTTGAACTGGAAAGTAAATTTTTTTTTATGTGTATATAGTAGGAGTGAGGAACATTAAATAGAAATGCTGATGGAGCAATCTACAAGAGTTATCAGCTAAAACAAATAATTAGTAGCGTGAAATTAGGAACAAACTAAAAAATTCTTAGCTCAACTTGTAGACAATCATCATTATTGACTACATGATGAATGAAACTAGCCTAATTTTTATAGAGCGGGGATAGGAATGAAGGTTATGTTTTTAAAATATAAAGATTGTATTAGTAATCTGCATTGGGTTTTTACTGACTTCTATGACTGGAAAATTTTCGCATTTTCGTTTAGTTTGATAATATCCATTGTTGATTCTTCAAATTCTCTCAGATGGAATCTGTCTTTGAATGTGAGCAATATGTAGAGTGACTTCTTATCATTTATATGCGTTGAAATGATATTTTTTTAATTTTCTAAAAATTACTAAATGGCGATTGATTTTGCATTTATAAAAGGTCATTAACTTTCTGACTCTTGAGTTTCAATTACAATTTTATTATTAAACTTCATCAAATCAATCGACATGACTTTTCTTTTTTTGTTATTTATTTATGAGTTTAATAGTCATGTACTGTCAGTGTAAAAAGTTTTACATTGTCATCTAATCAGAAATCAGCATTAATATGATTTTTAAAGTATTTATTATAAAAGTTAACAAACTTACAATAAATGGTGGTTTGCGATTGGATAACAATGTAAAACTACGTTACACTGTCAGTGCATGACTATTAAACTTTTTATTTATTCTACGATAGAATCCTTAATTACTATTAATATTAATATTGGTTAATATTTATAGTGATGGACCAAATGATTTATATCCTTAGATGATGTATATTATATGTTATTAACTTATACCAGTATAATTTCCTAGACATTTTTTTATGGATGTTAACTTAGGTAATGGTTATTTTTAATGCAAATTCTTCCTTTTTTTTATTCTTTAAGTTCTATATTAAAGTTTTAATTTTATTTATGAACACAATTTGTGTTTTTATTTAACTAATAAAAGATATAAAATTTAGTACTTTTTTGTATATTGTTATAATTGTTATATCAATGGACTTTAACACATGTTTGTGTCTATGGAAATGATTATTAAAAGATAAAAAATTTGCTTTGATATTATTAAAAGTAAATTAATTGTTATCTATCTCAGCAAAATTTTCAGTATTGTGCAGATAAGTATAAATGTAAAATTACATATTTTTAGTATGAATTGGTAAGATTTAATTTATAGTTAAATATTATATTTAATTAATTTTAGAAAAAATTTCTAATAGTAATTTACGAAAAGAAATACATTAAAAGGAATAATATTTATTATTAAACTTCGTCCAATCAATCGACGTGACTTTTCATATTTTGCTATGTATTTTTTCTATTCTATAATAGAACTTTTAATTATATTTAATATTAATATTAATTAATATTTATAGTCAAGTAAGGATTATTATATGTTAGATGATGTATATTAGAGCGAAATTGATTGCATTTAATTTTTTCTATATTTTTACTGACTAACCCATTATTATTAGGTAATATCTTATCTTATTAAGTTCAGAATAGTCTTTCTATTTTTTTTATTATTCAGTATAGTGTTAGAAAAGGTTTTTTTTTTTTAAAAAAATAATTAGTTGATGCATTTGGGAAGCAAGTTTTTTAAAAGTTTTTTTTTTTGAAATCAAGTTTTTAAAAAGTTATTAAGCATTAGACTCTTCATTTCATTCTCGATTTGATCCTAAGTTTTTTGTATCAATCAATTGTTATGACTTTAGTTTTTGGTATCTATTCATGTTGAGATTCATATTGAAATATAATTATTTTTGTTTAATTAATATTATATTTCATTACATATTATAATTACTATAATATAATATAGGAAATGTTTCTAATGAGAAACTCTTATAATGAGAAAATGAACATTTTAATGATAACCCTTAGATTATAATTAAAAAAAATTACGATTAAGATTAAATGGTGTTGGCAGTAGTGACGACAATGGTAGTGGCAGTAGCAATAATGGTGGTGGCAACGACAATAGTAATGGTGGCGACAAAAGTGGTGGTGGCAGTAGTGGTGGAGGCAGACAATGGTGGTTTCATAAAATGTTTTTAATTGAGTTTTAATCTCAACCATTTATTGTTTTTAATTGTCAATCAATGGATACTATTAATAGTACCCATTTCTCATTTTAAGAAGTTTCTCATTTAAAATGCCTCTCTCTCTCTCTCTCTCTCTCTCTCTATATATATATATATATATATATATATATATATATGTCTATGTGTGTGTGTAAATAATAATAATAATAATGTTATTAATATTAATATAAAAATTTGTAATATATTAACTTTTGATCATTTATAATAATTATTTATTAGAAATTTTAATTATACATGACATTAAATGACTATATAATTTTGTTCCCTATAATAAGTTAAGATATTTAATTTACTAAAATAAACATATTTATATTTTATATTTTATCGATTTAGTGAAACTTAGGATATTTTCTATAGTAATATTTAGGATATTTAGGGATGTTAGCTTAGGTAATGGTTATGTTTAACGCAAATTCTTTCTTTTTTTTATTCTTTATGTTCTACATTAAAGTTTTATTTTTATTTGTGATGGCAATTTATGTTTTTATTTAACTAATATATGATATAAAATTTAGTGCAAATTTATATATTGTTATATTAGTGGATTTTAATTCATTGTGGTATCTATGTAAACTCATCATTAAAAGATAAAGTTTTTGATTTAATATTATGAAGAGCAATTTAATTATTATTTATCATGTCCAAAATTTTAGAATTGTACAGATAAATATAATGTATAATTAAATATTTGTAATATATGATTTGTAAGATTTAAGTTATAGTTAGATATTGTATTTAATTGATTTTTGAAAAATTGTAAAACTAATTTATAAAAGAAAATATTGAAGGAATTTTATTTATTTGTTTAAAAAATTTAGTTTAAATGTCGTTTTTAAGTTGTGACTATAGTTGATAAAGCTCAGAAATAAGCTATAACACAAACTAAAAAGCATGAGGTTAGTTTGAATGCAGCGTGCCACATTTAATAGATAATTTTTTATCAATAAAAATAAATAATAAATGGATGATGCCTAAAAGAAAATGTGAGAATCATTCTTTTATTTTATATATCTTGATGACTTTATTTGACAGCTTATGGAATTTGAACCTGTAATACTGTAGTACTGTCATACTTTTTCTGATACACTACCATGTTAAATGTAGGTCAAGTATTGTTTTATCCTATTATTTCTTCTCTATATAAGTTGGTTGTTTCACTTCATTTGTTGGTTCATTGCGTGGATTCTATTCGATGGATTTTTTTAACATCACATACGTTTTTGTTCTGGTATAACGGTTTATGTACAAGAAGAACTTGTTCAACTCTTTAATACCGGTATGTTTAGACTCCTTTAATTTTTTCTTCTATATTTTTTGAGCATTTTATCCTCCTTCTTTTTTGTTTATTTATTCTTTAATTTATGTTCTGATATTTTTAATTTATTCTCGCTATATGTACTCCTTTAGGTGGTTTTTGGTTGTGAGTTTTAAAATTTCAAAAACTACAACCAGTTTTTAGTTTTAAAAATTAGTTTTAGTTTTTTTTTTTCTAATTTTTGGTTTCAAAATAAACTCAGTTTGAAATTTCTTATTCTGTTAAAATTAGTTTAAGAATATGTTTGTGTAGTGACGACAGTGGTAGTGGTGACGACAACAATAATGGTGGTGGCAGTGGTAAAGCCGACAGTGACGGTTATGGCGATGCCGACGGTAGTGGTTGTGGCAGTACCGGCGGTGCCAATGGTGATGGTGGTGGCAAAGTCAGTAGTGGTGGTGACATTGTCTGTGGTGGTGGCAGCAGCGCTAGTGGTCTTGATCGTGGTCGTGGTGGTGGCGGTGACGATGGTAATGGTGATGAAGCTTGTGATGGTGGAGGTGATGCTAGTGGTCGTGGTAGTTGTGGCAGCAGTGATGGGTGGTAGTTTGTGGCAGCGATCATGGTGGCGGCAATGCCAGTAGTCTTGGTAGTTGTGGCAGCGATGATGGTGGTGGTGGTGTCGGTGGTGGTGGTGGTAGCAGTGGTGGTGGTGGTGACGGTGGCTGCGGAGATGGCGGCAGCAGTAGTGGTGGCGGTGATAGTGGTGGTGACAATGGCGGTGGTTGTGGTGATGGTGGTGGCAAGAAATGTTATTGTCAAATATAATGATGTGTATTTATTTTTAAAAACCAAAAACCAAATTCACAAATCCTTTTTTCTTGGTTTTGAAAATGAATGTAAAAGTGTTTTGAAATTGAGTTAAAAACTATTTCAGCTCCATTTTAGCCAAATGCGTTTTGTTTCAAAAATTGCATTTAAAAACCAAAAACCAAAAACTCGCAACCACCCCAAACGGGGCCTTAGCTTCTTTATTTAGAGTTTTGAATTGTACACTATTTTGTGTTTGGAATCTTTGATGATAAAGTACTTGAAAATAAAAATAATTCTTTTTGTTCGACTCTTTATTTATTTCATTCTTGACATATTGATATACAATAACTTATATATTTGCTTATTGTTAATTTGTTATGCATTAATCAAATATAGTATGCAGAAATGAGAAAACGTGGAAGACAAGTTCATTCAGATAATATTAGCAAGAGAGAAAATGCAACACAATCAAATTTTAAAAGTACATTTAAATCAAGATTTGGTCGTATTCATTATAGTTAAGTTTTAATTTTGACTTATTTTTGTTGTTATTATTTTCTTATATTAGTGAAATATCTTATTCTTATACAAAATTTATATTTTGTGTTGTATGCAGTGAATGAATGTAATAGTCAAAGTAATTTGGCAGAAAACAACCGTGATTCTAGTTGCAGTTTGTTTGACAGCAATATTGGTAATTTTGGTTAAATTGTTAATCTTTAAATAAATTTAAAAGTTATCCGTTTTTCATTTATTAGTTCGTTGTTACATAATATACACACACACACAATATATATATACTTATCATTATGTAATATTTGTTGGTAGATTTGGTTTCGTTTATCTATTTCACAATGATTACAATTATTAAATTTAGTTTTCAATTTAACTATTTTAGTTTATTTACTGTATTCTATTATTAAACTATTCATTGTTAAATTATTAAATATTATGAATCATAGATAATTGTATAAATTTTATTGTTGGATATATTATATTCAAATTTATTACTCAAAAATTTTATTATTTTTTTATTTTCATATGGTAAACTTAAAAGAATATATAATTAAGGAAAATATAATTTATATTATAACATTTATGAAGTGTGATACCTATATTATATTATGTTATATGGATACTTTTATAATTTGAATATTCTCTAATATTTTTTTTACAGTATTATTTATTATGTTATATTTATACATAATATTTTTTTGAATTAAATATTAATATTCATTGTTATATTTTACAGATAAAATGTATTTTGTAGATAACTGATAATAATTATTTTTATTTTTAATAAATATTTTTGATTTTATAATATTTGTATCTTATGTTAATTGTAGTTCAATATTACCTTTATGTTTAGTATTATAGTTACAATGCGTTGGTATATTTTTTAGGCGAATCAATGATGTGTAGTTGGTCTTCATTATGTGAGGATTACATCAATGAAAGTTTTCTTGAAGCGAATTTTGAACATATATTGTTCCTTTCAAGTGAATGTTAAGGTTAGTTATTATTTTTTTATTGTTTAGAATAAATGTTTTTATATTTATAAATGTTAATTCATATTTTTATTTGTAATTAGGATATATTGATATAGGAGATATGTCATTGTGTTGCAAGTATTGTGAGGCAATGTATTGGTTTGAAGAGCGTTCTGAGAAATCTGTTCAAGCTTCTTTTGTTGAATTTTCCTTGTGTTGTATGAGAAGAAAAATATGTTTGCCTTATTTGAGGACACCACCATTGTTATTGGTGAATTTGTTTAATGGTAATGATGATAGAAGTTCTCAATTCTTGAAGAATATTAGAGCGTATAATTCTATGTTTGCATTTACTTCAATAGGTGGAAAAGTTGAAACTGAATGTAATGATGGTGGAGGTCCTCCACAATTTGTTATAAGTGGGCAAAATTATCATAGAATTGGCAATTTGTTGCCTATTATTGGAGAAAGTCCAAAATTTGCTCAGTTGTATATATATGATACTGATAATGAGGTTCACAATAGAATAAATTGTTTCAGGTTTGTTTTATTTATGCTTATTTATTTATATTTTAAATTATTCAAAGATAAAAAAATATAATTAGGTTGATATATATATATATATATATTATTTTTTCTTTTTCTTTTTTTGTAGAAATGTAGAATCAGATTGTGAATTTGATTCAACTTTAGTTACTGAGTTATTAAATATGGTGGATCAAAATAATGTTTTGGCAAAAATCTTTTAGACAAGTTCGAGATTGTCTGTCAAGTGGGTCCTCAACAAAGTTATCTCTGAGACTATGTAGAAAGTGGTTAAATGATCTACGAACATATAATTTACCATGTGTTGATGAAGTTGCTGCTTTAATTGTTGGTAACTTTGATGCTTCTGATTGTGGTAGAGATGTGATTGTTTCATCTCATGATGGTGAGTTGCAAAGAATACATAAGACACATACAACATTTATTCCTCTACAGTATCCCTTATTGTTTCCTTATGGTGAAGATGGTTATCAAGAACATATACCTTTTCGATATCATTATGAAGGAAGTCGAAATGGAAAAAGGAAATGTAGTATTTCATTAACGGAGTTCATATCTTTTAGAATTCAAGATGGAGGAAATGAAAATGGTGTAATATTAAGTAGTTGAAGATTATTTCAACAATTTTTGGTGGACATATATTCAATGATTGAATCTCAAAGGTTATTATATATCAGACATAATCAAAACAACATTAGAAAAGATTTTTTGTCAAGAATTCAAGAAGTTGTTAATTGTGGTGACATTGAACCTTCTACTATTGGTTCTAGGATTGTGTTGCCGTCATCTTTTGTTGGTGGATTTCGTTACATGTTTAAAAATTGTCAAGATGCGATGGCTATATGTAGACGTTTTGGCTATCTTGATTTGTTTTTAATAGTTACATGCAATCCAAAGTGGGCTGAGATTTAGAGGTACATTGATAAAAAAGGATTGAATGTATATGATATACTAGACATCTTATGCAGATTGTTTCACATAAAATTACAACAGTTAATGTCTAATTTCAAGAAAGAAATTTTTTTGGAAAAGTTATTGCTGGTATTTTTTTTTTTTATATTAAAGATGATTATTTTAATATTCACCACACTATATTTTATGCAGGCATGTATATTGTTGAATTTCAGAAAAGAGGTTTACCTCATGCATATATTTTACTTTGGTTGGATGCAAGAGATAAAATTGATTGTATTGGAAAGATTGATTCTATTATATGTGTTGAATTTCCTAATGCAGAGAAATTTCCTAAACTTTTTGAGGCAGTTTCAACATATATGGTTCACGGTCCTTATGGTCTTAGTAGAAGAAACTCCCCATGTATGAAAGATGGTAAATGCTCAAAATTTTTTCCTAAGAAGTTTGTGAATAATACTTCATTTGATAATGATGGTTTTGCTATGTATTGAAGAAGAGATAATGTAGTATATATTACACAGAAATGAGTTAATTTGGATAATAGATTTATTGTTCCATATAAGACATTGTTGTTGATGAAATATGAGGCCCATATAAATAGAGTATTGCAACAAGAGTAACTCAATCAAGTACCTGTTCAAGTATATAAATAAAGGTGTTGATAGGGTAACATTGTCAATATCAAGCAATAATGATGCAGAAAATATTGTCCAGGAAGTTGATCAAATCATGATTATTGCAACTTCCTGGACAATATTTTCTGCATCATTATTGCTTGATATTGACAATGTTACCCTATCAACACCTTTATTTATATACTTGAACAGGTACTTGATTGAGTTACTCTTGTTGCAATACTCTATTTATATGGGCCTCATATTTCATCAACAACAATGTCTTATATATATTGCTTGTCCAGGCAATATATATATTGCTTTGGTTAATAATTTATTTTGATTAATATCCTAATTCCTTATAATTATTACTTAGCAGACAAATGATGTAATCATAAGGAATATTATGGGCTATCAAATGTAAAGGACCAAAAAAAAAAACATTGAGCAATGAACACACAAAGCAGAGAAACAAGTATGGAGTTTGGACATAAACATGCAGAAAGGTAAATATTACATTTTTGAAGTTATTACATCTTAGAGATGAGATAATTGTGTTTTTTCTGTTTTCATCCAAAAATTGTTTTTATGAAAATGGCATTAAAGTGTAATCATAATCAATGGCCTTTGCCTTCGTAATGTATATGGCATTCATATACAAATTGACCAGATTAAAATTATAATCTTCTTAAACTTTAGCATATAGACCTAAAAGGAAATGAGCAGAATACCTCGCCAAAATTCACTGTGAGCACATGTGGTGTGAAATTGGCACCAACTAAGTATGCAATTCCTTCACCTACAAAATGCATATGTGGGAAGATGAATAGGAGAGAGACAGGAAATAAAAGAATGCATTAATGTTAAGTGCAGAGAGGAATGTTCTTTATATTTCAAAAAAGAAAAGAAAGAAATTGCAATAATCAGTTCATCATATAAAAGCAATTCATGAAATTAAAGAAAATAAATTTTGAAAGAACGAGGTAAATTTGGAGGAATAAACTATGTTGACTAAAAGGCTTTCATAAGAAAAATAACGAATATAACATTTTATATATTGTAGCCAAAAACAGATGATGAATTCAACATGCCACATCTTATGCCTTAACTCCACCTCTTTCATATATTAATTGGACAGCAAAGTCAACCTCACTCGTCAAAATATTACATGATAGAGAATTAGCCACATAAGACACCCCATTATAAGACTAATTTCAGATTCATCATTACCCTGGATCCACTTTGTGTCATCAGTCATGTACCCTTCTATGTGTTGTTTATGAAATTCTAAACCTCTGCCATGCTATAATACGGTAGAAACTAGAAACCACACTTATCCAATCCCTATACAAGATACCCTATAACTTGGGTTCCAACCTTGGAACTCTGCTTTGCTAATTAAGTCCATTACGTTACTCTAGAGCTCCTTCAGAACTTTCAAATACAAAGAGAGCCAAACCTCATAAAAAATTTGCGAGCTCTTGAATTTTTCAAACGTGGAAGTCATGTTCACTGCCAAGCTACATGTAGTACAATCATGTTCAACATCTTAAACGAAACAATTCAGTGTTCACGTGTCCTCTTGTCATGATGTGGAAATGTATATAGCAAATAGGGTATGAATGGATGTCAGTAGAGAAAGGGAAAAAATAAAATACAAAAAAAAAAAGAGAATAGAATGAGGGATTAAGTAATGATTTATTTTCTTCCCTTTTTTTTTTCCAATGTTTAAAATCACCCAAAATTGGCAGAACATTTTAATGTTTGAAAAAAATGAAAAAGGGAGAGTTTAAAATGATCTAATGAAAATTCCACATTTCCTAACTTTCTTTTTATAAAACGGCCATACATAGGAAGGTCCACCTAAAACCTTCAGTAATCCTCCATCCAAACATACCCTAGGAGACCACAACTCTCCTACATGAACTTTGAAAATCATTTCATTGCATTTCAATGTTATATAAATGGATACTACCATTCTCAGAAGCCACTCTCACGTCCTTTAATGCATAAGTTCCACTTTTTAAAAATATTTCTGACCGAAATTCCTATTATGAAACCCATTTTTCAAATCAAGCCAATATTCAACAAGGAAGTTAGAAGCTACTAAAAATAATTATTAGCGTAGACTTTAGACTAGTTCAAGTGTGGCATATCAGCTAACAAACACTATTAAGACTAAACCTACTAAATAAGTCGGTCCTTTCATTACTCTAACTGTTTCCATGTTCAAATAACACAATCCTCTTCCTATCATAAAGGAAAATAAAGAGTACCATATGCTACCCTGAAACAAAAACCAACCTCACTGTCAACCACAAAATATCTCCATCCACCTCACAATTTGCATTCAGATCTGAAAAGGAATCAGAGCCTAAGGGTCCACTCATACCACATGTGCAGACCAATGTCATCTTTTACAAAATGACTGTTGAACCTTTCCTCAACCCAATCCTTTATTCCTTTTTGCTTTTATTCTATTCCATTAGTAGTAATTTGTCAAACACTTCGTATGTTACATCCTTTTTCCCTAATCATTTTTTTTTTGGTGAACAGATTAAAAAGTTTCAATGTTTTAGAACAGCTCAAAGCATTAGAGGAAGAGATTATTTCATTGGGAGATAATGAGGAATTCCTTGATGACATCAAATTGATTGAGCATTCATCAATGTATGGTGACAAAGACTTGAATGAGAACTGCAACTTTAGCAGTTTAGAGGAGAATGGATATTCCAAATGGTTTTCAGATGATAAACACTCTCCAATAGGTTCCTTGGCAAAGAAACTACTGCCATATTTAGATGCGGTTGAGAATGAGACTGATGAAACATATACACTTAAGAGACAATTGGAATCTGAATCAGTTGACATGCAAAACTCACTTCCTATACTTGAAATGGATAGCATGAGGACATCCATTAAAGAAGAGGTTGATCACATTTATGAAAGGTTACAAGCTCTTGAAATAGATAAAGAGTTTCTACAACACTACTCCTTCTAACCTAACAAGCACAGCAAAAATAAAAACTCCCAAGCCACACATAAAAACCAAAACTCGTTCACATTAACAACATGCCCCCCTAATGCAACTCGCAGGTCTAAAAAAATAAAAAGTATAACTCCCAGTCCATGAACATATTAATTAACTAAAAGGTACATCCCCATCTAATAATCTAAGATTAACAACACAGTGGATCCATGCATTATCAAAAAAACATGCCAGGTGCCTAACTGAACTCTCACAAGTGCTGAAAGCTGCCTAAATGAATGCCACCTATCCGTAAGCATGCTAGGTGCCTAAATGAACTCTTACAAGTGCTAAAAGCTGCCTAAATGACCGCCACCTGTCCCCCCTAAGCATTAACTTATCTTCACACAACCTTTAACCATTATTGGTCTAAATTTCATAAAAGCTGCCCCTGTGTGAATCTGGCACATATGGACTACTCCTAAGCTTCTTTGAGTCTAATATGTGCATTGCACCACGTACACCAATGGGGGATGTTCGTGTAGGTTATTAAGGCTACAGGGGAGGTGTTCTATAGTTGATGGACTATGGGTTTCTCTTTGAGGTCACACATATAAACTTATCTTAGTCATTAGATTATATCTTAAACCATTAATAATAGGATCAGGATTGATCAAAATTTTCCAAACCCATCTTAAAAGCTTAAGTGCATTAAATTGAAACTCAATTTAAAAGCATTATCCTACACCAAAATGAATAGCCTTTGGACCGTTAGTGGTGCACTACAGCTAGCACTGGCAGTGGCATTTGAGTAATGTGTGCCTCCTATTGGTATACAATACCTTTTTTTTTTCAGTACATTGGAAAATAAGAAAATTTTTATCTAAATGTCATTTAGTTCTACATCACTGCATTCTTTTAACAATAAAACAGGAGAAACAGGGAACACTTTCAGCAAAATAAAACTGAAAAGCAATCCAATATATAAAAGAAAAACTCACATTGGTTAAGGAAGCTCGTGGTTTTCCAACAATCCAACTGTGTTTTTCCGACAGTCCACTAACAATACAAGGGCTGAAGAGCGTGTTGCCACAATTTGTTCCTGGAAAAGCAAAACGTTAAAGTGGATTATGAATCGACTCGAAACAGTTAAGAGAAAATGAAAAAGATAACAACTGAACCTTGAGCGAAAACAAAAGTAGATGATTATAGATGATTGGATTCCTCTTCGTTGGCCTTTCTTGAGCGAAAACAAGAACGATAACCCCGCGTGATGGAGCACACGAGTTGGAGTGTACGAGTTGAAGCGTGCAGTGATTCCGAAGCACTGGTTGAGAGAAAGGGTATGAGTCGTTTGGGGGCTACAGGCATACATAACACTACAAAGGGAAGGGGAAGGGTTCGGGGGTTACCAGGCTACAAAACGTACGAAGCAAGAGAGAAAATTGGGAGGGAGTAATGTACTTTTAATTTTTGTTTAGGAAAAAAAATTAAAATAGGCGGGGAAGGGAAGTAAAGGGGTAAAATAAAATAAATTAATATTTTAAATAGAAAAGGTTATAAAACCTTCGCAATTTAAATAAAATTTGACACTTTTATACCTTAATTTGAGACATAGTGCTCTAGCACTACATTTTCGTTAATCAAAGGAGGTTTTTAAAACCTCCACAAAAAAACCTCCATTATTTGGCTTATTTTTTGTAGTGTCAAACAATATTATGATTGTAGATATTTATCCCCATGTGAATCTACTTGGCATATATTATATTCATATGAGGTGACCTTCTGTTCAAAGATTGAATTTCCATCTACCTAAACAACAAGTTATTGTTTTCAGTGATACAAAAAGGATCGATAATGTTCTTGCTCGAAACATTGATAAGAAAACAATTTTCCTGGCATGGATGGATGTTAATGCCAAGTATCCAGAGGGATGAAAACTCACTTTTCCTCAATTTCTCGAGGCTTTTTGTTTATGATTCTAATTTACAATAATGGCGACCTAGAAAAAGTGGGCTTTTTATTGGAAGATTAACTTATTTTCCTCCTAGATCTGGAGAGTTATATTATTTGCACTTATTTCTTAATGTGCAAATAGGGTGCACTACATATGAAGAGTTGAGGACTATTAATGGAACCATACATGAAAGTTTTCGTGATGCATGCAATGCATTGGGTTTCTTGACTGATGATAGAGAATTTATTGATGGAATTAATGAAGCAGCTAACTTTGCGTCCGAGTATTATCTTAGAAGATTATTTGTTAGTTTGCTTATGTCAAATTCCATGTCAAAACCTTTGGATGTATGGCAAGAAACATGGCATTTGTTAGCTAATGGTATCTTATATGATAGAAGAAGAGAACTTAAATCTCTAGGTAATTTTATTATAACTTCCTATTTACTTATTTTTTTAATATTGTAAATGCAATTATTTTAATTTCTAATTCATTCTTTTTTAGATTTGATCATCGATGATGTTACTTTAAAGAGACTTTGTTTAATAGAGATTGAAAAACTATTGGTTGGCAATGGAAAGTCATTGAAAGATTTTGAATCAAGGCCATTCCTTGATGTTGGTGATCTCAACGCATTGAGTAATATATTGCTATTTAATGGGCATAATTTTGATGTTAATCAAGTGCAAGCTTTACTTGATCAACATGTTGTCATGCTCAATGAAGATCAAAGGAATGTGTACAATGAAAATTTTCAAGCATGTTTTTTAGGAAATGGTGGGTTCTTCTTTGTTTATGGGTATGGTGGTACTGTAAAACATGTTTGTGGAAAACATTGTCTTATAAAATTATGGTCTGAAAGTAAAATTGTGTTAAATGTTGTATCTAGTGGTATTGCTTCTCTTTTACTTCATGGTAGCAAAACTGTTCATTCTCAATTTGCAATCCCATTGATGTTGAATGAGGATTCTTATTGTGGTATTAAACAAGGAAGTTTAAAGGCTAAGTTATTCCAACATGCATCTTTGATCATTTGGGATGAAGCGCTAATGGTAAATAAATGGGCATTTGAAGCTCTTGATAGAACATTAAAGGATATCATGTGATTTAAAATTCAAAATAGTTTTGAAAAACCTTTTGGTGGAAAAGTTGTGCTTGGTGCTGATTTTAGACAAATCTTGCCAATTGTTCCTAATGCAAAGAGTCGAAGTTGTAATGGCAATTGTTAATTCTTCAAGAATGGAAACATTGCAAAGTTTTGGAGTTATTACAGAACATGCGATTAAAAGGTAGATCTAAAAGTTTTGATGACAAAGAAAAAAAAGATTTTGTTGATTGGATACTTGCTCTAGGTGATGGTAGATTGGGAAACTATAATGATGGTGAAGCTGAAATAGAAATGCCTGATAGTTTGTTGGTGAAGCAATGTCGACATCCTATTGAGGATATAGTGTTGGCAACGTATCCTGAATTGTTAGATCATTTTGTCAATGTTGAATATTTTAAAGATAAAGCAATATTAGCACCAACATTGGAAGTGGTAAATTCTATGAATGAGTATGTAATGTCCTTACTATAACGCCCAACCGCTTTCAGGATGAGTGATTGTCCCTACAAACCAACACAAGACTTTTCAGCGTGCTTTGTCCTCATTCACACGCTTCCTGAGATACTTCCCAGGAGGTCACCCATCCCTAAATTGCTCCAAGTCAAGCATGCTTAACTGTGGAGTTCTTAAGTGATAGGCTACCGAAAAGTAGATGCATCTTGTTGGTATAGGTAGCACTTATTAATTCCTTTAAGCTATCCTCAACTGTATAGTCCTATACCTGCACAGCCTTTGGATCCTTCTCATTCGGGTGTGTATTCGATTCATTCATGTATCCCTCCCGCTGGAAGCCTGCCAAGAGCCGCTCCTTGTCCATGCCTTATCTCTTTTGCACCGACAATCACTCCTTACCTTCGTCAGCGCCAGGGATGTTACACTTACTACCTAAGGATGAAAGAGTTTATTTAAGCTCTAATTCTGTATTGAAAGTTGATGATGAAATTGGTGTTCAGTCTGATTGGTTAACTACTGAATTTCTTAATGACTTGAAGTGTTCTGGTCTACCTGATCATCGTTAATGAAAAAAGGTGTTCCTGTTATGCTAATGAGGAATTTAGATATTTCTATCAGTTTGTGCAATGGAATGAGACTCATTGTTGAAGATTTGGGAGTGAATATTATTGGAGCTATTATTGTTACTGGTAGCAATGTTGGTTCTAAAGTCTATATCCCAAGGATGAATTTAGTACCTTATGATCGCATGATTCCTTTCAAATTTCAAAGACATCAATTTCCTTTAATTGTGTGTTTTGCTATGACCATAAATAAGAGTCAAGGTCAAAGTTTGTCTCAAGTTGATGTTTTTCTTCCTAGACCAGTATTATTTCATGGTCAGTTATATGTTGCTATTTTAAGAGTAAAAAGAAGTCAGGTCTAAAGTTGTTAATTTATGACGAGAAAAATTGACGAATATCAACAACTAAAAATATTGTGTATAAAGAAGTATTTCAAAAATATAATAAATTCCTTTTTTATGTTCTATTCCATTTTTCATTTTACTATATTTTTGTGTACATTTATTTCTTTTTGTTTTATGAGTTAAATGAAATATTTATTTGTTGTTTGTTTTGTATATTTTTCTATTTGTTCTAATTTTTAAATTATGATTTACAATTTCACATCCTCTATTTATAGCTATCTTTGTACGCTGTTAATTAATTTAGACAAATTATTATGTTCTATTTGTTTTGTTTTTATCAATTACTTGCGATGGTAAATTCCCTTTATTTAAAATAATTATGTTATGTATATTACTATGTGAAGAATTTACTTATAAAATATAGATTAATTAGTCATTATATATATATATATATATATATATATATATATATATATATATATATCAACATTTTAATTGGCATATACTAGAAGATGTAAATATATTTATGAATATTTTATTTTTGTTACTCTTCTTCTATTTGTTGTTTACTTTAATGAAAAAGCAAAAATACCCAGGCAAAGTCGAGTTAGGATACTAGTAATATAGAAAAGCAAAAACAGTTAAGGAAGTCATGGTTTGGATAAGCTTAAGGTTTAGAATTAGGGTGATAGTTGAAACGATGCTTGTGTTGTCGAAATTAACATCCACACCCATTACACTTATACATTGTTCACCTGTTAAGGAATCTTTTAGTACATTGTCCCTTTCATTAGAAAAAGAACAGTCATGATCGTAACAACAAAATCAACGCTCCAGATCGCCCCGATTCAAGTGCGTTTACTATTCACCCCTTTCAGGGTATCTTTTACTGCCTTGTCCTTCATCAGAAAAAGAATGGTCATGATTACACCAACAAAATCAATGCTCCAAATCACCCCAATTCAAATGCATTTACTGTTCACCTGTTAGGAAATCTTTCAATGCCTTTTGTCAAAAAAAGCAACAGTCATGATCGCATTGATAAAATCAATGCTCCAAATCACCTAGATTCAAATGCGTTCACTGTTCCCGGATTAGGGAATCTTTTAGTACCTTGTCTTTTGCGTCAATAAAAATGCAACGATCGAGATCACACCAATGAAAGCAATGCTCTAGATCACACATACACTTTTAAAAATAGAGTCTCTCATGGTCCCAGATAAACACACTCAATTCAACTAATTCATAATCATCCTTCTAAAACATCTTCATTTTGTAAGTTACAAATAACCTCGACCATGGAACCTGCACCCTTGGTTTGGAAACAACACTTTCACAGATCTACATACATACCTAATCCAATAAGTTCCAGTCAATGTTAATTACATTAACGTTCTTTATATCATGTTGTGCTAATAACTACATTTTTGTCTTTGTAGGGCATAAAACAAGATTTGGTTGAATCATATATTCATTTAATGCCCCCTCCACATCCATTCATAGAACCATTATTGGAGCAAGTTTGGTTTTCTCAAATCGTAAAGATGAGACATTTCAAGGTTGATCATTCTTTGATAACTGCTCTGGTAAAAAGGTGGAGATCTGAATCACACACCTTCCATCTTCTAGTTGGTGAATGCACAATAGCTTTGGAAGATGTGGCTCTCCAGTTAGGACTAAGAGTCGATGGAAAACCGGCTACTGGCTTAACGTATTTCGTTTGGGAAGAAATGTGCGAGGCATACCTGGGTGTGGTTCCTCTAAAGGAGGTAGCACTAAAAGGATCAGCAATCAAACTTAAATGGTTGCAAGAAAATATGATGCCTTTACCCGCAGAACCAACACATGACTAGTTGCAAGCCCATTGTAGAGCCTACATTTTAGGCTTGATTGGGGGGAGGGGTGTAACACCCATTCATATTTATTTAGTTATTAAGTTTAAATAAATGAAAATACGTGTAAATTTTTATTTTTATTTTTAAAAGAAATTCCAAACTTAACAGAATTTGGAAATGGTAGTAAAGATGAAAGATATATACATATATATCATAAAACTGTACATCATGGTTTGTGTAATACATAACAGTTAGAAAACAAAAGTACATTGAAAGAGATATACCACCTAGCCCACTATATACATAAAAAAGATCCTATACAGAGTAATATTTATCTACCTTATCCTTTATACAAGAAGAAAATACTATAGGTCTTCAGGTCTTCCCCCGTTGAGATGTTTTCTATCTTATACTCAACATCACAGAGCGTTAATGTCGTCTTCAATAATCACGACCAATCATACACAAAAGAAAATAATGGAGTGAGGTGTTTTGTTCTAAAATCACTTTTACATGTACGGTAGGAAATCTACCATAAAACAAAGATAAAACATAATTGACAACACAAGAGATCCTAAGGTTCATTCTAAGTTGTATCGGACTACCATTGACTAGGTATGGATCCATACTTCCCATTAGTGGGTAATAGTTCTCAACAGAATCTGGAAAGTGACTGGGAGTACATATACCTCTCTCAACACCATCACATGGTACAGTCCTCGTCATCATTGAGAAACAAAATAACAATTTAGGATATCCATTTATAGAGGTATACTCTCAAACCAATCCTTGAATGCTGAGCAGTTGTCGGGGTTATCGAGTTTGGTCAGGCGAATATCCCGGCTCAAGGGCGCTACCCTAGCCATTAGGACTTTCACCACTCGATGCCTACCCTAAGACCTCCGCAAGTGGGTCCCTGCCTTTCATTCCTCAGCGTACCAAACTGTGGCTTCCCTAACAGGGTGCCATGCCACTACATGTCACTTGCTTTACATTACTCACTAATTTATCACTTCCTAATTTCTCAAATAGAGGTTTCCTTGGTCTCATTTAATTTGAGCACCAATATAATCAACATTTCTGTCTTATTTTGCAGAAATTACATTATACCAAAATTTTAGCAGAATAACGATATAACAATTATAGTATAATTACTAGAATTTTGGCAGAATAACAACTAAATAAATGCATTTTGATTTTCTAAATTTGAGTAGAGTAACAGCTTAGTAAATGTATTTTTATTTTCTAAAATTGAACAGAGTAACAGCTTAGCAAGTAAAATTTAATAATTTAAATTTGAGCAGAGTAACAATTTAATAATCATGATTTAATAATTTAAATTTGGGCAGAGTAACAACTTCGTAAAAATTAAAGTTTAACTTTAAACAATAATAACAATAACTAAAATTTTAGCCTAAACGAGGGGAAAACCCTTCTTACCAATATACAAAGTGACAGTAATTTAGAACCAACCCCACTCCCCCCATTACCTCTAAGATAATTGATGGAGAGGATGAAATTGTTGATGCAGAGCTCCTAGAAAGAGAACTTTACTAGTTGTTGGAAAACTAGTAAAATTTTAACATAAAAACAAAATAAAAGAAAATTTTTTCTAGAGAGAGAAGATCTCTATGAATTTGGTAGTTTGAGAGAGAGAGAGGTGCTGAAAATGGTCCAAGACCATGGGTATTTATAGAGGGGAAGAAGGGGGTTAGGTGTCCCTTAGATGATGTAAGCAATGATGCAATAAAACTTATTTTTAATTTCTTTTAATTAATTTTAGGGACACATACCCCAAATAGGTGGTGAATCAACTATTTTAGGGTTGGGGACGTGCTCCACCAGCTGTCCCAAGCCTCCATGTGTCAAATTTTATTTGTAGGTGAATTAACCGGTATCGATAAAAACGCTTAAATTTGAAAAATTAGCTTTTAATATCAAAATAATTAATTTTAATGAAAAACTGGACAAATACATTATTTTTTATCAAAAATAAATTTCTAATAATAAATTTTAATTTTTATTAATTTATTTCAAATTATATGTATTTATTTTGTATTTTTAAGCTAGAAAATTCATAGAAAATCCATTTTAATTCAATAAATACCAAAATTTTTATAAAAATTATAAAATTAAATATTTTACCCATAATTAAACTAAAATTACCATTTTCACCCTTTTTGAATGTCAAACTAGTACTGGTTGGCTTATTAGACACATAAGGGCATTTTGGTCATTTTACACAAAAATTCCAGAAAATTCCCAAAAATATCCAAAATTATATTTTAATATATATGACATAATTCCAAGCTCAAATTGACATTTTAATGTCAATTGAATCTTTTCCTCATGTTAGTTCTTAATGTTGAGAAATAGGGACAAAATTGTCATTTTCTAATTTCTCCGGGCTCCGGCTCGGAAAAATTATTAAAAATCATGATTAAATAGCTCTTGAAATTTTGAGCAAAATGGTGGAAGTTAGAATTTCAAAATTTCTTTTTGATTTTTCAGAATTGTATTGCCAAATATTATAAAAAAATAGTGGAAGAATTGAAATAGGATTATTATATTTTTCACTACTTTTCTCTCAAAATAAAGTTTTCATAATGAGAGATACTTAATATAAAATTTTCAAAATATTTTGAGGTCAAAAAGTATCTGGTTGGTTCCCATAGTCAACTAGGGATATTTTTGTCATTTTACAAAAATTATCTTAATAAATTCTAAAAAAATTTTAAAAATTATTATTAATTGTTCTAAATACATTAATGACTTAAAAATAATTTTTAAACATACAGAATAATTTAATATATAAAAGTAGGAGTGTTACAAGGGGTATTAATGCCCGACAAATTAGGCAACAGAGTTCATTTTAGGTTTCTATCTTTATTGGTAGATCTTGATTATGCTGGACGTTACAGTTGAGGTTTAGCTTATTTAGCACCTCTATACACAGAAATGTGTAGAGTTATTTACCCGAAATCCAAACTATGGGTGGGTATGCATTGTTGTCGCAATCTTGGGCATGGTATCGCATGCCATTCCCACAAGTCAATTGTTAGCCAACATATTATCAAGTAAATCAAAATCCAAACTAAAGTGTACCTACCTATCCACTAATTTTACTAACATAAAATGTCTCTTACTAGATGAAGTGGCAAGGGACTACAGTTTATTGGAATTCCTCATGGTGATGTTACAGGATATAGATTAAGAATTGACCACATGCATTTTGAACAGGTTATTATATATACTAATTATTCTTTGTCATACATCTATTTCAATTTACTAAACATGCTTATGTTTCTAGTTTGTATGGATGTTATACAGAGGGTGTGAGACATTTATACCACCACATGCATTCAAGGATTCCAAAATGTAGAGTGCCTGTACTATTTTAATTTGTTTTTCAGTCATAGAATGGCAAAAAACGGATAGGGTAAAGCTCTAATTTGGACTATGGCAGGAAGTACTAGATTCACCTAATAATTTAGATCATCTCCACCAAATGGATATACGAGGAAATAACTACATGAACTAGGTTAAAGAGCATGTTGACTGGCTCGAAATTTGGAAGGAACGACAGAACGTCTTATTGGGGCAATCTATTTAGGGTCCTCTACTACAAAATCATGACTATATGTAATGGTAGCGTGCAAATTTGATATCTTTCCTATCTGTGCCACTACAATTGCAAGATCCACAGGTTACACGTAACACAGATGTTGTAACACCCTAAGAGGTACTACTTTAAGCATATACATTTTAATCATGAGAGTGTGAATAATAACAACATACTTATAGAATATCGCAATATGTGATGCCATTACTCAAGAAATTTGTTGTTTAGAGTTTTACATACTTCTCAAGTAATATAATCACATATATCATCAAAAGGGGATCCTTTCTTCCAAAGGATCACTGTACAAAAGATTATATTCCTACGTCATTGCCTTTGAAAAGAATATCCTATAGTCTAACTATACATCGATCACCAAAACATGAGGTCTTCAAGGCCAAGCCCAACCATCTTATCTATCAATTTGGAACATAAACACTAAACTAATGAGATAATGTCTTAGTGAGTGCTAAACACATGCAATACAATTAATGGACCTTATGAATGCATCATTCATAATAAACATTAATTACTCATTCACAAACATAAACTTTCATCACATTCTTTTGCATGCTTAGCTTTTAAGTTTACTTTTTTTTTCGTTCTATGACAAAATGTTGAGCTTAAACTTTCAAGGAGCGTCCCCTTGTCCTTATGCCGTGACCTCTTACTTATATACCCCTTCGATCCGAGGGGTTTATCCACTAACCTTTGGAGAATGGGAAGTGATAGAACTTGCCCATTTTCTTTTATTACAACTTAGATATATTGCAACCTCGTACTTATATCTCCCCCCGGTCCGAGGGGCTTGTTCATTAATCATTTGGCCAACCTTTGGTATCTAGAGGATCCCTTATCCTCTTTCCTTTAAAGGAGACTCCTCATACATGGCATCAAGTGAAATATATTCTCATGTAATCATTTATTTCATAGAAACAATAAACATATGCTTAAAAATGCAATGAATATAACATGCTGTTCTAAGGGTTTCTCGCTCAATGAAGGCATAGCTTCGCTTAGTGAGCAAGACCTTATCGCTTAGCAAACCTGTGTAGGGGTTCCAGACTTGTTCTCTGGACCCTTTTTTGCTGAGCAAGGATAGTTCTCGCTTAGCAAGTGATAAACACCCTCTCTAGACTCGACTTTTCACTGACGAGACCTACTTTCATTGAGCAAACATGCACGAAGCTTCCAGACTTGTCTTTGGAGGTCTTCTTTCTCTGCAACAACTTTTCTCACTCAACAAAAACGTCTAGCTCACTTAGCTAGCATATGGCTTGCTGAGCTAGAGCAACGATTCCACAAAATCGCAATTTCACTATTTCTGCTTGCTTCAAGGCCATTAATGGCTACCTAACCCCTTCAAAACAACATAAATGACTTATAAATTATTCCACAAAGTAAATAATCATCCAATCTATCATAACAACCCATAAATCATACAAATCACACAAAATCACCAAATTCCTAGGGTACAAGAACCCAAAACCCTTAATCCATTAACCATAACTCCAAATCAAGTGGGGTAAAGGGAGGAAGGTGGATAAAAAGCACTCACTACTAGCTTCAAGGGTGATTGGGTGTGTGGTTGATACTTGTTCTTCCTTCTCCTCCTCTTTTTCTTCTCCTTCTCTTGTCTCCTCCTCTCTCCTTCTTTCCTTTTCTTGTTTGTGTGAAAGTGAATGTGTGTGTGTGTGTGTGTTGGGGTCTTATAAGGGTGAAGACCTTTATTGGACCTTAAGGGCCTATTTCATTATAATGTATCTCTGTCCCTCAAAACTATGATAAAGTAGAGTGATATTATATATCATGCAAAGCACTTATGAAAATAACATAAAAGGCTATTATTTATCTACTACTAATCATAATTATAAGTAGCCTATTTCGAGGATGTTACAGATGTTGGTGACACAACACGTGCAACACAGAAAATACCAACACAACAATGTGCATAGGGTAGAGTACACCTCCCCAACCTATCCCCCAATTGTTGAGACCATGCAAAATGAGGACCTGGAACTACCTCATCATTCATTTGCATTCACTCCATCATAACAAAGGCTAATGAAAATCTTGAGCATCATCGGTAGTCGTTCATATTTAGTGCACGAGACTTTATGAGCAACCTGTTTGGTGCAGACATTCGAACTCTGAAGTTGACTTATGCTGAAATAGAAAAAGCGCACAAGAAGGGGGGGTTGAATTGTGCATTTAAATTTTTTTAAAACAATATAAATAAATTTGAAAGCGTTTTCAAGCTAAGGGATAAAGAGAAAGATAACACAAGGAATTTTTATACTGGTTCACTCAACTTGAGCTACGTCCAGTCCCTTCACCCAGAAGGTATCCACTAACTAACCTTAGGTTACACAACTATTGTTCGCGGCCTCTTCAAGCTTACAAGACAATCACCCTAGATTGCTCAACCCAAGTATTCATTTTCACTGAGCCTCTCTAGGCTTTCACAACACAAACAAGTGTTTATACAAAGGTATCAACTCACATAGTGAGGATTTGAAAGATTAAGCTCAAACACTCAAAATATTTTTACAAGACTTTTTCACTATCGTCCAATGGACGCTTCTAGTTAATGTACAGAAAGTTTTTTTAATGTCTCGCTAAGATTGTCATAGATTAGCACGTATCACAGTTTTTTTCTTTTCGCTTCTTCCTTGGTGCATATATATAGTTTTTAGGGAAAAAGATCCGTTGTGGACGACTTGACTTCATTATACAAGGAAGGGCGTGCAAACCATGCTTTCAGAAAGATTAGGCATGGTAGCTTTTAGACTTGCACTAAAACGGAAAGTGCAGGACTATGCTGGCGATTTGTTTTTCTGAACATTCTTCATTCGGCTTGGCAACTTGATAAGTTGACTTGCTTTATCTGTTTTGCTGCGCTTTTGCACTAGAGTGAATCTGATTACATTTAATGCTTCAAAACAATTTGAACGTTAGATCACAAGAATGGTAGTATGTTAGTTTCGAGGAAAATGAACATAAGTAAATTGTATGTTTAAATAAGACTTAGTCGTTTGAAGATTTGTCATTGGAAGCTTTTGTCTGAATGCATCTAATATTTGAATTTGTTCTAAGAAACAAGATTTAGCTTTGGACGGTCATCTTTAGCTTGTTTACTGGACGGTCTCCTTCTATATTTCTACTAGACGGTTTGCTTTAGCACGTCTATTGGACGGTCCACATAAAAGTAGCTTGATTGTTGTGGTAGTCCTTAGGCAAAAACTTGAACATTAATAAGTTTGTTATCTTTAAAACTGAGGGTTTAGACGCTTCTACGTCTTTGGTTCCAACAATCTCTCCCTTTTTGATGATGACAAACCTTATTAATTTTAAGTTTTTGCTAGAGTATAAAGAGGCGCATAAAAGAATTTTCGAAAGACTTACTATGCTCCCCCTGAGTTTGATATGCCATGTTTGTATGCTTTGAGACATAAAATATATTAGTTTTAAATCCATACTAAGTATCAGAATATACTAAGAATCAAAACATATTATATCTAACAGTTATAAGATCAAACAGAAGTAGAGCAACACTTTGAGATATATCAAAACAAAGTATGTATTTTATTGTACTAGAAGATCATACAAAGCATAAATTTTAAAAGCAAAAAACAAAACGCTTTAATTCTCCCCCTTTTGTCATTAGCAAAAAGCAAACAAAAAGAAAAGGGAGTGTCATCATGGTCACTGTGGCAGCGGCTGAGGAGGAGGTGGGGAAGGTTGGGAAGGGTGTAGGAGTGCTTGTTGGTTCTGTAGGATTTGGTGAAGAAGAGTAAATATGGGTTGAAGCTGATTTGCAACGTACTGTTGAACAGCGGGGTCAATAGGGAGGATGGGAGAAGAGGCAGGAGTAGAGATGGGAAGGCTAGCAAAGGCTTGGGAGCCAAGAGTAGGCGGCGGTAGAGGTGTGGGTGACGGTGGTTGGGAAGGAGTTGGTGGAAGAACTTCAGTGGTAGAGGAGGTGCTTCCAGAAGTTTCAAGTCTTGTATATCGAGTTGGTAGGGACGGGGATTGGTCCAAGGATAGGGTGGTTGGAAATTGTTGGGGTGGGTGAAAGCAGCAATCATAGCGTATAGAATAGAAGTTTCTGTACCAAGGAATGGACGTTCATTCGGTGGACGGACAAAGGAAGCTGAAGTGTCCGAAAAGTGAAAGACACGAGCTGGACACTGCGTAAATTCACAGTTCGTTGCAGTTGGGATGTCGGCCTTGTCATTTGGAGAGACTCCACTACTGGACGCTTCTTGTTCGCATATGAACATGTGTTGGTGCCAGAAGCATTTAGCATCATCCTCGTCCATGTCTATATGAAGACGCTGAGCTATGAACCATTCAAGGGAATGGATTGGATGTTGTTGAATTTCAGCTCTGGACGGTAGAGGCAAGGACGGCGCCTTGGTCAGAATGTTCTTCTTTTTGCAGTTGACATCTATGATTGAAAGCCTTGGGTAGACTCGATCTGGTTGGATGCAGATGGATGTGGAAGGTCGGATGTGTTGTGATGAGGGGTGAAAAGTTGATGCTTCAAAGTCGCTGAACCTTTGAGAGTGTTACAAAACATATGCTCAAAGGCAGATGGAAAGAATCTACCTTCTACTGGATCTATAGGCCTAAACTTCAAATTTAAAGGCCTTAGATGGACGGTCCACTCGTCCCCTGGTCTTCTTTGTTGCAGAGCTTGGTCAGTGTCTTCTACTGGAGGTACTCTGTGTTGAAGTACTATAGGAGGATGGGCATTAAGGCGCCAAGCTCGTACAATTCTGGGGTACCTCCATCTGATAAACCGCTTGAGCGGCAAGTGTTATATAGCTCCTAGAGGTAGTGCCAGATAAGCCTCAGACGGTTGATTAACATAGTCTTCTATGTATTTGTCCATATTAATCAGAGAGTAATCAAAGATGAAGTCTGGCTCAGGAAGCTCTGGACACAAAATAATCTCATTGTCGTCCATGGGGTTCTGTTGGTTTCCCTCAACAAAAAGTAGGGGCCATTTCTGTTTTATTTTCTCCAAGGTTTCTAAGGGGGTGGAAGATGTAGGAATGGGAATGATGGTTGAGGAGGAAGGTGATTTAGGAGGTTTGATGGAGAGATGTGACTTAAAGATGCCGGGAATGGGGATGGTGCAGGTGTAACCTTTATCACCAGGCAACAGTATGTCTAGTTCAGGTGTGGCTTGTGTTTCAGGTTGTGTTTGGGTGAGTATTTCAAAAGATGCAACAGACATTAATTCAACAAATTCACTAGCAGGTTCATCAGCATCAAGAGTGGAAAGCTTACTTTTCTTGGACTGTGCTTCCCCTGGTAGTGCTTCTACTGGTCGTTTTGATGGGGCAGATGGTTGGACAGCTAGAGGTTGTGGTTGAGCAGGAATAGCAACCATGGCAGTTTTCTGTTCTTGACAAGCTCACCAATGGGCTTGTTCTCCTTGTCGTCAGAAGCGACGATCAAACGTCTCTTGGTAGAAACTGGTGCCAGAGCAGGTGGAAGAGCAGAGGCAGCGACGAGAGCAGTTGCAAGAGGAGTAGGCGAAGCTGAAGGTCGTTGGGTCTTAGACCTTGTAACTTTGGTTGCTTGTGTCTTGGACAACTTCCTCTCAGTAGACGGTTTGGTAGCAATAGGATTGACAAACAGTGCCTCGTCGTCCATCAGCTTAGCATGCTGGACGATTGGCTCTACTGTTTGCTGAGGCACCATCTCAACAACTTTTTCTTTAACGTCCACTGGTTTGGACGTGGTCTTCAAAGGCTTTAGCACGAAACCAACCTTCATTTGTGCAATGTTGTTGCGTCCAAACAGTAGTTGTGTAAATCTGTGGCCACCACCGAGAATCCTAATCTAGTTCTACTCTCCAACAAGTAGAGCAAAGAAGGTATGATACATATTCTGTTGCCAGAAAATCTTGTTCAGAAGAAGGGCGTATGTGATTTGGTTGCGCTCTTCGCGTCCCCTTATGGTCCTGAAGATGTTGCTCAGGATGAGGTGCGGTAGGTTGAACTATTGGCCTGTGATCATGTGGAACAGTGCGAACCTGTGTAGGAAGGTAACACTGTCCTTCGATCCAGCCTTGTGAAGTATTCCTTTGTTTAGAAACTACTAGAAAATCTTTCCCTCTTTTATCAGCTTATTGTACTCGATTGGGCCTTCGCCTTCTGGACCCATCAGTGCAGCGTCAACTGTGTCGTGTCCTCCAAAGCTGTCTTCCCAGCTGTTCTTGATGCAGGACCCAGTCCGCTCACAGCCAATGGCTTGAGCGATAGTGCCAAGGTCTAGTGTGACCTTGACTCCCAAAACGGTCCCGACGATGTTCGTCTTGGAGAATTCAGCAGAGTTCCAGAACTGTCTGATGAGCTATGGGTAGATAATCTTGTTCATGTGGAAGTAATTGAAAATTCCACATCTGATCAAGTTGTCATTCACTTTCACACCCATGTCATCCAGGGCTTGAATGTTGAAATGACTTTCAATAAGAACAACGGTCTTGTCTAGGCTCTCCACACGAGCCATAGCCTTTATAGCAGAATTAGCCTTTTCAGTTGCCATATTTGAGAGCTTGAAGGATTTTAGGGTTTGAGAGGTTCGAGAGAGAGAAAGATAGTGTGTTCAGATAGATTTGAGAGGAGGTGAATGTTTGGTTTGGTGTTTGAGTGTATATGAAGAAACCGAAGGGTTTTGCTTTTGGCAGTTCTTTGAATTTCGAAGAGAGAGATGATGTGCAATAAATGTTGGTCAAGCGCTTACATTTTTCGAGGTTGGTTATACGACACATGAGTGACTCAGACAAGAATAAAACATTTATTTCAAATCATTATTAGTGAAAACATAATTAAGGACGGATGAAGATATTTATGCACACAAATGTAAGTTGTTATGGAATGCGAAAAGCTATGTAAAAGGACGGATAAAATATTGGATGCTATGAAACCATAGGACAGTACAAAACATTGGATGCTCATGTTCTTGGACGGTCAAGGCATATTGAATAAACTATTCATTTATAAATTCTATACGAAGATAATCTCGAATATGGATGAGTTTATCTTCAAGGAGGGGTTTTGTAAATATATCAGCTAATTGATTTTCAATGTTAATAAACTGAATATTGACAACTCCCTTCTGAACATAATCTCTTATAGAATGATGTTTTATTTCAATGTGTTTTGCTCGAGAATGCAAAATAGGATTTTTAAACAGATTTATAACAGTAGTATTATCATAAAAGATAGAAATGTTACTTTCGTAGATACTGTAGTCTTTTCGCTGATGCTTGATCCATAAAATTTGTGAGCAATAAGACATAGCTGAGATATACTCTGCTTCCATTGTGGATAGGGCAATCGTCCCTTGTCTTTTGCTTATCCAAAAGACTAGATTTTCACCAATGAGGTGACATCCTCCACTGGTGCTTTTGCGTTCTATTCTGTCTGCAGCATAGTCAGCATCACAGAATCCAACTAACCTATATTCTTTGTTTGACTTAAAACACAAACCAAGATTAGTGGTTCTTTTAAGTATCTAAAGATTCTTTTTACTACTATTAGATGAGTTTCTCTAAGATTAGATTGAAAACGGGCACATAAGCATACACTGAACATAATGCCAGGTCTGGACGCTGTGAGATATAATAGGGACCCAATCATACCTCAGTATGTAGTTTGGTCTACTTTTTAGATGTGTCATCCAGGTTAAGTACTGACGATGGATGCATAGGTGTACTCATTTCCTTGGCATCGTCCATCTTGTACTTCTTGAGAAGTTCGTTGACGTATTTTGTTTGATGTATGAATATGCCATTTGCAGTCTGCTTTACTTGCAATCCCAAGAAGAATTTTAGTTCTCCCATCATACTCATCTAGAATTTTGTTGTCATAATCTTAGAAAAATCCTTGCATAATGCGTCATTAGTAACACCAAATATAATATTGTCCACATATATTTATGCAACAATAAAATGTGATTTGACGTCTTTGTGAAAAAGAGTGGTGTCTACTTTTCCTCTAGTAAAACCATTTTCTAAAAGGAAAGAGCTTAGCTTTTCATACCAAGCTCTTGGAGCTTGTTTGAGTCCATATAAAGCCTTTTTGAGTTTGAAAACATGTTTAGGAAAAGTATCACACTCAAAACCAAGAGGTTGTTTGACATAAACTTCCTCATTTATTAGGCCATTTAAGAATGCACTCTTTACATCCATTTGATAGAGCTTCATATTACTATGAGCAGCAAATGAAAGTAAGATGCGAATGGCTTCTAATCTAGCTACTGGTGCAAAAGTTTCGGTGAAGTATATATCTTGTTGTTGAGAGTAGCCTTTAGCTACAAGTCTAGCTTTGTTTCTTACCACTTTGCCAGCTTAGTCTAGCTTGTTGCGAAACACCCATTTTGTTCCAATGATAGACTTGTCCTTGGGCACAGGAACAAGCATCCAAACATCGTTTTGTTCGAATTGATTCAGTTCGTCCTTCATGGCACTGATCCAGACATCGTCTAAGAGAGCTTCGTCCACTGTCTTTGGTTCTAGTTAGGAAATCAAAGCAATTTGAGCTTGGTCCTTGAAGGTCGATCTTATCCTGACATGATCTTGTACGCTTCCAAGAATTTGATCATTTGGATGATATGTCTTCATTTGCCAAAAACGTCCAGTTGGTTCCTTTTCATCTATTTTTGGATCATCCAACGGATTTCTAGACGCTGGAGGTTTGACATCTTCTAGTTTCATATCTGTAAATGAATTGTCTAGCTCTGATATTTCTTTATCAGGCTTATTGTTATTGAACTTAATGTGGATGACTTCTTCAACTGTTAAGGTTCTAGAGTTGTAAACTCTGTAAACCTTGGATGTTTCAGAATAACCTAACAGTATTCCTTCATCACACTTAGAATCAAACTTTCCAAGGTTGTCCTTAGTATTTAAGATGAAACATTGACATCCAAAGGGATGAAGATATGATATGTTGGGCTTTCATCCTTTCCACAATTCATAAGGAGTCTTTTTCAATATAGGTCTTATATAAATTCTATTTTTTAAATAATATGTAGTGTTTACGGTTTCAGCCCAGAATAGCTTAGGAATGGAGTTATCATTGAGCATGGTTCTAGCCATTTCTTGTAATGACCTGTTCTTTCTCTCTACCACACCATTTTGTTGTGGTGTTCGTGGTATAGAAAAGTTATGGAGAATTTCATTCTCTTCACAGAACCCTTGAAAACTTTTGTTTTCGAACTCCCCTCCGTGATCACTTCTAATTAAAGCTATACAAACACCTTTTTAATTTTGGATTCTTTTGTAAAAGATAGAAAAGATTTTGTAAGACTCATCCTTGTGTTTTAAGAACATAACCCATGTCCATCTAGAATAGTCGTCCACTATGACTAGTCCATATCATTTTCCGCTAAGGGAGGCTGTTTTAGTTGGACCAAACAAATCAATATGCAGTAGCTCAAGAGGTCTAGTTGTGGAAACAATATTTTTTGAATCAAAAGAACTTTTTACTTGTTTCCCTTTTTGGCATGCATCACAGAGAATATCAGACTTGTAAGCAGGATTTGGAAGTCCTCTTACAAGGTTATGCTTATTTAGCTTTAAGATTAGTCTCAAGCTTGCATGTCCAAGTTTCTTGTGCCAAGTCCATTGATTCTCTTTGATGGATACTAGACACAATACGTTTTGATTTGTAAGGTCATTTAGATCAATCTTATAAAGATTGCTTTGCCTCTTAAGAGAGAATAATATGGATCTATCTAGATTCCTGATAGTACATTTGTCTTTGTCAAAGAAGACATTGTATCCACTGTCACATAATTGATTTATGCTTAGTAGATTGTGTCTAAGTCTTTCAACATATAAAACATTTTCAATGGAAGGGAAGGAATGCTTACCGATTGTTCCTATGCCTGTGATCTTTCCCTTCTGATTCCCTCCAAAGGTGACCCATCCACCATTCTTAGGTTGCAGGCTTTGAAACATACACCTTTCTGCTGTCATGTGTCATAAGCAACCACTATCCAAGTACCATGACTGGTGTCTTCTTTCTGTTGTCAAGCAAATCTGCAACAGGGATTATCATTGACTTAGGTACCCAAATGGACTTGGGTCCTTTTCTGTTAGTTCTGAAGGCATTGGACGCCTTCTTAATTGGACGATGGATGCACTTTGTTGGTTCATGCCCATTCTTTCTACATATTTTATAGGAGGTCATGTTTTTACTAGGTTTGTAATTTTCTTTCTTAACAAACCAAGTCCAGATTTGTCATGAGGACTTCGTCTATAAGATAGAATTTTATTTAAATTCTCAGTTCCATTAACAAATTTGGACAAACTTTCTTTCAGATGAGTAACTTCTTTTTGAAGTTCTAAGACTTCATGAGAAGGTGTCTCTTTTGAAAGGTTCTTTGTTTTTAAAAACTCATTTTCTCTTAAAACTTCTTTATGCTCTTCTTTGAGCAAATTGAATTCTTTTGTTATTTTTGAAAATTTCTTTTTCAGTTCTTTATATCCCATTGAGAGAGTTGAGGAGTTAGCAAGCAAATCATTATAGGCTTCTTGAAGAGAGATTAAGTCATTGAAGTTTACCTCTTCGTCTTGCTCATTGTCTGAGCTATCAGAGCTGGTATCGGCCATGAGACACAGGTTAGCTTCTTCCTCTCCTTCTTCTTTTGACGAAGATAGGTCCATGTCTTCCCAGGTAGCCATGAGACCTTTTTTCTTAAAAAAAACGTCTTCTTTTTGTCCTTCTGTAAACTAGGACATTCAGCCCTGAAATGTCTAGGCTTCTTACATTCATAACAAACTAGAGGACTCTTTTCTTTTGGTGCTTTGTTAAACTTCTTTGTGAAGTTTTTGGCTATGGATCCTCCTTTCTTCCTCCACATAGCCTGTATTTTTCTAGAGATGAAGGATATTTCATCCTCATCAAAGTCATCTTCTTCGGACTCTTCCTCAGAGGATTCTTCCACGTTTAAGGCTTTGGACGATGATCCTCTAGGTGGACACTGGACGCTTAGTGCGATGGACTTTTTCTTTTGTCCTTCGTCTTGCTTCAACTCTAGTTCGTGGACTTTAAGAGTTCCAAGTAACTCTTCCATAGAGAGTGCTGTTAGATCCTTGGATGCTCTTAAAGCTATAACTTGTGGTCTCCATTGCCTAGGCAAACTTCTTCAGATTTTGTCAATATGATCATAATTATCATAGGTTTTGCCTAAGGATCTTAGGTTGTTTATTATGCTTTGAAATCTACCAAACATGAGTTCGATAGTTTCATTTTCTTCTATAGTAAAGAGTTCATATTGTCTTACGAGTAAGCTCAACTTAGACCTCTTTACTTGTGAAGTACCCTCGTAGGCAAGTGTGAGAGTATCCCACATTTTCTTAGCACTTTTTAAACTATGCACATTTTCATATTCAGATTCAAATAAGGCATACATCATAGCATTTCTAGTTTTTGAGTTTAGAAGATACCTCTGTTTATGAGTTTCTGTCCATTGACCTCTCGGTAGCGCTCCATTCCATCTTGGTCAAGGGGCAGATAGTTGCCAGTTTTTACTACGTCCCACATGTCTATGTGACAAGCATCAAAGAATGCTATCATTCTTTGCTTCCAATAATCGTAGTTCTGACCTTTAAAGAGAGGTGGTCTATTAATAGCTTGTCCCTCATTTTCCATGAGTGCTCAGGATCGTTTTAACCCTGCAATGTTAGATGCTCAACCCTAAGAGGCCGAGCTCTGATACCAATTGAAATAGAAAAAGTGCACAAGAAGGGGGGTTGAATTGTGCGTTTAAAACTTTTTAAAACAATATAAATAAATTTGAAAGCGTTTTCAAGCTAAGGGATAGAGAGAAGATAACACAAGGAATTTTTATACTAGTTCACTCAACCTGAGCTACGTCCAGTCCCTTCACCCAGAAGGTATCCACTAACCAACCTTAGGTTACACAAGTATGGTTCGTGGCCTCTTCAGGCTTTACAAGGCAATCACCCTAGATTGCTCAACCCAAGTATTCATTTTCACTGAGCCTCTCTAGGCTTTCACAACATAAACAAGTGTTTATACAAAGGTATCAACTCATGTAGTGAGGATTTGAAAGATTAAGCTCAAACACTCAGAATATTTTTACAAGACTTTTTCACTATCGTCCAATGGACGCTTCTAGTTAATGTACAGAAAGTTTTTTGATGTCTCGCTAAGATTGTCACAGATTAGCACGTATCACAGTTTTTTCTTTTCGCTTCTTCCTTAGTGCATATATATAGTCTTCAGGGAAAAAGATCCGTTGTGGAAGACTTGACTTCATTATACAAGGAGGGGCGTGCAAACCATGCTTTTAGAAAGATCAGGCATGGTAGCTTTTAGACTTGCACTAAAACGGAAAGCGCAGGACTGTGCTGGCGGTTTGCTTTTCTGAACATTCTTCATTCGGCTTGGTAGCTTGATAAGTTGACTTGCTTTATCTGTTTTGCTACGCTTTTGCACTAGAGTGAATCTGATTACATTTAATGCTTCAAAACAATTTGAAAGTTAGATCACAAGATGGTAATATATTAGTTTCGAGGAAAATGAACATAAGTAAATTGTATGTTTAAATGAGACTTAGCCGTTTGAAGATTTGTCGTTGGAAGCTTTTGTCTAAATGCATCTGATATTTGAATTTGTTCTAAGAGACAAGATTTAACTTTGGACGGTCATCTTCAGCTTGTTTATTGGACGGTCTCCTTCTATATTTCTACTAGACAGTCTGTTTTAGCACGTCTACTGGACGGTCCATATAAGAGTAGCTTGATTGCTGTGACAAGGTTAGTCCTTAGGCAGAAACTTGAACATTAATAAGTTTGTTATCTTCAAAACTTTGAGGGTTTAGACGCTTCTACGTCTTTGGTTCCAACACATGCTTATATGCAAAATATTGTCATTCCATTGTTTCACCATCAACTTGTTGGAAGTTCTTTAACACCATATGTGGACGATTAAACAAATTATCAGTCACTACCTCCAACAAATTTAAATCTGAACTTGGATGAGGTTGTGCATCAAGATCAGCCAATTTTCGACGTTGAGGAATATCAAACACGACAACATAGACAAATCTGTTGAAATCCTCCATGTAACAAGCAACCTCCATTATGGAATTAGACATCACTATGGAGATTAAGTACCTTGTTTGTTGTAATATTTATTTAATTTATTTCTAGGCAATTATTTTAATTACATTTGTCAATATTATTTTTGTCATAATTTACCTCAACTAACAACATAATAAACATAGTAATTAATTTAATTGATTAAATAGTTTAAATTAATATAAATCTTCTTATTTAATATTTTTAATTGGTTGTACTTATTTTAATTAACCACTAAATGTATTATTTAACCACATTTTCTTTCTTTTTGGGCATTAAAATTAACCCATAATTAAAATAAAATTAGAATAAATATAAATAAAAAATTCACAAAGCAAAATATATATATATAACAACCCCTTAAGAAGTTAGGTCCTGGAGACCTAAACTTCATGGGGGATAATTAAAAAAAAAAAAATAGAATGCAAAAAAGAAGCCAGCTTTTTGGGAGATAGAATCTTAGAAGAACAGTAAAACAATATATTTTGGTAAACAATGTTGCATGTGTAGTAGTTCAGGAATTATTATTTTTTAATTTATTTTGGTAAAAAAAAACCTCAAAATTAGCTTTTTAATAATATTTCATTAAATTTAGGTTAAATTAATAAGTAGATCCTTTAGTTTTATAGAGTTTTTAATTAAGTCGCTACAGTTAAAAATACTTTAAAAAAGTTCTTATAGTTTAAAAGTTTGTAATTAAATCCCTAAAGAAATTAATAAAGATGTTGAAGGTGGGAATTGAACCCCAACCTTGAAGTTCACCAACAACATTAAAACTACTAAGCTAATGACTTTATTTGATATATAAATAACTTAAATGGGATATTAAAATTATACATATATTTACTACTACTAAATTAAATAATATTAACTGATAATATTAAAATTAATATTAATAAATATAAAAAATATAAATTAGTATATATTTATAGGATATTAATAAAATTAAAATTAATAAATACTAATAATATTAATAAATATAAATTAATAATATATACTAAGGACCAAAATTACACATATATTTACAAATAGTAAATAAGCAATATAATATTATAAAAAAAACAAATAATAACTTATACTTTTTAATACTATATATCTTAATTATAACTTAATCACTCCATTTTAAATATTTTTCTTTTTTATAAAATTGTGTTGTTGTAATTTTTTTATTTTTTTCTCTACATATATTAGTGACTGAAATAAAATATTATTATCAATGAAATAATTTTTATATGTATTTCACTGAAAAAAGTATATTTGTATCATAAATTTTAATTTTTTTTAATATATATTAATTTATATATATTAGTGAACTCTAAAGGTTGAGATTCAAACCCCTTTATACTGACAAGTATATATTATTAATTTATAATTATTAATGTTAATTTTAATGTTATTAGTTTATATGATGTTAATATTATTTAATTTAGTAGTGATAAATATATGTGCAATATTGGTCTTTTATTTAAGTTATATATAATATAAATTTCATCTGTGTACCAAATAAAGTCATTAACCTTGTGGTTTTAGTGTTATTGATGGACTTTAAAGGTCAGGGTTTTTAAAGTGTTTTTAAACTATAAACTTTAAATTACAAATTTTTTAAACTATAAAGACCTTTAAAAATGTTTTTAACTGTAAGAACTTAATTAAAACTCTATAAAATTATAGAGACTTTTGGATTAATTTAACCTTAAATTTATTAAAAACAGTTGAATTAGATAAAATTTCAATTATATTTTTTATTCAAAAGTTATAATATATATATATATATATATATAATTTTATAAAAAATCTTTTCTTATTTTTATTTTGGGATATATAGCGGGTAAAAGGAATAAAAGATATACACAAAAACTATCGTGCATATTCTTCTACATATAAATAGGTAGCTGAAAATTATTTGTGATATGTGTAAAATGATAAGGAAACAATTTTTAACTGCGTATTTGTCTTGTTTACGAAAAGGAAAATTTGTGTAGATAACATTTTTTTTTTCACTATGACATTAGTGCGAAGTATCTACTTTGCTTAAGGGTGTGTTTGGATTGATGAAAAAAGGAGGAAATGGAGGAGGATGAAATGGATGGAAAAAATATTTCACTGTTTGCTTTATATAAATGAAGATGGAAGAGGATGGAAGGGAATGAGAAAAAATCTCTTCCATTCCATTACTTATTGAAAAAATTATACTGATATCCCTTGAGATTTTTTGAGATTACACAAGCCTCCTGCTTTTTTAACGTTTAGAACAACCCCCTTATAGGAATACACAATGTAATGTTTTTCAAATAATCAATGGGTTAATGTAATATATAAAGAGTGTCAGTGTAATATTTTCAAACAATTAGAGGAGTTAGTGTAGGGGCCCGAAAAAGAAGGGTATCAAGTGAAATTCAATGAAACCTCAAGGGATACCAGTATAATTTACTCTTATTCTTATTTTTCTTCCCTCCAATTTGGGGTGCGGGGTATGAAACGGAGCTTTCTAAATTATAAAATTACTATTTTAGCCTTATAAAAATTGCTTCCAAAATAACTGTTGACCTCTTTTATCTTTTATTTTTTTCCTGCTTTTCTTCTTTCTCTTCTATCTTCTTCCTGATGAGCAATCTTGTAGAATCTTGTGTCTAGGCTATATTAAAGCTGGTATTCCGTTGTGTTTTGACTAGACTGGGTTTTCTATCATAATATTGAATTGGATTGGAGCATATTAAGAAAGAAAATATCTGGTTATGAGTTTACACTTGGGTTTTCTATTTTGCATATGTTTTGCAGTTGAATTCTGTAGGTAATAAAAATAGAAATAGAATTTCTTATATTATTTTGTTTCTTTCTCTTTCTCTGCTTTATTCGATGCTATATTGGAGATATGTCTAAAAAGGCCTAGAAAGCATTGTAGGTGCTGCACAGTAACCATGGAATAATATCTTAGTGTGTTTGGAATAGATTTATGGTGAGGAAAAAATCAATTAATTTTTTATGGTGAAGGTGAAGAAATAAATAGTTGCTTCTACTTTTTCATGATATCACCATGATTTTGTAGGATAAAATTGATTTTGTAATGATATCACCATGAATGTGTGTTAAATCAACTGGAGTCGATGAAACTGGAAAGTCGAACAAAACGATATAAATCATCTTCACAAGTGTTGTTGGCTATTGCTGGTTATTTGAAATTCAACTATGGGTAGGTGAATGTGTGTTAAATTAATTGCTTTTAGACATTTCTTCTTGTTTTCACGTAGGCCTAGCATTAGCATTAGCATTAGTTGGGGTGCTCTGTTTTGTATGTGGGTGGGGTTTTAATAATATTTTTTTGCTTACAATATGTAAAATAAGGGTAATATAGAAATTGAAAAATTATAATTTATTTTGCTCCATTCTTTTTTCAAATAATGAAATGGAATATTTGTTTTATTCTACTGTAAATTATTCAAATAGTGAAATGATATTTTTAATCCATTCTATTTCAATCCATTCCATTTTATTATGTTATGATCCATCCGTCTTATTCTTTATTACCAATCCAAACATAGCCCAAGGAATCCAAGCTCAGTACCACTTGGATCAACGACATATTGATAAATAACATTATTGTTTTTAGTAATACAATAAATGGATAATACTTTTATCATATTAATATTAATAACAAAAATGTTTATTAGAAATTATTGGAAATTATTTTATTTTGAAATTATAAATTTATTATAGTTTAAGTTGCTTTTATTTAGAAATCTATTCAAATTTATCAGTAGCTCAACGTGATTTGATTTTAGTTTTAAATATTTAAATTGACAATTTGAGTTTGTCTTATTTATCTACTCAACTTATTATGATTAAATATAAAAAATTAAGTATAAACATTACAAAAATAAATTTCAATCATTTTGAAAATATTCTAAACAAGAAGACTTATTTTACAAATTAATAAAATCCTATGTTTACTATCCAAGAATGAGAATTAATTTTCAATCAACTCAAATTAATTTCAATTTTAATAATTTCTCAAACGCAAATATTTTAAATCTTTCAAAAAGAAAATATTTACAAATCAAATTAATTCTTAAAAGTACTAATTACAAACATACAAGGGAAATGCATTTAAATTAGGGTTGATGATAGGTAGGATTTTCCTATACTATACTTATACTCAGATCAATTCCTTACATTTTACTTAAATAAAATATATTTTCCTTTAATGTATCTTCCTTTTCCCAAACTAATAGAATAAACACTAATAGTAAAATTACAATATCTAACTTGATTAAAATTTGAAAAAAAAAAACGTCATATTCTTTTTGATGCTTGGTTTGAACCCATGCTTTAACGGTTTGAAAAGATATATATTTTATATTCTAATTATAAAACATAACAACCATATAATTAAATTAAATTCAAATCTAATATAATAAAGTAATTAATTATGAAAAATAAAGTAATTAACGACAAAACATAAAGGTTTTAATAGTGATAAATAATAATCAAACTTATCAAATAACAAATTTCAACTCACCATCGTGTCCGTAGATCAACTGGCGAGATGTTAGTTTAACCAATGGTCTTGATTTTGAGTCTTATGTTTGTATTTGCGTTAAATATTCAGAGTGAGAGCTTTATCGCGATCCTACCTAGCTTAAACAAGATTGCCTTTAGTAGTAGATACTTGTAATTTCTACCAAAAAATAACAAATTTCAATTGCTGACTTAGGATTTGAAAGTGGGGATTATGTTAAGTATAGGATTGACATGTCCTTAAACATTTTCATAGGAGTATAAACATTTATTTTTATTTTAAATTTATTATATATATATATATATATATATATATATATGACAAGGTGGGTAATAAAGCATTTAGAAACACACCTATTTTTATATAATTTTACAAGATGATATTATTGACTCTGTTTGAATAAATTTTCTTTTATAAGCATTTATATGAGAAGAAAATAAAAAAGGTAAAATTAATTTATCTTCTCTCATAAGTTAAAATTAACTTATCATCTCACCCTTAGAGAAGCTAGATGAGAGAATTTCTATAAAAATTAGAGTGCATAAATTTATTTAACTTATGAGAGACGTTTAATTCATTTTACCTAATTATTTTCATTTCCTAGTTACTTATTTATTGAACCTTTAATAATAAAATACATAACTATTTTGACCTATGTGAGACTTTGAATTGATATTAGTCGTTGGTCCTATTAATTTTGTCAATATTTGTATCATTTTGTAATATTTATATTTTAGGAAATGTTATGGAAAAAATTTGATAGAAATTTATTTGAAAAAAAAAATTAAATTAATATTATTAATTATTAAAAGTTTATGAAAATAATACAGAGAAATACAAGAAGAAAAATTGAATCATGTTTCAAAAACAATTGACAAAACAAAATGGATCGTATTTGGAAGTCAAAGAAATAAACACGAAATAACTGTCTAAGATTTAGAAAGGGTCTTATAATGTTTTAGACAATTTTCATGAACATGAATTTATTTAAAACTTAGTTAAAATCCAATTTTGAAAATAAATTTTCACACAAGACTACCCCAAAGTTAGAAATAAACAAGAAGATAAAAGCCAAAATAAACACAATGAAAATTGTTCAAATAAACACACACACACACACAAAATAATATATAATATACGAAATATAAATACTAATTTTATTTAATATACATAAAATTTATATATAGTATATAATAATTCATTTGTTGTATATAATAATATATAATTTATATAATACACACACACACACACACATATCGCTGTGTGTGTGTGTGTGTGTATGTACATATATGTATATACCATCGCTCGTTCACTTAGGGACCCTGTCCTTGCCGCAAAGTTGTTAGAGCTGAGGAGTCAGCTGCTGATGCTCCACCTACTGCTCCTCCTTCTTAGATGTAGCGTTTAAGAGTATGACCAGCCTAGGGTATGTGTGATGTATTTTTCTCCTTCCCCTTTTGTGATGTACTTTTGTCGATGGACACACTGATGTATGTGCACGCACACTTTCTTTTGAGATGCTTTGACAAAGATGTTGGTCTATAAGTGCCATAAGGCACAACCATTTGCACTTGATACTTTGTGAGCTATATATATACATCACAAAGTATCAAGTGCAAATGGTTGTGCCTTATGGCACTTACAAACTAACATCATCGTCAAAGCGTCTCAAAAGAGAGTGTGCATGCACATGCATTAGTGTGTCCATCGACAAAAGTACATCACAATAAGGGAAGGGGTAAAATACATCTCACACACTTTAGGCTGTTCGTACTCCTAAATGCCACATCTAGCAAGGAGGAGCAGCATGTGGAGCATCAACAGCTGGCTCCTCAGCTCTAGCAGCTCTGCGATGAGGATAGGGACCTTGAGTGAATGAGCGACAGTACTCCCTAGCTCTCAAGCGAGGTCGAGCAGCAGGAGCAGGCTTTCTCCACATCTCCCGAATAGGTAACCAAAACTCTACTGATGTATACAAAGTCACAAAAAAACACATCAATTCCCGTAGGAGCATAGGAAAGCTTAAGCTCTCCCCTAAGTAGACCTCTGAAGCTCGCGGTTGATCCTCCAAACTTCACTGTCTCCCACAGCAGTCTCATGGAAGTCAATGTGACAGGGACTTATGTGAACGTGGTTTCGGATCATGGGCAGCAGTCTCAACGCTCTGGGTCATCTCGCCATCTACTCCCACGAACATGACATTCGAGATCATCACAGGCACAAACTACACGTGCAAACAACGCAAGGGTAAGCTTATAAAAAAATTAATACAGAGTTCTAACTAACACAACAATTATTTTTAAGAAACATAGAATGTTAATATCAGATAAGACTTCAACATTTTTAAATAAACATATATAAACATAGTGCAACATAATGTCATGCAATTCATGTAGACACTACTCCAGGGAGACTTTTTCAACAAATCGAGCAATCATTATGGAACGTCCCTTAACATAGCACCTAAGCCACAAGGATCACACGGATTCTTTCAAGGCACAACTATTGGGGGAGCCGATAAACTAATCTTGTGGAAGTCGATAGTGGCTTACTATGGCATAAGGTTCGCAATGACCTTGACCTCAATGTGGAATTGCCCGTCCATCTATCCTCAAGGTCCATCAACAGCTACCCCACTATTTCTTCCAGCACTAGGTTGAGAGCTATACACCGACTCTCAACTTACGTGCCTATTCGCGATGCCGTCCTAATAGAACCCATGCATATACGTTCATGCCAATAATGGCAACAAAACATTAACTCGGCACATGATTAAGAGTCACTGCTTATTTCCAAAATCAATTCCCAATATTCGTAAATTAACGGATAACGTATATTATCAAAATTTTTGAACTTAAGCTTTGAAGTTTCTCTCTTAAATCTTTTATGTTCTATTAATCTTTTCTAATAACTTAATAATTAATATTCACAATAATATGGAAACTAAGAGGGAATTTATCTCAACAAATTCTACTTTTATACGAAGGAAAATATACTTATTAGAATAAAGGAAAAAAAAATCATAAAACCTTCTAACATATTAAAATATAAAATCTAATATTTAAATTTATCAAAATTATTTCTATAGAGAAAATAATGTATGCGTGTTTATTTATTTATAATTTTTTTTGGATTCTATCTTTCGTATAACATTATGTTACAGACGTATATTCCCTTAAAATTTTTAAAAGCATATTTAAATGTCTAAAATCTATTTCTCAACAGATTTTTATTTCGACGAGTGACGCTATATTTTATTTATTTATTTATTTTAAAACTATGCTACTTTCACTAAATCTTAACGTTGTTTTCTTCTAATTTATTTGATAACGTATCAAATATGTTAAATATACGTCCATTACCTATATGAATTGACACATGTTAAATATGCTTTCGATTACTTAATGTGGTATCAATTTATTAATTCACTGAATGAAATATTAATATTTATGTAACATTATCTCACTATTTTAATACCTAAACGAAATCTCCTAATTATTAAATATTTACCCCTTTTATCTAAGAAACAAAAGTTTCAACTTGTGTAGTGCCCAAAATAGTGACAATGTACCACACGGCCCTATGCCCATTCCCAGGGTTTTATCACAAAATTTTCTCAAGAGTTTTTTTATGACTTAAGGGTTTGGGTATCATGAGTATTAGGTGGTTTTTCCAACAACTAAAAAAAGAACAGTTCATATTAAAATTTTTAGGTGCTGTAAGTAGATGTATTTTAATAATGTAAAAATAGAATATAAACTTAGTTACGCAGTTCAAAATTTTCTTGCAGTACATGGGCTTAAAATCATGGTAAATAAATTTATTTACTCACACACTTCTATTCACTTAAATAATCATTTCTCACATAAAAAAAATCACACAAAATTACTTGTTTTTCATACCAAACAGCAACTAACAGGATTCAGGTCATCTCATTTTTATAGTCAAAAACAAGAAAATAAGTCAAGATAACAATAACTTTATGAAGGCTAAATAATGTATCGACAACGTCTTCACCAAAATTAATATTTCTCATCCACAACAGCTCATACATGTAAAATCACTCAGTTCATTATATTTCATGTTAATATATGAGAGATTAGAAGAAATAAAGAAGAGTTATAAGCTCCCTTACTTGATGAAGATTAATGAAAGTAGATGAACTCAAAAGGTGAAGGAGAAATTATTCTAAGCTCTACTATTTAGTAGCTAGCGATAAGGAGGAGGAGAACTCAAACAAGAAAGAGGAAAGGCCTTTGGGACTGCATTGTTCTCTCGAGCATGAAGGTAAGAGAGACTTTGAAATTGTCCCTTCAATTGGCATTTGAAGCAAAGCAACGAAGGGGGGGTGGGGTATTCCTTTTGTTTAGTGGGTTTTAGGGTCTATAGTTTTTTTTTTCTACGTTTGTTATCCTAAAAACATGTCCAGGAGTTTTTAAAGTTAACGTGTACTTTCGGGGTTTCACTGTTTTGCATTTTAATAGGTACATAGGATGAATTTAAACATTGGGTAATGAAAGTTTCAAGTGTGGCCGGCCAAGCAAGCCCACTTTTGGGTAATTTGGCTTTTGAAAGTTTGTCTAGAAATGGTTAAGGTGATTTACTAAAAAAGGAAGATAAGGTTTAACCAAAATTGGTAAATTAAAAATTAATTTACCTTGAAATAGGTGTTAATTATCTTGAAAAAATGTGTTAATGACACATTAGGATTGGTTCATGATAAATTTCTGACTACTTGTTCATTTTCGCAGTGTAATTTTACATTGACAGTATACAATTAAAATTTGAGTTTAATTAGAACCTCATCAAAATTTGTCACATAAAATCATACAAAGTGTTTTAATTAAATTTTCTCAATTAAACTAAATTTAAACTTCCTCTTGTAATTAATTTCAATCACTTTTAAATTACACGTTAAGAGAACAAGGTGTTACAATTCTCCCCAACAAGAAAAATTTCGTCCTCGAAATTTTACTTACTTGAGAAGAGATCTGGATATTGTTCTCGCATCTTGCCCGCAAGCTCCCACATGGCATCTCCTGTGGTGTCACTCCATACAACTTTGACTAGACTAATGCCCTTTCCTCTTAGTTGCTTTGTCCTTTGATCCTCAATCCTCACTAGGCAAGCCTCATAGGTTAGGTCTTCTTGTATTTGTACTGAATCAGGTTCTATGACATGTGTGGGATCTCAAGTGTATTTTCTTAACTGGGATACATGAAAGACATTGTGTATATTGGACAGGAAAGTAAGAAAGGCTATTTGGTAAGCTATAGGACCTGCTCAATGTAGAATCTGATAAGGTCCAATGTGAAAGAACAAAAATCGCACAAGAAAGGGGATTGAATTGTGTGTTTTAAAAAAAACTTTTTAATTGAATCAAAACGAGTTCGAGAAATAGTTTAATCGAAAGGATAAGGGAAGAATAAGAACAAAGAGATTTTATACTGGTTCATTCAAACTTGAGCTACTTCTAGTCCCTTCACCCAGAAGGTATTCACTAACCAACCTTAGGTTACACAAGTATTCTTCACGGCCTCTTCAGGCTTTACAAAGCAATCAACCTAGATTGCTTAACCACCCAAGTATTCTTTCTCACTAAGCCTCTCCAGGTTTTCGCAACAAAAAACAGTTGTTTACAAAGAAATCTACTCACAATGTGAGAGTATGAAAGTTTAAGTACAGTAGAAGAAATATTCTTCGAAGAGTTTTCAATGTCGTCTAGTAAACGTAAGAATGTAGTTGTTGTATCAATATGTCTCTCAACGTAAAAAAAATCCCACAATCTTCTCTTTCGAGCTGGTATATGTAGTCTTGAGAAGATAGTCGTTGAAAGAATAGCTTCAGGCTTCACTCAGAGAAGGTATGCGCGAGTATCAAGCTTTCAAAGTAGTCAGAAAAAGTGACTTTCGTTCTTACACTAAAACGGAAAGTGCAGGACTGCTTTAGAGGTCTGCTTTTCTAATCATTCTTCATTCGGTCTTACAGCTTGATAAGTTGACTTTCTTTTTTCTGCAACACTGCACTTATACACTAACATGTATTTGTCTTTCAATTAATGCTTAGATATTTGAACGTTGGAGCACTTTAGTAGGTAAAGCATTAGTCTCGAGATATATATGCATAGGCAAGATTTAAACACTTAGTCATTTTGGAGATAGACTTACGCTTGGACAAACTTTGTATATGAGTCTCAGCTTTTAAACACTTAGTCGTTAAGAGAGAGACTTACTTCTGGATGGTCGTCATATACGAGTCTATTGGACGCTTGTTAAAACTGGCGTGTTGGACGCCATGATATTGGACGCTATAAAATCATTTTTACAACAGAGACTTAAAACTTAATAAGTTTGCTATTTTCAAAATTTGAGGGACTAGACGCTTCATATGTCTTTGGTTCCAACAATCTCTTCCTTTTTGATGATGATAAACCTTATTAGTTTTTAATTTTTGCGAGTATATATATATCAAAAGAAAATGTGTCGCATAAGCAAGATTCGATATACTTACTATAATACTCCCCCTGAGTTTGACATATCAAACACTTTTGAAACATATAAAAAAACTCAGTTCAAATAATCATTCAGATAAGACTCAATTCATATAAGTATATGCATGAATGTTATGTAATGCAAAAAAAAAATAAAAATTGGCAAACAGAAAACAACAAAAAGCACTTATAAGCAGAGCAAACTTATACTGTACCAGAGCTATCAGGGCAAGCAAATTTATATTTTATTTCTCCCCCTTTGTCATTATAAAAAAAATAGAGAAAGAGAAAAAAAAATCATCACTGTCACTGTGGTACTGAAGGAGATGGAGGTGGAGATGAAGATGTTGTGGGGTGCGAAGAAGTTCTTGTTGGTTTTGGAGGATTTGTTGGAGAAGGGTCATAATGGATTGGAGTTGGGAGGTGACATATTGTTGAACTGCCGGGTTGACAGATGGAAGGGTTGGAGGGGCAAGAAGGACAGTTGGAAGGCTTGTAGAGGCTTGCAAATCGAGAGTTAGAGGGGGAAGAGGTGTTGGTAAGGGTGGTTGAGAAGGAGTTAGTGGTTGGACGTCTGAGGGTGGAGGTGGTGCTTCCAAAAACTTCAGAGTTGGAATTTTGAGTTGGTGTGGACGTGGTGTTTCCTAAGGATATGGAGGCTGGAAGGATTTTGGGTGTATGATGGCATAGATGATAGAAGTTTCTATACCAATAAGAGGGTGTTCATCTGTTGGACGGACAAAAGCAGCTAATGTATCGCAGAAATGAAAGACACGAGCTGGACGTTGCGTGTACTTACAAGTCTTCATCGTTGGAGTTTCGGCCTTGTCGTCAGCAGAGAGCCTACTGCTGGATGCTTCTTGCTTGCATTTGAACATGTGTTGACACCAAAAGTATCTAGCATCTGCCTCGTCCATTTCTTGCATTAGACGTTGAGCTAGGTACCATTCTGGAGTAATGCTTGGATGCTATTGAAATTCGACTATGGACGGTAAAGGCAAGGACAACGGCTTGGTCAACAATTTCTTCTTTTTGTTGTTTACATCCAGGGTTGGAAGCCTTGGGCAAACATGATCTGGTTGGATGCGGATGGTTGTTGATGGTGAAATGTGTTGAGAGAGAGGAATGAACAGTTGGTACTTCAAATTTGTAGAGCTCTTCACAGAGTTGCAAAACATATACTCGAAGGGTGAAAGGAATAAGCCAGCTTCCAAAGGGCCTAAAGGCATAAACCTCAAATCTGTAGGCCTGATATGAATCCTTTTCTCTAGCTGTTGGTCGCGCCTTTTTGCAAAGCTTGCTCAATCTCCTCAACTGGAGGTACTTTGTGTTGAAGTATTCTAGGAGGGTGTGCATTGAAGCGCCAAGCTCGTACAAGTCTTGGGTACCTCCTTCTGATGAAACGCTTGAGTGGCAAGTGTTCAATAGCTCCTAGAGGCAGAGCCAAGTATGCGTCTAATGGTTGATAGATGTAATCTTCCATATATTGCTCAAAGGATATAGGCGAGTAGTCAAAGCCATATTCAAGTTCTAGAAGAGGCTCTCGACGCAGTATCATCGCATTGTCATCCACCAAGTTCTGCTGGTTTCCTTGGACAAACAGAATATTCCACTTCTTTTTTCTTTTCTCCAAGTCTTTTGCGCATCCAATGAATGCAGAAGAGATAGCTAAATGCATGGAGGGAGTTGAAGGGGATTGTTTGGGGGGTTTGATGGAAAGGTATTACACTGTCCTTGGACCTAGCCTTGTGCAGTATACCTTTGTTCAAGAACTATTGGTATATTTTCCCTTCCTTTATCAGTTTGCTGTACTCCACAGCTCCTTCAGCTTCTGGCCCCATCAAGGCGGCATCCACTGTTTCATGTACACCAAAGCTGTCTTCCCATCCATTATTTATGCAAGAGCCAGCTCGCTTGTAGCCAATGGCTTGAGCGACACTCCCCAGGTATAGAGTGACCTTCACTCCCAAAACAGTGCCAATCACACTGTTTTTGGTGAACTTTGTGGTCTTCCAGAAACGTAAAATGAGTTCAAGGTAGATAATCTCATTCAGATGAAAGTAGTTCAGGATCCCACAATGAATAAGGTTGTCCTTCACCTTGACCCCTATGTCGTTGAGAGCTTCAATATCGAAGCGACTCTCAATCAGAATGATAGCTTCATTCAGACTTTCAACACGGGCTGCAGCTTTCATAGCGGTATTTGTTTTGTCCAAAACCATTGTTGAAGATTAAGGTTTGGGATGATTTGGTAGTTGGTGAGAAAGAGAGAGAGAGAAAGAGAAGTTTTCTTAGAGATAGCAAAAAAATGGTGAGTGTTTGGTTCTCAAGTCCTTTGAGTGTATAAGAAGTAACCAAAGGGTTTTAGGTTTTGGCAATTGTTGAATTTTGAAGAGAGATAGCGCGCATTCAATGTTGGTTCAGGCGCGCACGTTTCTCGAAGGCAATTTACGGTGCAGTAGTGACCCAGACAAAGAATAAAGCATTTATTTCAAATTATTATCAGTGAAAACATGATTATGTACGGATGGAGATATTTATGCACATAAATCTGAAACGTTACAAAATATAAATCGTAATGCTAGTGGATACATGCATGTTAGACGATGTTATGATAATGGACGCTATATGGTATTGGATGCTACATGGTATTGGACAATCAAGCTACATGAAAGAAATTTATTCCTTTACAAATTCCATACCAAGACGGTCTCGAATATGGACAAGTTTATCTTCAAGAAGTAGTTTTGTAAATATATCTGCTAATTAATTTTCAGTGTTAATAAACTGAATATCAATAACCCCTTTTTGAACATAATCTCTTATAAAGTGATGTTTTATTTCAATGTGCTTTGCTCTAGAATGTAATATAGGGTTTTACTTTAGAACATAATCTCTTATGGTAGCAGTATTATCACAGAGGATAGGAATTTTACTCTCATAAATACTGTAGTCCTCTAATTGATGCTTAATCCACAAAATTTGTGAGCAACAAGACGCTACCAATATGTATTTTGCTTCTGCTGTGGATAAGGCAATTGTTCCCTGCCTTTTGCTCGTCTAAGAGACAAGGCTTCCACCAATGGAGTGGCATCCTCCATTGGTGCTTTTTCGTTCTATTCTGTCTCCAGCATAGTCAGCATCACAGAATCCAACTAACCTGTATTCTTCATTAGACTTAAAGCATACACCAAGATTAGTGGTTCCTTTTAAGTATCTAAATATTCTTTTTACTATTGTGAGATGAATCTTTTTAGGATCAGATTGAAAACGAGCACAAAAACATACACTAAACATGATATTCGGTCTGGACACTGTAAGATACAGTAAAGATCCAATCATACCTCTGTATGTGGTTTCATCTACCTTTTTGGATGTGTCATCCAGTCCAAGTACTGAAGATGGATGCATTGGTGTACTCATTTCTTTGGCATCATCCATCTTGTACTTCTTGAGAAGTTCTTTTGCACACTTTCTTTGATGTATGTATATATCACTACTTGTCTATTTTATTTGTAATCCTAAGAAGAATTTTAATTTTTCCATCATGCTCATCTCAAATTTTGTCGTCATAAGCTTAGAAAAATCCTTACATTGAGCTTCATTAGTAACACCAAATATGATATCGTCCACATATATTTGTGCAATAATAAAATGTTAGTGAACGTTTTTGCGAAACAGAGTGGTGTCTACCTTTCTTCTAGTGAAATCATTTTCTAAAAGAAAGGAGCTTAACTTTTCATACCAAGCCCTAGGTGCTTGCTTGAGTCTATATAAGGCTTTTTTAAATTTGAAAACATGTTTAGGAAAAGTATCACACTCAAAACCAAGAGGTTGTTTCACATAAACTTCCTCATTTATTATACCATTGAGAAATGCACTCTTTACATTCATTTGATAGAGCTTCATAATTCTATGAGTAGCAAATGAAAGTAAAATGCGAATGGCTTCTAGTCTAGCTACAAGTGTAAAAGTTTCAGTGAAGTCTATACCTTCTTGTTGGGAATACCCTTGAGCTACAAGTCTAGCTTTGTTTCTTACTACATTACCTGTTTCATCTAACTTGTTATGAAACACCCATTTTGTTCCTCTTATAGATTTGTCTTTTGGTAGAGGAACTAGCTTCCAAACATCATTCCTTTCGAATTGACTTAATTCTTCCTTCATGGCTTTGATCCAACCTTTGTCCAAAAGAGCGTCCACTATCTTTGGTTCCATCTAGGAAATTAGAGCGATTTAAGCTTGCTCCTTGAAGGTTGATCTTGTTCTGACATGATCACGTACATTTCCTAAATTTTGATAATCTGGATGGTAGACCTTCATTTTCCATAGTTGTCCAGTTGGTTCTTCTTGTTCTTCTTTCTTTGGATCATCCAACAGAGTTTTGGACACTGGTTGCTTGGTGTCGTCCAACTTCATATCTGCAAAAGATTCGTCCAACTCTGATAGTTCTCTATCAAGCTTATTGTCGTTGAATTTAACATGAATGGCTTCTTCAACTGTTAAGTTTTTATAGTTATAGACTCTATATGCCCTAAACATTTTAGAATAGCCTAACAATATTCCATCATCACACATAGAATCAAACTTTCCAAGATTGTCCTTTGTGTTTAAGATGAAAAATTGACATCCAAAGGGATGAAGATATGATATGTTGGGCTTTTGTCCTTTCCACAATTCATAGGAAGTCTTTTTCAAAATAAGTCTAATATATATTCTGTTTTGTAAATAGCATGTTGTGTTTATAGCTTCAACCCAGAAGTGTTTAGGAGATCATTGAGCATGGTTCTAGCTATTTCTTGTAATGACCTATTCTTTCTCTCTACCACACCATTTTGTTGAGGTGTATGTGGTACAGAGAAGTTGTGGAGAATTTTGTTCTCCTCACAGAACACTTGAAAACTTTCGTTTTCAAACTCTCCTCCATGATCACTTTTGATTAAGGCTATACAAACACCTTTTTCATTTTAAATTCTTTTGCAGAATATAGAAAAGACTTTGAAAGACTCATCCTTGTGTTTTAGAAACATAACCCATGTCCATCTAGTATAGTCATCCACTACAACTAACCCATATTGTTTTCCACTAAGAGACTATTCTAGTAGGTCCAAATAAATCAAGATGTAGAAGTTCAAGTGGTCTACTAGTGGAAACAATATTTTTTGAATCAAAAGAGCTTTTTACTTGTTTTCCTTTTTGACATGCATCACAGAGAACATTAGATTTGTATATAAGATTTGGAAGTCCTCTTACAAGGTTATGCTTATTTAGCTTTGAGATTACTCTCAAGCTTGCATGTCCAAGTTTCTTGTGCCAAATCCATTTATTCTTGTTGATGGATACTAGACAGGACACATTTTGATTTGTAAGGTCATTTAAGTCAATCTTATATAGATTGTTTTGCCTCTTAGCCGAAAATAATATAGATCCATCCAAGTTTCTGACTATACATTCACCCTTGTTAAAGGAGACACTGTGTCCACTATCACATAATTGACTTATGCTCAGCAAATTATGTCTAAGTCCTTCAATATATAAAACATTATCAATAGAAGGTAAGGTACCATGATTGGAGTTTCTTTTCTGTTGTCAAGCATATTTACAACTGTAATAATCATGGACTTAGGTATTTAAATAGACTTGGGTCCTTTCTTGTTAGTTCCGAAGGCATTAAATGCCTTCATAACTGAATGATGAGTACATCGTGATGATTCATGACTATTCTTTCCACACTATTTATAGAAAATTGTATTTTTAGTTGTTCTAGAGGCTTTCTTCTTTACAAAGCCAAGTCCAGATTTGTCACGTGGACTTCGTTTATAAGACAAGATTTTATTTAAGTTTTTAGTTCCATTGACAAATTTGGATAGACTTTCCTTTAGATGAGTTACTTCTTTTTGAATCCCTAATGCTTCATTGGAAAGTGTTACTTCTAGAACATTTTTTGCCTTTAATTCTTTATTTTCTCTTAAAATATTTTCATAATTTTCTTTGAGTAAATTGAGTTCTTTTGACATGTTGAAAAACTTCCTCTTTAAATCTTTATAACCTACTGAGAGAGTTGAAGAATTAGAAAGCAATTCATTATATGCTTCTTGAAGAGAAAATATCTCATTAAAATTTACCTCTTCATCTTGCTCATTTTTTGAACTTTCTGAACTGGTTTCATCCATGAGACAAATGTTTGCTTCTTCCTCTTCTTCTTTTTCCGACGAGGATAGGTCCATATCTTCCCAAGTAGCCATGAGTCCTTTCTTCTTCTTTTTGAAGAATGTTTTCTTTTTCTTCTTTTGTAGACTTGGACATTCAACCTTGAAGTGTTTAGGTTTCTTATATTCAAAACAGATTGGTGGACTCTTCTCCTTGGGCTCCTTACTAAACTTCTTTGTAAAGTTTCTAGCTCTAGACCTTCCTTTCTTTCTCACATGGCTTGTATCTTTCTGGATATGAAAGATATCTCGTCCTCATCAAAGTTGTCTTCTTCAGACGCTTCCTTAGAAGATTCTTCCACATTCAGGGCTTTGGACGATGATCCCTTTATTGGACGCTGGACGCTTAAGGCAATGGATTTTCCTCTTCTCTGTCATTCATCTTGCTTTAGCTCTAACTCATGAACCTTGAGAGTTCCAAGTAACTCTTCCATGGAGAGTGTTGTTAAGTCCTTGGACGCTCTCAATGCCGTAACCTGTAGTCTCCACTGTCTAGACAAACTTCTTAAGATTTTGTCAATATGATCATAATTATCATAGGTTTTTCCTAGGGATCTCAGGTTATTTATTATGGTTTGAAATCTACCAAACATGAGTTCAATAGTTTCATTATCTTCCACAGTAAATAATTCATATTGTCTAACAAGCAAGCTTGGTTTAGATCTTTTAACTTGTGAGGTACCCTCATAAGCAAGAGCTAGGGTATCCCACATCTTTTTAGCACTTCTCAAGCTATGCACTTTTTCATATTCATATTCAGATAAAGCACATATAATAGCATTTCAAGCTTTAGAGTTAAGTGGATACCTCTATTTATGTGCTTCTGTCCACTGACCTCTAGGTAATTCAGTTCCGTTTTGGTCCAAAGGTAGATAGTCACCTGTTTCCACAACATCCCACATGTCGATGTGGCAAGCATCGAAAAAGGCTATCATTCTTTGTTTCCAGTAGTCATAATTTGAAAAGAAGTGGTCTGTTGACAGCTTGTCCTTTGTTATCCATTGTTCTCAGGATCTTTCAACCCTAAGAGGCCAAGCTCTGATACCAATTGAAAGAACAAAAATACACAAGAAAGGGAGTTGAATTGTGCGTTTTAAAAAAAAACTTTTTAACTAAATCAAAACGAGTTCGAAAAATAGTTTAATCGAAAAGATAAGGGAAGAACAAGAACATAAAGATTTTATACTGGTTTACTCAAACTTGAGCTACGTCCAATCCCTTTACCCAGAAGATATTCACTAACCAACCTTAGGTTACACAAGTATTCTTCACAGCCTCTTCAGGCTTTACAAAGCAATTAACCTAGATTGCTTAACCAATCAAGTATTCTTTCTCATTAAGCCTCTCCAGGCTTTCGCAACAGAAAACAATTGTTTACAAAGAAATCTACTCACAATGTGAGAGTATGAAAGTTTAAGTACAGTAGAAGAAATATTCTTCAAAGAGTTTTCAACGTCGTCTAGTAAACGTAAAAATGTAGTTGTTCTATCAATATATCTCTCAATGTAAAAAAAAATCCTACAATCTTCTCTTTCGAGTTGGTATATGTAGTCTTTAGAAGATAGCCATTGAAAGAACAGCTTCAGGCTTCACTCAGAGAAGGTATGCGCAAGTATCAAGCTTTCAGAGTAGTCAGAAAAAGTGACTTTCGTTCTTACACTAAAACGGAAAATGCAGGACTGCTTTAGAGGTCTGCTTTTGGTCTTACCAGCTTGATAAGTTGGCTTTCTTTTTTCTGCAACACTGCACTTATACACTAACATGTATCTGTCTTTCAATTAATGCTTAGATATTTGAACGTTAGAGCACTTTAATAGGTAAAGTATTAGTCTCAAGATATATATGCATAGGCAAGATTTAAACACTTAGTCATTTTGGAGATAGACTTACGCTTGGACGAACTTTGTATATGAGTCTCGACTTTTAAACACTTAGCCATTAAGAGAGAGACTTACTTCTGGACGGTCGTCATATATGAGTCTATTGGAAGCTTATTAAAACTAGCACATTGGATGCCATGATATTGGACGTTGTAAAATCATTTTTACAAAAGAGACTTAAAACTTAGTAAGTTTGTTATTTTCAAAATTTGAGGGACTAGATGCTTCATACGTCTTTGGTTCCAACACAATGGACTTAGGAGTGAGTTTCCTGGATTTTATCACCCTACCAACCCCAATCGTAGGTGTGACTCGCAAGAAAACATGATCACCTTCCTCAAACTCAAGAGGCCTCCTCAGCTTGTCAACATATGATTTTTGACGACTTTGGGTAGTCTTCATATTTTCCTAAATTCTCTTGGTCTTCTTCGTTGTCTGTTGCAGCAACTTTGGTCCAACAACCAAATGCTTGCCGTCTTAATACCAACATAGAGGTGTTCTACATCTTCTTCCATACAGAGCTTCAAATGGTGATATACCAATACTTGCATGAAAACTGTTGCTGTAGGTGAACTCTACTAAAGGTATAACTTCATCCCAACTTCCCAGATGATCCAAAACACAAGCTCTCAACAAATCTTCTAGTCACTGAATCGTCCTTTCTGATTGGCCATTTGTTTATGGATGGTATGCGAAATTGAGTCTTAACTTCGTTCCTAATGACTGATGTAAGCTTTGCCAAAACCTCGATGTAAACCTTGGATCTCTATTTGATATGATGCTTGAAGGTACTCCATATAAACGGACAACGTCCTTGATGTACAACTAATTCAACTTCTCGAGAGAATACCTGATGTTAATAAGCAGAAAATGAGCACACTTTGTCAACCTATCAATAATGACCCAAATAGCATCGAATCCTTTTGTCGTCCTAGGCAAACTTACAACAAAGTCTATAGTGATGCTAACCTATTTCCATTTGGGCACCTCCATCGTTTGTAACAAACCTCTGAGCCTTTGGTGTTCTACTTTAGCTTTTTGATAGGTCAAACATGCTGCCACATACTTTGCTACGTCTTTCTTCATACCGGACCACCAAAACATCTTCTTAGGTCTTGATACATCTTTGTCATACCGAAATGCAAACTGAGCTTACTTTTGTGACTTTCGTCCAAAATAAGCCTCTTCAACTTAGGATCTTGAGGTACACAAACTCTACCTCTAAACCTTTGAATATCATTGTCTCCCAAACTGAAATCCATAGCCTTTTCGGCACCCAACAACTCCTTGGTCTTGCATAGAGTAGTATCCAATAACTGCTCATTTCTGATGGTCTTAAGGAAACTACTCGTTATAGTGATCATCCCATAACTGATGTGATCACGAGCCACTTCAACATAGAGGTTCAAATTCTTGAACTTCTCCACAAGCTCTACATTGAGCGTCAAAGCTGACATATGCACCGTCTTCCTACTATGAGCATTTGCTACTACATTCACCTTGCCGGGGTGATACATCAATTGAAAGTCATAATCCTTTAAGAACTTCATCCAACATCTCTATCGCATATTGAGCTCTTTCTAATCAAATAGGTACTTTAAACTCTTATGGTCACTGAACACATCGAACGTTGCTCCATAAAGGAAATGCCTCCATATCTTCAAGGCAAATACCACTACAACTAACTCCAGATCATGCGTAGGGTAGTTCCTCTCATGTGTCTTCAACTACTGCAAAGCATACGCTACAACCTTTCTTTGTTGCATCAACATATATCCTAATCCTTGATGTGATGCGTCGCAGTAAACCTCAAAAGATTCACTGGGATCAGGAAGAACCAAAACGGGGGAGGTAGTCAATCTTTGCTTCAATTCTTGAAAACTTTTCCCACACGCTTCGGTCCATGCAAACGGTTGATCTTTACGAGTGAGCTAAGTTAGCGGCGTAACTATCTTTGAAAACCCTTCAATAAATCTTCGGTAGTAACCAACCAATCCAACAAAGCTCCTGATCTCCGTAGCTGTCTTTGGGCATTCCCATTGTAACACGATCTCCACTTTGGATGGATCCACGGCAATTCCTCTTGCTGAGATCATATGACCCAAGAACTTTACTTCATTCAGCCAAAACTCACACTTCGAAAGCTTGGCATACAACTGGTTTTCCTTCAAGATCTCTAGCACAACCTTTAGATGTTCTCCATGCTCTTCACGAGTAGGAGAATAGACTAGAATATCATCAATAAATACGACGACAAACTTGTCTAAGAAGGGATGAAAGATCCTATTCATGTAATCCATGAATATAGCAGGAGCATTCGTCACTCCGGAAGGCATCACCACATATTCATAATGTCCATACTGAGTGCGAAAAGTTGTCTTTGATATATCCTCATTCTTGACTCGTATTTGATGATAACCAAATCACAGATATATCTTGGAGAAAACTGTAGCTCCTCTTAACTGATCCATCAAGTCATCAATCCTTGGCAACAGATACTTATTCTTGATCATCGACTTATTCAACTGGCAATAGTCCATACACAACCTTAATGCACCATCTTTCTTTTTCACCAACAACATTGGCGCTCCCCACGGAGAAACACTAGGTCTGATCATTTGCTTTTTAAGCAGTTCCTTAACTTGCTTTTTCAGTTTAACTAATTCAGCAGGTGTCATCCTATAAGGTGCTATTGACACACGTCCTACTCCAAGAACCAAGTCTATGGCGAACTCTACCTCTCGTGGAGGCAACAAACCGAGTACATCTTCAGGGAAGACTACAGGAAAATCTCTAACAATTGCCACAGAGTCGAGGTTTAGATCATTCTTGACTTTGAGGAAAGATAAGAACACATATCCTTGGGGTCCTTCTTGCCTGTGCTTGGTTGGCAGTGATAAATCCAGTATCCTCGGGATTAGGGAAGATAAGGGTTTTTCTAACACAGTCTATAAGGATATGGTTGGAAGATAATCAATCCATGCCTAAGATGACATCTAGGTCAGATAAGGGAAGGCAAATCAAGTTTACTCTATAACTGTGTCCATTGACAACAATGGGACAGTCCACACAAATAACAGAAGTTGCTACAGGGATGGTAGTAGGGGTAGAAACTAACAAGTCAAAGGATAAGAGACATGTAGGTAAACCTAATCTATCCACACATTCATATGAAATAAAAGAATGAGTAGCACCTGAATCAAATAATACAAATAAGAGATTACTAATTATGTTGCACTATCCCAAAATCAGGTCTTTGGATCTAGAGGCTTCAGCTCCACTCATAGCAAAGACTCTTCCTGTTGCAGTCGGCTTCGCTGCTCTCACTGCATTCACTTTAGGTTCAAAGTTGGCTAACCCTCTACAATCCTTCGCTATGTGGTCGGGTTTCTAGCACTTGAAGCATACGCTACTCTTTTGAGAATAGTAACTAGCATAATGAAGTCCACCACACTTTTAGCACTTGATCACCTGGTCTTCATTTGCTATTGAGATCTAAAATGCCTTTGCTGATCTTGTGGCCTACTATATGGCTTCTTCTGATGTTGTCCACTTTTGGATCCAAATGATCCAACTCCTTGAGTCTTCATCACTATGCTACCACATTCTAGTTGGATTTCTCCACCAACTAAGGAAATTCTCTAATCTGTTATCAAGATTACCACCTTTTTTAGCTCATGTCTGAGTCCTTCTTCAAACTTACGGCATCTCCACTCTTCAAATGTTAAGAGAATAGAAACAGGAGAAGTACTTAAACTTGGTTGCATACTCGTGGATAGTCATACTTCCTTAGTATAACTTCAAAAACTCAGTCTCCTTGAGATGCCTTGCGCTATCCGAAAAATGAAACGGTTCCTAAAACTAGTCCAAGTGACAGCTTCTCCTAGAGCTTTCATCAATTGTTGGGCTCCTTGCCACCAATACTCAGCTTCACCTATCAACATATATGTGGCACAGGTCACCTTCGATTCATTAGAACAATTCATAGCTCAAAATATCTTCTCCATCTCTCAAATCTAATGGTTTGCAGCGTCAAGGTCAAACTCTCCTTTGAACTGTAGGGGATCATTCTTACGAAACTCAGTGAGTCCTTGAAACTCAAGAGAGGTAACAACGAGTGCAGCTTCCGCAATAACTCTTGTAGCTTCTAACTGTGCCATAGCAACTTGATGTTGTTGAGCTATGGCAGCTTGCTATTGGGCAGTGACAATCTGTTGTTGAGCCATCGTAGCATTCTGTTTAGTCATCATAGCTACCATAGCTTCCATCGCGCATGCTATCTGAGAAAGGTCAATCTGCAGTGTAGGAGGTTGTCTAGGTCCTTTCATTAGGATTCTACAAGATTAAAACATTGTTTAGAATAAACATTAGCAACTTGCCATTACACAATTATTTCTCCTCAGAAATAACAAAAGTCCACCGACTTCGAACAATATATAACTATCTCTTCACAGAAATAGCTCCACAACACACAACAGAAGACACAATGGACTATTTCCCATAGGTTCATCCCCACAAAGGCACGACCAGCTCTGATACCACAAATGTAACTACCCGTCGTCGCTACATGGTTGACTTATAACTAATGGAACATGGAAGGTCTTAATTTTAAATGAAAACTCTTGATTAATTTATTTATGAAAAGAGGGTGAATTTTTTTTTCTGGCAGAATATACGATGTTCATTCCTTTCAAAACTTCAACGTATAAAGCATAAATGATCATCCAACATACTAAAATAACTCATGCATACATCACAAAGTATCAAGTACAAGTGGTTGTGCCTTATGGCACTTACAGACCAACATTATCGTCAAAGCATCTCAAAAGAAAATGTGCGTGCACATACATCAGTGTGTCCATCGACAAAAGTACATCACAAAAGGGGAAGGGGAAAAATACATCACACACACCCTAGGCTGGTTGTACTCCTAAACGCTACATCTAGCAAGGAGGAGGAGCAGGTGGAGCATCAACAGGTGGAGCATAAGTAGATGGCTTCCCAGCTCTAGCAGCTCTGCAACAAGGATGAGGTCCCTAAGCGAATAAGCGAAAATACTCCCTAACTCTCATGCGAGGTTGGGCAGTAGGAGCAAGCTCTCTCCACATCTCCCAAATGGGTAACCAAAACTCTAGTGATGTATACAGAGTTACAGAAAACACATCAATTCCCATAGAGGCATAGGAAAGCGTAAGCCTCACCTACAGTAGACTCTTTAAAGCTCACGATCAATCCTCTAAGCTTCACCGTCTCCCGCAGCGGTCTCATGGAAGTCAATACGATAGGGACCCACGTGAACGTGGTTTCAAATCATAGGCAACGGTCTCAACGCTCTAGGTCGTCTTGGCATCTGCTCCCACGAATATGATGTTTGAGATCATCATGAACACAAACCACTCATGCAAACAACGCAAGGGTAAGCTTATAAAAAAATTAATACAAAGTTCTAACTAACACAACAATTATTTTCAAGAAATATAGAATGCTAATATCGGATAAGACTTCAACATTTTTAAATAAACATATATAAACATAGTGCAACATATTTTCATGCAATTCATGTAGACACTACTTCATGGAGACTTTTTCAACAACTCAAGCGATCATTATGGAATGTCCCTTAACATAGCACCTGAGCCACAAGTTTAAGAGAACACAGTGTTACAATTATCCCCAACAAGAAAATTTTTGCCCTTGAAATTTCGCTTACCTAAGAAGAGATATGGATATTGTTCTTGCATCTTGCTCACAAGCTCCCACGTGGCGTCTCTTGTGGTGTCACTCCACACAACTTTGACTAGACTAATGTCCTTTCCTCTTAGTTACTTTGTCCTTTGATCCTCAATCCTCACTAGGCCAGCCTCATAGGTCAGGTCCTCTCGTATTTGTACTGAATCAAGTTCTATGACATGTGTAGGAAATCGAGTCTATTTTCTTAACTGGGATACATGAAAGACACTATGTATATTGGACAGGAAAGGAGGTAAGGCTATTTGGTAAGCTACAGGACCTACTCGACGTAGAATCTAACAAGGTCCAATAAACTTAGGAGTGAGTTTTTTGGATTTCATTGCCCCACCAACCCCAATCGTAGGTGTGACTCATAAGAAAACATGATCACCTTCCTCAAACTCAAAAGGCCTCCTTCGCTTGTCAGCATATGATTTCTAATGACTTTAGGCAATCTTCATATTTTCCTAAATTCTCTTGATCTTCTCTGTTGTCTGTTGCACCAACTCTGGTCCAACAACCAGACTCGCAAGACATTGTGTAATTGTACCAACTCTTGGTCATCATAATTACCTTAATTAATTATTTCAAATCAAAATATATACTTGTTGTAATAACCTTAATTATTATAATTATGTATTTAATAAATTGATTGTCAAAATCTATTTAAGGTTTAATGATTAAATTGGCTAATTTAATTAGAATATATACTTCTTATAATCACCTTATTTACTATAATTAAATATAATATTATGTTTTTATGAATTAAAAAAATTGATGAAATTTAGGCAGAAAAGAATGAAATGGTAATGTCACATAATATCTACCCACGTGGTAAAACCTTCTTTTATAATATATAATGTAATGAATTAAAAAAACAAAAAAAAAACAAATTGATAAAATTTAGGCAAGAAAAGGAATGAATATGGTGATGCCATGTGACATCTGTCAACATAGCAAAACCTTTTATTTATAATATATAATATAATGTAATAATGTAATCACCTTAATTACTATAATTATGTATTTAATAAATTGATTACCATATTATATAAAATCAAAATCTATTTAAGATTTAATGATTTAATTGATTAATTTAATCAGAATATATACTTGTTATAATCACCTTAATTACTATAATTAAACATAATATTATGTTTTTATGAATTAAAAAAATAAAAAAAAATCGATAAAATTTAGGCAAAAAAATAATTAATATAGTAATGTCACGTGGCATCTGCCTACGTGACCAAAATAATGAATATGGCAAAATCCAAGAGGAGGTTAATTGAATATTTAAAAAATTTAGGTCCTTCAAAAACTTTTTGCGAACTTTTAAGAAAACTTTTAGATGATTATTGATTCAATCAATTTTGTAGTGATATGTGAACGGAAATTACCAAAATGCAAGTCCTAGTTTAGCAACTATATATGATCAATGGATGAACAAATGCATTATGCAGTACAATTGATCACAAAGATAACTAGTTTAAAAGAGAAGAATAAAGAGAAACAGACACAAGAATTTTGATACTGATTTGATCATACTACTATAATCTATGTCTAGCCTTCAATCAACTCGATTAAGTGTTTTCAGTAGTAATTCAAATATTTTATAAGTACACAACAACAAACACAAAAATTACACAAACAAAAAACAAAGACACAAGGTTATTGACCCCTTAAAACACCTTTGACACCTACTTGTAGAAAAACCACTACAAATAACCCTTGAGAAATGCCAATCTCAAGGAAAAAAACAACAAACGGAAACAAAGTCAAAAATTAGGATTTGACGCCTGATACCCTTGCTGCAATTGCAATATTTGTGTTTCATTTCCATTGAGTTTTTTCTTTATAATTTTTTATTATTAATTCAAAGAACCCATTCACCCTCTCTTCACTCAGTCTGTCACCATTTTTTTTTTCTTCAAATTCTTGATTTTATCCTTCTTTTTTATTTACTCAAGATTTTCTTTTTAAATACTTCGTCAAATAAGACATATCTTGTTACTTCAAATAACATTTCCTTGAATAAGAAAATTTGAACGGGCTATATTTTCTTATCATCTTTTCATTTCTGTTTAATTATATCGATTATTGAATGAATAGTTGAAAACACAATCATCTATATAAGTCTACAGACTCTTATATTTATTAGGAGAAATTTTACATCAGTATTTCCACACCAGATTATACACTGTTTTTATTCTCAACTTATATAAAATATGAAATCAACCCAAAGAGCAATGTAATAGAGAAATGCAGGTTGAAGAAGACATCATCACCAGTTCTCGTGCGGTTGATTTTCTATTAACAATTTACCACTCCCTAATGGCTGATGACTAATGCCTCCACCTTAAAACTTGATAGCTATGTCCTCCGCGGATTTCGTATTCGAGATTCAGCTGGGGGAAGATAAGACACAGAATGGAGTCCACACGCCGCCAGTACCATTGCCTCCATTGCTTCCAAAACATAAGGGGGCCAACAACAAGTCCAAGGCCCAGAATCAATCCGAATTCGGCCATCAGGATATTCCAATCAATTGCATGTGGTGACATTGACAGCCCAGGTTTTCCATCACTACAGCTTTTAGTCAAAGGAATTCCACATAATTCTACATTATCAACATACGAAGATGCATCAAATGATTGAAGCTGGGTACCTACAGGGATTCGTCCCACCAGATGATTAAAGGAAAGGTTCAGGTATGAGAGGAAATTTAAACTTGCAAGCTGTGTGGGAATTTCTCCGTCAAGATAGTTGCTTGACAGGTCCAATGATTCAAGCTGTTTTAAATTCCCTATAGATGAAGGGATTTGGCCTGCTAAAGCATTATGTGACAAGTTGAGCAAATGAAGTCTTGTAAAATTCATAAGCTCTTCTGGTATTGTTCCTTGAAAATTGTTGGATGAGAAGTCAACAGATGTGACGAGATTTAGGACTTTAACAAATTCCAACTGTAAACCTTTGCTTGTAAGCGTCACAGAATCCTGATAATATATACCACCAAACGTAAGGACCACAGATCCAATGCGATTGAGCTTTGATCCATCATGATCTTCATCAAGCATCATTGCCTTCCAAGTTTTGAAGCATTTTCCTGGAAGTAAACCACTGAAATTGTTGAAAGCCAGATCAACAATTTGAAGCATGTGCCAAGTACCGTAAGTATCAGGACATCCAATTTGACCATGAAATTTGTTTCCCCTCAAAACCAGGACACGTAGTGTGGATATTGTCTTTAAGATGTATGGAAATCCATCATCTACCTGATTGTTTCCAAGATCCAACACCTCTAATGATCTGCAGTTTGCAAGAGATTTGGGAATTATGCCCCACAATAGATTACTATTGAGATCCAGAGTCCTTAGAGAACAAGATACTGGAAATTTATCTGGAATGCTGCCATCAAACTTGTTATGTTGCAGATTTAATACTACCAGTGTCTCACTCTGTGTTAAACACTCTGGAATTAACCCATTGAAGTGATTATAGGAAACATCCAGAAATAGTAGATTTGAATTATTGCACAAGTATTGAGGAATACTTCCAGATAAACTGTTTTTGGAAAGAGACAGGAAAATTAAGTAAGGCAGATAAACACCAACATCTGGTGGAATAGTGAAACTGAAGTTATTCCTGGAGTCCAAATAAGTGGCACGTGGTAGAAATATTGGAAGCTTCCCTTGGAGTTGGTTAGAGTGGAGGTCAAGGACCTTTAAAGTGGTAATAGTGTTATGAACAGGTCCTTCTAAATTGCTAATCAAATTGTGAGAAAGATTTAATACAACAAGATGGTCAAGTTGCCAAATCCATTTTGGTATAGATCCCTGAATATGGTTGCATGAGAGGTCTAAAGTGCTTATTTGGGACTGGTTTCTCAAGAAACTAGGGAACTCTGTCAGATTGCAGGAAGCCAACTCTACACTGCTCATCTCAGGGAAGGAAGATATTATGCCTATATCCGTAACATTTGTATCTATTGACAAGTTGTTGTGTGAAAGAGCTAGTGTAGTTAAATTTGCAAGTCTCTGAATCACGTCTAGCTTTATTCTGCCACTTAACACGTTTGAAGACAGTTTGAGGACATTAAGTGACATGAGATCAAAAATACATGAAGGAATGGGCCCTTCTAGATTGTTGCTGCTTAAATCAAGAATCTCTAACATGGAGGAAGAGATATTTGAAAATTCATCCAGCTGACCGTGAAAATTGTTGTTGGAAAGCTGAATAATATGTACCAATGGGAGTGCGAAAAGAGAAGAAGGAATGCTTCCACTGAGTAAATTGTCCTGTAAATCAATTTGGACCAGTTTTTTTAAGCCTTCCAAGTGAACAGAAGAGATTGAACCTCTTAAACCATTGTGTGACAGATCTAAATGGATAAGATTGTTGGACATATTCAAGGATGGAATTGGACCAGAGAAGTCATTCAATGACAAATCCAGATAAGTGAGTTCCGTGAGTCTTGACATTGAACTGGGTAGTGTTCCATTAAAATGGCATTTAGAAAGATCTATGATTGATAACTGCTTAAGATTATTTATAGAAGCTGGTAATGCTCCAGAGAACCTTGTGTGGCATACAATCAATGTCCGAAGAGGACCATTCACTGGGAATTCAGGCAAAGATCCATAAAGATCAGTATTGAATGATATGTCTATCTCTGACAACGTTTCTACCTGAAAGATCTTCTCTGGAAATATTCCAGTCAATCCACAAGAACTAAGGTGAAGGGTTGTTAAATTTGGAAAATTAGCAAAGGTTTCTGGCACTGGGGATGATAAATTATTCTGATCAAGATGAATGATTGATAGATTCACAAGTCTTGTCAGGGAAGGATCAAGGGGTCCAGAGAGATTGCAGTTTGACATGCTCAGCTCCTGCAGGCTAACTAATTGCAACAAAACAAGGCACCATTCATTTCCCTGAGCTGTTACACTAACACCATCCATATACAGTTGCCTAATCATGGTGAGGTTTTGGACAAGCATTTGTAGATCTAAGTTTTCAAGTTTCAGTGATTGCCCATATAAATAGGAAATAGTAGAGATATCAAGAGTTACCAACCTTGTCAGGTAAGAAATCTCTTCTGGAATCTGCCCCACAAAGCCAGCATGTGACAAATTCAGATATGTTAAGTTCTTCAACTTGTTGAATCCGGATGGTATCTCAGAACTGAAGTTATTACCAGACAAATTCAGTATCTGGAGATTTTGCAGGCTGAAAAGACTACTTGAATTGTCAAATCCACCATGGATTGATTCTCCACTCAGGTCAAGGCCAATAACAAGTCCCTCCTCATCACAGGTGACACCCCTCCACTCACAAAAATCTTTGATTGAATTCCAGGACACAAGTTTGCGAGATTTTTCAGGCTTGAATTTGAGGCCGTTCTTCAGTTTGAGCAATGATTGTTGTTGATCCTCAACAAATTGGCCATAGACCCCAGTGACGTCAACACTCTGGTGTATCCAGAAGCAGTAGCAGAATATGATGAAAAGGAATGGAGCATGGGGAATTCTCATTGGAGTTGACTGAGAGACACACACAATGAACCAAAACAAAGGCTGAAGAAGTGAACAGACTAATGTTGGCTTACAGACCCTTTGTTTTCCAATGTTTACTTTGCTATGCAATTTGGCAAGGAAATGTCATCAAAAGTGATTCTACAATGCCATTTTTAGGTTAGCTGCATCATTCGACTTGTATGTGTGACCATTGGAATCGAATAAAGTAAATAATATTTATGTGTTTTATTCTGATCCAACGGTGAGAGATGCACCGTACATGGACGCATGTTAGAATTACACGTAGCAATATATGCAGATGGAAAGTTGAGTGGAAGAGACGGCTTATCCACGGAAAAAGAGTGTAAGATGGTGAAGTCAAGTCAAAGTAAACCATGTCCAAAGGTGCCAGTCTATTTTTTTGTTTGTTTCTTTTTTTTTCTTTCCCCTTATTGTCTATTTTTCTTTGCCATGTGCCATTTGAAGTCAATTATCCTTACCAGTACAGACAGAAAAGCAGTGTTGTCATTATTGCATGCATTTTCCAAGTCATTTCTTGTCTGAAGACTTTTTTTGCAGCTTAGCTTGGAAAATGGAGCTGGCAATATTGGCAAGTTTCTACAAGTGGTAGCATGAAATAATTTTAGTTAAAAAAATTATTTCTGATTTTAATAAAATTCCTTTAAATTTATAGAAAACAGTTGGATTAGATAAAATTATAATCATCACTATTTTATTTCAAAGTCAATAAATATGTTGCTTTTATTATTTTTGGGGGCAGAGAAATATATACGATAAACATTGCACCGTTCTTCACATGTACATATGGGTTGTTGAAAATTTTGTGATATGTGGAAAATAAAACATAAAATATTGTTAGCTTCATATCACCAAAATAATATTGTTAGCTACATATTTCATCAGTTCTGTTAATTGAACGATTGAGCCTTCGAACTTTAAATTTGAATCACACGGTGTTGACATAGTTCGTGGTTAAGAATGCAAATGAGTTGAGATAGGTTAAAGTTTTATAAGACTTAATTTTTGTCTAATTTTTAAATTAAAAGTTCAATTATGATGTATTTATTTGATATAAGTATCTTAGTTTAATTGTATTGTTGATCCTTTTATTATTGTTATTTTGTGACTTTGGTCTCCCTTTTTTTTTTTGGAAATTAACTTGACAACTTATCTAGATATTTTGTCCAAGAATTTCAAAAAAGGAACACATACTAGATCAGTTCTTTAGCAAACAATATAAATTCTTTATCTCAGTATTATAAAAATGTCATTACCTTTGATATGTGATCGGTTGTCTCAAAATTGATGTAAATTGTTGATGTAAAAAATACCTTTTTTTACTAATGTTAAAGAATTCAATCCTACATATAATGTCACTGTGAAACACCCTTTGGTCCATATTATTGTGACTTTTGTCAATGGAGTTTAACAAGTGTTCTACTTAATGTCCAACCTATCCAAAACCATGACAAACATAATTCTTGGATAGGGTTAGCTCCTTGATAACATTGTAAGTTATATGATGTAACTTGTATTATTGTATTTGTAGGTGCTTGAATTGAAATAAGAGATCTCGATTGAGTTCTACTTTAATGGTGCTTATCGCTTTTGTGAGATAGAATTGAAAGGTACTCAGTCAAAGGGGATGATTATTAGCACAAACACTTCGTGTTCAAGTTAGTGTAGGTATAAGTATATTAAAGAGACAACCCTCACTTGTTTAGAAAACAACCACTCTCATTCTAAAAGATTAAAAAAATCACACCATGCATACCCTAAGTCCCGCAATCCATAATTGTTACACACATTTGATTAGTCTAACTTATCTTCCTCAACTTAAATCACTGCTGGTATTGTCGTATAAAATTATTTTCTCTCAAGTACACAAGTATTTCAAGCATACTTTGTCTAAACAAGTGAGGGCTGTCTCTTTGATATACCACCATAGTTGCTTGTAATATTATGGCATTTGATTTCATGGTTACATGAATATCTACCATATTTCTTGAATTAAACCAAATATATGATCAAAACATTTATATCTAAAATCCTATGTCAACAATGGTGGAGTTTGAACTGAAAATTTAGGAGAGTCAAAATAATGCATAAATCAAATATGTAATATCCTATTATGTATCTAAAATTTAAGATGCAATGCAAACTCCAAGTTGACCATAAAAATAATTTTAAAATAAATGATTAGAAATTACTTTAAAGTATTGCTTTATGCTCTTTGAGTAACTTGAAATCATCAATAATTGAATCAAAACTAAAACTTGTAATAATTTTCTTTTCAATGTAAATTATCATGCTATCTCCTAGAAACTTAGTTTTCATCTTGTTTCTTAACCTAGTCTTGATAATTTACGTTGTTAAAAAATATCTTTTGGTTGTAGTAGTAGAAACCAGAAGGAAAAAAAAAAAAAAAGAGCTAAAAATCATCTACATAAAAAACACATAACATTTTTGTCATCCCGTACATATCCAAGATTGGAATAGGATATAAATTTTTCAAGTTAGTAATAAGATATACAACTTTCAACTAGTAATGAAGATCCTAAGAACCAAACAACTGAGCAAATTCCCATGTTATAGACAATAGTCATAAAGATATTATTTTGGAGTAATTTATGATTGAAATAACATTTAATATAATAAAACTTTGTTATGACTTATGAGACTTATATGTGTATGATCCACGGGTCACAACAATAGATAAAATGAGTGATTATCCCAGCAAATCATGTTTGATTCAAAGGATATTCTTGTCCTTGTATATTGTAAAAATGATCGAGAACATTTTCAAAATAAAATGGCACTCCCTCATGTCCTTTTATAAGAATCATTAAAAGTTTGGCTTGGTCTATTTTATAAGAACCAATCTAGAATATTTCATGCATTAATTATTTTTTTACAAAAACATCTTTAATTATGAGTCATTTTCTCTATGTTCAACAAATAGTTAATAGAATACATTAATATCTTAGACTCTTTGAGAGTCTAACTTTCTCTTGTAAAGAAAGAATTTTGAAAATCTTACTTTGCCTCTTCACATTTAAAACCAATAAAAATCAAAGCAATAAATATATTACTAATGAGAGAGATTAAGCATGTGTTTGTTTAAACTTTTGTTTTTCTAAAAGAATCACTTTTTTTAAGAAAAAAATTACTTATTGAAAATTTTAAAGTGTTTGGATAAACTATTTTAACAATCAAAATAAAAAAAAAAAGGAGAAAACTACTTTTATTGGAGCTGCTTCTCTTAAAAAGCATATGCAGTAAAAGAGAGAGAAGATTAAAAGAATGTTGTTTATGATTGTAACTAAGCACAAATAAGCTTCTGTTTATACAAGAATCTCTTAAAATAAATTATTTCTTTAGAAATCACATTTTTTAATCACAAACAAATGGGTCCTAAAAGAATTAAATATTTGAAAAAAAATAAGAATAAATCTCATTAATGTTGAGGATAATTTTGGAAACAACATGTAAGTTTAGGACAAATTTAACACTACTAACTAAATTAACTGATTTATTTAATCCTTGTGAATTACTTAATTGAGTCTTGTAAAAAGGACCAGAAGGAGTACAAAGTTAACACTTCCAACACAAAATGAATAAGCTGAATTTTATATACCTACATGAATGAAATCAAATGGAAACAAATACCTTTAAAAGTCTTAAAAAGAATAGGGTGGAAGAGAGTAAAAAGAAGTTTTGATTTATGCTTTTAGAATTATGCAAAATAATAATGAACTAAAGTTGAAAGAGATATTGCTCCGCACTAGATTTCATTTTGTGCATTGGTTGCTGAATTTCAAACAACGGAGAAAAAAACCATTGATCTCATTGAGAGGCAAGTCAACACTTGGTTCATAACGGTCCTTACTTTTTCCTTTCTTCTTTACGTTTTTAAGAAGTGAGAACCCTTCAAACTCTAGCAAGGCTGCAACAACCAGTTCTAATTTCTTGGTGGAGTGGAATACATATGGTATGTGTGTAAACCAAAAAAAACACAAGAAGAGGGTTGAATTGTGTTTTAATACAATTTCACAAATCTTTTCACAAAATACTATATCGTCTTATAACTAATTAAAAGCCGTAAGATTGTAAAATAAGACTTGGCCGATTTTATGTAAAAGATTACTTCAAAAACGACTTTATCTTAAAAGCACTAATTTTTATGAACACACTTAAAAAGCTTTAAGAAATGAAGGAAGAGATAGAACACACAAAGATTTTAGACTGGTTTGTTGACTTAACCCAAGACTAAGTCTAGTCCTAGGTATCTCACCAAGTATTCTACTATCAAAAAAACACTTTTACAAGTATTCTTTTCAATAAACCTCTTTAGGATCTACACCAAGTATTCTTTTAACTTGCTTCTCCTAGCAATTGTCCGAGTATTCTTTGAACTCAAAGCTTCTTCAGGCTTCAAACTAGAATGATTAAGGGCAAAACTCACAAACTACTTTATCTTATGTAGGACGAATTTACAAGTTGAGGTTCTAGTCTTTGTTTTTCACTTAGACTTTCACTTAGAAAATCTTAGCATGAAGAAAGTTCAAGAGCATTTCAAGCATTAGTTTTAGTTTTCTCTTCATGTCTCTAGTATTTATAGACTTTCTCTTTAGTATCCATTGTAAGACCGTTGAGTGATGTGGAAAAATCGCAAGTACACGGTCGTCGTCAAGTAATAATTAAAATCGTCTCCATAAGGACTGCGTGTTCAGTGATTATCGCCAAACAAAATTAAACAAAAAGAACTTTGATTGAGAAAATTTAGGGAAGAGCAATTGGAAGAAAATGTAGTTTAGAAATTTAATAAAGCTGTAATTAAAATTGGATGTAATTCAAATAGAAAGACTTCCAAGATTGGATTTCACACTAGGACGTTTAATGTCTTAATTTCGCTACCTATGTGTTTCGCTTGTTCTTAATGAAGTTGAATTAACCTAAGGTATCCTTCGTTCTCTTTCAAGATACGAAGGGGTGTCTAACCAAATTTACCACCTACTGTCGTGATGGCTATGCTCAATTAGACCCATTAAGTTCTTTGCTAATTCAATTATTCCTCGAAGGCCTTAACCTACTTTCATAGTCTAAACTAAGTCCCTTTTCTATGGGTCCGGTGTTTGGATTCACCTCTTAATACCTCCCCATATCTTTAAGATTATGAACAACGCCGGCCAATTCGTTTTGCGTAAATAAATCAATAGAAAAAGAATCAAAGAGGAACAAGATGACACATAGACAAATGGAAATCAATTCATTAACACATCATAGGGCTACGCCCAATCCTAGAAAGAAAGGGTTCTACTCACATATAGTCATAAGAAAACGCCTAACAGAAAATAAAGGAAATATAAAACTAACTCGAAGATTGAAGAAGAAGAAGAAGAAGAAGAAGAAGAATAAGAAGAAGAAGAAGAAGAAGAAGAAGAAGAAGAACAATTATTCCAATTCTCTGTGCTTAGAATAGAGTTCAAAAAGATGAAAAGTAAATCCCTGGAAAAGTCTATTTATACCTAAATTACAATTGGGCCAAAGCTAATCCTCAAAAGAAAATTAAAAACTTGTAAAATCCTTCAGGTAGTTTTGCCCACCGTGCGGTCATACACACCACTAGCTGGTGGTAGACACGCAACAGTGATTTTTGTTCCGAGGGATGCGCCACCACATAATGGTAGGTACCACTACATGGTGACAGACGCGTAAGGACTATTTTGGCATCAGGGAAAGGCGCCACTAGGTGGTGGCAGGTGCCACTAGATGGGGGTAAAGTCTCCAAGGCTTTTTCTCTAAGATTTTTTTTTCCAAATGCTTTGAGATGACTCCATTGCCTTCCAAAAGGACTTCCAAGTGCTCCAAGGTACTCAAATCATCTTGAGGACTTCTAATTGTAAGTCTTTTTGCTTTCCAAGCCGAAAAAATCTACAAGATTTTCCTAAAAACAACGATAAACAAAGAAAAAGGCGTAACATAATACAAGAAGGGAAAAATATGCAATTAGATATCTAACTAATCCTAAACCATAATAAAATGTATACAATCTAGTGAAAATAACTATACTAAATGAGTTATAAAATGCACACATCATTGAGTCTTCTTTCTTTTTTCTCAAAATATGAATGTTGGAGTATTAAATGTGACATGAAATACCTTTTACTAACTTGTTACACTAATAAGATAATGCATATAGTTATCTTTCTTTTCTTGTACAACTGTTGTGCTTTAGGGGATAAAACCTCTTTTGTTTAGAGAAGTATGTTGTTTGTACTCTACTAGACAGTTGCGCACGTCTTTTGATGAAATAGGTGAGCTTTCTATCATTTGACTTTTGCACAAACTTCTTCAATATGCTTCGATCATCAACATAAGAGTTATTATGAACCTTTGTTCTTGAAACGAGTATAAGACTATGCATTCAAAAGAGTAATAATATATAAAACGTTGTTATTATTGTTTCATCTTACTTAAAACAATATGTTTAGTCTTTTTCTAAAAGTACTTATGTCTTTCAAATAATTCTTAATTACTTTATTTGTTAAATCAAAATCATTTAGGGCCTATAATTTGTTTTTTATCCTAATAATTTCTTTTTTTTTTTAATCATGACAAACAAATACAAATATAAGTTTTTATGAAAGACTGACTAAGAAAATCCTTGTGTGAAAAGCATTTTTGGAATTTCTTGTCAGAAGAAGGCACACCTCTGATTTTAAAACGCACTAAGTTAAGAAGTCATGAAGCATGGTATATTCAACTTATAAGATCATATTTCAGCATACACACGTTTATCAGGCGACTAAGTCAATATATTCAAAAACATAAAATCAACAGAGCATGGAAATATGTTAAGATTATAAAGATATGAAAAAGACTATGCTAAGATCATGCTTAAAAGACTATATCCAAGCATTCTATCAGAGCATATTACGTTAAATTGCCAAAATCCCTTATCCAGCCAGCCTCACTGCAGATCAGATGCATTCTCTTCTTCATTAGTCAGAGCGCAAATCTCTCGTCCAATTCAAGCCGCCAGAATCACCCCCTATAGCCGCCATGGAGGCGACAACTTCCGTCATCAGCATCGGCGAGCACAACTCAAATCAGATTCCAATCGTCCGCGATGGCCTTCACCAGTCGCAGCGTGTGACAATACTCGCTACTAAGTTGAGTTTACTATTGCTGCAATCGTAAAAGCTTTTTTTTTTTGGTGAAATCTACAATCGTGATATCTTTGTTTCATTTCCGTTCAGTTTTATATTTGTAATTTTTTATTATTAATTCGAAGAACCAGTTCACCCTCTCTTCACTCTCCCACCATTTTTTCCTTCAAATTCTTGATCCTTCACATTTCTTCTAAATTAAACACTTACCCTCCGTTTGGCAAGATGGAAAAAAATAAAGTGGAAAGAAATAAGTTGGAGAGAAATAGGAAGGTGAGAAATAGATAAAAAAATAGAATAGAAATATGAATTGTTTGGTTGTGTAGAATAGGGGTGAAATAGGGATAAAATAAAGTGAAAATAATATTGTATAGTTGTTTGTTTTGAGTAGAAAGAAAGAAAAGAAATTATATTAATATTGTATTTTTGTTTTTGTCCTTATTTACATGAAATTGGTCTAGCACATGAAAAGAATACAATAGTAAACTAATACAAAACAATAGTAGACTATTATAGTTGGACAGTGGCGAAATAAAGATGAAAACAATCAACTATCTATGCTGAATAGTCCACTATCACGAACATTATTCCATGCAGCTGATGATAGTCAACTATGGGCTAGTAATAGTCGACTATCATATAGCAACATAGGCAAATTGGATGACCATAACAGCAAGAGCTTGGATAGTCAACTAGGAAAACACACTTTTTTAACGGGCAGAATGGTCATCATACACGACTCCCTCTCATTTCTACACAATTTCCACCCTCATTTGTGTGAAAATGAAGAGTACTCGAGCCTACACTATTTTTCTTCTCCTCCCTCTCTATTTCTACTCTATCAAACATACACACTTATTTCCCACCTCCTTATTTTTTTTCCTCTCACTCTTATTTCCACACTATTTCACCCCTACCAAACAACCCTTAGCCTTTGTTTGGGAGAGAAAAGAAAAAGAAATAGGTAAGAAATAAGTTAAAACGTGAGAAATAGATTAAAAAAATAATTTTAAATTTTAAATTGTTTGGTAGGATAAAAATAAATGAGAAATAGGAGAGATGAATGAAAATAGGTGAAAAATATAGTATAAATAAGTAGTAGGACCACCAAAAAATTTAGAAATTTCTTGTTTATTTCCACTCAACAAAACAGCTAAATTTTTAAAATTCAAAACTTTCTTCTCCTCTCTACTCAATCTAACAAAGCATTAATAAGAGATATCTTGTTATTTCAAATAATATTTCCTTGAATAAGAAAATTTGAATAGGCTATATTTTCTTATCATCATTTCATTTCTATTAATTTATATTGATTATTGAATTGTTACAAAAAAAATATATATATTGATTATTGAATGAAAACACAATCATCTGTATAAGCCTACAGGCTGTTATAGAAATAGAGAAATGAAGGTTGAAGAAGACATCCTCATCAGTGCTCGTGTGGCTGATTTACTATTAGCATTTTAGTACTCCCTTCTGACTAATGCCTCCACCTTAAAACTTGATAGCTTTGTCATCCTCGGGCTTCATATTCAAGATTCAGCTGGGGGAAGATACGACACAGAATGGAGTCCACACGCTTCCAATACCGTTGCCGCCATTGCTTCCAAAACAGAAGGGGACCAATAACAAGACCAAAGCCAAAAACAAATCCAAATTCAGCCCTCGTGATATTACAACCAATTGTGTGTCGCCTTGCATCTGGTGACATTGACAGCCTATGTGTTCCATCACTACAGTTTTTAATCGTAGGTGCTCCGTATAATTCTGCATTACCAACAAAGGAAGATGCATCAAATGATTGAAGCTGGGTACCTACAGGGATTCGTCCCACCAGACGATTAAAGGAAAGGTTCAGGTATGAGAGGAAATTTAAACTTGCAAGCTGTGTGGGAATTTCTCCGTCAAGATAGTTGCTTGACAGGTCCAATGATTCAAGCTGTTTTAAATTCCCTATAGATGAAGGGATTTGGCCTGCTAAAGCATTATGTGACAAGTTGAGCAAATGAAGTCTTGTAAAATTCATAAGCTCTTCTGGTATTGTTCCTTGAAAATTGTTGGATGAGAAGTCAACAGATGTGACGAGATTTAGGACTTTAACAAATTCCAACTGTAAACCTTTGCTTGTAAGCGTCACAGAATCCTGATAATATATACCACCAAACGTAAGGACCACAGATCCAATGCGATTGAGCTTTGATCCATCATGATCTTCATCAAGCATCATTGCCTTCCAACTTTTGAAGCATTTTGGTGGAAGTAAACCACTGAAATTGTTGAAAGCCAAATCAACAATTCGAAGCATATGCCAAGTACTGTTAGTATGAGGACATTCAATACGACCGTGAAATTTGTTTTCCCTCAAAACCATGACGAGGAGTGTGGATATTGTATTTAAGAAGTATGGAAATCCATCATCTACCTGATTTTTTCCGAGATCCAACACCTCTAATGATGTGCAATTTGCAAGAGATTTGGGAATTGTGCCTCTCAATAGATTACCATTGAGTTCCAGAGTCCTTAGAGAACAAAATACGGTAAATTTATCTGGAATGCTGCCAACGAACTTATGTTGCAAATTTAATACCACAAGTGGCTCACTCTGTATTAAGCACTCTGGAATTATCCCATTGAAGTGATTATAGGAAACATCCAGAACTAGCAGATTTGAATCGTTGCACAAGTATTGAGGAATACTCCCAGATAAACTGTTATTGGAAAGAGACACGAAAATTGTGAAAGACAGATAAGTACCAACATCTGACGGAATAGTGAAACTGAAGTTATTTCTTGAATAGTCCAAATAAGTGGCATGCACTGGAAATATTGGAAGCTTCCCTTGGAGTTGGTTAGAGTGGAGATCGAGGACCTTCAAAGTGGAACTAGTGTTACGCACAGGTCCTTCTAAATTGCTGAGCAAATTGTGAGAAAAAGATTTAATTGAACAAGTGAGTCAAGTTGCCAAATCCATGTTGCTATAGATCCTTGAATATAGTTGCTTGAGAGATCTAAAGCGGTTATTTGGGATTGGTTTCTCACGAAACTAGGGAAATCTTTCAGATAGCAGGAAGCCAACTCTACACTGCTCATGTTGGGGAAGGAAGATATTAGGCCTGCATCTGTGTCTATTGACAAATCGTCGTGTGAAAGAGCTAGTGTAGTTAGATTTGCAGGTCTCTGAATCACATCTAGATTCAATATACCACTTGACTTGTTTGAAGATAGTTTAAGGACATGCAGTGATCTGAGATGAAAAATATATGTAGGAATGGGCCCTTCTAAATTGTTACTACTAAATCAAGGATCTCTAACATGGAGAAAGAGATATTTGAAACATGATTCAGCTGACCCTGAAAATTGTTGTTGGAAAGTCGTATACTTGTTAGCAACGAAAGAGAAAAAAGACAGGAAGGAAGGCTTCCATTGAGGAAGTTCTCCTGCAAATCAATTTGGAGCGGATTTCTTAGGCCGTCCAAATGAACAGATGTGATCGAACCTGTGAAACCATTGTGTGAGAAGTCTAAATGCTTGAGATTCTTGGACATATTCAAGGATGGAATTCGACCAGTGAAGTCATTAAATGACAAATCCAGATAAGTGAGTTCCCCGAGTCTTGACATTGAACTGGTTAGCGTTCCGTTAAAATAGCAAATAGAAAGATCTATGATGGACAACTGCCTAAGATTATTTATAGAAGCTGGTATTGGTCCTGAGAAATTTGTGCCACTTACAATCAATGTCAGAAAAGGACCATTCACTGGGAATTCAGGCAAAGATCCATAAAGATCAGTATTGAATGATAAGTCTACAACAGATATTGTTGCTACCTTAAAGATCTTCTCTGGAAACATTCCAGTCAATCCATAATTACTAAGGTGAAGGGTTGTTAAATTTGGAAAATTAGCAAAGGTTTCTGGCATTGGGGATGATAAATTGTTCTGATCAAGACGAATGATCGATAGATTCTCAAGTCTTGTCAGGGAAAGATCAAGGGGTCCGGAGAGATTGCAGTTTGACATGCTCAGTTCCTGCAGGCTATGTAGTTGCAACAAAGCATTGCACCTTTCATTTCCCTGAGCTGTTACAATTACACCATCCATATACAATTGTCCAATCATGGTGAGGTTTTGGACAAGCATTTGCAGATCTAATTTTTCAAGTTTCAGCGGTTGCCCATATATATATGAAACAGATGAGATATCAAGAGTTACCAACCTTTTCAGGTATGAAATCTCTATTGGAATCTGCCCCACAAAGCTAGCATGTGACAAATCCAGATATGTTAAGTTCTTCAACTTGTTGAATCCGGATGGTATCCCGTGAAGTTATTAGAAGACAAATTCAGTATCTGGAGATTTTGCAGACTGAAAAGACTACTTGCATTGTCAAATCCACCATTGATTGATTCTCCACTCAGGTCAAGGCCAACAACGTGTCCCTCCTCATCACAGGTTACACCGCTCCACTCACAGCAATCTTTGCTTGAATTCCAGGACACAAGTTTGCGAGATTTTTCAGGCTTGAATTTGGGGCCGTTCTTCAGTTTGAGCAATGATTGTTGTTGATCCTCAACAATTTGGCCAGAGACACCAGTGATCTTAACGCTGTGGTGTATCCAGAAGCAATAGCTGAATATGATGGAAAGGAATGGAACATGGGGAATTCTCAGTGGAGTCTACTGAGAGAGACACACAATGAACCAAAACGAAGGCTGAGGAAGGGAACTGCTAATGATGGGTTATTGACCCCTTGTTTTCCAGTGTTTATGTTCCAATGCAATTTGGCAAGGAAATGTCATCAAAAGTGATTCTACAATGCAATTTTTAAGTTAGCTGCATCATGCGTAGAGATGGCAAAAACTTATGTGTCCGTGAATATTCGCGAATAAAATTCGTCATAGATAAAAAATGGGTACTTTAAATAGGTATTTACAGATATTCTAAATGGGTATATCCGTTACCCGTTTATTAACAAAGTAGGTACAGGTATCATGGTACCCGTATCCGTGAATATCTGCTACCGCAATTATATATTTATTTGAATATCCTTATATACTAATATAGATAAAATTATATAAATTTATCCAAAATTTCAATACAATTGTTCATTACGGGAGAAATCTTACACAATTATATTACAAGAGAAAAAAAACATAAATTTGTAAGCATTTAAACTATTTTTTTAAAAAAATAGTTAGAATAATTAAAATTTATGTTCAAAATGATTATTTTAAACAACAACTCTTTAATTTATAAATTTAAATTTATAGATTCAAAGTAATATTTGCAACACTTTATGATTGTTCACAACACACAAAATAAATTTTTTATTTTTTTATTTTAGAAAGTATCCTTGGATATCCACATATACTCACGAATATTAAAAATATTTGCGGGTATCTGCTTAACGGATACACGCACAGGTAACAGGACGAGCATGGGTACGGATTTTATCCAGCGGACCCACCCCGTCCCGCCCCGTTGACATCCCTAATCATGTGACTTATATGTCATTGGATCCGAACAAAATAAATAATATTTAAGTTTAATTGTACTTTTAGTTTTCTACTTTTTCAATTTCTCAAATTTCATCCCTCCATTTTTTCTCGAATTTGATTCTCCACTTTTTCAATTGTGCAATTTTTGTTCATTTTTTTAACTTAATATCCAATATTTAATAGAAATATTGTGGTGGCAATGTAATAGAGTGTCATGTAAACATGAATGTGCTGATGAGGTAGTGTTTTAAAGTGTCACGTTAACATTATTTTCATTAAATATTAGATGTTAAGTTAACAAATGGACCAAAATCACATAATTAAAATAGTAAGAGGATTAAATTCAAAAAAAAAATTATGGGACAAAATTACCAAAATTAAAAAAGTAGGGGACTAAAATTCAATTAAACATAATATTTATGTGTTTTATTATCTTCCAACGGTGACAGATGCACCGTGCATGTGGACGCTTGTTAGAATAACTCATGGAAATATATGCAAAGGAAAAGTTGAGTCGGAGAGACAGCATATCCACAGAAAAAATAATGTAGAAGGGTGAAGGTAAGCCAAAGCAAACCACGTCCTATGGTCCTAAGGTGCCAGTCTTTCTTAGTTTCTTTTGTTTTTTTCTTCTTTTCTATTTTTCTTTGCCGTGTGCCGTTTGTAATTAATAGTCCTTACCAGTAACAGGAAGAAAAACAGTGTTGCTATTATTGCATTCATTTTCCAAGTCATATCCTTTCTGATGACTTTTTTGCTAGCTTTGGACAATGGAGCTGGCAATATTGGCAAGTTTATATAAAGAGGTAGCAAGAAATAATTTTAGAATTACATGGTTAACAAAATTATTTCCGATTGTAGTAAAATTCCGTTAAATTTATTGAACACAGGTTGATTAAATAAAATTATAATTATCACTACTTTGTTCCAATGTCAATAAATAAGTTGCCTTTATTGTTTTCGGGGGGAAAGAAATATGCACGATAAACGTTGCACTGCTCTTCACATGTATATAAATGGGTGGTTGAAAATTTTTTGTGATATGTGAAAAACAATAGATAAAATATTGTTTGCTACATATTTCGTCAGTTTTGTTAATTGGACAATCTGGGACTTCGAACTTTGAATTTGAATCCCACGGCGTTGAAGTAGGTTGTGGTTAAGAACGCAGATGAGTTTAGATAGATTAAAGTTTTATAGTAAGACTTAAATTTTGTCTAATTTTTAAATTAAAAGTTCGATTATGATGTATTTATTTAATTTTAGTTTTTTTTTTAAAGGTTTAACCTGATGAAAAAGTTTGTCTAAAATCTTACTTTATAGTATGATCTATCAAATAATATATATACAAACATCTAAAATTGCTAATGAAATACATTTATATAAAGGTTAGAAAGTTTCAAATTTTAAATAACTACTACGTATATAATTTTAAAATATTATAGTAAAATTTAATACAATAAAAATAACATTATATTATTATCATTATATTATTTGTATTTATATAAATAGATTAGCTTCTAATGTTTAAATTTATTTTTGAATGATCCAAAACTAGACCTTTCTAATTAAGTAAATATATGTTTTTTTTTTAATAAAATCATAACTTAATTAAATAATTAAGTCTAACCTCACGTGACTCTAGGTCATAAGTCTCCAACAAACAAACCAACCTATTCAATATATATATATATATATATATATAGAGAGAGAGAGAGAGAGAGAGAGAGAGACAAAAACTATCGTGCTCATTTTCTTCTATATATAAATGGGTGGCTAAACTTATTTGTGATATGTGTAAAATGATAAAGGAAACATTTTTTAACTGCGTATTTGTCTTGTTTACGAAAAGGAAAATTTGTGTGGATAAAATTGTTGTTTTTATTAATACAATAAATGGATAATACTTTCATCGTATTAATATTAATAACAACAATGTTGTTAGAAATTATTGGAAATTATTTTATTTTTGAAATTATTATAGTTTAAGACTTTAAGTTGTTTTTATTTAGAAATATGTACTCAAATTTATCAGTAGCTCAATGTGATTTAATTTTAGTTTTAATATTTAAATTGACAATTTGAGCCTCTCTTCTTTATCTATTCAACTCATTCCGATTAAATATAAAAAATTAATTATTTTTTTGATGGATATATAAAAAATTAAGTATAAACATTAGAAAAATGAATTTCATTCATTTTGAAATATTCTAAACTAGAAAACTTATTTACAAATTAATGAAATCTTATGTTTACTATCCAAGAATGAGAATTAATTTTTCAATTAAGTCGATCAAATTAATTTCAATTTTAATAATGTCTCAAACGCAAATATTTTAAATCTTTCAAAAATAAAATATTTACAAATCAAATTAATTCTTAGAAGTACTAATTACGAAGATACTAGGAAAATGCATTTAAATTAGGGTTAATAATAGGTACAATTTTCCTGTAATATACTTATACTCAGATCAATTACTTACATTTTGGTTAAATAAAATATATTTTCTTTTAATGTATCTTCTTTTTCCCAAACTAATAGAATAAACACTAATAATGTACCCAAAAAAAAAACACTAATAGTAAAAATACAATATCTAGCTTAATTAAATTTGAAAAAAAATCATATTCTAATTATAAAATATAACAACCATATAATTTAATTAAATTCAAATTCAATATAATAAAGTAATTAATTACGAAACATAAAGTAAGGTTTTAATAGTGAATAAATAACAATCAAACTTATCAAATAACAAATTTCAATTGCTAACTTAGGATTTCAAATTAGGGATTATGTTAAGTATAGGATTGATATGTCCTTAAACATTTCTATAGGACTATAAACATTTATTTTTATTTAAATTTATTATATTAAAATCTGTGTGTGTGTGTGTGTGTGTTTATTAACACTTATATGAGAAGAAAATAAAAAAATAAAATTAATTGTTCTTCTTTCATAAGTTAAAATTAACTTATCATCTCACCTTTTTGGAGAAGTTAGATGAGAAAACTTCTATAAAAGTTATAGCATATAAGTTTATATATATAGGAAGTCTAGAGGGAGGGGGCGAAGGCCCGCACTTGCCCTCCAATAAATCTGTCTCTATTATCCAATGATATTTTACTTTAGATATGTTAGCATTCAATTGCCTAGTGTAGCATCCTCCTTTTCTATATTTCTTTTATTAAAATAAATATATAAATAAATTATTATTTTATTCTATTTTGCTCGTTAATATTTTAATTAATAGTTTTAATGATTGTGAACTAAATTAAGATAATTAAAAGAAGCTATATTGATTAGTTTTGGAAAATATTACGAGTTTAAATAAATTAAAAACATGTGTTTTAATATTAAAAGTGATTGTTAAAAAAATAGTTTCAAGAATTATTGTTTGTGTATAAATTAATATTTTATTTTAAGTGCTTACTATTGTTATTGATTATTGGTTTAAATAATTATATTATAATTATTTTTGTACTAAATTAATGTAATTAATAAGGGTCATAGAAATTAGTTTAGATAAATATTAGGAATTTAAATAAATTAATAATTTGTGAAGCTTTAAATATTAATAGGGAGTTTAATAAAAGATTAAGAACTTTTTTGTATGTGTGAAAATAATCAAAAAATTTAAGCAAATAATTAATTGATAATTAAATTAATTAGGAGAATGTAAGAATAAATTGATAAATAAATAATAGAGGAAGGTTAAATTAAATAATTAAATAAGTGTGTAAATAAATAATTGGAATTGGGTTAGTAAAATAATTAGTTGGGTTGATTTTCTTCTTCCTGGCTTGCAAAATCGCAAGCCCACGTGAGTGAGGATGTGTGTGTTTTCTTTTCTCATTGACTAGGCCCAAAACGCACACATACACTGAAGCCCAAAAATAACTTGGCTGTTGCTCTGTTTTCTCGTTGGGTTGGAGGCCCAGATTTCTAGCAGCTGAGGTTAAACTAATTAAATCTAACGGTGAGGAATAGTTGAACAATTATAACCGTTGGATCAATTAATTAGAGAACCTTTTTCTCCCTCATTTTAACATAATGAAAAAGCTCTCTTCTTCTAAAGTCGGTTAACGAGTGAGAAAACAGGGGGAGGGTGACCAGAGAGAGAAGAGGGGGTTTACATTTCAAAAGGATTTGAATCTCTCAACCTCTCACTTAAAATCTTTCAAACCGTTTCAAACCTTTCTCTCTTTCTCTGCAACGGCGGTTCAAGAGTAGGATTGTGCAGCGGGTTTGAGCTTGGAGCATGGGAGGGAGCATCTATTAGCAACTCCAGTTCTGAAAAAATTCAAGGTGGGAGACGAGGTTTAGGCCTCAATTGATAATATTTTGTGTTCAATCATTTATTTGCCATTTAAGATGACTGAAAATTGGTGGTGGTTTTGCTTAGTTATTTCTTCTTCGGTGTTTGATTGATGATTATGTGTGTTGTAATTTTGTGTGAAGTTTGGTTAACTTTGGAATTGAAATTTGGGGTATTGCTGTAGCATGAATTGGTGTTCAAAAAAAAAACAAAGAGAAAGAGGGGGAGAGAGAGAGAGAGAGAGAGAGAAAGAAACAGATCATCGGAGGAACAAGCCCTGAGGCAAATAACAGAGAAAACACAAATAAGATTGGAAAAGAGGGATTGGAAAGATTTTAGAAGAGGAAAAAAAAAACACAAATCAACAGAGAAAACAAATAGCAGGGCGAGCGAGGAAAAGAGAGATTGGAAAAAAATTTATATGGTTTATTTCAATCTAAGAATCGTGTTCGTGTGGAGTGTTCTGGGACTCTGATCTTGAAACGTGCACAAATCTGGAGCTGCATATTGCTGCAATTAGCACGTAATGGAAGAGGAAAGCGTACATTTTTTTTTTTACTCTAAATGGGTGTAAACCGAGCCCAATTTGTTGGGCTAAAAAACTTCCAAAATCGTTAAATTAACCAAATTGCGGGTGGAAGTTTAACTAGCGGGCCTTTTACAATTTGGACTATTAAAGTACCCACTTATACTTGAAAAACAACTACAAAAATATCCCTAAACTATAATAGTATAACGAAGCCAAATCCAATGCTTAATTAAGGGAGAAAATGTCCTATGGTGTACCCACTTAATAATTACGTTCATAATAATAATAATAATAATAATAAAATACTAATAACATTACTTTGAAGGAAGGTAAATTCCTGTATAAAGGACCGAAAAGGTTAATAGAGAAAATTAAATACTAAGAAATGAATTATAACCTTAGATAGTTAAAGGAAGCATTAGTAGAAAGAAAATTCTCAAGAACGAATTCTTAAACTAATTTGGGATCTAGGTGGATAAAAGGTTTATTTATACTGTGATAATAATATATAAAAAAAAGTGATAATGATAATAGTAGTAATAAAGATAATATTAATTTTAACAATTAATATAAAAAAAAGAATTAAGATTTGAAACTTATAAGTAATTCACTAAATTTAATATCAACTTTAAAATACAATTAATAAGAAAGAAAGGTGACACTTAAATAATTATCAATATTAAATATAATAATATTAGAAATAATAAATTATAATCACTTAATGAAACAAATCAAGTGGAATTGAGTGTAAAGCAAGGATTCCATAAGATTTAAAAGAGATTAAAAGTATAAAAAACTTATGTTAGGAAAAATTCTTTTAATAAAATTTAATAAAACTTATAAATCAAGCATTGAATCTTAATCCTTAAAGATGAGTGAAAATAAGAAAGGATGAGAGTATACGAGTGAAATCATTAGCGATTAAATTCGGTTCTTTACTATTGTTGTGATTGACTTCACTAAATGAATATTGAGCATATTGTCATGTGCACAGTGATTAGTCTTTTATATTAGAGTTGATATCGAGTGAAACTGTTGAATTTTAACCTCTAATGGAGAGGATTTGTTGTGAAGCCTACTATTGGCGAATCAAAAATTTGTATTGAAGGAAGTTGAGACCCTCTGGCGAAATACTTGATCGATATCAACTCTAATAAGGCAGACGACTATCATATCATTGTTGTTAAACCCTATGTCTCAGAGTAGCTACACCCTATGATGGGGTGTGAATCTTGTAGTGGAGACCAATAAGACCTTGAGGATGTTTGGTGCCCGTTATCCCACAGGGGGCTAGCGGGTCGCGACTCTATGTCATGGTTAAGGCGATTTGCACACTGACATTCCTGATGAGTCACTACAATTTATCCACGATCAGTGGATAGTACTGTCATTTACCTATTACCACCAAAGGCTATTCGCATTCCAGCTTTGGTTGGTGAATCACCTAATGATATTCCCATTCTATATTAGATAATATTGATATTGATTTGGTGTGCTTTGGTTGGTGAGGTATGAGCTCCTGATCATGCTACTCTTTTGTTGAATAGTCTTCCATAGAGATGAGTCAACACATATACTTTCATCCATTGTGTTTGATCATAAGTCTATATATAAGCATGCTTCCATTGTAATTGATTGATTTTTATCTAAGATATAATGCGAATTCTCTAATTTATTATGTCTCATTATGATTGTATTTTAGACCTGTGGATATTTATTATCACATTGATGTCTTTAAGTTAGAACCTCACTCCCTCTTCATTTGTTTATGTGTTGTTTTTCTTTTTCTTTCTGCTTGTTGTGTGCTTCTCCTACCCATAGATGGCAATAGATGATATCATTATAGCGCAGCAGGAGCTTGGTGCAATCTTCTCATGTTTCCAATGGCAACTCTCTGTCACTTTATTTTTGTACAAGTAAAGTTTATTTCTTTTTTTGTATGGCCAGTTTTAGAAAATTGTAATATCGTATTTTAAATTTTTATGTACCTACTATTAAAAAGAAGAAGAAGAAGAAGAAAATCGCTTCATATTTTCAAGCATAGGAAAAGTTACATAAATATTATTATTTATATATTTATATTATTTGGAGTGTTACACCTAGTCTTTATATTTTTTTAATATTCTTTCCAAATATGCCACTTAATATCTTGGTAAAAGAGAGAGAGAGAAAGAGAGAGAGAAGGGTTTATTATTTTATTATTCTTTTCACTAACGTATCTTACTTTTAGACTAAGAAAGAGTCCTTCATAGTCCACATCAACCATGTATATAGTATACGTTGATTACATATGCTACATTACAAAATGATTTTTTCTCATTAGTAGCAACATTTGCAATTAAAAATTGATGATTAAATATGATGGATAACAGAATGACTCTAGCATGTGTTTGACCTGATGCCTATTAGTTTTATTACATTAGAGTAAGCAACATAAGGAATGTGTCATTTGAGAATGAAAGTATATTGTGAAGGAGTAGAAGTGACTAATGATGTATTACTTTCTTCTAACATTTGCTCTCTCTATTTAGTCATTAATTTATACTAATAAGATGATATTAGCAAAAAAATGTGTGAAGAATAAGCTTCTCCATTGTAATTAGCACTACACTTGTGTTTATATGTGCAAATATCAATGAAAAAGTTTTGTATAACTGTGAGGAAAGGAAATGTATTGGTATAATAGATAAGTTTGTTGCTATGCCAAAATCAATGTGTTGAAAGTGACAACTTTAGTAATAACAAGCAATGGGAGTAAGAGTTGCAACATCATATTACAAAGCGACACTAACTTATTTGACAGTAGCACTATAACATGGGGGTTGTAGGTAGAGTCTGCCAAGGTAGATAAAGATGCTCATTCTCATGTACCTTTACAAATAAAACAAGAAAACACTAAATAAACTAAGTATCTCAACACTTTTTTTCCCTTTCTTTTTCTCTCGGAAACATTATAGCATCAAATCACTCAATCTATCTATAGTGATGATGTTAAGACAAAAACAAGTTTCATTACCAACAAATGAAGTACTAGTTGGCACCGTAGCCTACATTTTCACCCTTCAAATATATATACCAAAGATTTGAAAAATTGGAAATGCTTAACATATGTACAAATGGATGGAAAGTCATCACTTTAGGAAGAAGCATTGACATAACTCTAGTAGGAAATTACATCAATATACATTCATAATAGTAAAAGATGAGGCTATGAAACTCATATTTAAAGTGCTTATAGCATAAACATTACTGCATAATGTGTTTATAGTAGAAGCATTAACATAAATCCAACAGGAAATTATATCAATATACATTTAGAGCAATTAATAAATAAAATGTTGCTAAATCAATTGTACTAATAAAACATGGACAACCAAAAAAGTACATTTCAGTCAATAAACCTTTTATTTCAACAAAAACCAAAGGAATTGCCAATTACTACATAACCTATTCATAATAGAAGCATGGATAGAATTCCAACAAGAAATTACATCAATATACATCCTAAAACAAGATAAAAATAAACTAATTCATACATAATTTGTGTTTGATAAAACGTTGCACAATCAAAAAAGGTGCGAAAAATATGTTTCAACCAAAACTCAATATAGTACAACTTTACCACTTGTTTTTGACCAACTTGCTCACTGTTTTAGGATGACTTTCCCCAACCCTTTATCATCTTTTCAAAGCACAAGAAGAAAAACAAGCAAAACTTTATTAATATTAACATTTTATAAGTGCATGCATCAATATAAACAAATATATCAATTAAAACTTACTTATTAGGAGATTGAGAAGGCAATGCTTCAATATTATCTTTTTTGTTCGAACAATTTCGTGAGTCATGATTAGTTCCACCACAATTTGAAAATTGACATCTATGAGATTTTTTTTATAACTTCAATTCCTCTTTTTAGCCTTGATCCATTGGGTTTTTGGTTTTTTATATAATAGGATTTTAACATCATATTTATCATTATTTGGAACATCTGGTTTTAAATCAATTAAATTTCCTATAATTTTAAGCATGCATTTTACTATTTGGATGACTTTCTCTAATTCTTTAGTAGTCACTTCTTGATGGTCTATTGTCTTTAAGAATTTAGCTTTTAACCATTAAAGTAGAAATTGAAACTTAGCAGAGGAACCATCATTGTAGTTGACTATGTGACTAGATTTTGGAATCAGTAAACTTTCTCATCATCAAAACGGAATATATTTTGAAAAGACGCAAAAATAATTTTTTCACCACCAACACTCAAATAGCATGCTTGTAACAACCCTCTGCTGCTACAGTACATACTACCCCATACATATACATCAATATTCAAAAATAAATAATCAACATGTTATTTTGATCTCATACATAATATAATATGTATATATAAACAAGATATGAAATAATATAATATATATGTCAAGTTATATAAAACCAAAGTAGAGATACAAAAATTTAAACTTCCTATAGCTAGTCATCTATGCAACAAATACATCAACCCAAATTAAAGAAAAGAGCTTCCAGAAGAGTTCCACCCATAAAGGGCCTTCTACCATCTCTAGTTGAGGCCTTCATGCATCAATTATAGGAAACTAGATCTGCTAAAGCTTCACCCTCTACTCTCACACCAAAAGACGTGATCATCACAGTCACAGCAACACCTACAACCACAACCAGCAACAATAGCAAGGCATAACAAAACAGCAAGGCAAAGGTAAGCTTACGAAACAAAAACAAGCATATAATATGCAATCCATATCATCAAATCATCAACATACTAATTTGGAATCCAACTCATCAAAGAATGAGTTTACATACATTATAGCACAACAAATCATACTTTCAACCCCAATGCATGAATGACACGACTCTTGAGAGATTTGCTACATTCTAGAGGCACTAGGTTGGAGGCCTATCTAAGCTACAGCTCCTATTAACCAACCACCTTATAGTTGGAGGCCCATCTAAGCTAAAGCTCCTGTCAACCAGCCAACTTATAGTTGGAGGCCCATCTAAGCTAAAGCTCCTGTCAACTAGCCGACTTATATGCCTACCTGCATACTACTTGAGGCCTACACAACCTCGGCCAACAACATATGCATGCAAATGCATGATTTACCTCAACATCAACTCAATCACAACCATTCATCGATATCCATACATATATGCATATGGCAACACAACACCATGTGGCCTACTCAGCACCACCTGTGATCCAACAATCACTACCAACTCCGTGCAGGCCCAATCCAGCCCCATGCATGGTTAAAAGGTAAGGCTCTATCCAAGGAGCACATATCTTGTGAGAATTCTCACACAGCACTGGGATCTACATCCCCTAGGAGAAGTCACACAACAACACAACATAACCAGTGGAAGTTCTATTTAAGCGTCCATCCACCCAACTATCACTTTTTAACAATTTATCAAACAAATCCACCATAATAATTAAAGAAAGACCAAAAACTAGTTTAGAAAATCATTTGAACATCCAATTATCTTAAAATATACATTTGACACCCATAGAAGTCAATATAGTCATCAATAACCAACAAAAATAATAAGAAAGCAAAGAAAATTCTGTTTTTCTCTTGCTAAGCGCGAATTTCGTCGCTAAGCGAGCTTTTTTGTCGCTAAGCGAATGACTTATAGAAAGTCACCAACTTCCATCCCTAAGCAAGACAAGATTTGTTGCTAAGCAAAAAATCCGTCGCTGAGCAAGTGACAGACTTCCAGCAACCTCAAAATCCGTTGCTAAGCGAATGTTTTCATAGCTAAGCGAGCTATCCATCTCTGGGTGCAATTTTCAATCATTTTCTTCTCAAATCAATCATCAACACCCATTTTTGACCAAATCAATCAACAACAATCATCACAAAACAATTTTAACTACTTTTGATAACTTTCTAACCGATTATATAATAATTTTATGCACAAATCATCAACAAATCTCAAAATCCCCTTTCCAAATTCATTTTGATATCAAAACCCACATACATTAGATATTCACAGAAATCAACCGATTCCAAAGCATTAAATTGACATATCAATATCCACGAACACAAAATCAACCAAGAGTAAGCTTCCTTTATCTCTAAAAGCTTCCAAATCCGAATTTAGGTTCCTTGAGAATCTAATGTCTTAAGCCAAAACCTTCTAAGAATCAACCCTCCTTTCTCCAAGACACAGAATTGGGGCTTGAAATCCATTTAACACTCTTAGTAACTCAAGAGTTTCTAGAGAGAGAGATGAAGGGAAGAGAGAGAAAGAGAATGAGAGAATGGGAAAACTCTTCCCCATCTCTTCTTTTTATACTCGACCTCTTGAGCTCTCACATAGACTTTGAGCTATCTAAGATTCATAACTCATCAAACCACTCCCCATAACTCATAATTGGTCTAACTTAACTGTTTTCCTTCAAAAGCCCAAAATCACTCCAATAACACACTCAGATTGGCTCAAGCACATATCTCAAGTTTTTTAGATTCAAACCCGAATTTCAAACAAACAACACACAACCATCATCACATACAACAAACCATACATAACAACAATTTTTTTTTTAATTTCCTAGATTACATATCTAATCTCCACTTTTTAGTTATGACCACACTAAATCACATATTAGGAAAATCGGTGTTACAATCCTCTCTAACAAGAAAATTTTCGTCCTCGAAAATTCTTTTACTTGGGAAAAGATTCGGATATTGCTCCTTCATCTTCTCCTCCAATTTCCACGTAGACTCTCCAGTTACATCATTCCACATGACTCTAACTAAATGGATATCCTTGCCTCTTAACTGTTTTGTCTTCCTATCTACGATCCTTATTGGAAACACCTCATAGGTCAAATCTTCTCGAACTTGCACTGAATCTGGTTCTATGACGTAAGTAGGATCATATATATACTTCCTCAACTGGGATACGTGGAAAACATCATGAATATGGGACAAAAGAGAGGTAATGCTATTTGGTATGCAACGGGTCCAACTCTACGAAGAATTTGGTAAGCACTAAGAAACATAGGGGTAAGCTTCCTAGATTTAATTACCCTACCAACTCCAGTCATTTGGGTGACCCTCAAGAAAACATGGTCGCCTTCCTCAAAATCAAAAGGCCTCCTACGCTTATCAACATACGACTTTTGGTGACTCTAAACAATTCTTATGTTTTCCCGAATCTTTTTAACCTTCTTCGTCGTTTGCTATATCAATTTTGGCCCCACAAGCATGCTTTCTCCACCTTGATACCAACACAATGGTGTTCTGCACCTCCTACCATACAAGGCTTCAAACGGTGCTATACTAATGCTTGCATGAAAACTGTTGTTGTAGGTAAATTCCAGTAGAGGCAAAATCTCATCCCAACTCCCAAGATGATCTAAAACACATGTCATCAAAAGGTCCTCCATAGACTGAATTGTCCTCTTCTACTAACCATTTGTCTGAGGGTGATATGCAGAGCTTTAACTTTGTACCCAAAACTTGATGCAAACTCTGCCATAATTTGCAAATGAACCTTGGATCTCCATTAGATATAATATTGGAAGGCACTCCATACAAACGTACAATCTACTCAATATATATTTGAGTCAATCTCTCTAAGGATTACTTAATGTTAATAGGTACGAAGTGAGCACACTTCATCAACCTATCAACAATTACCCAAATAACATCAACACCTCTTACCGTCCTAGGCAAACTCACAACAAAATCCATGGTGATGCTATCCCACTTCCACTCGGGTATCTCTATGGTCCGTAACATCCCATCGAGTCTCTAGTGTTCTTTTTTTTCTTTCTGACAGTTTAGGCAAGCTGCAACATACTCCGCCACATCTCTTTTCATACCTGACCACCAAAACATCTTCTTCAAATCCTAATACATTTTGGTAGTACTGAGATGCAAACTTAGCTTACTCTTGTGGCCTTCCTCCAAGATAAGCTTCTTCAACCCAAGATCTTGTGGCACACATACTCTACCTTTGAATCTCAAAACACCATTTGCTTCCAGGCTAAAATCTATCGCCTTATCTGTGCCCAACAATTCCTTAGTCTTGCAAAGATTGGGATCCATTTGATTGCTTCTCCTTGACCATCTCTAAGAAATCATTAGCCACGATAATCATACTACAGCTAATATGGTCAGATGATAACTCCACATACAAGTTTAGATTTCTAAACTTCTCTACCAACTCCAACTCCAACTCCTTCACCATCAAGGTTGATATATGCATTATCTTTCTACTCAAAGCATCAGTTACCACATTTGCCTTACCAAGATGGTACATCAACTGGAAATCGAAATCTTTTAAATATTCCATCCATCTTCTCTGCCTCATGTTCAGCTCCTTATGATCAAACAAGTACTTTAAGCTATTGTGATCACTAAACACATCAAACTTTGCTCCATAAAGATAGTGTCTCCATATGTTTAAAGCAAACACCACCGCTACCAACTCCAAGTCATGAGTAAGATAGTTCCTCTCATGAGTCTTCAACTGTCTAGACACAAGCTACAACCTTCCTATGCTGCATTAGCACAAGCCCAAACCTTGATGAGAAGCATCACAATAAACCTCAAAGGGCTCACTAGGATTAGGCAACACCAAGACAAGAGAAGTGGTCAACCTCTTCTTTAACTCTAGGTCAGGTCTACTTTCATCAAAGAGGTACAACTTGATTTGATCAAATCAAAAAGGTCAACAAAACTTTACAACCAAGTTATACCTAACAAAAAGATAGCCTACCTTCACACCACAACATGATGGTCATCAAGCTAGAAAACAAGAGGTTTTCTTTCCAAATGAAGGAATTGGCTAGAATTTATCTTGGACAATTTAAGTATTGGATCATAACTTTGGGAGAAAAGATAAGATGACTAAGAAATAAAAGGAAACATCAGAGGTTTCTTCGAAATAAATTAATGGTAAAATAACAGATAAGAAATCTTAGATGTAAACAAACAATTGATTAATCCTTTCAACATACATATTCCAAACCAAAAAGAATCAATAAAACTTATTTTGGAATAAAGAATATCATTAACAAAATCCCAAAATAAATATCAAGCCAATCAAGGTAATAACTAACTTCAAAACCAAGTTTTCATAGATAAAAGGAAATAAGGAGACAATTATATGCACAATAAAATTTCATGGAATAAACTAGACAAGGTCAATTTTGAAATCAACATTTCCTTCATAAGAAAGAAGTTTGTACAATACAAAAGAAATAATAACAATTAGAGAAAACATATTTTCCCTGAATAAAGAACAAGTCAATATTGAAAACAAATTGTTATTATAGAAAGAAAACAAATAATACAAATAGGAAAGTGGTCATAAGCATAATAACCTTCATAATATGAGTACCTTAAATAATAACGAAAAATATCACCTTTAACTTTAAAAGAGAATTGTTATATACATCACGAAGAAAATAAAGATACTAAGGAAAATACAGATAAAGAACACATGGACAAGATTCACAAAACATCACCGACTAAGCAAAAGGAGATCTTGTCTAGGTTACGGTACAAATCTAAGGCTTATTAGTTTTATCACACTCCATCAAGGTTGGGTTCTCAGTATGAGGGGTCTTGGTTTCATTCCTTTCTCCGCCTACCACAAACTTCTTAGTTAAGACATCATTGACCCTTGGGTTATTAAGCAAAGAGTTTCGACAATCTCTAGCGCGGTGTCCTCCTTTCTTACATATGAAACAAAAATTTTCTTTAAAAGGACAACTTGAGACATAATGTGAACCTTTGCATCTAAAACATTTCATAGAACTCTCATGGATTGTATTCATTGGGGTATCCACCGTTGCCTTTAACACAACAATGTGAACTCGATGTAGGCGTTGTCGACGTTGACAATTCCTCTGGGCTATTGTGCCAAGTCACATCGAGTACCTATTCTGTCCCAGACTTGAGAGATAGACCTCACATGTAGGAAATGCGCATCGCCTTTCTCCTTCCTTTGTCGATCTAGTAGCAATGGTCGATGTAGGGACTTCACAAACATGTTGCAGTGACATCGTCTCAACAGTCTGATAGCGAAAACCAAGAGTTGCCAATGTCTCTAAAACTTGTTGCTTACCCAAAGACGTTTGCCTAGAAATCGCAATGGTCAACTGATTTATGACCATAGCCTGTTGAGCCACGGTCGTAGCCAGATCATGAAGAACTTAAGTTACATTAATTGTCACCTTCCTGCCAGATTTGTTCTTACGTCTCACCATGAACCCCTAGAAGTGCAAACCAAATAGGATTCCGTAAGATGAACAACCTAATTTTTTTAACCATCAATCAATAATCATTCCCTTGAGGGAGCAGCTTCACAAAAGCACATAACAATCATTTAGTCAATATACACCTATATGGTTAGATCAACACTTCGTGCAATAATCATAGAACAAATGAAGAAAGACCATGAGTCAACTCAATCCATGAGTCCAACACAACATTACCCTCTACCTTTGGTGCTCAAATACAATTTTGAGTTGGCCATTCTCAAAATCACATTGTAGCCACTTCTAGTAGATTTGGCAACACAACAACATTTTTCCTAACCAATGGTTAGGGATCCAACATAAAACAAGTAACCTAGTAAGCTATAACCATGTCTTTGGGAAGGAATCCACAACAAAGTCAAGCATCCATAGTAAATCTCAATTATGAGCACACACAATAGAAAACACAATGGACCTATTCCCACAAGTTCATTCCCAAAAGGCATGACCAGCTCTGATACCAAAAGTGTAACGACCCTCTGCCGCTACAGTACATACTACCCCATACATATACATCGATATTCAAAAATAAATAATCAACATGCTATTTTGACCTCATACATAATATAATATGTATATGTAAATAAGATATAAAATAATATAATATATATGTCAAGTTATATAAAACCAAAGTAGAGATACAAAAATTTAAACTTCTTATAGCTGGTCATCTATGCAATAAGTACATCAACCCAAATTAAAGAAAAGAGCTCCACCTATAAAGGGCCTTCTACCATCTCTAGTTGAGGCCTTCATGCATCAACTATGGGAAACTAGATCTGCTAAAGCTTCACCCTCTCCTCTCATACCAAAAGACGTGACCATCACAGTCACAACAACACTTACAACCACAACCAGCAACAATAGCAAGGCATAACAAAACAGCAAGGCAAGGGTAAGCTTACGAAACAAAAACAAGCATATAATATGCAATCCATATCATCAAATCATCAACATACTAATTTGGAATCCAATTCATCAAAGAATGAGTTTACATACATTATAGCACAATAGATAATACTTTCAACCCCAAAATGTCAATGCATAAATGACACGACTCTCAAGAGATTTACTACATTCTAGAGGCACTAGGTTGGAGGCCGTTCTAAGCTAAAGCTCTTGTCAACTAGCCAACTTATAGTTGGAGGCCTATCTAAGCTGAAGCTCCTGTCAATTAGGTAACTTATATGCCTACTCGCATACTGCTTGAGGCCTACACAACCTCGGCCAACAACATATGCATGCAAATGCATGATTTACCTCAACATCAACTCAATCACAACCATTCATCGATATCCATACATATATGCATATGGCAACACAACACCATGTGGCCTACTCAGCACCACCTGTGATCCAACAATCACTACCAACTCCGTGCAGGCCCAATCTAGCCCCATGCATGGTTAAAAGGTAAGGCTCTATCCAAGAAGCACATATCTTGTGAGAATTCTAACACAGCACTGGGATCTACATCCCCTAGGAGAAGTCACACAACAACACAACATAACCAGTGGATGTTCTGTTTAAGCGTCCATCCACCCAATTATCACTTTTTAACAATTTATCAAACAAATCCACCATAATAATTAAAGAAAGACCAAAAACTAGTTTAGAAAATCATTTGAACATCCAATTATCTTAAAATATACATTTGACACCCATAGAAGTCAATATAGTCATCAATAACCAACAAAAATAATAAGAAAGCAAAGAAAATTCTGTTTTTCTCTTGCTAAGCGCAAATTTTGTCGCTAAGCGAGAAATCTGTCGCTAAGTGAGTGACGGACTTCCAACGACCTCAAAATTCGTCGCTAAGTGAACGTTTCCGTCGCTAAGCGAGTGATAGACTTCCAGCAACCTCAAAATCCATCGCTAAGCAAACGTTTCCATCGCCAAGCGAGCTATCCATCTCTGGGTGCGATTTTCAATCATTTTCTTCTCAAATCAATCACCAACACCCATTTTTGACCAAATCAATCAACAACAAGCATCACAAAACAATTTTAACTACTTTTAATACCTTTCTAACTGATTATATAACAACTTTAGCCACAAATCATCAACAAATCTCAAAATCTCCTTTCCAAACCCATTTTGATATCAAAACCCACATACATAAGATATTCACAGAAATCAACCAATTCCAAAGCATTAAATCGACATATCAATGTCCACAAACACAAAATCAACCAAGAGTAAGCTTCCTTTACCTCTAAAAGCTTCTAAATCCATATTTAGGTTCCTTGAGAATTCGATGTCTTGAACCAAAACCTTCCAAGAATCAACCCTTCTTTCTCCAAGACACGAAATTGGGGCTTGAAATCCCTTTGACACTCTTAGTAACTCAAGAGATTCTAGAGAGAGAGATGAAGAGAAGAGAGAGAAAGAGAATGAGAGAATGGGGAAACTCCTCCCCCTCTCCTCCTTTTATACTCGACCTCCCGAAGCTCTCACACCGACTTTGGGCTATCTAAGATTCATAACTCATCAAACCACTCCCCATAGCCATAATTGGTCTAACTTAATTGTTTTCCTTCAAAAGCCCAAAATCACTCCAACAACACACCCAGATTTGCTCAAACACATATCTCAAGTTTTCTAAATTCAAATCCAAATTTCAAACAAACAACACACAACCATCATCACATACAACAAATCATACATAACAACAATTTATTTATTTCTTTTAATTTCCTATATTACATATCTAATCTCCACTTTTTAGTTATCACCACACTAAATCACATATTAGGAAAACGGGTGTTACAATGCTTGCATAATATTTTAGAAAACTCAAATACTTTATAAGAGCATTAAATTAATTATTTTTCTTCTATCCAACTTACAGAATGACCTTCACCAACTACAATATGATGTCACACAAAATAAGAGTTATTGCTAGTTTCAATTGTTGCATATCTTGTATATAATTTGATCTCATGTTGGAGCAATTTAAAGGCATATGGTGTAAGTATGGATGCAATGTGTTCCTTATGATGGACACAACAATTCATCCAAAAGTGCGAATATAATCTTATGATATGTTATGCATGAGGGCCAAATCAATCAATCTCAAAATATCATATAGGATCATCATCCTTAGCCAACTGCCATATTATATATGAGTTAGGGTATGTAGTTACAACAATCTAATATGATTCTAAGACCATTATAATCAACAACTTTTGCCTATATATGACTTTCACTAGATGCTTTCAAAGCAACTTGATATTACTAAATGGTATTGTTATATTTAGACTCTTAGAGGGTATGTCACTACTACACGACACATTGGTAGCGAACTATGGTCCCTTGTGGATAATCTTGACACGAGCTAATCCCTAGATCTTTGACAACATAGACCCTACTGCCCTAAATCTCACCAACTACATGGTGTACTCTCGTGCATGTATGCACACACACATACATATATATTAACCATTATGGTTACTAACTTTGCAATTTCATATAGGCATATATATACTCATTGTGCTCAACCATTATGGTTGTTAACTTTGCAATCTCGTATAACTTAACTTTTAAGGTTGTTCACTCTCAATAACTCATTTCTTTATGTTTGAATGCATAAATTCAAGTGCACCATGCATATAATTAAGGACAAAAGTTAGATACAATACTTTAGGTACTATTGGTGCTATTCTTCAATTAGAAATAGGTTTTTACCTTGGTAGTGTACGAAATCCTTTAATACGTATTTTTATTATGTGAATTATTGAAATAAAACTTTAATTCGGATTAGGGAACAACATTACTAATACCTAAGGTATTGTATCTAAGTTTTGTCTTGTAATTAATGCTTTCTAATGTGCCATGTTCATCCATGAATGCATGCATTTCTACTATTCATATTAATAAACCATTGACGTGATAATCTTGTGTTCGAATACAACTTTGCATCATCATTTTATTATTACACATATTTCTTTAAGTAATTTGGTTATGGAGAAAAAATAATACATACATACATACATAATAACTTTAGTCTTGGGTGTGAGATATCAAAACCGTGTGAGTATTTTCACTTCTTTAGCAAAATAATTAGAATAAAACTTTATCCTTTTTAAGGGGTTATTTGTGTGAAATTCTTTTTGCAATAAATAACATCTGTATACGTTTAAGAACTTTTGAAAACATGTAATCATGGTGATGGTATACTTAGTTTTTTGTTTCTAAGAAATAAAATTCATTCTTAATCAAAATCTGTTTATAAAAGATCTTATGAAGAATATTGATAAAATTTCGATTATTACCTTATAATTGCATACTTATGTTCAATGAAAATCATTTAAGGTAAAGGAATATTAATTTTTGTAAATAGGGGTATACTAAATTAAAAATAATTTAATTTAATGATATCCTAAATTTTCATGGCCCATTATGAAATTTCCATTCATCTAAATTCAAAAAGGGAAAGACACAACTCAATTAATATGTACTAATAGCAAGTATATAGAAGTCATAGATCAAATGAAATAATTGAAAGTAACCGGATTGAGTAAGAGAAGTAGAAAACTTGAAAGAGATAAATGAATTGTCGAATCAAATTTGGCCATCTGTGTTAGGCTAATGTGAGATTTTATTTTATTTTATAAATTTTATTTTTCTTTTATATTTATTTTGTCATTAAGATTTGATTTGATTTTAATATAAAATAAAAATCTTCATGATAAAAACATTACAGCCAAAGAGTTGGGTACTCCAAGATAATTATCTTAATGATACATATATATGAAATGTAGCTGGCTGGACTTGTTGTTATGATTGACATAATTATCTATATAGCTTGAAAATAGAGGATGACTAAAGTGTATTAGTTGCACTTTTCCATTTATGTGTGTTGTTGCTTGTGTTTTGTATAGAGGGCTACCTCTGATTTTAAGGATTTGGTCTCGTTCACACACTCTTCTATAGTAAATTTTAGTTCTTGTCATTATTTTTATAATTTCTTTATTTGTAGGTCGAAGATGTTGTTGTTCTCACAATAGCCTAACATAGATGGCCAAATTTGTGTTCATTTCTCTTTTAAGTTTTCTACTTCTCCTAATCAATTTGGTTACTCTTAATTGTTTCATTTGATCTGTGACTTATGTATACCTGCTGTTAGTACATATTAATTAAGTTTTGTCTTTCTTTTTTGGAATCAATTTTGGTTGATTTAGGTTGTGTCTTAGTTTTATGATATATGATGTCTTATAACCATTCTTGCAAGTGTTCTTTTTAGTCTTACATGCAATGATAATTATCATTCTTGCATGTGTTCTTTTTAGTCTTCTCTACTTCCCTTTCTACTTAAACTTTTGATTTTGATCAGCTTGTTTGAATTTCTTTAAACTTTGAATGCCATAAATAATTGTTGTGCTAGTGCTTGTGTTTTTTTTTTAAAATAAAATATGGGTTGTGGCTACTATGAAATATAAGTGCTATTTTTGACGGCTTCAGGTATGGTGTGAAGGTTGCTAAAGTAAATGAAAATAGACAACAAATGAAACCATATGATTGGTTAATTTATAGCAAAGGATTGTGGAAATAGTCAAAAATATTTAGAAGATGTAACAAAGGATTGGTTAAATTTTTTTCATGCATGCAAATATGTCTTTTTTTTCTTCTTTCGGTCAATGTAATTTTTTTCATTTTTCATCCCTATAATTTTTTTTTTCATTTTTAGTTCTTCTACAGTAACGATGATGTGGCACTATTGCTGACATGGCACAACTAATGTCACAGTGATGACATGTCACTTGTATTGACGTGTCACATGATGACGTCACAATGACATCATTTTCCTGATGTGTCACATGCTGATGTTAGCAATTTAATATTTTTGTAACAGAGTTAGATGGCAGGGACTAAAAATGAACAAGCACTAAAGTATAGGGACGATTTTGAATTTTTTTTTTACAAGGATGAAAAATGAAAAAGAGCTAAAGTACAGGAATGAAAATCATATTTAAGTCAATTAATTATTATAACCCGTGGGAGCTCAAATCAAGGGTAAAAAAAAAAAAAGATTAGTAGAGAAACAAGTGCTAGCCTTTAGGTTTTCGGTTGAGGGGCCAACCTAAAGTCTACACACCACAATCAAAAGTAAATAGAGTTATAGAAAGATCAAACCAAGGGAAACAAGTAGATTCATCCCTCCAATTGTGGGATTTGAAACCAATGAAATGAACCTATAGTAGAAGCTAAACATGATCAAGTTTCATCAAGTTGAACCTAACCAAAAAAATAAAATAAAATTGAACCAATTAGACTAATTTGAGTTGGATTTTCACATTTATCAAATTGACCCAAAGTAATGAATACCTTTAATTTCAACATTCAATAATTAGTTGTTGAATCCTTCTAACAATGGATATGTTACTTTTGCGAGCAATTATTTTCCATTTCTTATGTCCTTTTTTTTTGTTACATTAAATTAGATAAAATTAATATTAATAAAAATAATTTTAAGCTATTGAATGCATCTAAATTAGTTTCAATTATAAAATTTATATTTGAAGGTATATCACAGTTAAAGAAATTGATTTTAGTATAAAATAAAGAGAATCTGTTTATTAGATGGACAAAAATGATAAAAAAAAAAAGAGCAATCATGAAATATGCAAGTGCCTCAATCCACTTGCAAATTTGGATAAGGTCTTTTTTTTTTTTTTTTTTAGGATAAAACTCATATGCAATTTTAAAAGTGTTTTTGGCATTATTCCATTAGAATTGAAATTTTATTTTGATAATTTGCTTTGACGTTTAATGGAAACTCTTATTATGCAGATCATCAAGGTGAAATCTTAATTTTAATTAAAAAACAACGTTAAAAATATCTGTAAAACTATATCTAAATTTTGTCCGTTTTATATAATATCTAAATGAATTTAAAATACTTTATGTAAAATTTGGGTTCAAATACTTATTCAAATAAACTTTTAAATATTTGATGACTATGCATAAACTTTTAACCATTTAAATCAATTAGTATTTTAACTTAGATAATAATGCACAGGTAATTTTTATATTTTATTAATAATTTTAGAAAATTAATAAAATCAAGTATAAAAATAATATATTTCAAAATTTAAATAAAAATATTAAAAGGATAAGGAAAATTTCAATTTATTAATTCTTTGCTTATCATAGTTTAAAATAAAATAAAAAAGTCATATAAGTAATATTAAATAAAAAATAATTCAAATTTTTGTAATGTTAATTTTTTTAATTAATTTAATATATTTTAAACAAATAAAGAAATGACATGAATAATATTAAAAAAGGATAAATTTATTATTAATTTTTTTATAATTTAAAATTAAATAAAAATAAAAATAAGGAAATATTTTTTATTACTCTTCAAGTCACCTATTATAATTTATTGTTTCAACACTTAAAATTAAGAAATTAAAAATAACTGAAAATAAGTGAATTTACCAAATCCTTTGTCCAGCTGCACTGCGGATCAGATGCATTCTCTTCTTCACTTGTGTGAGCAGAAATGCTTAGTCACAGCACAAATCTGTCGTCCAGTTCAAGCCGCTGGAATCAATCTCCATAGCCGTCAAGGAGGCGGCGCTAGGTATGGCTGGAGGAAGACAAATCCGTCATTAGCGGCGGCGAGCACAACTCAAATCAGATTCCCATCGTCCGCGACGGCCTTCACCGGTGGCAGCGCGTCACAATACTCGCGACTAAGTTGAGTTTTCTTTCGCTGCAATTGCAATGTTTCTGTTTCGTTTCTACTGAGTTTTATCTTTACAAATTTTTATTATTAATTCGAAGATCCAATTCACCCTCTCTTCACTCTCTCACCATTTTTTCCTTCAAATTCTTGATCCTTCTTATTTCTCCTTCATTAAATACTTAATTAAATAAGAGATATCTTGTTACTTCAAATAATATTTCCTTTAATAAGAAAATTTGAGTAGGCTGTATATTCTTATCATCATTTCATTTCTATTTATTTATATCGATTATTGAATGAAAAACACAATCATCTATATAAGCCTACTATATAAGCCTACAGACTCTTATATTTATTAGGAGAAATTTTACATCTGTATTTCCACACCAGATTATACACTGTTTTTATTCTCAACTTATATAAAATATGAAATCAACCCAAAGAGCAATGTAACAGAGAAATGCGGGTTGAAGACATCCTCACCAGTGCTCGTGCGGCTGATTTGCTATTAACATTTTACTACTCCCTAATGACTAATGTCTCCACCTTAGAACATAATAGCTTCGTCCTCCATGTCTTTCGTATTCAAGTTTGAGCTGGGGGAAGATAAGACAGAATATGGTCCACACGCTGCCAGTACCATTGCCTCCATTGCTTCCAAAACAGAAGGGGATCAATGACAAGTCCAAGGCCAAAAACAAAACCCAATTCAACACTTATGATATTCCAATGAATCCAATGATTTGCATGTGGCCGTGCATGTGGTGACCTTGACAGCCCATATGTTATTCCATCATCACTACAGTTTTTAATCAAAGGTGCTCCACATAGTTGGACATTACCAACAAAGGAAGATACATCAAATGATTGAAGCTATGTAACTACAGGGATTTTTCCCGCCAGATGATTAAAGGAAAGGTTCAGGTATGAGAGGAAATTTAAACTTGCAAGCTGTGTGGGAATTTCTCCATCAAGATAGTCGCTTGACAGGTCCAATGATTCAAGCAAAATTAGATTCCCTATAGATGAAGGGATTCGGCCTGCTAAAGCATTATTTGACAAATTAAGAAAATGAAGTCTCGTAAAACTCACAAGCTCTTCTGGTATTGTTCCATGAAAATTGTTGGATGAGAGGGCAACAGCTCTGACGAGATTTAGGAATTTAACAAACTCCAACTGTAAACCTATGCTTGTAAATGTCACAGAATCCTGATAATATATGCCACCAAATTCAAGGACCTCAGATCCAATGTGACCGAGCCTTGCTTCATCGTGATATTCATCAAGCATCATTGCCTTCCAAGTTTTGAAACATTTTCCTGGAAGTAAACCACTGAAATTGTTGAAAGCCACATCAACAATTTGAAGCATATGCCAGGTACTGTTAGTATGAGCACGTCCAATTTGACCATGGAATTTGTTTTCCCTCAAAACCAGGACATGGAGTGTGGATATTGTCTTTAAGAAGCACGGAAATCCATCATCTACCTGATTATTTCCAAGATCCAACACCTTGAATGATGTGCAATTTGCAGTAGACTTGGGAATTGGGCCCCTCAATAGATTACTATTGAGATCCAGAGTCTTTAGAGCACAAGATGACAGAAATTTATCTGGAATGCTGTCATGGAACTTGTTATGTTGCAGATTTAAAACTGCAAGTGTCGCACTCTGTGTTAAGCACTCTGGAATTGTCCCATTGAAGTAGTTATAGGAAACATCCAGAACTGGCAGATTTGAATTATTGCACAAGGATTGAGGAATACTCCCAGATAAACTGTTATTGAAAAGAGACAGGAAAATTATGGAAGACGGATGAGTGCCAACATCTGATGGAATAGTGAAACTGAAGTTATTGCTTGAATAGTCCAAATAAGCGGCATGCACTGGAAATATTGGAAGCTTCCCTTGGAGTTGATTAGCGTGAAGATCAAGGAGGCTCAAATTGGAACTTGTGTTCGGCACAGGTCCTTCTAAATTTCTGAACAAATTGTGAGAAAGATTTAATTGAACAAAAGTCAAGTTGCCAAATCCATGTTGGTATAGATCCTTGAATATGGTTGCTTGAGAGGTCTAAAGTGGTTATTTTGGATTGGTGTCTCACGAAACTTGGGAACTCTGTCAGATAGCAGGAAGCCAACTCTACACTGCTCATGTTGGGGAAAGAAGATATTAGGCCTACATCTGTAACATTTGTGTCTACTGACAAGTCGTTGTGTGAAAGAGCTAGTGTAGTTAGATTTACAAGTCTCTGAATCACATCTAGCTTCAATGTGCCATTTAACTTGTTGAATGACAGTCGGAGAACATTAAGTGACGTGATATTAAAAATAAATGGAGGAATAGGCCCTTCTAAACTGTTGCTGCTTAAATCAAGAATCTCTAACATGGAGGAAGAGATATTTGAAACATGATTCAGCTGACCCTGAAAATTGTTGTTGGAAAGTCGTATACTTCTTAGCAACGGGAGAGAAAAAAGAGAGGAAGGAAGACTTCCATTGATGAAGTTGTCCTGCAAATCAATTTGGAGCAGATTTCTTAGGCCGTCCAAATGAACAGATGTGATTGAACTCGTGAAATCATTGTGTGAGAAGTCTAAATGCATGAGATTCTTGGACATATTCAAGGATGGAATTGGACCAGTGAAGTAATTAAATGACAAATCCAGATAAGTGAGTTCCCCAAGTCTTGACATTGAACTGGGTAGTGTTCCATCAAAATAGCATTCAAAAAGATCTATGATGGATAACTGCCTAAGATTATTTATAGAAGCTGGTATTGAGCCTGAGAAATTTGTGCCACTTACAAACAATGTCTGAAGAGAACCATTCAGAGGGAATTCAGGCAAAGATCCATAAAGATGATAATTGAATGATAAGTCTATATCAGACAATGTTGCTACCTGAAAGATCTTCTCTGGAAATGTTCCAGTCAATCCACAAGAACTAAGGTGAAGGGTTTTTAAATTTGGAAAATGAGCAAAGGTTTCTGGCACTGAGGATGATAAATTGTTCTGATCAAGACGAATGATTGATAGATTCTCAAGTCTTGTCAGGGAAGGATCAAGGGGTCCAGAGAGATTGCAGTTTGACATGCTCAGCTCCTGCAGGTTATGTAGCTGATACAATTACGCCACCCACATACAGTTGCCTAATCATGGTGAGGTTTTGGACAAGCATTTGTAGATCTAATTTTTCAAGTTTCAGTGATTGCCCATGTAAATAGGAAACAGAAGAGATATCAAGAGTTACCAACCTTGTCAGGTAAGAAATCTCTTTTGGAATCTGCCCCACAAAGCCAGCATGTGACAAATTCAGATATGTTAAGTTCTTTAACTTGTTGAATCCAGATGGTATCTCAGAGCTGAAGTTATTGGCAGACAAATTCAGTATCTGGAGAGATTTTGCAGACTGAAAAGACTACTTGAATTGTCAAATCCACCATTGATTGATTCTCCACTCAGGTCGAGGCCAACAACATGTCCCTCCTCATCACAGGTTACACCCCTCCCCTCACGGCAATCTTTGATTGAATTCCAGGACACAAGTTTGCGAGATTTTTCAGGCTTGAATTTGAGGCCTTTCTTCAGTTTGAGCAATGATTGTTGTTGATCCTCAACAACAACTTGGCCGGAGCCCCAGTGATGTCAACACTGGTGTATCCAGAAGCAGTAACAGAATATGATGGAAAGGAATGGAACATGGGGAATTCTCATTGGAGTCTACTGAGAGAGACACACAATGAACCAAAACAAAGGCTGAAGAAGGGAACAGGCTAATGATGGGTTATAGAACCTTTGTTTTCCAGTGTTTATGTTCCAATGCAATTTGGCAAGGAAATGTCATCAAAAGTGATTCTACAATGCAATTTTTAAGTTAGCTGCATCATCTGACTTATACGTGTGACCATTGGATCCGAACAAAATAAATAATATTTAAGTTTAATTACACTTTTAGTCTTTTCCTTTCTCAGTTTTGCAAATTTTCTCCCTCCATTTTTTTTCGAATTTGATTCTCCACTTTTTCAACTGTGCAATTTTTATTCATTCTTTAACTTAATATGCAATATTTAATAGAAATATTATTGTGATAGTCTAATAGAGTGTCACGTAAACATAGCTGTGCTTATGTAATAGTATTTTAGAGTGTCACGTTAATATTATTTTTATTAACAAATGGATTAAAATCGCATAAATAGTGAGAGGATTAAATTCAAAAACAATTATGGGACAAAATTTGCAAAATGAAGAAAGTAGGAGACTTAAAATACAATTAAACCTAACATTTATGTGTTTTATTATCTTCCAACGGTGCGAGATGCACCGTACATGTGGACGCTAGTTAGAATAGCTCATGGAAATATATGCAAAGGAAAAGTTGAGTGGGAGAGACGGCTTAGCCACAGAAAAAGGGTGTAAGATGGTGAAGCTAAGTCAAAGTAAACCACGTCCTAGGGTCCTAAGGTGCCACTCTTTCTTATCGTTTTTGTCTTCTTTTCTATTATTTTTCGTTGCCGGGTGCAGTTTGTAATTAATTGTCCTTACCAGTACACAAAGAAAAACAGTGTTGCCATTATTGCATTCATTTTCCAAGTCATTTCTTGTCTGAAGACTTTTTTGCTAGCTTAGCTTATAAAATGGAGCTGGCAATATTGGAAAGTTCATAAAAAGAGGTAGCATGAAATAATTTTAGAATTACATGGTTAGCAAAATTATTTCCGATTTTAGTAAAATTCCCTTAAATTTATTGAACACAGGTTGATTAGATAAAATTATAATTATCACTATTTTGTTCCAAAGTCAATAAATATGTTGCTTTTATTATTTTGGGGGCAAAGAAATATAAACGATAAACTTGTACTGTTCTTCACATGTGTATAAATGGATGGTTGAAAAATTTTGGGATATGTGAAAAACAATAGATAAAATATTGTTAGTTACGTATTTCATCAGTTTTGTTAATTTGTCAATCTGGGCCTTCGAACTTTTAATTTGAATCCCACGGTTTTGACGTGGTTCGTGGTTAAGGATGCAAATGAGTTTTGATAGATTAAAGTTGGCTTAAATATGCTTTTGGTTCTTATAATATACTGTTTTTTTTTTTTTAAGTCCTTATAAAAATATTTTTTTAAAAATGGTCCTTATAAATATTTTTTTCTGATTTTGGTCCTTATTATTTTGTTTAGTCCTTATAATATATTTATTTTTTTGTTTTTGTCCTTATAATATGTAAACAATTTGCTTTTAGTTTTTACCAAATTTTTTTTAAAGGGACTAATTCAAAATAAACAAAATATTATAGGGACTAAAACAAAAAAAATAAATACATTAAAGGAATTAGAACAAATAAAAGGATCAAAATAAAAAAAAAAAAATTTTACAAGGATCATTTTAAAAAAAATAATTTTACAGGGACTAAAAACAAAAAAGTGATATTTTATAGGAACCAAAAGTATATTTAAACCATTAAAGTTTATAAGACTTAAATTCTGTCTAATTTTTAAATTAAAAGTTCGACTATGATGTATTTATTTAATTCAAGTGTTTTTTTTTTAAGGTTTAATCTGATATAAAAGTTTGTCTGAAATCTTATTTTAGTAAGATCTATCAAATAATTTTATGCACAAACATCTAAATTGCTAATGAAATGCATTCATATAAAGGTTAGAAAGTTTAATTTTTTAAATAAACTACTACGTATATAATTTTAAAATATTATAGTAAAATTTAAAACAGTCGTAATAACATAAAATTATTATCATTATATTGTTTGTATTTATTTAAACAGATTGGCTTATTAGGTTTAAATTTGTTTTTCAACGATCCAAAACTAGACGTTTCTAATTAAATATATGTTTTATAATAAAATCATAACTTAATTAAATAATTAAGTCTAACCTAACGTGAGTCTAGGTCATAAGTCTCCAACAAACAACCCAACTTATTCATGATTGACTAAAATCTTCTTTGTTATCCGTCAAAATTAGCGTTTTAATAATATTTCATTAAATTTATTAATATGTGTGTTATGTAAATTATTTTATAAAAAATATTTTCTTATTTTTATTTGGGGATAGCGGGTAAAAGGAATAAAGGATTATACACAAAAACTATCGTGCATATTTTCTTCTATATATAAGTGGGTAGCTGAAAATTATTTGTGATATGGGTAAAATGATAAGGAAACATTTTTTAACTGCGTATTTGTCTTGTTTACGATAAGGAAAATTTGTGTAGATAACATTGTTGTTTTACTACGATAAATGGATAATACTTTCATCGTATAAATATGACTTAAATATATTTTTGGTCTCTGTAATATATTATTATTTTTGTTTTGATCCTTATAAATTTAATTTTTTTTAAAATGGTCCTATAAAATTTCTGTTTTTTCTATTTTGGTCTTTATTATTTTGTTTTAATTTTTATAATATTCTAATTTTTTTGATTTTGCCCCTATAATATGTGAATAATTTGTTTTAAGTCCCTATTATTTTTTTTTTCAAATGGACTAACTAAAAATGAACAAAATATTATGGGGACTAAAATGAGAAAATTATTACAAGGATCAAAACAAAATAATAAGGACCAAAACAAAAATATAAATTTTACAAGGATCATTTTAAAAAAATTATAAGGACCAGAACCAAAAAAGTGATATATTAATTAATAACAACAATGTTTATTAGAAATTATTGGAAATTATTTTTTTTAAATTATTATAATTTAAATTGTTTTTATTTAGAAACCTACTCAAATTTATCAGTAGCTCAATGTGATTTGATTTTAGTTTTAAATATTTAAATTGGCAATTTGAGCCTCTCTTATTTATCTGTTCAACTTATTCCGATTATTAAATGTAAAAAATCAAGTATAAACGTTAGAAATAATTTCATTCATTTTGAAAATATTCTGAACAGGAAGACTTATTTTACAAATTAATAAAATCTTATGTTTACTATCCAAGAAGGAGAATTACTTTTTCAATCAACTCAAATTAATTTCAATTGTAATAATTTCTCAAGCGCAAATATTTTAAATCTTTCTAAAAGAAAATATTTATAAATCAAATTAATTCTTAAAAGTACTAATTACAAAAATACAAGGAAAATGCATTTAAATTAGGGTTGATAATAGGTAGGATTTTCCTGTACTATACTCATACTCAAATCAATTACTTACACTTTAGTTAAATAAAATATATTTTCTTTTAATGTGTCTTCTTTTTCCCAAACTAATAGAATAAACACTAATAGTAAAAATACAATATCTAACTTAATTAAAATTTGAAATAAAAAACTTCATATTTTAATTATAAAACATAACAACCATATAATTTAATTAAATTCAAATCCAATATAATAAAGTAATTAATTATGAAACATAAAATAAAGTTTTAATAGGGAATAAATAATAATCAAACTTATCAAATAAAAAGTTTCAATTGGTAACTTAGGATTTCAAATTCGGGATTATGTTAAGTATAGGACCGATATGTCCTTAAACATTTCTATAGGACTATAAACATTTATTTTTATTTTAAATTTATTATATTAAAATCTCTCTCCCTCTCTCTCTGTGTGTATGTGTGTTTATTAACACTTATATGAGAAGAAAATAAATTTGGAGAAGTTAGATGAGAAAACTTCTATAAAAGTTAGAGTGTATAAGTTTATTTTAACTTATGAGAGAAGGTTCAATAATTCAACTATAGTCAAACCGTGATTGAACTAGCATGAAAAAAATATTAATAATTAAATAATACATACAATGATATTAAAGAAACAAAATATCATAACTTTATAACATTAAAAACTAAAAATAAATCATAATTTTATAGGTTCTTACCATTTTATGTACACACAAAATTTTAAATCAAATATATCATAATACTTAAGTCTAAGTTTTAGCAATGCAGTACACATCAATGTCCATTAACAATAACAAGTTTACATCTAGAATAAAAAAGAAAATGATAAATACTTCGAGTTGATTTTTATTTTTTAAAGAAAAAAATGAAAATGACATTGCATTAAGCATTTTCTATTGACCCATTATGAATCAATTTTTTGGTTTTGACCAATTTTTCCAATTTTTTTACTGATTTTTTGATTCTTTGACTAGTTTTTCTGCAGGGCGATTTTGTGATTTATTTGAACTGGACAATTGATCAGTTCACTGATTTTTTGGTCCAACTAGACGGTTCAATCTAGTTTTCAAAACAGTGCCCAATAAAGATTTATTGGATTGTTTAGTAGTTTGTATAGATATTCTATCTTCCTGTCAACTTTAATCATCATTTTCTAATTCATTGAGATAGTAAACAAAATGAATAGAGTGCATGCCATTTCTAAAATTTCATAAAACAAAATTACATCAAGCATTATCATGTATATATATATATATATATATATATATATATAGCATTCAATTGCCTGGTCTTTATATTCTTTATTTCTTTCCAAATATGCCCCTTAATATCTTGGTAAGAGAAAGAGAGAGAGAGAAGGGGTTATTATTTTATTATTCTTTCCACCAAATGTATCTTACTTTTAGACTACGAAAGAGTCCTTTATAGTCCACGAGAACCATGTATATGGTATACATTGATTACGTATGATACATTACAAAATGTTTTTTTTTTCTCATTATTAGTAACATTTGCAATTAAAAATTGATGATTAAATATGATGATAATAGGATAACTCTAGCTTTTGTTCAACCTAATACATATTAGTTTTAGTATATCAGAGTAAGCAACATAAGGAATGTGTCATTTGAGAATGAAAGTATATTGTGAGGGAGTAGAAGTGGTTAATGATGTATTACTTTTTTCTAACATTTGCTCTTTCTATCTACTCATGAATTTATACTAATAAGATGATACTAGCAAAAAAAATGTGTGAAGAATAAGCTTCTCCGTTATAATTAGCACTACACTTGTGTTTATATATGTAGATATCATTGAAAAAGTTTTGTATAACTGTGAGGAAAGGAAAGATATTAGCACAACAAATAAGTTTGTCACTATGCCAAAATCAGTGTGTTGAAAATGATAACTTCAATAATAACAAGGCAAGTAAAAATAGTAGGAGTAATAGTTGCAACATCATATTACAAAATGACACTAACTTATTTAACAGTAGCACTATAACCTTTTTTTTTTAGGAAACATTATAGCATCAAATCACTCAGTCTATTTATAATAATGATGTTAAGACAAAAACAAGTTTCATTACCAACAAATGAAGTACTAGTTGGCACCATAGCCAACATTTTCACCCTTCGAATATATATACCAAAGATTTGCAAAATTGGAAACCCTTTACATATGTACAAATGGATGGAAAGTCATCATTTTAGGAAGAAGCATTGACATAACACTAGTAGGAAATTACATCAATATACATTCATAATACGAGGCTATGAAACTCATATTTAAAATGTTTATAGCAGAAACATTGTGTTGTATTGCATAACATGTTTATAGTAGAAGCCTTGACATAAATCTAGCAAGAAATTACATCAATACACATGTAGAGAAATTCTTAAATAAAATGTTACTAAATCAATTTACTAATAAAACATGCACAACCAAAAGGTGCAACCATAAAGTTCATTCTAGTTAATAAACCTATTTATTTCAACGAAGACAAAAAGAATTGCTAACTACTGCATAACCTATTCTTAATAGAAGCATGGGAAAAATTCCAAAAGAAATTACATCAATATACATCCTAAAACAAGATAAAATAAATGAATTCATACATAATTTGCTGTTGAATTACTAATAAAACCTTGCACAACCAAAAAAGGTGCAAAAAATATGTTTCAACGAAAACTCAATATAGAACAAATTTATCACTTGTTTTTTACCAACTTGCTCACTGATTTAGGATGACTTTCTCCAACCTTTTATCATCCTATCAAAGTACAAGAAGAAAAACAAGCAAAACATTGTTAATATTAGCATTTTATAAGTGTATGCATTAATATAAACAAATATGCCAATCAAAACTTATTTATTAGGAGATTGAGAAGGTAATGCTTCAATATTTTTTTTTTATTTGGACAATTTCATGATTCATGATTAGTTCCACCACATTTCGAAAATTGACAAACTATAAGCCTCGATCCATTAGATCAACTTTTCATTTTTGTTTATATAATAGGATTTTCAACATCATATTTATCATTATGTGGACCATCAGGTTCCAAATCAATTAAATTTTTTAGAATTTCGAGCATGTATTTTACTATTTGAATGACTTTTTCTCATTCTTCCGTAGCCACTTCTTAACATTCTATTGTCTTTAAGAATTTAGCTTTTAGACTTTAAAGTAGAGACTAAAACTTAGCAGAGGAACCATCATTGTAGTTGACTAAGTGACTAGATTTTGGAATCAATAAACTTTCTCATCTCTATCAAAAAGGAAGATATTTTGAAAGGATGCAAAAATAAATTTTCACCACCAACACTCAAATAGCATACCTGCATAATATTTTAGAAAACTCAAATGCTTTACAAGAACCTTAAATTAATTATTTTTCTTCTATCCAACTTACAAAGTGACCTCTACCAACTACAGCATGATGCTGCACAAATAAAAGTCATTACTAGTTTTAGTTATTGTATATTTTGTATATAATTTGATCTCATGTGGGAGCAATTTAAAGGCATATGGTGTAAGTATAGATGCAACCTGTTCCTTATGATAGACACAACAATTCATCCAAAATGCAAACGTAATCTTATGATATGCTATGCATAAGGGCCCAATCAATCAATCTTAGAATACCATATAGGACATCATCCTTGGCCAACTGCCATTTTATATGTGAGTTAGGGAATATAAATACAACAATCTAGGATGATTCTAAGACCATTATAATCAACAGCTTTGCATATCTATGACTTTCACTAGATGCTTTCAAAGCAACTTGATATTAGTAAGTGGTATTGTTAGATTTAGATTCTTGGAGGGTATGTCACTATTACATAACACATTATTAGTGAACTATGGTCCCTTGTGGATAATCTTGACACAGGCTAATCCCTAGATGTTTAACAACATAGACCCCACTACCCTAATTCTCACCAACTATGTGGTGTACTCACGTGCATGTATGCACACGCACACATAGAGGTGGCAAAATAGGTCGGGTTAGTCAGGCCAACTTGAGCCCGCCTGCTAAAATATAGGGCTTGGGCTTTAAATTTTGAGCTCAAATAAAATGCGGGCTTTTAAAGGCTAATTTAATAAAGCCCGCATAATGATCGGGTTTGGGCTGGGCTAGCTCCGTCAGGTTCGAGTTTGGGCTATCCACTTCTTTTAAAATTTTATTAAAGAAAATAAGACCGAGAGAAGTTTAGGAGACTAAAAATAGTTATTAACTCATTGCCTCGAATTTCATTTGTTTGACATAGGCTTTGATATTTGATTTGACAAATGCTACTTATAAAGTTTTAGTACATGATTCCAAATTATGTTTTATCTTTTTGAGTTACATATATTTAAGATGCTAGGAGACTTTTGAAACTTAATTTATTTGACATAGGCTACTTATAAAGTTACAATACATATATTACATTTTTTTTATTTCTTGAGTTACGTATATTTACAATTGTATAAAACCTTTGCAACGTTTAAGAACTCATGTGTAAACCATTAAATATATAATTACTTTTACTATAACTTTTATAAAATGATAAATGAGATTGCCTTATAATATATAGGTATTTTTTGTATTAAATAATTATAGTGATTATCAAAATATCACATTTCAATCTTTTTATAAATGTAATAATATAATAAAATAATTTATTATATTTTATTTATTACACTAAAATAAATGTGTCAACAAAAATAACTACCACAATATATTTTAATCTTGAATTTTGAAGAAAAATAAAAAAATTTGATCAAAAAAGAAAAATAAATGAAAAATGGTGGGCCAACTTGGAAGGCCCACAACCTACATAAGGTCAAGCTTGGGCATCAAATTAAAAGACCAAATAAAATCTGGGTCCTTTTGGCCCAGCCTGTTATAGTCTGTGGCCCGCATCGGATCGCCATGTAATGGATGGAATAACCTGTTTTGCCATCTCTAAACACACATACATATATATTAATCATTATGGTTACTAACTTTGCAATTTCATATGGACACATTGTTAGGATCATGGCAAGTGTATCGGTCGTACAAGTAATAAAGGGAAAAGTAAAAGTTATCGTCTCCACAGGGATTGTGGTTTTAATCTCAATTCAATCAAATAATTACTTATGAATTTAAGAATTAAAGAAGGAATTAGATATTTTTGGATTTTAATTGGATTAATAAAAATAAATAACAAAGAACACAATTCAAAGATATTTATAAAATTTGTAAATAAAAACGGCTAGGTATCAGAATCCCCTTGATTCTCCCTTAAAATAATCTCTTTCTTTCCCAAACTCTTTCTTGTTAAGCAATTTACCTTCAATTTTTCTAACTTAGTTTAACCCTAATTCCTTAAGCGATAAACCTTTTAATCCCAATGATGGACCTTAATCCCTTAGGCGAGCAAAATCAGTCATAAGCATTAAGAGAAGGAAATTCGCACGAAGACATACAATCTATCCCTATCCCTAAGCTTAAGATTTGTATGATTATTGAATTGGAACAGTCTAAACCCCAATTTTCCAACTGCAAGACTTAGATTACTAATCAATTTTTTATGGGTGTTAGGCATAAAAAAGCATTAAGCACAAATTCAACAACTAAATTAACAAAAACAAGAGAAGGATGTAGAAAAGAAATCGATTACATTAATTTCAAATCAAGGTTCATCCTAACCTGACTTCAAAAGGATTTAGAAACTCACAAAGAAACTAAACACAAGAAAATAGAAAAGAAGTCATGAATCTTGAGAATTAAACCACAATTCTTCAAGATTCAAAGCCGAAGATGAATCTTCAAGCTCTTTCTTGCTCCTAGTTCTTAGATGAGTCAAAGAATGCCCTCAAATATATATTTTCTTCTTTTTATAGTGAATTTGGGCTAAATGGGTTGTAAAATGAAATAGGCCGGCAAAATAGAAAGCCTCGGACCCGCCCGACGGAGTTGGAAACTTGCTAGACGGCTTTTTTCAAGAATTGGACTATGTGTTGGCACTAAACAGCTTCAGAGCCCACTGGGCATGCTGACATGCCAGGCAAGATATACCACCCGCCGAACGAGATATACCATTAAAGCAAGGCCCGTCGGACAGCCCACCAAGCCCGCTGGGCAGATACGACTTCGTGTACTCCATTTTGCATTTTTAATCTCTTTTTTGGCCCATACTTATGCTTGTGGGTGTCTTTTGCGATCTTCAGTTTGGTCCTTGCTTCTCTTAAGTTTTGTTTTATTAGCACAATACTCCTTCGCACTTATGAACTGTATTTTCTTTCTCTGTACATCTAACTTCCCTTCATAAAATTCAACAAAATGAAGGCAATTCATGAAATTTTAAATTGAAAGCTTAAGAAATGTACATCACATGAAATCCTTCATGAATGGTTTATTTTCTCACAAATTTCCTATGAACTAATGTAAAAACCACGTGAATTTGTTATATAAATCTATATAAATGTAGATCTATCACAAATATATATTCATTATGCTCCACCATTATGGTTGTTAACTTTGCAATTTCGTATAACTCAACCTTTAAGGTTGTTCACTCTCAATAACTCATTTCTTTATATTTGGATGCATGAATTCAAGTGCACCATGCATATAATTGAGGACAAACGTTTGATATAATACTCTAGGTATTGTTGATATTGTTCTCCAATTAGAAATACAGTTTTACCTCGGTATGTAAGAAATCTTTTAATGCATACTTTCATTATGTGAATTATAGAGATAAAAATTTAATTCTGACTAGAGAACAACATTAATAGTGCCTAAGGTATTGTATCTAAGTTTTGTCTTATAATTAATGCTTTCTAACGTGCCATGTTCACCCATGAATGCACGCATTTCTACTGTTCATATTAATAAACCATTCACGTGATAATCTCATGTTTGAATACAACTTTGCATTTTCATTTTATTACATATATTTCTTTAAGTAATTCGGTTATGGAGAAAAAGTAATACATACATACATAATAACTTTAGTCTTAGGTGTGAGACATCAAAACCGTGCTAGTGTTTTCAGATCTTTAGCAAAATAATTAGAATAAAACTTTACCCTTTTTTAAGGGCTTATTTATGTGAAATTCTTTTCACAATGGATAACATTTGTATACATTTAAGAACTTTTAAAAATTTGTAATCATGGTGATGGTATAGTTAGGTTTTTGTTTCTAAGAAATAAAATTCAATCTCAATCAAAATTTGTTTACAAAAAGCCTTAAGGAGAATATTGATAAAATTTCTGTTATTACCTTATAATTGTATACTTATGTTCAATGAAAATCATTTAAGGTAAAGGAATATTAATTTTTGGAAATAGGGGTATACTAAATTAAAAATAATTTAGTTTAATGATGTCCTAAATTTTCATGGCATATTAGGAAATTCCCATCCATCTAAATTTAATTATAAAGAGATAAATTAATCAAATTAAATAATTATTGATTTTGTTTAGCATTAATGATGAGATAATCCAATAGAAGATCTGGGTAAATATTGTAATAATTGGAAATAAAGTGTAAGATGTACCAATGAAAACTAAGTTGATTTCACAAGCAACCACTTATTCATTAAATAATTTTTACTTCAAAATGTCCATAATTTAATTAATAAAAATGAGTTGTCAGATTATTAGAACACTTTTTGCTAAGCAATCCACGAAATGGTTAGATCAAAACAGTAGTTTTTCCAAAAATCATATGAACACATGATGAACATTCAAACTACCCAGAATTTTCTATTTTCGAGCTATTTTTGCTTTAAGATTTTTAAAACATAGTAAGCATGCTTATTTTCTCATTATATTTCTGTGGCAGATCCTTAAGACATATTGAAACATCACCATATTTTTGTCTTTCCAATTTTATTTTTTTTAGATTCGTGCCAGAATTTTCAAAACCGAGATGAACATCAACTTTAGAAATGTCAAATTCACATACAATTGTTCCATAATTTTTAAAAATACCAAACCTTCATATTTTTAAACAAGTTTTTTGGGCATCATTATTAAGATGTCAAGCTCATGCAGAAATTTTTATAACATAAAAAATTCACACAAAAAAATTAAATAAATTAAATACAGTACCAGACCACCCAAAAATGGGTATTGACCATGGTGACAAAGATCATATTTTACCCATCCAAAAATATTTATTATTTTTCAGAAATTTTATATATTATCACCAACATATAAACACACAAAAAATTGTCAACTTTCAAATTTTTAGAGCCTTATAAATTAAAAAATAATTTTAAATAGAGAGAGAAAGGGGAAGAATTAGCACATTAAACTGAAATTTCCAAAAGATTAAACAACGACATGCATGTGCCTGTCAAGTCATCCCAAGGCTAGATCAACTACTTACTTAATCACTATAAAAATTCAACCTTCCCCCTCTTGAGAAAATTTTGAGCCCAACACAGTCTATAATACACCATGACAGTGCTATGCATGGACTTTTCACAGAAGGATTCTCACATGCATCCAACTTTTCCATCAACCAACATCACTAATCACTTAAACAACCAAAGCTTTTGAAGATCAACCCATAAAATCAAACATGCACCAAATATAAAAGAAGGGTGTGGGGAGAAATTAATTATTATAACTCGTGGAAACTCAAAACAATATAAAGGGAAAAAAAAGAAGATTAGTAGAGAAGCAAGTGCTAGCCTTTATGTTTTTGGTTGAGGGACCAAAACCTAAAGTCTACTCACCACAATCAAAAGTAGATAGAGTTATAGAAAGATCAACCGAGGGAAATAAGTACATTCATCCCTCCAATTGTGGAATTTGAAACTAATGAGATGAACCCATTATACAACTAAACATGATCAAGTTTCATCAAGTTGAATCTGACCAAAAAAATAAAACAAAATTGAACCAATTAGAGTAATTTGAGTTGGATTTCGCATTTAAAAAATTGACCCAAACTAATGAATACCTTTAATTTCAACATTCAATAATTGGTTATTGGATCTTTCTAAGAATGGATATGTTACTTTTGAGAACAATTATTTTCCACTTCTTATGTCTTTTTTTTTTTTTTGTTACATTAAAATTAGATAAAATTAATAAAAACAATTTTAAACTATTGAATGCATCTAAATTAGTTTCAGTTATAAATTTTATATTGGAAGGTATATCATGGTTAAAGAAATTGATTTTAGTATAAAATAAAGAGAATAGAATCTATTTATCAGATGGACAAAAAAGAGGGGAAAAAAAAAGAGCAATCATGAAATTTGCAAGTGGCTCAATCCACCTGCATTTGGATAAGGTTTTTTTTTTTTAAAAGGATAAAACTCATATGCAATTTCAGAGATGTTTTTGGCATTGTCCCATTAGAAGTGAAGTTTTATTTTGATAATTTGCTTTGACATTTAATGGAGACTTTTATTATGCTGATTATCAAGGTGCAATTTTAATTTTAATCAAAGAACAATATTAAAAGTTCCTATACAACTGTATCTAAATTTTGTCTTTTTAAAAATGCAACATCTAAAAGAATTTAAAATACTTTATATAAAATTTGTGTTCAAATACTTATTCAAATAAACTTTTAAACATTTGATGACAATTTATAAACTTTTAACCATTTAAATCAATTAGTATTTTAACTTATAAATAATGTACACGTAATTTTTATATTTTAGTAATAATTTTAGAAAATAAAAAAAAATCAAGTATAAAAAATAATATATTTAAAAATTTAAATAAAAATATTAAAGGATAAAGAATTTTTCAATTTATTAATTCTTTGCTTATCTAAGCTTAATAAGAGATATATTGTTACTTCAAATAATATTTCCTTGAATAAGAAAA